>CM076186.1:38536200-39136200 GCA_038277355.1 Encarsia formosa | reverse complement strand
ATTGACAGAAGAAGAACCTGCTATCAGAGAAAAAACACCTGTTTTACAAAATTCAGAATTAAGTACCGAGAAACCAATAGAAATTCCACCGTTAAAAGGTCAAGAGTTAGCTAAATTTATGTCATGGAAAATAGATTTTATTTCCAAAAATAACAGTAATCACACCAGTAATGAAAATATGTTAACCTCATTTTCTCAGGATCAGTCACCTTTATCAGAGTTAGAAATTTCCAGCCTTACAAAAGATGATTCTAAAAGAGATGATAGTTATGAAAGAAGTAAATCCCCAGAAAACTATAGTTTATTGAAAATTAAAACTACCACTAAGAAAAAAGGTGAAGTAGAAGTGAATCCTCAAACTTCCTTGGCTCCAGCAGTAACTACAAAGTCAGTCTTTAACGACAGTTATTTCAACAGTGTAGAGGTTTTTTATTCTGTTGAAACAGAATCTAAATATTCTGGTTTTGTATCAGTGACTGAAAGAGATAGAATAAATGCTGCTTGGCATTATCATGACTCCAATGAAGACATGCCTATTGATGTTTCCACGATTTTTCCTTGGGAGTATGGCTATGAGTTCAGTAGCATTGTTGTCAGTGGAAAAAAGTTATTTAATGTAATAATAGACCTTGAAGAAAGTTTAGAAGATAATGTTTTCACCAAAAAACAAGTCAAAACTTACACTTTTCCAGCGGTTAATACAACCCAGAAGCATGTTATAGTTCATGACGTTGATGAAGTTCTTGGATTCGAACAAAACAGTTTTGGAATTGGAATAATTTCTTCGTGTAGCTACTCTTGCAGACCTTTTATGAAATGGTTCAGGAATGATTTGGTGTACCGAGAAGGATTTTCTTTGTTTTGGCTGTCATTTTTGCCCCCACCAAATGAAAAATCTGTAGATGTTTGGCACTGCCAAGTCACATGCAAGGAGGGATGTCAAGCCACGTCCAAGAAATAAAAATTGACAAATGATCAAGTATTTTCTATGGATTTGGACGTGAGAAAGGTGGAAGAAATAAAAAAAGATGACTTCATAGTTAGTAAAGAAATAGTTGGTTATGGACAGCAAGGTAAAATTTATAAAGGAATTTACGATAAGAAAGACGTAGCAATCAAAATTGTTGTTTCAAATCCAAGAAATGTTAAAAGAATCGCAGAGGAAGTAAAAATTCTAAAAAGCAGTCAAAATCACGAGAATTTTGTCAATCTATTTGGAGTTTGCTTTGAAAAAAAACATATTTATCTAATTATGGAACTATTTGATGGCACAGACTTAAAAAGCATCCTGGCTGATGATGATCTCAAAAAAAAATATAAGATTACTGAAGATGAAAAATATAGGGCCGCATGTAAAATATGTAAGGCTATTTTTTACTTACATAATCAAAATGAAGTCATCGTCCACAGAGATATAAAATTAGAAAACATTTTACTTGGTAAAACTGGCACAGTAAAAATCTGTGATTTTACTCTTAGCAAATACAGTAGTTCTCTTACCAACTTGAGTTGTACAACGAGCGGTCTTGAAGGTTCCAAACTTTATATGGCACCTGAGATTTTCTTACAATCTCAATACGCTTCAATTTTCAGTGACGTTTGGGCTACTGCTTGTGCTGTTGTTGAACTTTACAAAGAAGACACAATTTGGGAAATCGATAGTGAAAAAGAATTAAGAGATATTTTGGAAAATAAAGAAACCCCGCAATTTGATGAGCTACCTGAAAACTTGAAAGAAGTTATATCTCGTTGTTTTAGTTATGATCCTAATAAGAGACCAATGATTGCAGATATGGTGAAGGCCTTTGATTAGAAGGAATAAAAAAATAATTTTCAAAAGAAGACCTGCATCTTTTGAATTTTTTACACTTTTCTCGAAATGTGTCTGCTTCTTAGAAGCATTTAATTTATAGTTATAAAAAAAATTTGTTGATAATTTTGCAAACGAGGAGTTCACCAATAAGTAAAAATTTATAGCGTTTCCCTAATCAACCACGCCATTTTGGAGTTCAAAGTTTCAGACTTACAACTTCATGATATAATTGCACCAGTTCAGCGTAGTTAGGTATCGTTACAAAATTATTTATTTCGTTAATTAAAATGCACTCATATTTTTGGAATAATTTAATTGTTCATAACATTGTTTCAAACTTGATAACTACTGTGGTAACTTCATTGTACCTATTGCCGTACCCGGACTTGTCATAACGCTTGTAACTTTGAACCTACGCTTATATGTGCATTTTTGCTTAATATTGTTTCTATCTCTTTCACATGAATCTACTTCCTTAAATTTTGGTGTTTGCTGCTGTTTTTTCTTTTTTTCATGCTTTGGTCTCTAACTTTGAATCTTTGTTCTCATCTTTGTAAAAACTATCTTTTCTATTGTTCTTCTCAAATTTTTTTGTAATTTGCAATCGTGAAACTAATCATCTTCATACAATTTTGCCCACACAGCTCTTTAACTTTTTTGACAAATATTTCCTACATCCTTTTACATTTGTTATCAACGATTTTTCTACGTAGGTCTGTTTCAATCAACCTATCTAGATTAATATCGAAGTTTATCTTATGACACCAGTTTCCAGCCATGTGTAGCCTCTTTCACTTTGTTATTATTTTCATACTTCAATTTGTAACTTGGAACGTAAGTTGTACTTTTTTTTTTTTTTTTTTTTTTTTTCTCAACATCTAACCCTGAAACTAACATTTTTTATACTATTGTTTTCGATCCTGTACAAACCTTTGTAGGTAAACACTTACCCACTTTTGAATCTACCGATGTACCTACCCTCTTGCCAAACCTTGAAGCTCTCTAAGCGAAGCGCACGCACAATTGTATTATATTATCTAAAACAAGTTTTGTCGAAGCTTCATCTAAATTAATCGACAATAAGTTATATATACCCTTTACCTTTGCGCTACGTTCAGAGTTCATATTCATTTAAACATTTGTGGTTATAGATTCATTGGTTTTGTTTCAGTTTGTATACTAATAATTATTATTTTCATGATTATAATCGGATAATTTCGAACACTTGATTACATAATTATTTTTTCATCAAATCTATTCTCTAGATGTTTTAATTGAATTGTAATATAAAAATTAAAAATCAAAATTCAAATTTTAAATTTTGTTCTTCAACCAATCACATCACGAATAAAATGCTAACATTCTTTTTGGGTTCTCTCTTTTATCTTTGGATATAAGTTAATTTTTTTAATGCTTCGTAGTTACTTGCTTATTTTCTTCTATAGATACATAGCTGATAACTTGTACTTAACGCTATATGCCTAGAAAAAAGTGCGGAGGGAGCGGACTGCGGAGGCAATCGAGTGCGCGCGTGATATAAGATGAATGCGTGTACTTGCATACCTTAAAATAACTCAATTTTATTATTATTATTATTTAAATAAACCAAATAACCCATTTCTATTTTACTTTTAAACTTTCTTCATTAAGTCCCAGGATTTTTTAAATTTTTCTTGTACTTTGAGCTCTTGAATTTTGATGAAAACGATAAAAAATATTTTCAAAAAGACCATATACAACTATTTTCGGGTATGCTCTACACGATGATGTAGTTTAAAAAAATCAAAAATGTCATTTTCAATTGTTAATTAACAAATTTAAAAAAAAACTCAATTTTTCGCTGCATTTTTTTTTCTTATGAATTCTTTCAGTTGGATTTTTTTTTTTTCAAAAATGTGATCAGAGGTGATCACGATACTTGAAATTTACAGTAGGATTTTTTTTTTTTTTTTTTATGAAAATCTTTTTTAACAAAATGGTGGCCATAAAACAAAGTCGAAAATCTCGAATTTTTCGTTTTATTCACTTGATTCAAAAAATGGTTTTTTACTGTCAAAATTTTTTCAATTGTTTAAATAAATAATGTTTAAACAATTAAAATCAACAATGAATACATCCACATTAGTTCTTTTTTTTTGATACATTTCGTTTTTCAGTTGGAAGTTTCCGAATAACTCTGTTTGGGTCACCGCGGACCCTACTAAAATCGTGTAAAAATCACCTCTCATAACCTAACAATGAATATTTTATAAGTATTACAATTTTTATGCTTCTTTGTACAATTATTTTGACTTTCCCAACAAAAAATAGCAGTAAACGGTAAATACTTGAGCGATTTCAAGGAATAAACATGAAAAAAGTGAATAAAACGAAAAATTCGAGATTTTCGACTTCGTTTTATGGCCGCCATTTTGTTAAAAAAGATTTTTATAAAAAAAAAAAATCCTACCATAAATTTCAAGTATCGTGATCACCTCTGATCACATTTTTGAAAAAAATGAAAAAAAATCCAACTGAAAAAATTCCTAAAAAAAAAAAAATGCAGCAAAAACTGAGTTTTTTTTTTTAATTTGTTAATTAACACTTGAAAATGACATTTTTGACCTTTTTAACTACACCATCTTGTAGAGCATACCCGAAAATAGTGGTATATGGTCTTTTTGAAAATATTTTTTATCGTTTTCATCAAAATTCCAGAGCTCAAAGTACAAGAAAAATTTAAAAAATCCTGGGACTTCATGGGTTAAAAAACCAAATAACCCATGTCTGTTTTTTTTTATTCAAATAAACCAAATAACTATATTTTTATTTGTAACTCTCTTATTATAATTCAAAAACCAAATAACCCATTTCTATTTCACTTTTAAACTTTCTTTTTATTGCTTAAAAAACCAAATAACCCATGTCTTTTTTTTTTATTCAAATAAACTAAATAACCCAATTATATTATCATTTGTAACTCTATTATTATAATTAAAAAACGAAATAACCCATTTCTATTTCACTTTTAAACTTTCTTTTTATTGCTTAAAAAACCGAATAACCCATTTCTCTTTTTATTATTTTAATAAACCAAATAACCCAATTCCATTTACAATTTTAACTCTCTTTATATTATTTAAAATAAAAAAAAAAGGCTGAATAATTATGAGATATTTTTTTAAAAATCTATCTAATATACATGTAAAATAACAAAAAAAAAAAAAAAAACATGAGTCTGAGGATCGAACCACGACCCTTGGCATGAGAATCCTATACGTTGACCACTAAGCCATTAAGCTTGTTGTTTTCTTGAAACTATAGAGCACAAAGATTTAAATTAAAGAGTTGACACATACGCCATCTATATACAGTCGTCATCACTGCATTCATTCTGCTCCCTCCGCACTTTTTTCTAGGCATATAGCGTTTAGTATAACTTGTATCAAAAATTGGCGATGTGGGTAGAAACTGATAACATATATCAAAAATGGGGGGCGTAAGTAAAAAAAAGGGCATGGGGGGGTGATTAAAAAAGGGTCTAATTTATTAGCACGGGAAAAAAAGCAAACGCACGGGAAATTTTAGGTCAAATTCACGGGAAAAAAGACATTTGCACGGAAAAATAAGTGATTAAACGGGAAAGAAAATAAATGCACCGGAAAAAAATACTTGAGTGGAAGTTAAATGTATTAAACGGGAAAAAAAATATATTGAATGGGAGTAGAATTAACATTGCGCGGGAAAAAAATGTATTAAACGGCAATAGAATTGATCTCGCACGGGAAAACGTCATATATTTTCTAGTGAATGGATTATCCCACGATTCGATTCGATTTACTATTGCACCTGCCACACTTACCCAGTTAATAAATTTTGTTTCCTGCCCTATAAGTCACTTTGTTGTAAGTTAATTTATAGTACCCCTGGTCACTCTAACCACAAAATCAAATCTTTGATGCGTGTTTTCGGTGACTCGTACTAAAAAATAGTATATAGTACGAGTGCAGTACGTCAACAGGGCTTATTAAGAACCTCGTGCTGTGCTTCGCTACGTACTTGGGTCCTTAAAACCGCCCCGGTGACGATGCTGCACCTGTACTATAATATACTATTTTAAGTGCATTTATTATTCTACCTACAAGAACATGCTATTATATATTATATCTTTGTTATTTACTTCGTTGTAATCTAATTTTAAGTGCATTTAATTGTCTATTCATGCGAACGTGTTACCATATATTTGTATCACTCGATGTACTTGTCAAGCGACCAAATAGGGTTATACCCCAAGGCCGAAATAAAAACCTTATACAGTCAGTCAATCAGGGTTGGATAAGTTTTTTTCGATCATCGATTGCAGAAACTTTGGAAATTGCTTTCTGACACCGAATGATGAGCAAAATAATCAATAATTTTTCTAAATGGTCCTTTTTTCGATTATCCACACAAAATGTTTGAATTATTTTTGTTTTTTAAATAATTTTCAAACAATTTGTGTTCAAAGCCCATTGCACTCCTAGACATGTGTATCCTCGCATGTTTTTGTCTCTTTATGAACTTTAAGAGAAAAATATTTTCAAATCTTAGCTCTAAAAGTATAAATCTGAACAATTTATATTTCAAACCTCAGATATGCTAAAAAGTATTTCTAGTAACAAATTATTCCTGTTCAAATTTTTCGAGTTAAGACTTGAAAATTATTGATGATTTTGCTCATCATTCGGTACCAGAAAGTGATTTCCAAAGTTTCTGCAATCGATGATCCAAAAAAACTTATCCAACCCTGAGAGGAGGACCCGCTAGGACTAGACATTTGGGTCATTTCTTTGGGTTTTTAGCTAATTTTCAAACAATTTGTGTTCAAAACCTGAGCCAAAGGCGAGAGTGTCAAGGGTTTGCTAAGGGTTAGCTCATACTTGTCCAGCGTCGAGTGTAATGTTTTTTTCAACTCAAAGCAAGGAGTTCAAACTTCATGTTTGGGAAAAATCAGAAAGTTTGAACTTTCTGCACCGTGTGTGAAAAATAAATTTTATAGAGTTAGGAAGTTTTTTTAATCACAATTTAAATGTTTAGAAGGACAATAATTGATGCATTTATCGCAACGTACATAATCAAAGTTTTTGCGCGCACGTGGAGATCGGAAGTTTTTGCGCGCACGCGGGGATCTAAAGTTTTTGCGCACACGCGGAGTACCTAAGTTTGCGCGCACGCGGGATAATTTAGTTTGCGAGTACGCGGAACACCTAAGTTGCGCGTACGCGCAAATTTTTGTTTGAAAGGGTAAGTTTGCGCCTACGTGGAGACTCCTCCGCGTACGCACACGCGTACATACATGAATACATACATGAATATATTTGGATGATAATTACAGAATAAAAAAAATAAAAAAATAAATAATTAAGGATTTAAAGTTTAACAAGAATTTTTTTAATAAAATTTTACAATTTATTAAAAAGATAAAATTACTCCATTATAAATTTAATTTTTCTGAAAATAAAATCTTTTATTCATTTTTTTTTAATTAAAAACTTGGATTTTTCTAATTAATCTTGTAATGAAATTTTTTAAAATTAATGAATTCAAATTTTGAAATTTTATCTAGTTTAATTATACCATTAAAAAAGAATTATTAAATTAAAAAAATATACAAAACTTGTAACAAAACATTAAAAATGGGGGGCGGGGAAAAAAAGGGCGGGGGGGGGCGTGATTGGAAAATCATAGGATAATTCAAAACTCATAGAAATAAGCATATTTCGGTACACTTTTACGGTTAGTTAAGCACTTTTTTGAGAGGCCTGTGGGGGGCGTTAGAGAGGAAAAACAACTATATAATATAGTAAGATATCTTATCGGATCATCACAACTGAAATATGATTGAATTTAGTATATTTAATAGAAAATGATACACAAATAAATAGAAGCATTCGTTTTTACTTTAATCGTCGAGATAAAAATATTAAGTTAAGTTACTTAAAAAATTAAAGATTACTGTATAAATACTGCTTTCCCTAATTATTTGTATATATCAAAGATTATACATGTGGTACTCAATCAACTCAAGACTAAATAGAATTTTATAAAGATTGCAATCAACCTTTGGTCTCAGCATTACTCACAAACTACTTATTGAATATTTAGATCACAATACATTTTGAATCACTTCACAAAAATGTTATAAAAACCTTAACGTACAAACAAATAGATAATAACAATCTTCAAAAGTTTGCAATTTATATATATCAAAGATTATACATGTGGTACTCAATCAAGTCAAGACTGAATAGAATTTTATACAGGGTGACCCATTTTAAAAGACCCACCCAAATAACTCGCTTGGAAAGGCCCAAATCGAAAAAAATGTAGAGAGCAAAGTTTCATTATTCTCTGGGGCTAATTTGATGGGCCCAAAAAATTTGGGCTCAGGGCCTTATTTTGGGCCCCACGGACCTTAAGTCCGTTTTTTTAAATGGGAACCCCTATTTTTGACCTCGGATTCGGAAAGAGCGGAAAATTTTACGATTTTTAGGTATTTTTTGAAAATTTTTTTGGGCCCCACATGAGGCCCTGTTGGGCTTACAAGACTTTTATAAGCCCCATTTCTTTTTAACCCGAATTAACTCGAAAATAACGCATTTTTTGCATAGCATATGCATTGGGAAAGTTTCTTGGTTAAAAATTTCCAACCAAATGGGCCCAAAAAATTTGGGACCGGAGCCTTATTTTGGGCCCCACGGACCCTAAGTCCGTTTTTTTAAATGGGAACCCCTATTTTTGACCTCGGATTCGGAAAGAGCGGAAAATTTTACGATTTTTAGGTATTTTTTGAAAATTTTTTTGGGCCCCACATGAGGCCCTGCAGGGCTTATAAGACTTTGATAAGCCCCATTTCTTTTTAACCCGAATTAACTCGAAAATAACGCATTTTTTGCATAGCATATGCATTGGGAAAGTTTCTTGGTTAAAAATTTCCAACCAAATGGGCCCAAACAATTTGGGCCCGGAGCCTTATTTTGGGCCCCACGGACCCTAAGTCCGTTTTTTTAAATGGGAACCCCTATTTTTGACCTTGGATGCGGAAAGAGCGGGAAGTTTTACGATGTTTAGGTATTTTTTGAAAATTTTTTAGAATCGTCTTGGGGCCCGGTAAGCCTAGGTAAGGCCCAAGTGTGTTTGGTAGCGTTATTTTCGAGAATAGTGCATTTTTAGTGTACCACATGCAATGGAAAAGTTTCTTGTTTTGAATGTCTAGGACCTAGCATCGAGGACGTAGCAAGATGGATTTTTAGGTCCTACTGGTTCTTATCAATTAAAATAAAACCCGAAAAATATTAGTGGTACAATTAAAAAAGTGGGGGGGGGGATTTTTTTATTGTTTTAAAATGCACAGATCAAGTTTTCGCTCGAAGCTTCAAGCAGTCTACAATTAATTTAAAAATTTCAATTCATTAATTCTTTAACAGTTCTTTTGAAAAATAAAAAATTTTGAAAGTCTCAATGTTGTTCGAGGTACTCAATGAACATTTAAAAACTATAATTTTAAGGTGGTCTTCTACCAGAGCTAGTCAAGTTCAAGACTAAAAAAAAATTATTTTACCAAATTACTAACAATTGGTTATTAAAATTTATTTTTTAACTTTTTATGGCTTCTGAAATTATTTTCTACCAAAAAAACATTGACAATCACAACAAAACATTTTTTAAACTTTTAATCTCACCTTTGAATGCCGCAGTTTTGGAGGTTATTTACGTGAAAATTATTTTTGCAAAATTACTGTAAAATTTGTAAAAGGTCAATTTTTTACAGTTTGAAGAAATGAATTCTTTGATAGTGAAACTATATGTATGTGGTTTTTCTAAAGGATCTCTATTGTAAGAAGATAAATATTAATAATTTAGTACACTTTTTCAGCGTAGCGGCCATACGCGTAATGAAAAAAATTCAATCTTTAACTTGCTGTAACTTTCAAACTATATGGTCAATTTTGATCAGACTTAGTAGAAATGTTTATTAATATCTAATGAACACCTCCAGAAAATTTGAGCTGATTCTCTATTGTCATGCATTTGGTAGAAAACCACCTTAAAATAGTATCGAAATTTAAAGTTTAGGTTTAAAAAACAGCGATATTTAAATTTGAAGAATAAAAATTGAAAAAGTATTTAATTATCAAGTTTCAGTGTCGAAAAATGCGCTATCTACATTTAATGAATACAAATTAAAAAAGTATTAAATTATAAAGTTTTAGTATCGAAAATAGCGATATTTACATTTGAAGAATAAAAATTAAAATAGTATTTAATTGTAAAGTTTCAGTATCGAAAACAGCGCTATCTACATTTAATGAATACAAATTAAAAAAGTATTAATTTATAAAGTTTCAGTATCGAAAATAGCGATATTTAAATTTGAAGAATAAAAATTAAAATAGTATTTAATTGTAAAGTTTCAGTATCGAAAACAGCGCTATCTACATTTAATGAATACAAATTAGAAAAGTATTAAATTATAAAGTTTCAGTATCGAAGACAGCACAATCTACATTCGAAGAATACATATTTAAAAAAAGAATTAGCTTACGTTCAAACGTTACGGGCTGAAATCGATAAATTTTTTACCTTAAGGTAAATGTGGTAGTAATGGAACGCTTGTTCAGGGCCCTACTGGCGTTTAGGTTAGAAAACAAATAAATTACTTATTACAAGCATAAGCATATTACTGAATCACGTTCTCGTATCTCTTAGGAATAAATTGCAATGATTATTTTTGATTATTAAAGCTTAAGCTTTTTTAAAAACAAAAAAATGTAAAGTCTCTGTCATGCATGGGTAAATGGAACGCCCATTCTGACTTGCATGTGTCGTTCCACTGGGGTTGTAGGTATAAATGGAACACTTTTTTTATCGTTATTTCTGTCCGAATTTTTGCATTATAATTAATTATTCACCGTCAAAAGTTATAAGAAAAGTTAAATTTTTAATATTTATTGGTTATTTATTTTTATTAAGGTGACAGACTGGTCAGCTGTATTGAATTATAAAACTTAGGTATATGTATGACAAAATTTTATCATAATAAATAATTTTTCAATATTTTCAAAATAGAATAATTAATGATATTTGTAAAATTTTTCTATTAAACAATCTAAGTGTAATAATTATCAGTAATTATTAAATTACAATTAATGTCAGTTATAAAAATTCATTTTCATAATCACAAAAATTTACACAAACTAAAAAAATTGATAACTAAAAATTATCTTATACTTATTCAGTTTTTAACAAAAACTTTTTTTTAGCAAACATTTGCTTACATAATAAATAACTCCAAAAATATCAATGATTGCATGTTTTCAAATTTAAAATAATTGTAATAAAATATTTGTTGACTATCTAGTCTGGTTATGTTATAAAACTTCAACGACAGCCTTGTAGTTTAAGTTAGATGCTTGATTGTTACTTTTTATCTGTTACAAATTAGGATTGTTATTGTTTATTCAAGTATTCTTTCTATTTTGAAAAGATCACAGTGTTTCAAGTACTTCTGAAAATAATTATCAGCTATTATTTGGAAGATTTAATTTTTTTGCAATTAAAGAATTTTTCTTTTGTATTACACAACTAAAGAATTTTTTTCTCTCAACTCCTTTTTGTTATTGTACTAGATAATTGCTAAATTATACTTTTTTTCTTTGCTAGCCAACGCTTTTAGCTTTTTTTCACATAGGCTTTATCCGGGAACACAAAAATACTTTTCAAGCCCCTTTTAAAAAGTAAACTTAATTCAACAAAAAGAAAACAAAAAATAAGAGGATGATTTTATAATTTCTAGAAATATTTGACAAGAAGTATTTATGTTCATACATTTTAAGGGTCATAGACATGGTGCCCCCCAGACATGGTGCCCCCCGCCTCAATCTTCAGGCAAATTTTCAGGCAAGGCAAATACCACTAGTTAAATAACCCACTATCCCTAGGCACTGTATTAAGCAATAATTAGTTAATAAACAAATAAAGTAACCCCTCAAGCACCCGATAACCATAAGCGCCGAGTAAAAAAATATGTTGTTAATGAATAAACAAATAATTGAACCCCCCAAGCACCCGATAACCGTGGGCGTCGCGTTAAATAAATAATAAGTTAAAAATTAATAAATAAATGACCCCCCAAGCACCCGATAACCATGGGCACCTTGTTAAAAAAATTAATAATGAATAAACATGTAAATAAATAATCCCCCAAGCACCCGGTAACCGTAGGCATCGAGTTAAAAAAATTAGTAGATAATAAACAAATAAAAAAGTAATCTCCCAAGCACCCAGTAGGCGTGGGCGTAGCCCCAAAAAAATTAAGAGCTAATAAACAAATAAAAAAATAATCCCCCAGGCACCCGATAACCGTGGGCACTTTGTAAAGAAATTAATAATGAATAAACAAATAACTAAATAATCCCCCAAGCACCCGATAACCATGAGCACCTTGTCTAAAAAATTAATAGATAATAAACAAATAAATAAAAAATCCCCCAAGCACCCGATAACCATGGGCACCTTGTTAAAAAAATTAATAATGAATAAACATGTAAATAAATAATCTCCCAAGCACCCGGTAACCGTAGGCGTCGAGTTAAAAAAATTAGTAGATAATAAACAAATAAAAAAGTAATCTCCCAAGCACCCAGTAAGCGTGGGCGTAGCCCCGAAAAAATTAATAGTTAATAAACAAATAAAAAAATAATCCCCCAGGCACCCGATAACCGTGGGCACTTTGTAAAGAAATTAATAATGAATAAACAAATAAATAAATAATCCCCCAAGCACCTGATAACCATGGGCACCTGGTCTAAAAAATTAATAGATAATAAACAAATAAATAAAAAATCCCCCAAGCACCCGATAACCGTGGGCACCTTGTAAAAAAATTAATACCTAATAAACAAATAAACAAATAATCCCCCAAGCACTCGATAACCGTGGGCGTCGAGTTAAAAAAATTAATAGATAATAGACAAATAAATTAAGAATCCCCCAAGCACCCGGTAACCGTGGGCGTCGAGTAATAAAAATTAATATATAATAAACATGTAAATTTATTAATTCCCCAAGCACCCGGTAACCATGGGCGTAGCCCGAAAAAAATTAATAGCTAATAAACAAATAAATAAATAATCCCCCAAGCACCCGATAACCATGGGCACCTTGTTAAAAAAATTAATAATGAATAAACAAATAAATAAATGATCCCCCAAGCACCCGGTAACCATTGGCACCTTGTTAAAAAAATTAATAGATAATAAACAAATAAATTAATCATCCCCCAAGCATCCGGTAACCGTGGGCGTAGCCCGAAAAAAATTAATAGCTAATAAACAAATAAATAAAGAATCCCCCAAGCACCCGATAAGCATGGGCACCTTGTTGAAAAAATTAATAATGAATAAACAAATAAACAAATAATCCCCCTAGCACCCGGTAACCGTGGGCGTAGCCCTAAAAAAATTAATAGCTAATAAACAAATGAAAAAATAATCCCCCAAGCACCCGATAACCATGGGCACCTTGTTAAAAAAATTAATAATGAATAAACAAATAAATAAAGAATCCCCCAAGCACCCGATAACCATGGGCGCCTTGTTAGAAAAATGAATAGATAATAAACAAATAAAATTATCATCCTCCAAGCACCCGGTAACCGTGGGAGTAGCGTTAAAAAAAATTAATAGTTAATAAACATATAAATTGGGAATCTTATATTGACCAAAATATTAAGAATGAACCAGTGGCATACAACAGCTTTTAATCGGCTCGAGTTGATAAATTATGTGCTCAAATATTTTTTGTATAAAATTCTGCGAACATAGAGTGTACTTTAGTTTTATTACAATAACTATGGATTCAACACATAATACTTACAAACCACTTTCAAACTACAAATGTATTTATCAATAGAAATTGCACTTAAAAAATATACATGCGTTTCTTCAGCTAATTATCTCGATTTTATATTTAAAATTGATTGTCTACTGTCGTCGAATGGTGCAGACTATTCCTGGTTGAAGGTTAATTACCTCCCATTCTCCATTGTACGGAAGATCATCTAAAAGTTAATTTTGATATGAAAATTATTCGGTACACTTTTGTTGTTTCATTCATTATGTTAATTTAAAAAAAAATTAACCTTTTTCTGATTCCACTGAAGAGTCAGCATTAACTTCAGCCATTTCTTCGTATGTTACAATCGAATCTATTAGTTCTGGAGCTGCCACTTTCATTGGAATTTCGGCTTCTACATGGAAAATCAAATCATTATCATGTTTAAATATAAATTATTTACGAAGTCGTGTTTAAATTTAAGTAACGAAAAATTCATTAGTTATATGTAGAAGTAGTTTACGGCATGCATTTTATAAAATTAAATCGTTTTAGTGTTCTGGGAATAACAGTAAATTATTTATTTTTTATAAACATTAATTTTTATTTGACTACAATACCCTCAAATCCAGTTCCAAGTGACGCTTCAACTTCTGTGAAAAAAGTAACTTTTAAAATATTGGCGATTGCTCTGAAATTCATAAAGTATAAGAAAGAGAATATTTGTTCTGACCAGCTCGAAGAGTCAGGTCCCTATCGTCCAGTTGTTCGGGAAAGTAGGACAGGTTAATTAAAAATGCATTGAAGGTCATTTTTTTTCATCTAACTTGTCCCAGCAAATAGATACTTTCATATCTTGGATAAGTTGTGATCGTCGTTTTACTATACAGTAATCAATCTTATTCCTGACTGCATCAAGCAGAAACCATGACTCTTCCTGTGTTTCTATCAATATATCTAGAAAAGAAGCTTTCATCAAATTTGAGTCGTTTGAAAAAACATTAAAGAATATTAAAACTAATATTTCATTTTGAATTAAAAAACTTTTTTTTTTCAAAAAATCGTTTTTGCTCTTAAATATAATAACTTACTCAGAAACTCTGAAACACTCGGATTCTTTGACAACAGACTGTTTAATGTCCGATGATAGGTCTCCAGAAAATTATTAGTTCGGCAAATTTTTCTGTACACACAAAAATAAAGATCGCTATTAAGCCATGTCCTCTCAAAATAGGCAAGAAAGTCGTGTGCGCCCTTATCATTCGGAAATAGGTTTAGAACCTCTGCTTTTATAATTTTGTATCCAGTGTGCACATCTTCATTAGGAAGATAACCTAAAGCTATAAGTTTTTTTATGATCTTATGTTTACGCGGGGCTTTTTTCCTTTTGTATTCTTTTTTCGTTAAAAATTTTAGTCATTTTGCATTCTTATATAAGGCCTAAAATAATAAATAAACTATTAATACACTGAAAAAGCAAGTTACCCGCCTATACTACTGGGAAGTCAGTCGTGCATGCCGAGCAGCTTCAAGCCCCGCTGGCGCGAGGTAGCTCAGCCCGGGACGCAGCACTAAAATTTTGTCATGCCACGCATAAAGTTTGATGCGCTCAGTCAACGTTTTTCTTCTTAAATCACAAAGTTTTCCGAGTTTAAACCTGTGAGAAAATTTGAAACTAAAAAAACTTATGTTATTTGGTTGAATTAAGTAGACTAAGCATATCATATTTGAAGCGCTGTACGGCGAAACGTAAGTGCTGTATGACAGGCTGCGGTGCGCCGTGACTGTGGGACTAAAATCAGCAGCGCGCGAGTCAGCCCAGCATGCACGACGGACTTCCACCAGCGCATCCCGACGATTTATTTTTTCCTTACAGTTACAGTACAGAAACTGTGTTAAATCTTGTAGAGATCTAAATGCTGTCGTCAAAATTATATATTAAAATATAAAATACTTTTCGCATGATAACGTTTACAATTTCAATAAATATTTTAAATTAGAGCAAGATTAAAAACTTTGTGTACTTAATAAGAAAATACTATTTGAAACAATAACAGCGTAATTTAAAAATGAAATTTAACAGGTAAATAAAAAAAATTATGTTTCAACAGATTTTATAGGTTTTATTTTATTGAAATTTAAAAATTATATTAAATTTTGTGATTTACCTGTCCAAAATGAAACAGACATCCAAGCACAATGACGCCTGGAAAGACTTTTTCCATTGCTTTTTTCATTGCTTTTTCGAAATCTCTCATGCATTCTTTTACCACAATTTCTGGAAAAGTTTCTTTTAAATGTTTTAATATTATTTCGTAAGACTGCGCTTTCTTGTTTTGCATTACCGCCCAGTAACTCCCACTCGATCACTCGTGCTATTGAACTACTTTTTTTATGATACATTAGACAGTAACTGATTTAAACTTTGAAAAATTATTTCAATAAATAAACTTACTCTGCCATTATCGTGAGGAACTGCGCACTTCGGGAAACTTTCAAATTGGGCCTAGTTTTATATGTTCCGTCCAAATATAGTTTTATAATCTCTGCTAGCTCCTGTATAAACTTTTTTTCATACCAGAGTACACTATAATTTGGCTCACCATCTTTACCAGCCGCGGCATTGAGTAGAACAGTTTCAATTTTATGCTCTATTCCTTCCAATGTATAAGTGAGAGATTCATCGTCTTTGATCAGCAATTCAGCTAAGTCTTTGATTGTCTGGAAATCTGAATACTTGCCAACCTTTTTCACTTTGGCTCTAGCTTTCTTTCGCAAAAGGGTTGCGTGTCTTACCAAGCTGTTGTATTTTACGTGGCGAGCCGCTTCCATGGGATAGCTGAAAATTTTTCTGTTAATCATCGGAAGAAATTATTACAAAATTTATTAGTGCACGAAGTTTAAAAAAAATGAAAATTGTTTGTGTACTTAAGAAATTTGACAGGACGTTAATATTTTACAAACACATTAGAAACTTTGAAATTTTTTATAATTTTTGTAAGCTAAATGCAAGCATTTTTGTCTAGTTACTCAAAAGCTTTGTCTATTAATGATTTTCAATATTTTAACGAAAACTTACTTTTTTCGAACCTCTCGAAACAGTTGAAAGTAATTTACTGATTCTTTAACAGCAAATTTATAAAACTCCTGCTTAAATGATTTAATTTGTTCTTTCAATGTTGTCATCGATTTACAATCCCGAGTGTGCTCTTTCTCCGGAACGTCATTTATAATTTCGGACGTGGCGTCATAATATCTTCTTATGGAACCTTTACAAGAGTCTTCCTTTTTTGATCTGCGCCACTTGGTGCAGTAATAAAGCCTATAAAATTTAATTTTCTTTTTTAAAACAAGAAATGATTAATTATGCAGACCTGTTATTCGTGCATCGCGCTGAATGATAAAAAGTTTTAAATATTTATAGAAGTAATCTAATCACATACTATTTTTTATTTTTCTCAATATTCTCAACAATTCATATGTCAATTAAATATTCGTAATACGTTATGGTTAAATACTACTCAAAAATTTACTGTATTTATACTGTCTGCCCGCAGTCAGTCTGATGTTGTTTCTGTCGACTTTCATGATTACAAACTTCATAGAATTATAAATTTCGTCTTTAGCCGAATTTTTTCTCAATAAAATTATTACAATATTCAAAAAAATTAAATGATAAAAATTTTTTCACTTGGTTCCGTATCTGTTTGAGGTAAAAAAAACTTTATAACTTATTTCTCAACATAATTAAAATTGCTCATTGTTTTGTATGCAAAGTATAAAGCTTACTATTAAGCGAGTGTGCTCACAATTTTTGTAAAAAATAATTTTTATATCGATATGTAGATCGATAAAAATAACAAAAATTAGAAATAATATTAAAATAATTAATTATATTTTTTGGGTTATTGGACACATATTCAAATGAATACAGAATTGACTCACCCCATAATTGAGAAGGGAAAATTGTATGTTGCCCGAAGCAAAGTTTCAAAATGTTCTTTCATACTTTTCTGTAACTAACAGTGACGAAAAAAAAATTTTATACCACTAGTGCGTAGGTACTCGATTAAACGCACGCTTCGAAATTTAAAAACTCGCCCTACGCACCAGTGGTATAAAATAGTATATGTAAAGCAGCACGTCACCAGGGCTTCTTAAAGTTACTCGTGCTACGCTTCGCTTCGCACTCGGTACCTTTAAAACCGCCCTGGCGACGATACTGCAACCCGTTGCAAAATACACTATTCCATTATTTTTAGAAAAAAGGTATCACTTAGCCCTTTCAGTTCAAAAGCTTCCTGAGAAACATCCAGCAAAGCTTGTTAGCGGTGCACAAGTTGCAAATAAAGTTGCCGAATGCGTCACGAGAAATGCTTGAATTTTCGTCAATGAGAATTTTCCACAGTCAATCTTTTTTTTTTGTCTTGCGGTTCCCGAGAGAGGCGGCAGCAATTTAGAGTGTAGTAATAAAATGAATTTTTGGGAGATAAATAGCTCGGAAAAATCTGGTATGTTGTTTTTAAAAACTGATTTTGAAAATTTATTTTCGGAGGATTCAAATATAAATTCACTAAAGTAAAAAAGAGAATCTTTGCATTGACATACTGCCCACGCGGGGGGTACACACACACACACACACGCGCGCGCGCGCGGGCGCGCACTCCTTAGTAAGGTTATGGAGTTTTTTGTTTCATAATTGTTGTGCCCTTTTTTTATCTGTAGGTGCTAGAAAAATTTAACAAATTATATTCAGAATTATTGGCACACACATGCACAAATTACGTTTTCTTACGTTATTAGCCCCCCCCCCCCCCTCGCCCCCGCGAGAGAGGAAAATCTCCCTTTTTTCAATGAACACTTGAACCTTACATTTTTTGTCATAATATATATAACGTTATTAAAAAAATTTTCTTCTTTTAATGAATTGAACACTTACAGACTGGTAGTATCTGGTTTTACGGCTTTTTTTTTATGATAGGAGAGACCGTTGAATTTGATAGACGGCGGAAAAACGTCTTTTAAATCCATTGCTAATAAAAAATATTAAGCAGAACACACTGAAAGTTACACAAGTTACGAGTATGTACTGGATAGTAACAGTTCAAAAAGAAGATGACAACGTGAAAACCAGATTTTTTTTCCTTTCTTTGTTAAATAAATTGCAGGTATGCCCACGTGCTCGTGTTAATGCCCCCTCTGCAGACAGAATAGAGAGAGACACACACATGCGCGCGCGCGTGCTAATTAAGAGCAGATTTTTAGTACGGGTGACGTTAAAGTACTTCTGCTTGATAGATGCGTGAATTATTCAAAAAAATATGAACGTAACGAGTAGAAATAACTGCAATAAATTAGTTAAGATATGAGTATGTTCATTTCACAATTCAAAAGTTTAAAAAATATTCCATTAAAAATTATCATTAGGGCTGGCATTTTTTTTTTTTATTTGTCATGAAGTATGAAAATTATATGAAGTGTGCTTTAAGTGAATCTCTAATCGAAACAGTTTTATTTACTAGCAAAAAAAATAAAGATCATTTTTTTTATATTAAAATATGTATGCAACTGCAAACATTTGAAATTGATAATACTATTTTAAATAATAAATTTTTTAAATAATAAACAAAACGACGTTATAGGGGTTCACTGAATTTCCTTTTTTTGGAGACTTTCAATAATTTTTAAATATACTAACTTCAGAACAATTTTTGAGGAATCATTTGAAAGGGCGCCTTTGCAAGCGTTCTACAGAAATAGCTCCTGCATTTTCTCCCAACAAAAATTCTACTATTTCAACATATTGGTATATCACTTTAAAAACTTCCAGAAAACTTCAAAACTTAATAAAGATTATGTTTATAAGTAAATTCAGCTCTAAACTTTTATTTGCTCCTTTATTATTTACAACAGTTGTCTCTACCTTCACATCTTTAGTAAAACTCTTGCACAAGAAATAAGAAAGTATCAAATATTTTTTGATGAAATTTTATAATAACAAACTTGAATATTTTATACTGCTAATGAAAACATTTACTTTGGAATAAGCTTAGAGAGTCATACAAAGAACTTTATAAAAAATGAAATTACAGAAATAAATATAATAAATGTACTGTATGAATCATTTGGTTGGGAAGTGTATTTATGGATTGACAAAGCTGTGCGAGAGTGGGAAAAAAAATCATATTTTTTAATAAGCTTAACGGACTGTCAGAGTTCCTAAGTAGCTCTCAGATGGAAACTTCTGAATCCAGGTGGTAAAGGTAAATATTGACGATTTTTTTTTCGCTTAAAACAATCTTACAAAATTACTCACTAGTTATTAAAAATGCTGAAAAAGTTATTTAGAATAGTTTCCAATCGCGTGCATTCACAAAAAGTGAGCATGTACTGCGTACAATGAAATTTTTTTCAAAAACTGTTGACAGCTCTTTGAAGATACTACATTTATAAATATTGCTTACTTACCGTGTATCCATGGTCCAGTCTGTGTAAATCATGCACTTTCAAAACAACATAATTTTCATACAGTGAACTTTTTTTGTAAAACTATTTTTTTTATATACGATGTACATACTTGAAAAAAATAACTTTGTTAATAAATTTTATAGTACTTTTTGAGATACAATATGAGCAGTCATATTTAAAAGGTCACTTGGGTGGAAAAAAAAAATATCGAATTACATAAAAATAATTAATGTTAAAATTTAAGAAAAACTCTTGATTTTTCAAAACTGTCACTATTAACTATATAGAAATTAGTTTCAAAAAGCTATCATCAGAAAATCTTTAGTTTCTAAAATAAAAGAGTTTAAATGAACGTAAGAAAGTGTAACTGAAAAGCATTTTTGAGTGTTATTTTAAATAATTTCATTAAAAATGTTTAGTTACATAATGTTAATATGTTTAAAATGCAATAAATATTTAAGTTTTTAAAAAGTTAGAAGTCTATCGATTATTTTTGAATTTTTGTGCGTTTTCAAAATACGTAGCCCTTTTTCCATCACGTATGACGTACGTACCGGAAGTGTTTTTACTAATTGGATTATTATTCGGAAAATCAGTATGAATTTCTATTCTAGAAAAATAATTTTCAAATAAGGTACCTGTACCTAATATGGCCCCCCTAAGCGAGAATCGACGTTGTGGCGAATCAAATCAATATTTTTTGACGGGTAAGGTCTCATTTTAAAGCTTAATTCAAGAGCTTTAAAATGAGACCTTACAAGTTTGATTTTGATCAATGAGCTTCAAATGTCAGAGGATTTACCAAAACACGGTTTTTTAAGACACATAAAATTTGTGTCCTAATATGCCCCCCCCCCCTGAAGTATTTTATTCATTGCGATTTTTTAAATCAATTAGAATATGAAATTTAAAAAAACTTCAAAATTTCTAACATTTTAAAAATAATTTATTTAAAAATTGAGCCTTTTTTACAATTTTTTTGAAAGCTTTGCAACCAGTACAGAAATTACAACTTTAAATTTGTATCAAAGTTTGATTTTTGAGCTAGAATGCTTTTTTAGTTATAAAATGAAAAAAAGCTTTGAAACAATTAAATTTATTTTTCTTAAATAACATTAGGATAGGATTTTCTAAAAAGTAAACATGAAACTAAGGACTCTTAATATCGGTATTTCTACTAGAATAAAACCCGTTAGAAAACGAGTTGAACAAAAACTAAGGTCGCGTTTTAAAGCTGAAACAATAACGAATCGAAGCTACTTATTCAAATTTTGGTCAGATGCGTCTAAATATTTTGGCAGACCATTTAATTACTACGTAAAATAATAACGGAGGTATACAAAACGAGTTTTAGCTATTAGGCGTGCGCAAAAATAATTTTAAAATGTTCTAAACAACTGAAAACTTGATAATTCAGTGTTTTTGACTTCTTCCTACCTTGTAGAGATGCCGCATATCGAGCATATTCAAAATAACAGGGGGGGGGGGGAGCATATTAGGCACGCTTACCTTAGTTACAAATATTTTGAAATTTTTCTTGCAGGGGGAATTTTTCATTTCATTAAAACTTGTATAATAAATTTAAGTAAAAGTTAAAGCTTAAAAAAATGAGAGGCTTTTTGCGTCACGTACGTAGCACCTTATTTTTGACTTATACCTCACAAATAAAGAAATATTATAACATTAAAAAATTAAAAAAAAAAAAAAAAAAACACTACTAATCAAAAATAGTACTTTTCGTGCTTGTAGGCGATATCTCGAGTAGGTAGGTCGAGTAGGTACTCGGTAAATCTGTAAGAGTGAGGTTAGCTCAAATCCACTCGAAGCCTCGTAAAAAGTGAGCCACTCTAAGCTAAGAGTGGGTCATTTTTAACTCGATTCGAGTGAATTTTCGTGCTTTTCACTCGAACAAATTTAGAAGGTATATCCCTACGAGAGTATCGCCTATAAGCATGAACATTATTTTTTGTTAGTAGACCACGAAAATTGAAGTTTTAGTTCGGCAAGTGCGACGAAAACTTGAGTTTTCATCACAGTGTGACCAAAACATCTTTTTACCAGTTTTCTTTTCTTTTTTTTTGTACTTTACTCGATTTTACATTTGTTTGAAGTGGTAGAGCGTAACGTAGGTAACAAAAGTAATTGCTCATATGTAGACAGTGATATTTAGAAGCTAATTTGTAAACAGCAAAAATACTCATTGATAAAGCGAATTGTCCGTGTTACAGAAGTGTTAAGCAATAATATGTTAAAAATAAATTGTTTCTTTTGTTTAAATTTAGTTCAAAGTCTAATCTTTTCATAAACTTTTGCCAACACAACTGATTGAAAGTAATGAACAGTTTCGATAAAAAAGCGCTTCACTAACATGGCTACTTGAAAATTTTAGCAATCTTTTGAAACGAAAACACAAAACATGCTTGATACTAGGAGCAAGACTTTAGGTTTTTTCATTGGTAATTAAAAAATACTGTGCAATAGTTGTCGAAACGCCGCGCCACTGAGGCTTACGAGGATCTTGGATTTTGCCCGGTTGATGATGACGAAACCAGGCAACTGTATACAATGTACGATCCTTTTGAAATTGACTGTGTCACGTATGTCACGAGAGCGTGTTACGTTTTCAACACAAAATAATTTTCGTGAAAGAATCGAAAACCTAACATAAAAATATTACTTAACTTGGACGAGGATTGCCGGTCCCATCAGTTGTAACATAAATATTGTTTTAGCAAGGCGCCCACGGTTATCGGGTGCTTGGGGGATTCTTTATTTATTTGTTAATTATCTATAAATTTTTGATAACTCGACGCCCACGGTTACCGGGTGCTTGGGGGATTATTTATTTATATGTTTATTCATTATTAATTTTTTAAACAAGGTGCCCATGGTTATCGGGTGCTTGGGAGACTCTTTATTTATTTGTTTATTATCTATTAATTTTTTTAACTCAACGCCCACGGTTACCGGGTGCTTGGGGGATTATTTATTTACATGTTTATTCATTATTAATTTTTTTAACAAGTTGCCCATGGTTATCGGGTGCTTGGGGGATTCTTTATTCATTTGTTTATTATCTATTAATTTTTTTAACGCGACGCCCATGGTTACCGGGTGCTTGGGGGGTCATTTATTTATTAATTTTTAACTTATTATTTATTTAACGCGACGCCCACGGTTATCAGGTGCTTGGGGGATTATTTGTTTATTTGTTTATTCATTATTAATTTTTTTACAAGGTGCCCACGGTTATCGGGTGCTTGGGGGGTCATTTATTTATTAATTTTTAACTTATTATTTATTTAACGCGACGCCCACGGTTATCAGGTGCTTGGGGGGTTATTTATTTATTTGTTTATTCATTATTCATTTTTTTACAAGGATCCCACGGTTACCGGGTGCTTGGGGTATTATTTATTTACATGTTTATTATCTATTAATTTTTTTAACTCGACGCCCACGGTTACCGGGTGCTTGGGGGATTCTTTATTCATTTGTTTACTATCTATTAATTTTTTTAACGCGACGCCCATGCTTACCGGGTGCTTGGGGGGGTCATTTATTTATTAATTTTTAACTTATTATTTATTTAACGCGACGCCCACGGTTATCGGGTGCTTGGGGGGTTCAATTATTTGTTTATTCATTAACAACATATTTTTTTACTCGGCTCTCATGGTTATCGGGTGCTTGAGGGGTTACTTTATTTGTTTATTAACTAATTATTGCTTAATACAGTGCCTAGGGATAGTGGGTTATTTAACTAGTGGTATTTGCCTTGCCTGAAAATTTGCCTGAAGATTGAGGCGGGGGGCACCATGTCTGGGGGGCACCATGTCTATGACTCCATTTTAACACTAATAAGGTCTCCCTAATTTTCTTTATCACACAAAATATTTTTGCTAGATATATTTGAAGAAACTCCTTTTTTGGGACTACTAAGAAATGGTGTTTTAAAAATTATAATTATTGATATTTTGTGTGAAGAAGTACTTGAAACTTAATGTTTGGTAAAATTGAACAGAAGCCAGAAGGTAAACAAAAGTTTAGGTTATGTTCACCCTGTAAATAAAAAGTTACTAAAAGTTAAAACTTAACATATTTTTCCACTCAAATGACAAATGTTAGTTCACTTATAAATTTATGACATTTTTATTATCTTCAAACTAATTCAAAATTAATAAAATTCAATTGAAAAGGCGTTCAGTATATTACTACACATGCATGTGATTGAGGAACAGAAAACTGAAATGTTCCATTTACTAGTGCAGACGGTAATTTTTGTATGTATTGTGGAACATGTACAATATTTAAAAAAGAATTAATACTTTCAGGGGCGTTATTACATTTTGGGCCCGGGTCTGGATAAAATTTGACTCCCCCCCCCCCCACTAATCTTAATATTTTTTAACTCTGAACACTTCAGTACCTAATTCATAAAAAAAAGAAAACTCAAACCTTGAACCCCCTACAACCCTGGGCGCCCGAGTTCAACAAAAAAACTGATTAGCTATCCCCCAAGCTGTAAGCCCCCAAATACCCTGGGCACCTGAGTTCAACAAAAAAACTGATCAGCTATCCCCCAAGCTCTAAACCCCTAAAACCCTGGGCACCCGAGTTCAACAAAAAAACTTATCAGCTATCCCCCAAGCTGTAAGCCCCCAAATACCCTGGGCACCTGAGTTCAACAAAAAAACTTATCAGCCATCCCCCAAGCTCTAAACCCCTAAAACCCTGGGCGCCCGAGTTCAACAAAAAAACTGATCAGCTATCCCCCAAGCTTTAAGAGGATAGTATGGTCAAACGAGCGAAAAAAATGCTTTTTATGACGATTTTTAAAATGAAATCAAGCAAACCAAGTTTATTGTAAAATATAGTACTTTATTAAGTAACATCTAAACAAGCTTTTGTCCAATTTTGAGGTAAAAATATTAATATTTGATCAGATTTGGCAGGAAATTTTCGGCGAGACCTTTCGAAAAAAGTTTTTTGCGGTGGCCACTCGTACTTGGCACTGGCTTATTTGTAACTCAATTTGTAAGAAGATTTAGTTAAAGGAGGTTTAGAGCTTGGGGGATAGCTGATCAGTTTATTTATTGAACTCGGGCGCCCAGGGTTTTGGAGGTTTAGAGCTTGAGGGATAGCTGATCAGATTATTTATTGAACTCGGGCGCCCAGGGTTTTAGGGGTTTAAAGCTTGGGAGATAGCTGATCATTTTATTTATTGAACTCGGGCGCCCAGGATATTTGAGGGTTTAAAGCTTGAGGGATAGCTAATAAGTTTTTTTTTTTGTTGAACTCGGGCGCCCAGGGTTTTAGGGGTTTAAAGCTTGGGGGATAGCTGATCATTTTATTTATTGAACTCGGGCGCCCAGGGTTTTGGAGGTTTAGAGCTTGAGGGATAGCTGATCAGATTATTTATTGAACTCGGGCGCCCAGGGTTTTAGGGGTTTGAAGCTTGGGGGATAGCTGATCAGTTTTTTTGTTGAATTAGGGCGCCCAGGGTATTTGAGGTTTTAAAGCTTGGGGGATAGCTTATCAGTTTATTTATTGAACTTGGGCGCCCAGGGTTTTGGATGCTTAGAGCTTGGGGGATAGCTAATCAGTTTATTTATTGAACTCGGGCGCCCAGGGTTTTGGAGGTTTAGAGCTTGAGGGATAGCTGATCAGATTATTTATTGAACTCGGGCACCCAGGGTTTTAGGGGTTTAAAGCTTGGGGGATAGCTGATCATTTTATTTATTGAACTCGGGCGCCCAGGATATTTGAGGGTTTAAAGCTTGAGGGATAGCTAATAAGTTTTTTTTTTTGTTGAACTCGGGCGCCCAGGGTTTTAGGGGTTTAGAGCTTGGGGGATAGCTGATCAGTTTATTTATTGAACTCGGGCATCCAGGGTATTTGGATGATTACATCTTGTTGGATAACTGATCAGATTATTTATTGAACTCGGGCGCCCTGGGTTTTGGAGGTTTAGAGCTTGAGGGATAGCTGATAAGTTTTTTTTTTACCTTGGGCGCCCAGGGTTTTAGGGGTTTAGAGCTTGGAGGATAGCTGATCAGTTTATTTATTGAACTCGGGCGTCCAGGGTATTTGGATGACTACATCTTGTTGGATAGCTGATCAGATTATTTATTGAACTCGGGCGCCCAGGGTCTTGGAGGTTAAGAGCTTGAGGGATAGCTGATAAGTTTTTTTTTTGAACTTGGGCGCCCAGGGTTTTAGGGGTTAAGAGCTTGAGGGATAGCTGATCAGTTTTTTTTTTGAACTTGGGCGTCCAGGGTATTTGGATGATTACATCTTGTTGGATAGCTGATCAGATTATTTATTGAACTCGGGCGCCCAGGGTTTTGGAGGTTTAGAGCTTGAGGGATAGCTGATCAGTTTATTTATTGAACTCGGGCGCCCTGGGTTTTGGAGGTTTAAAGCTTGGGGGATAGCTGATCAGTTTATTTATTGAACTCGGGCGCCCTGGGTTTTAGGGGTTTAAAGCTTGGGGGATAGCTGATCATTTTATTTATTGAACTCGGGCGCCCAGGATATTTGAGGGTTTAAAGCTTGAGGGATAGCTAATAAGTTTTTTTTTTGTTGAACTCGGGCGCCCAGGGTTTTAGGGGTTTAAAGCTTGGGGGATAGCTGATCATTTTATTTATTGAACTCGGGCGCCCAGGGTTTTGGAGGTTTAGAGCTTGAGGGATAGCTGATCAGATTATTTATTGAACTCGGGCGCCCAGGGTTTTGGAGGTTTAGAGCTTGAGGGATAGCTGATCAGATTATTTATTGAACTCGGGCGCCCAGGGTCTTAGGGGTTTGAAGCTTGGGGGATAGCTGATCAGTTTTTTTGTTGAATTAGGGCGCCCAGGGTATTTAAGATTTTAAAGCTTGGGGGATAGCTGATCAGTTTTTTTGGTGAACTCGGGCGCCCAGGGTATTTGGGGGTTTAAGCCTTGGGGAATGACCGATCGATCATTTATCGAACTTGGCGCCCAGGGTTTGGGGGGTTTCAGGCTTGAGGGATAACTGATCAATGGTTGGTTGAACGCACCCGGGTCTGGATTTCCAGACCCGGAATTTCCCGGGTCTGGATGCATCCAGACCCAGTATAAGGGAAATAACGCCCCTGAATACTTTTATTAATAAACTTAATGAACATAAAACTACGATCGATAAGCTTACTGAAAATATCAATATGCACAGTATTTATTTAAAATTTTACGGATTTTTCAACGAAAACCAAGTGAGTGTGCGACTACTTATTGAGCATAATCAACGAATGCAAACTCAAGAGTTTGAAGCTCTTTCATTTTTATATATTTTTTTAAAGATTTTCATTAAATTTTCAAAAGTAAAATATACCTCTCATGAAAGAGGAAGATCTCAGCTTTCATATAAAATTTTTTTTTCGGGGGTTTCTTTTCTTTAATCAGAATTTTTTACATGAAATTCAAAAGTGTTCCATCCATACCAGCGCGTTCCAACTACTACGACACTTACCTTAATAAAATTTGTAGTGAAAATGCCGGATTACACTCGATCTGAAATAGTGGATATTTTACTTATCTTAGGAGAGTGTGCTAAAAACTATCGTCATGCGGCCCGTTTGTATCAGCAGCGCTATCCGAACAGAAATCAGCATCCAAATCACCGGGTCATAGCGAGAATTGAACAGCGAGAAAGACAAGGACCTCAAAGACCTCGGCAGCGTCGAAGAGTTATAACAATTGAAAATGATGACCCTAGGATATTGGTAGTGCTTGCTTTAACTACAGCAAATCCGAATATATCACTTCGTCAAATCCAATTGCAAACGGGTATTCTAAGAGAGACTGCAAGAAGATTGTTGGAAAAACATCATTTTCACCCGTATCACATTACATTAACTCAGCAACTAATGCCACCTGACTTTCAGAGAGGACTACAATTTTGTTTGTGGGTAAGAGAAAGATTGGAAGAAAATCCTAACTTTTTTTATAATGTTATGTTTTCTGATGAGGCTACTTTCAATAATACGGGGGAACTCAATCGCCATAACTGCCACTATTGGTCTCCAGAGAATCCACACTGGAGAAGATCCATCGATCATCAAAATCGATAGAGTTTAAGGACATGGTGTGGAATTATCAATGGTCATTTAATAGGGCCATTTTTTTTTGACAATCATGTCAATGGGCAAAATTATCTGCAGTTTCTAACAAATGAACTCCCCAACCTTTTTAGTCAATGTTGATGAACAGACAAGGGAACACATGTGGTTTCAGCATGACGGTGCACCGGGTCACAGGACTGTTGCTGTTCAACGATTTCTGGCTGAACAATATCCTAATCAATGGATTGGTATTGGGCGTGCCGAATTTGATCACGTTGAGTGGCGACCTAGGTCCCCGGATCTAACGAATCCAGACTTTTTTTTATGGGGCTACGTTAAAAATGTCGTCCATGCCGAAGCTCCGACTACGAGAGAAAACATGAAGGAGCGAATCAGAAATGCTTGCCAGAACATATCAAGAGAAGTTCTTTTATCAACTATTCGAAGTTTTGAGCGAAGAATTGATCTCTGCATTGTTAATAACGGAGGAATCTTCGAACACTTGATGCGCTGAACAAAAAATTGCGATTTTTTGATTGCATACGAATAATATTTTTCGGGTCTTATCTTAATTGATAGGACCTAGTGGGACCTGAAAATCCATCTTGCTACGTCCTCGTCGTAGGTCCTGGATATCGAGGTTCTCGATGACTAAACGCAAGCAAAGGTATTCAAAATTTGAATAAAACTGATAAATGGGCCCTGTGAGGGTTCAGAAAAAACAAGGTCTCAAAGAATACCTTAAAATCATAAAATTTTCCGTTCTTTAAAAATTCGGTGTCAAAAATAGTATGTGTTCCACTTTTAAAAAACGAAGTTAGGACCCGTAGGGCCTAAAATAAGGCCCCGGGCCCAAATTTTTTGGGCCCATTTGGTTGGAAATTTTTAACCAAAAAAACTTTCCCAATGCATATGCTATGCAAAAAATGCGTTATTTTCGAGTTAATTCGGGTTAAAAAGAAATGGGGCTTATAAAAGTCTTGTAAGCCCTGCAGGGCCTTATGTGGGGCCCAAAAAAATTTTCAAAAAATACCTAAAAATCGTAAAATTTCCCGCTCTTTCCGAATCTGAGGTCAAAAATAGGGGTTCCCATTTAAAAAAACGGACTTAGGGTTCGTGGGGCCCAAAATAAGGCCCTGGGCCCAAATTTTTATTTGACTCGTCAAATTAGCCCCAGAGAATAATGAAACTTTGCTCTCTACATTTTTTTCGATTTGGGCCTTTCCAAGCGAGTTATTTGGGTGGGTCTTTTAAAATGGGTCACCCTGTATAGATTGCAATCAACCTTTGGTTTCAACATTACTCACAAACTACTAAATAAATATTTAGATCACAATACATTTTGAATCACTTCACAAAAATGTAATAAAAACCTTAACGTACAATCAAATAAGTAATACTATTTTTCCAAAGTTTGCAATTTATAATTTCCTTAACCTACATCTAAACTTTTGTAATTAAATAATTTCATAAAATTTAACTAGAAATATAATTTTTTTCCAATTTCTTAATACTCAATAATCTTTTTCTAATAACTGTTATTGATGCTAGAATTAAATTTAGGAATGGTTTTTTACTCAACCATAGAGTAGCTAAAACTAATTTTAAAAAACATTCATAAATCTATCCTTGCTATTTTTAATAGCTTCTAAATTATTTAACAGCTCGTTTATATCCTATCTTGAAGTTGGATTCCAGTTAAAACAAACTAGTAGTGCATTTTGAATTTGTTCTGGAGCTTGTTTTAGATCTGGAACTTTATTCTTCTTCATTAATTGTCTTAAATAAGTTAATTTTTGTATACCAGACAAGGATATTGGAATACTCCACACACTTGACTGTTTAAAAAGTTCAACTATCACGCAAGCAGCAGCCCAAACGTCGGAACTTTTTGAAGCAGGCTGAGAATGTAAAAGAATTCCGGGGGACATGTACATGAACGTTCCTTTTAAATCATTACCAATTGTAGATTCGAGTGGTTTAGGCATGTCTTTGAGCTTGCCGAGTCCAAAATCATAGATTTTTATAGTATTGGTCTTACTGAGCAAAATTTTTTCTGGTTTGATATCTCTGTGGACGATGCTACCAGTGGGATGGTTATGTAAGTATGAAATAGCTCGTCATATTTGACAAGCAATATTTAATTTCAATGTATCATTAAGGGAGTACTTATCTTTTTCTATGAATAAAACTGTTCTCAAGTCTGCACCGTCAACCAATTCCATGATAAGATGACATCTATCTTTATCAGAACAAACCGCTTGAATTTGCACAATATTTTTGTGTCGAACTTTTTCCATGATCGCAATTTCTCGGATTATGAGCCTTCTGTCCTGCGGAGTATTGACTTCAACAGTTTTTACAGCTACAAAGTCACCAAACCATCTGGCTTTCCTTACTTCCCCAAAAGAGCCTGCACCTAAATCAGCATTTGGATCCTCGCTTAGTTTTTGATTTTTTTTTACAAACTCCAAGTCAGTTATTTTAATAACTGGGATTGTAAAATTAAGATGGAGAGATGAATATTCTGTGGTTTTTGAACAAACTGAAGGCAATTTTGTATAATTTGATATCTGACTACCTGATTCTAGATTTTCATTTACGCTACATGAACTCACCACTTTTAATGACTCAATTTTTTTGTTATTGATTTTCAATTTTAAGGAACTTCCAAACCCAAAGGAAAGTGTTTTATTACTGTCTGGAGCTTGTTCCAAGTATCTCATATTGGATCCTTTCTGATTTTTGGATACAGGTAGTGTTTTTTTTTGTTTTTTTTTTTATGTAATATCATCAAAACCATAATAATTATTTCCAGAGTTAATGTGACCACTCTAATTATTATTCGAACAAACATAATTTTTTTGCTTCTTCAGATATGGTCCATTTGGAGTTTTAAATTGATGATGATCATACTTTGGTCTAAATACACTTTGATTTAATGTACTTTTAGAGTTTCCACTTTTTTTTGATTGAAAAATGTTTGAGGATCTGTCATTTTGATTCAATTTTCCTTCCGCATTATTAATTTCTAATCTCAAATCATCAAATAAATCTTGGTGAAGCTCTTTATTTGAAATTACATCATCCGGATTATAACGAAAATTTTTATTTGATTTTTCATGATTATTAGAAGTTCTTTCTGTTGTCATAACATAAATGTTTGATCGACTTGATGTTGACAAATTCTCACCACAAAAAGTCCAAAAATCTCATTTTTGACCACCACTGTCTTCAAATTGGTAGAAAATTTTCTTGTTGGAATTTCCCAAAACAACTACACTTGACTTGTCAAAATATGATACATTCAAATCATCTTTCATTACAGCAATGCCTTTTTCTAAAATTTGATTATAAGAATAATTTTCTTTTTTGACTAACAACAAGTCTTTAACACCTCCAGTGGGGTAAGTGACTTGTTTAAAGTCTTCGTTTTCATCTTTACGATGCATCCATCCAACCTTCATAATTTTATTGTGCTTGCAGTTTGGCTTGCTTTTTTTTTGTCCTGGTTCTTGCTAAAAAGTAAAAATAATTATAAAAATTAAACCCAACTTAAAAAAAATATTTTCAGTTCAAGACAAAACCATATTAATACTTACATTTTCTAATAAAGCTAAATCAATTGAACTGGTTTCTTTGTTGTCCAATATTTGCATAACTTTTTGATTTCTTTTCAATTGAAGTCCGGTTAGAGGAGAGCCTGTAAATATTATTTCACAATTAAATTAAGTGCAGAATAATAAAAAGTAACAACATTTTTTATTAATTACTTACGTTTTGCATAAAAAGCATTGTAGTTTTCAACTTTTTGATTCAATACTATTACTCCATCATTGCATATAAAGGCATTATCCTCACCATTTAGCTTGTACGTTAATCCAGCAGCATTCACCCAATACCGCTTGATGGTTTCAAGAGTTATACAACCATCTTTAATGGATACTCTCATGGTCAAAACCCCGTCAGTGACTTTGATAGAATCCATTTCTAAATTTTAAAATAGAAATAAATTACCATTAAATTATCAATTTATCCAAAAATACTAATCATCTTAACAATTTAATCAATATATGTTCATTAAGCTCAGTCTTTTCTGCAAACAAAAAATTTGCTTGTATTTGGAAATTTGGAGATTCTTAGAAAATAAATATCAGCTCAGTTTACTATGGTATCGAGAGAATGGACAGTACAACCTATTATTACTTACATACCTTCATCAGAGGATTAAAAAACTTTAAACTTGCTTGTCAATGTACAAAAACGCATTGAACAATTATTTTAAAAAAACTAAAGCTATTAAATTCACAGCTGACGATTCATTCCATAAAAATTTTGTAAAAAAATAACCACTAACATACGAGATGCGAGGTGCGAATGCAAGCCACATGCGAGGTGCAGGTGACACCAGCGCCCAGATTGATTGTGAGCCATACGGGCTTCCGTACTGCACGGAACGAGGTCAGATGCTTGCTGCTGTGATGACCCGATAAATTCTTTTCAGGTGTGTGTATGTATGAAATTTGACAAGCAGTAAGTACCGGTGGTGCTACCTTTTGTTAAAACTTACAACTTGAATATGAATTCTCAGCTTCGGCTCGCTGCTGACTCGCTATTGCTGACGCTGGACTGCGCGCCGACCTTGAGCGAGTTGATGCTGCTCGAGCGGCAGAAGGTTTGAATTCTGCCTACCCAAAACTCACAACTTACAAACTTGTAGTTATGCTTGTAGTTTTATAATAAATATTAAGGAGTGAGTAAGCCGTATAGGAGGGTGCGAGAATTAAAACATTATCCAATAACCCATACTTCAAATAGCTCTTTAAATAAATTATTCTTTCTTGCAAGCCGTCTCTTTATAATTTTTTTTCATTTTATACTATTTAAATTTATATATTTATTAATGAAAGCAGAGCATTTTTAAAATTTATTTATTTATTTATTTGTTACACTTTAAATAAATTTACAATTAATTACAAAAAATATATTTAATTTTAATAACTTGAAGTAAATTATTTTAGTTAATTATTATCTTTAACAAATTCTAAAACAAATTTTTGTTGATCTTGTTTCAATGTCAACAAATAAGATGACTTCGATTTTTTATCATTATTCCTTTCCATTCGACTAGTATATTCATATTTTTTTTTTTTTTTAAAGTTTTATATTTTTGAGTAGCATCACAAAACTTTTCAAATGATGAAAATTCACTTCCGTTGTTTATTCTGCTGCCTTCCATTTTTTTAATTTTAGAAACAAATAAATTTAGCCAAATCTAATCAACTATTGATGTTGAGGTTAAGTAAGTTAAGGGTGCAGCTACACTAGACGCGTATGAAGCCTGCGTATGACGCGTACATATGATGCGTATGAATCGAATCCATCGGAATCCTCCAATCGCGTGTGTGTAGAGATTCTCTTTGGATTATTCTGTTGGATTCGAGCCATACACATCATACGCACGCGTCATACGCACGCATCATAGGCGTCTAGTGTAGCTGCACCCGAAGGGTCGCGTTTGATTATACAGCGAACCGTTCGGTTCGGTTTGGTTTTTCCGGCGTTTCGTAAATCCAAGCATTCTCGAAAAACTAATGCACAGGAACATCTTTTATATCGGCAACTCATGGTCAAGTTTGTAAACACAATTTAAATTCAAAGTTTCTAATTTAATATTTTGATATTTTAAATTTATTTATGAATTATTTATGCCCTGGGCGTCCGAGTTTAATTTTTAAATAAATAAATAATCCCCCAAGCTTTAAGTCCTACATGCCCTGGGCGTCAGAGTTTAGTTTTTAAATAAATAAATAATCCCCCAAGCTTCAAACCCTAGATGTCCTGGGCGTCCGAGTTTAATTTTTAAATAAATAAATAAAAAACTGTACCCCGTCCCTCGGGGTTTTGTAAATTTTTGCAAAACTAAATTTGATTATTTATTTACTAAAAAATTAAATTCGGACTCCCAGGGCATCTAGGGTTTATGATAGCTTGGGGGATTATTTATTTATTCAAAAATTAAACTCGGACGCTCAGGGCATCTAGGACTTGAAGCTTGCGGGATTATTTATTTATTAAAAAATTAAATTTGGACTCCCAGGTCATCTAAGGTTTATTATAGCTTGGGGGATTATTTATTTATTCAAAAATTAAACTTGGACGCTCAGGGCATCTAGGACTTAAATCTTGGGGGATAATTTATTTATTTAAAAATTAAACTCGGACGCCCAGGGCATCTAGGGTTCAAAGCCAGGGTCGGGTCGGTGCGCCACCTTGGTAAGTTATGAGGTAACTTACCAGGTGTTTTAAGTGTTTTAAGTGTTTTAAGTGTTTTATAACGACTGCATAAATACGCTGGGAAGGGCGATAAATAAATAATTTTTTATAAGCAACTGAACAAACCGACAAGCTCTAAGCCCCCATAACGCTGGGGAGAGCGATAAATGAATTATTTTTCATAAACAATCAATTAAATCACCAAGCTCTGAACCCCCATAACGCTGGGGAGAGCGATAAATAATTTTTTATAAAATTAAATTTTTTATAAAAACTTAGGTCGTAATGAGGCAAAACTTCCTGGGGATGTCGCCCCGGACGAGTGTTTAGCGACCTGGTGCACCAGCATTGGTCTTCGATTTCGTGCGCATCATTTTTTCTGCCACACGTGTGGGGTAACAACAGGGAAACAACAAATGTGCACTAGTGTACTTTGTCAATGAACTTTGTCGTCTGCGGCCTGCGCCTCTCTGAAACTGGAATCATGTCCCCCAAGCTACTATCAGTCTGTATCCGTATTCCATCAAAAAATTTTTTTTATTTTATGTTCTAACGAGCCAATAATTAACATGTTGCAATGTAATTGCTCTATTAAGTTATACCTAAATTTAGCCCTCCCACCAAGTACGTAGAAGCAAGTGGAATCAGCCTTACATCTATTCTACTTTTACTTATCAGTTATCTATGTTTATTTGTTATTCATGTTGACATGAAAGTCTCACGAGTCACGCTGCATGCACGCACATGCACTTACGTGAGATTGGCACCGCATGGGTCGTATGCGGTGTCTATAGATAACCTAAAAAAACAGTATTTGTTTGGACTTTTTAAAAATTTTACTCAAGCAAGTTAATAGTTAATTATTTAAAACTTGAAATTAAGAAGATGACAAAAAACATTTAAATATTTTTAGTTGTCTAATCTACTCGTAAATCTTTTCAGACAAAACAAACATTTTTTTGCCAAAAGAAATAAATGCGAAAATTTATAAATTTTTTTTCCATATAAAAAATAACAAATTGTTCAAAATTATCTATTTTGCAAATTTGCTGAAAATTTTCCAGAAAATATTGATGGCGATTTTCAAAATAAAGTTACAAGATTTTGTCGGACAAAAGATTTTTTTTTTTTTTTTTTTTGGTTAAATTGCTGACACCAGCCAACGATAGAGGCTATACGGTCATCAACGATTTGATGCGACTGCGCTGTGAGCAGGGAGGGAAGTTTGAATCTGAAATAGAAAGTAGAATGGTTAAATCGAAGGTAAAAGAAAAAACGAAAACTATAGAAATAAAAATTTAGACAGAGAGATTGCAATCTGAGAGAAATTTGAGGATAAAACGAATGTATACGCCATTTGGCTGTCTAAGAAAATTAACAATGGAGAAGGGAGGGGACAAACGACATTTAGCGAGATTCTCGATGAGGCGACGACGAGGAATCTCGAAGCGAGGACAGTCCCAAAGGACGTGGTTAAGGTCTTCAGGAGTGAAGTCATCGCTTACACATGTTGGAGAATCTTTCAGATTTTTCCTGTGTAAACTGTGAGCTAGACTATAATGATCGCTGCGCAAGCGGCAAACAGTTGAAATGTCCGATCTCTTCCTATTGGGGGAAGAGTGGAACCAGGGTTTAGAGTCAGGAGAGAAGAAGGAATTAGTATAGTCTTTGCCTGTGTCGGGCCTGTAGGACTGATACCAGTCGGCGAATGATTTCCTGAAAAAGGAGGTAATAAGCGGGTGGAGATCCTGCGAAGGCAAGGGTTCTTCAATGAATGTGCCGTCTAGGATAGCTTGCTTGGCATAAAGGTCTACCTTCTCGTTTCCTGGGATACCCTTGTGGCTAGGGATCCAAACGAGGGTGACTTCTATATGTGCTTCATGCAGAGAGAGAAGAAGTTCCTTGATCTGGAATATTAGATGAGAGGAGGTGGAGAGAAAGTCCACCGGTGAGGAGAGTACTTGAAAAGTACTGAGTGAGTCAGTAAAGATAACGGACTTTCGAAAGCCCTGACTAGCAATGAACCGAAGTGTGGTTCGTATTGCAATCGCCTCGGCGGTAGCAATTGAGGCCTGGGAGGAGATTCTACCCTTCATATTCACCCTCTCGGGAGTGGGGGAAAAGAAGGTGAAGCCAACGAAGGGTCCTTCCTGAAGTTTGGACCCGTCAGTGTAGAGGATTGCAGCCTCTCTCGTAAGTTCGTGGAACTGCGTGTGAAATTCATCAGGGGGATAAGAAGCTCTGCCTATGATAGAACCGCGATCTAAAATGACCATGGGAGTGAAGTGCTGAACCTCCAGAGGAAAAGAGTAGCAGGGGAGGGTTTCAGAGGATGAGACCATGTTCCTGAAAGGGGAGAGGTCCTGGAAAGCTTTGAGAAAGGGTAAAGTCCAGGATTTCCTCCCTCCCCGACTGAAGACTTCCTGCAAGATTCAATAGCCTGCAGCGAGGGGTGGTTCCGCATAGAAAAAAGTTTAAGGACGTACCGGTGCGCAAGTTTGGTGACTCTCAGTGCCAAAGGGAGCTGGCAAGATTCGGCGAGTATGCGAGTAAAGGTCGCCATATTAGGTAGGGCGACGACCGTCGGGAGAAATGAGAGCCTGGTTAACTTGCTGTCTGAAAGAAACCATACCTCGATCTGACTGACTCATCTGGGGGGTCTTCCTGCTTTTAGCTCTGGAACGAGCAGGGTTGGGAGAGGCAGTGGGCTTCTGCCGTCGTATGTCGCCGTGGAAGTCATTCCTCAGAACGTGTGCATAGGAGAGCAATGAGTGGTTATCCTGAAGAGAATCGACCGGCGTTGGTGGGTCACCTGCCTGGGTCGCGGAGACATCATGGATCAGTCGAGAGTTCGGCAGAAGGGGAAAATTGCCGGGGTCTGCCATACTGAAAGCCCTGTTGAATTTGCTGCCCGACATGTGGGTCCTAGATTGGTGACTAGGAGGATCAACCCTCCTGATGTGTTCAAAAGCCTCGGCCACTGTGCAGTTACACCTGGAAGCCCAGGTGCGGATCTTGCGTTGAAAATTCCATTCTGGGCAGGTCTTGTCCTTGGCGGAGTGATTGCCTTTGCAGTTGATGCAAAGCGGAGACGATTTGCTTTTGCAGGAGTCCTTGCCCTCTTTGTGTGTCAAACCATCACAAAATTCACACAATTCTTTTCCTTGACATTCAGATTGGAGGTGACCAAACTTGAAGCACTTGAAGCACATTTTCAGAGGAGGGGTATAAAGGTCCACAGTGTAAGAGCTGTTGTATAGGAAGACATGACTAGGTCTATGTTGACCTGAGAAGGTTGACAGAATGGAGCCGGTGGGGATGAGCTTCCCACTTTGCCTGTCTCTCCGGTTGAGACTCTGCACTGCCAGAATTTTGGCCAAATGGCATTTCAGTTCCACCAAAAGTTCGTCCTCTCCCAGGTCGAGGGGGACATCTCTTATAATGCCCTGCCTGCTAAGGCGGTGGTAAGGAATGGAGAAGCGGATATTTAGCGGATGTGTTTAGCAAAGCTGGAGTCCTTACATAGTGTTCGCTGTGGCCCCATCCACAAGGGTGATGGAAATTTTTACCCACAGAGGTAATAGCCTTAATTTTTTCACCATACTTGGCTGAGACTAACCTGCCAACTGAAGTGGGATGGAGCTTGCCGCCAAGAAGTTCAGGTTTGATAGGCTCTGCGCAAACCACAAAAGGGCCCTGGTTTTCTGACATATAACTCTGGTCCATGAGGGACTTTTTCCTTCGCTGACTCCTATCGTTGCCAGTATCATGAGAGTTGGTCGACTTGGATGCCTGCGCATCAGGAAGTTGCCTGTTCCTCAGCTGACTCAGGTTGTGGCTGAGGTCATTGAGTTGTTTCTTATCATCAGAAGACCTGTTCTTCCTGCCTTCCAGCTCCTGAATTTTCTGTGCAAGCTTGTCACATAAGACTTGCCTCTGGAGGTGAAGTTGAGAGGTGCCATCCGCCATGGAGGAGATAGGACCAGCAGGGAAGGTTGTAGTAGAGGTGCTTGCTTGCGAAGAGAGGGTGGTGGGCGGTCCACAGGTACCAGCCAGCAAGGTGTTGGAACTGATTTGACTTTTCATCACATCCAGACCCAGCTTCTGATTAGAAAGGGCCATATCCGACTTGTTTCTTTTGCTATCCAAAGAGGAATCCGGTCTGTCCTCGCCCATGGATTCCCTTGATCTCTTGCCACCTAGAATTTCAGCAGAATCAGATTCTACAACATCCATATCCTCACCTTTTCCAAGAAGATCTTGAGAAAGTTTGAGGAATTGATAAGAGTCCAGCTCCGAGGGTGGGCTGGATGATTGAGACAAGTTACCCGTGGGAAGACTCTCAGATTGGGAGAAGGTGAGAGATTGGTCTTGGCTCTAGGCCTCCGGAGAGGAGCAAATAGGGGTATGACCCTTCATAGCAGTAGGAGTGTTAGTGGAGGAAGAAATAGAAATAGGAAAGAGAGGCCGGGGGCCGCCGGCCCCTGGGGAGAGGTTAGGAAAAGAGTTCACTTCTGTAGGATAGAAATTAAGGCGAAGAGAGAAGTAAGAAGAAGTAAAAGCTGAAAGAGCGAGATTAGAAAGTTAATAAAGTAATACAGACCAAAAAGTAGGCCCACGAATGCACGGATTTAAGCGAAGACGGTGAAGAGAGGAAACTCCGACTGCTCACTAGGCGCGTGCACACGCGAATCCGGACAAAAGATTATGCTCAAAATCAACGTTTTTAAAACCAAGTTTTGTTTTTCGGCGTGCAGTTTAAATACTGAAACGACTGGCAACTGCAAGTAAACATGCCCCAACTGTAAACACACTCTTTTTTTTTTCATTTTTTAAGTTGTTTTTTTCTTTGGGACAACACGAATCACGGATATAATTTTGGTGAGCCATATTTTCGTTACTGCACAATGCTTTATTAAATTGGCTAAAGGACGATAATTCTGCTCCACATTTGCTCAAGGGTCTGTCCGTATGTGACGGGTGTTACATCGTACACAGTTTTTCAAATATTTATGAACATAGAATACTAAAAAAAAAAAAAAATTGATACTAAAGGGAAGTACTTTTTTTTTAGAAAATTTTCATGTCATTCAAAAATTTTTCACATCTTTCATTTTTCTAAAAATTTAATGCAAAGTCCGTTCCGGGCGTTACTGAAAACAGAAGTGGTTCTGATGTTACCGGTAAGAATACAAGAACTCAGCGAATTATGAAATGATGCAGTTCTGAAAAAAATTCATGTTAAAGTTAAGTCTTGAAACTTTTACGCTCATATAAAAGTTTTTGTATTTTTCATTTTTTTTACTTAATAAAAATTTATCTTTATGTTCCGGGTGTTACACGAATTTGTTCCGGGTGTTACGCGTACGAATAAATTTCTTGTAGAACACTGAAAAAATGATTTCTGATACATATTTGATACTATTAAATTAAAAATCATCTATTGAAAAACTCTGAAGCAGTTTATTTAAGAAAAAATATTTTTTGAAGATTTTACATTTTTAACGGGTGTATAATATAAACATTGTTATATAATACTGCTTAAATTAAAATTTTTGATAATATAAGATCTAATAGTCAAATTGATCACCATGAATATATTTTTTAATATTTTATCTCATTTAATTCAACGGAATCTTTTTTTAAAAGTAATTTTTTCATTTTTCGTCTTTTTTTATCTCTGATTCTTTCTTTATAGTCTGGGCGCCGCGCCGTAGGGGTTTTCGTGACCCGATAGCGGTCAGCGATCCACCCAGGCTTAAAAGATGTATTTTGACCTCCTAATGAAGAATTTCGAGGGTGGACGGAAAAATTTGTTTACAATTATTTAAACAAATAACAAAGTAAAAAAGTCATTTTTTCGATGAAAAAAATTTTTTTTTATATTTTTCAGCGAAAAATAAGTTGAAAATGTAAGCGGACTTTTATTTGTAAAGTCAATAGTTTTCGAGAAAAAAATCATCAAAGTTTAAAAAAACCGTGCATCTGTAGAAAATCAGTCGAGCCTACCATGGCGGCCGGAGTATAAGTTTTTTAAAACTTTGATGATTTTTTTCTCGAAAACTATTGACTTTACGAAAAAAAGTCCACTTTCATTTTCGACTTATTTTTATCTGAAAAATATTAAAAAAAAATTTTTTTCATCGAAAACATGAGTCCAAAAGATTGAACGGAGGCAAAAAGACCAATGCTCTAAAATACGTTTAAAAGTGAAAAAAAAAAAAAAAAAGATATCTGTATTGTTTCTTTTTAATGCTTTAGTAATATTATACTTTTTTCTGCTTAAATAATGTATTAATTCTGAAAGATTCAACTGCACTTTAACAGCGACGTCCGTGATATGTAACACCCGGAACGCATTTTTTCGGAAAGAGGAGTCTCAAAAATTTTTTCTACAGTAGGGGGGGATTAGTTATCTTAAGATAGCTTTGTAAGCAAGAAGCTGAGTAAAAATATTAAAAACTTAAGTCACTATACAAACAATACCCTTTTTTAGCGTTCCGGGTGTTACAGAGAAATAAGAATCTTTACCACAGCACAAAATTTTCTGTAATTACCGAAACAAATTGAAACTTTGCTGAGAGCTCAATCACACTGCATTCTAAAGAGTGAAACATAACTTATAAATCTTTGTTGATATCGAACGATTTACAGTGCTACCAACTTTGCACTAGAATCACACAAGTCAGGCCGGTGGTGTTCATAGATTCATCAACAGGCTAAAAAAATTTAAATTAAAAAAAAAAGTGGTAGAACCAGTATAGTTCCAGAAACTACATATAATTTCCGACCAGAAAAAACGGTTTATATATTTTTTTTTCATAATTTAATTTTTTACTCTGAGGTTCGTTTTTATACGGACAGACCCTCAATTAGTACTGAACAAAAAGTTTAGTTTACACAAAAATGTGTAACTCTTGAACGACCCCATACATCTTGGCTCAACAAAATTTTTATTCCATTGGAACTAGCTTTTTATAAGCATCAGTACGATTAGCTACATTAATCCCAGCTGATGCAACATTATCAACTAATGATTTAGATATTTTATAATCTGAGAGTTAAGAATTTGAATAGATGGTTTATTATGTTTTTTGTAAATTTTTGAATTCTCTAAAATTAGAATATCTTCCATACTTCTTGCTTGTTTTCTAATAATGTCTGAAGATACTTCAATTTTCTCTGTTATTTTTAAAAGAATTTCCACATCTTTCTTTGCAACATGTAAGCCTTCAGTAAATGCAGGGGCAAGTAGGTCATGTAAAGAATAAAAAATTAACATAGTAAAAGAATTTCTGAAAATTTTTGAATAAAGAGTAGTCAAAGTATAGTATTTATTTGGACATGTTTGATTATGAGGGAATGGCGCGTGCCATCCCAGCATGCGGCATTGCCTAGAAACACACGCCCGTATGTGACTCCCACGATCGAACATGTTCAAATAAATGCTTATTCGGGCTCCAATCCATTTTAGGTGCTTTATGAGTGTTGTTTTCTGAACAAATGACAGCAAGTTCAGTCTTAAACTGTGTTGCCGCGTTCTAACCTCAAAGCCTGGCACCTTGGTCGTTTTCATTTTTGATTAAGTCTTTTGACGGTCCGATCGGTGGCGACTGAAAAACAGACCAAATATCGTAAAACAGACCATATACACCGTGATTCATCAGGATATGCCAGCCGTAAAATGTCAGATTCATTATTTTTCGCTGCTTCCTAATTATTATAATAGTATGGTTCTAAAATAATTATATTTTATGTAATTGACGATTGAAAGTATGGAAGACTCCTGGTTTTCTTTATTTTTAGCCAGAGTCTTTCGTGCGAATTTGTGTATCGTAAGTGGACACAAAATTCGACTTCGCTCTCTTAATAGTTTGTTGTATATGTAAGAAAAATTTTAATCATAGAAAATTAACAGAACTGATTTTAAAATTCTTTATAATTTATCTTTAGACGTTAATGATGATTTCAAAAAAAAAAAAAAAAAGTGAAAAGCTAGAAAAATTATGTCTTACTGTCATTCGTGTTATGATAAATGTAGGTGTCAAAATTATATAGGATATTTATTGGAAAGTATCGGGTGTAGTCATAGAAAAAACTGGTTTTAAATAATAATAATATTTATCACTTCAATACTATTCCTAATTACATTTTTATTCGGCAATCCTATGCCTTAAATGAGTAATATAAAATTTTATTTTAACAACAAATTATACTTGACTAATAAGGACAGTGAGCTATTCGGATTTCCCTAGTTATTAATTGATTTTTTTTTTTTTATAATGAGCACGGGGTTCTCCCGAAAGAAAAGAAAAAAAATGCGATCTAATAATTTAGGCCAGTAGCGAAATATCTATTTATGTGATAACAGATTTAAGTATAGGTAATGCACACAAAAAAAAATGAGTTTAAATATTTTAAACGAGAGAAAAAAAACTTTTTGGTTTTTCGTCACTTTCTCGTTTAACAAAAAAAACTAAAAGGGCGCTGGGTAACAGGAGGTTCACGAGGAACCGCACGCTTTCGCTGTCCCTTAAACAAATGTCATTTAAGTCGCTAGTTGCGTGTTTTTCCTAATTTTCCCAACTCGGACTTGGCTGCATTAAGTTCCATGAGGAACTCGCTCGTTCGCTGACGTGGAAAAATAGCCACCGCTAATTGAGACTAATGCGTTAGTCCTTTGAGCAATAATAAAAAAAACTTGTATTTATTTTCTTTTATTTTCACCGATAATAAGGGTACTCACGGGTATTAACCGGGGCGGCAACACTTGGAGATAGCACCAGGAAAACTTTGATCCAAAGTAGAAAAAAAACAAAAAAAAACGCGGCGCGTTTTTATTTTATCTCTATGTCTATTGAGAAAAAAAAAACGACGCGAGCTTATTCGGCACAGCGCGAAGACAAAACTATCGGAGCAAAAGAAAATGTTTTTTTAACAAAAGAAGATTTAACTACGATTTTTAAAAATTTGGATTTTAGGAGCACTGTAATAAAAAGTGAGCTCCTGCGCCCCGGGGAGGTCAATTTATAGTCAGGGCCAAACTGGCCCCTTGACCAATCAATCATCGACAATTGCTTTGTCTTTAGGGTGACATGGGAGAGTGGGGATGATCTACCTGTGGGGCAGATCATCTCTCTCCCACTTCGCGCGCACGGTAGCCGCTTAGCCCTGCAACGCGCCTAGATTTGGGATGCGGGGAGAGGGTACTTGCATCCAGCCGCTACCTTGACCGCGTGGTGGTGGTAGCGCGATGCTACTCTCGCCTCGCCTCCTGAGTTTCGATAACCCTTGCAACGATTATATTGCGATCTGTGCGGCGCACGGCGTTTAGCATACGCTCGGGCGTCGCACAGATACACCGCGAAAATTCAAAAATTAAAATTTAAGGCTGGAGCTCTCTGCGATTCCAGTATATTGATTATACTGGAACCTTGCATAGCCCCCCTTAGAATCTTTGAAAAAAATTTTAATATTGAACAATAATAATTTTTTCAAAGTTCGACAATAAAAATAAATCCATTTTGCTCACTGCCCTAAAACAAAACTTATGCTATTAGACTTAATATAATAATAAATAGTATAATATAACTAATATTTATAACAAAATTTTTTTTTTTTTTTTTTTTTTTGTCCTTCTGAAAAAAAACACTTTTATTTGATTGTTATTATTATTATTTTTTTTCACTTTCACGCACTAACACTGCCTGCCGTTTGCGTCCTTGCCCTGTAGGACAATTCGGAGTGGCGGAACCTGTTGAAGCGGTGGTCTTTTGTTGAGGACTCTCACCCCTTCGTCTTCCACCAACCACCTGCTAATCACCTGGTCTCGATGACGTCGCTGCTGCTGGCATTGTCGCCTCTCCTTCTGCTGGAACCTGGCTCGCATCACCTCGTCGTGTTGGGCTCGCCTTTTTATTAGGGCTTGCTCAGCCTTTTCCTGAGCACGCCGCCTAATGGTGGCCTCGACTTCAGCGACCCAAGCAGTCTCGTGTTCAGAAGGCATGATTTCGAGCCAGTCCTTTTTCCACGCTTCAGGGTCTGGCTCTCGTTCGGCCTTCCTAACCAAACGCGGATCCTGAAGGGGAATGACTCTTTTCTTGATCCGGTCACGAAAACGTTCCCGGATCTTTTGGGCCGTGACCTCAGCCTAAAGGTCCTTAAGAGTCTTCCACTCTCCTTCGGCGCCCATGATGTTGCTGGCCTGGAGAGTCTTCCACTCAGCCTTCTGGTCCTGGGACAAGCTTCGCCACCATGCTTGCGTCTTCCGATACTCGTGTACCTGACTATGGGTGGTTATTGATCCATGCAGGAGCTGCTTTAGTCTGCTTTCTCGTTGTTGTTGTCGTTGTTGTTTGTTTTGTTGTTTCCGTTCTTGCTCCTTCTTTAGGCTGTTGATTTGTTGCTCGATTTTTCTTATTTTTCCATCCAACCGTTGCCTTTCCCTTTGTTTATTTGTTTTTGGTGTTGTTGTTGTTGTGGTTGTTTTAACGTACCATCTTGTTGTTGTGTCCTCCTCCACTTGTTGTCTAGCTGCCTGTTTGTTGCGCCGGTGCCTCATAGTACGAACGTAGTGCTGTGCTGTGAAACAGACCCTTTAAAATTTTACCCTTATTATCGGTGAGCTTGTATGTGCACTCATACTGCCTCTCCGCTATCACATAAGGCCCTTTATAAATGGGTAAAAATTTCGCTACTGTGGCCTCGTAGGCTTTCGAAATATTACAGGCTTTTATTAGTACCCTATCTGCAGGGTTGTAAACGACTAGTTGACGACTAGCGTTGTAATTTTCCGCTCGCGCTTTCCCGATTTTCCTCATCCTTTCACCCGCTAATTTTAATTTTTCTTCGTAGGTTATTTTGTTTTTTTCTTTTTCAGGTATTAGTTTTGCCCAAGGGCGTATGGGCTCAATGTTAAAATGTAATTCTATCGGTGCGAAACCCGTAACCTCATGGGGTATTTCATTAAGACATGTTTCAATTTGTTTAACAAAAGATACCCAATTTTTATGGTTGTTCGAGGTTAATGTACGCATGTAACGTCCAATTTCTTTATTCACGCGTTCTACAATGTTACTCTGGGGATGTCGCACACTGGAAAATACTACTTTAATTCCCTCACCCTCAACCTTTTTAACCCAGACTGGGGTATTAAATTGGGACCCATGGTCTGACATTAGCTTTTCCATTTTTCCGTGAGTAGGGATAAGGTAAAGATGCCAATTATGATCACAAAAATCGCTACTTTTCAGCATTTTGAATTTTATTGAAAAAACAAAGCATATTAGACTAAATCTTTTTTTACATACTTAAATTTTAGGTTCTTAGGAACTTAAATAAATTTTTTTTATATGATAACTATATTTATTTATTGAATAATTAATGTTTAAAGTCAAGACCTTTTATGCCTCCGTTTAAAGTCAAGGCCCCAGTTTATTAGACAACTTCAGCTTTGGCCCCAGTTTATGGAACACTTTTACACGTGAAATCCCGTCTGTGACTCAAGTGCCCCAGTTGATGGAACGGAATCGTCAAAATTCGAAGGTTTCATCACTCTCAAACACGAACAAATTAAAAATCTAACATGAAAATTAGATAAACCGTTCCATCAACTGGGGTATGTAAGTCACAGACTGAATTTTACGCGTAAGTGTTTCATAAACTGGGGCCAAAGCTGAAGTTGTCTCATAAACTGGGGTCAAAAGGTCTTGTCTTTAAACATTAATTATTCAATAAATAAATACAATTTTCATATAAAAAAAATTTATTTAAGTTCCTAAGACCCTAAAATTTAAGTATGTTAAAAAAGTTTTACTCTAACATGCTTTGTTTTTTCAATAAAATTCAAAATGCTGAAAAGTAGCGATTTTTGTTATCATAATTGGCATCTTTACCTTATAATCCTCGAAAATTTTCTTAATCACGATTTGGGTCGTTGCCTTTTTAATTGGATAGAGTTTTACTATTTTAGAAAATGCGTCATGTACCGCCAATATGTATCTGCAACCCCCTCGCGAAATAGGAAGCATACCCATAAAATCTATGGAGGTTAATTCTTTAATAGTAGTCGGTAATATAGGGCTCGACTTTGCCGCAGTACTCTGCGTATACACTTTGTTCCTTTGACAGGAATCGCAGCATTTTACAAAGTTAGATATAACCCTTTTAAACTTTGGGTAAAAAAAATCTTGATTTATTAACCTTACCATTTTTTTAGCACCGGGATGTCAATAAAATTCGTGTACCGCTTTTATAAATTCATTCACAATTTTTCCCGGTAAGACAATTTTAGGATTGAGTTTAGCCTGAGTTTTACAAACTAACCCCCCAATTATTTCGAAACCTGGGACTGGTTCATCCCTTTCTAACCTCTCAAACACTGCACCCAACTCATCATCTCCCCTTTGAGATTCCTTGAAATTTTTTAACAATTTTTTAATCGTCGCATCTGGTTCTTTCAAAAACGCGGCTGCCACTAAAGCATTGGTTCCCCTGTCTACTTCCGGATGTCCCATCCGCGATAGCAAATCCGCGACCCCGTTATCCGACCCTTTAATGTATTCGATCTCCACCCCAAAATCACTTATGGCTAATGCCCATCTATATAGACGACCTGTCAAATGTTGACACGTGAAAAGAAATTTGAGACTTTTATGGTCGCACATAACGGTGACTTTAGCCCCCAGGATATAAGTACGATTCTTCATTAAAGCCCACTTAATAGCGTTCAATTCCTTCTCGGTTGTAAAATATTGTTGCTCAGCTAGATTTAGAGTCTTACTGGCACAGGACACAATCCTAAGTTTGCCCACTTCGTCGTACTGAGCCAACAAACACCCCATCCCTCGATCTGAACTATCTGTGTATAAAACGAATTTTCTATCCTTCACAGGATAGTACAAACAAGCTTCCTCGCAAAACAGCTTTTTGGTTTTGTCCAAGGCTAGCTGATGTTGCTCGGTCCACTGCCATTTTATACCAGACTTCAACAAATCAAACAATGGGGTAGCCTCGTAGGCTATTCTATCCGTAAATTTAGCACAAAAATTTATTAACCCTAAAAATGCCCTTACTTGTTTAACATTTCTAGGTTGAGTGAAATCGTGAATCCCTTGGACCTTATCTGGGTCAATCACAATTCCCTCTGGGGTTAGGATATGCCCTAAAAATTTCATCTGCTTCCGGAAAAGCTCTACCTTTGAAAATTTCACAGTTACGCCCTTTTCCAAAATTCTCGCAAACAGTTTTTCTAGGTGTAAGAAATGTTCTTCAATATTCTTCGAAAATTGTAACCAATCATCCACGAAATCAATTACGCAATCCAACCCCTCTAAAATAGTCTCGGCAGCTCTGGTTAACGCGGCCATGGATACTTTGGTACCAAAAGGTACTCGCTTAAAGCAATAAGTTTTTCCCTGCCACTGAAAAGCTGTAAATTTTCGCGAACTTTCTTCCAGTTCACACTGCCAAAACGCCGCGGTTAGATCAATCGAGGTAAGCACACTAGCCCCGCCTAATCGCGATAACGCTTCCTCAATACCGACCGGATTATCAAAATCTTCGACTAACCGCTCATTTAATTCTCTCGCATCTAAACATAACCTCAAACTTCCATCTTTCTTTATTACCGCCACCAAGGGATTGATGTACGGACTCTGACATCGTTCAATAACGTCAAGGTCTAACATCCTTTTTATCTCCTTGGCTACTAATTCCCTATGTTGTAAAGGGATCGGATAGGATTTTCTCATATACGAAGAGGTGTCCTTAACCTCAAACTTATAAATGAAGTCTTTAAAAAGCCCGGGCTTATCGCTAAAAATATCCCTGTATTTATTTAATAGTTCAAATAATTTAATTTTATCACTATATTCTAATTCATTAATTGGATTTATTTTATCCCAGATTTCCGGATCCGAAATCCGCGCTTTAGAATGTACTTTCGGTTCAAAATCCTCATTTTGGATGTATGCAACGATATTAACTTTATTTATTAATTCTTTCTTTACAAAATCAATATTAGCGTTTTCAAAATTTAAACAATTATTACCGATGTTAATCTTAAAATCAAAATCGCGAATAATATCGCGCCCGATTATACAGGAGCGTATTAATTTAGGTATTATAATCAAAACTCCGTCCCGTACAACTGGTCCTAATTGAATAGGGGCAAAGATTTGTTTTTTCAATTTAACCGTTTTCTCCCCCACGAACCCTGTTGCTTGTAACCCAATTACCGGTAAGGTGGGTAGGTTTTTCCAATTTTCCTTAAATTTAATATATAGATCTTCACTTATACAACTAATGCTACTACCGGAATCTATATATGCCATTACTTCTACATTATTTATTAAAATAGGGACTTCCGGTTCGATATCTAAGGGTCTCTTATCTGTACTATCCTCCTCTTCTAATAAAAATTCTCGCGGGCAATCAAAAATTGAAATTACCTGCGGATTTGAAACGATTTCATTATTGTCTGACCTAATATTGACCTTATCTACTAGTTTTTTCTCTAAATCTAAATTAATTGAATTCTCGACGGTATGACTTATCTCATCTTTATCCAGACTATCTGTTGTAACTAGGGGGGAATAATTATAACTTATACCCGTACCCGAGGCACCTGTTACAACATAACCTGGTTTTCCGACCCTACCGAGATTTCCTCTACACTGTCCTCGTCTACAATCTCTTGAACGCTTACCTCATTTACCTGAGCTGCTCTAGGTCCCTGACGATTATTGTTATTATTGTTAAAATTATTATTTCGATTATACCCACCATTATTATGGGTTCTATTAAAATCATTTTGATTATTCTGGCTATTTTGGGGCCTATTTGGGGTTGAAGCTCTAAAACTCGAATTATTCTGGGTTCGATTAGTATTATTATCCGAAATTAAAATTCTACTCGGCCCTCCTCCCCGATCAAACGAAACCTCATTAAAATTTTCCCGTTTTACCGTATCCATTGTCGAATTTAACGCGCAACCGTCTTCAAAAACATCCAAAAGCTCTAAAAAGTCTTCTACCGTTCTAATATTACGCATTCTAAAAGCAGCTGCGACCTGCTCATCAAAGTGTCTGGATAATGCAAATAAAATGTAACTATCCTCCGGAGGATTATCCAAGGATTTTAAATCATTTATTATTTTAATCACATATTCACTCCGACTTAAGTTATTTTCAGCTTTATAGAAACCTTGTTCGAGATTACGTCTTATATTTAACTGTTTTTCCCTACTCCAGAATCTAACCCCAAAAGCTCTCCGAAAGCTCTCAAAATCATTGATGCTATCCCCCACGAAAATATACTAATCCATGGCAATACCTTTAAGGGATTGGTCTAGAATATGTTTTAAACGTTGTGGTGGGATATTCATAGCCTCAATGTAGGCTTCTAAAGCCCTAAGGTAACGCGAAGGACGCTCACTAGCCAACCCTTGAAACGTGGGTATTTCCATCCGAATTCCCGCAAGCGCTGGGTTATTATCACGCCCATTCCCATTATTTAAAATATTCCCGTTAATTGGTCTCTCATTGTTTAATTGGGGTATATTGTTTCTAACTAAATCATGATTGTCCCGGTCATTAGTTCGCGAAATTGCCCCTAAGTCCCGATTATTACTCTCTCGATTATTGTTTGCTTCAATTCGGGGTTGTACCTGCTCATTTTGCCCCTCATTACGTACACCAAACCGATCAATCAGTGTATTATGCATATCCAGGACCCGGGCTATGTTACGACCTTGTACACTTGTACGTTCCCGTAACACCTCCAGATCCTGGGTAAACCTACCTTGATTACGATTGTATTCTTCGTAATTCAAGTTTAATTGATCGATTCTCTGTACGCAATGATCAATTCGCTGGCCTTCCCGTTCGTTTCTTTCACGCGTTTGTGTCTCGTACACCATTAATTGGTTCGTACGACGCGAAAGCTCCGCGGTTGTAACTTCATTTCGCGTCATACGCTCTTCAGTACGCCGCTGTACCTGCTCAAGCTCTTCCCTCATCGATTGTATCTCACGACGCATCTCTTCTAGACTCATAGTCCCTACCTTGGCCAACGATCTTCCCTGTGCCTGTGAATTATTCCCATTCTCCCCCCTTAGGGTTGAATTTACAAAATTTTGAGGTGCAGGGAATTCAAAAACCTCACTAACATCATTTCCTTCTAAGGGTTGAATCCCACTAACCTCCCCTTCTTGGACATAAGGTGGGGGTGGTTCAACAACCTCCTCCTCTTGTATAGACCCAGCTACCTCATCGTCTAGTGGTTCTAATGGCCTTCCCCTAGTTGGCCTACCCCGTCTACGTGTAGCCATCTTGTTTTATAACCAAAATCAAAAAGGAAAAAAAATTTTATTTCTGAAAATATTAATATTACCTCTAATAATTATCTAGATACTTATATATGTGAGCTTGCAAGCTCCCCAAAAAAAACTCCCTTTCAAATAAATAAAAGAATGATTTATTACCTCTACCCCTTTCCCTAGTCTAAATTCAAGAACGATGCTTTAATGGCAGATAATAAAAAAAATAATAAATCTATCCATAAAAAAAAACGATTTTTAAATTATCTAATTAATTGTTAAACTCAAAGAAGCTCAACTGGCTGTTATACCCCAACGTGGGTGCAACAAGCCCCCCCCCCCCTAGCCTCTCAATCCTCAATTTATCTTACTTTTTTTTTCAATTAGAAAACGAAAAAGGCATAGTTGAAATAAAATTTTTTTTTTTTTTTTTTTTTTTTTTTCAACCACCGAGAATCGAACTCGGGTCTTCGGTGTGACAATCTAAGACTCTACCGACTTTACCAATTCTGGTTACTATTACTTAGCTTACTATGTGTCTACATATAGTGACCGAAAAGATTTTTTTTTTTTTTTTCAAATTTAAATTCAAATTAAATTAATTTAATGTTAATTCTGCACAATTATCGTTTTAATTATCAAATCCCTTCATAAGTAACAATGGCAATTAAGAAAAAACTGAAAAAAATTTCCGAAAAATTTGCCAGGCCGGGAATTGATCCTTTTTTTTTTTTTATAAATCTCTTTATTTGTTCAAAACATAAATACATAGGGTTAGCAATGAAGGTACAAATAAGACATACAAAAAAACCTTACAAATAATACAAGTAGATAACATACATGACTCTTCCAAGGAGTATCTCGCAGTCAATCAGTATAGGTCATTATAAAATAATAAGTGATATGGTAAGTAACTGAGACAATGACAATTAGTCGGGTGTCCATAAGGTGTGGTAATAAGTGTAGTCACGTGGTAAAAATAACGAGTAAAAACCCACGTATCATTGTAGCTTGGTAAAAAAAAAGAAAAAAAAAAGTGAAAATGAAAGAGAGAAAACTTAACAAGAATGTACAAAGTAAGGTCAAGGACCTGTCGCATCGGGCCGTTGAGCAGTGACATCCGCAAAAGTTGTTGGTTGCCTCCGTCGAAAATCAGGGTGGGCGCAGGGGGGTGGAGAAAAGAGGGCGGGCCTCCTTTCTCCTCCCGCGTCTTCTGAGTTCGTCCAAAATGCGTTGGTCTTTGGAAAGCCACCAGTATTTATTCTTCAGTCTGCATGTATCGAGGGCGTCGCGTTGAGGAATTGCTCTCGAATATTTAAGCTTGGCGGGGTCGTCCATCATTCCTGCTTGGAGGGTCTTGTTAGAGGCGTGTCGCGAGGCATGATACAGTATAGGCACGTTGTGTTGGTCTTGGATCATTCCGAGGGAGTCGAAGTATACAAAGGACTGGGGGCTCAAGTAGCCAGATCTCGCGCCGAGCTCGCATTCTTCCTTGTCAATAGTGCCAAGTTCGTTAATGAGCGGGTTGTGGCTCTTGGGCAGACTCGCGAAGTAGTCTCTCGTGATTTTCAACGTGAAGTTGTCGACTCTCGGGATGTCCGCTTTATCGTAGAGGGCTTTATTACTGACGTAGTGCTTGTCGGCACCGCTTCTATACGTGTATAGAGCGGCTCGCAAGCACTGCCGTTCGAATCTCCGAAGCTTTTCCATCGTGCTTGCGCTGATGTTCCACCATATGGGAGCGCCGTATGTCATGATTGGTCGAACCAGTAGTAAGTAGCAGATGACTTTTGCACGGTGGGAGAGGGTTTTGTCATAAAATAGCCTAGAGAGCTTCCGGAACGCCGCTTTAGCCTTGGCGAGTTGAGCGATGACGTGCTCGTTCAAACGCATTAGGTAATCGAACTTGTAACCGAGATAAGTGACTGTCTTGGCGTTATGCACGGTATGTGTGTGATCTCCGTCAGTAATTCGGATGGCGAAGTTTTTTAGTATCTCTCTCTTGTTGTTGCCCATCGTATTAAGAGGCTTATGACTAACAAATACCTCATATTTGGAGAGGTTAGGGATGAGGTTCCAGTCTTTGTAGAAAGCCGAGATTTTATTAGCTAAATTCTCCATCTTGATCCTGACCGTTTCTGGGTTCTTGTCAGCTACAAGGAAGATGAAGTCATCCACGAATGCCGCTGAGTACGTGCCATTATTTTCGTTGAGCTTATATAAGCTCGGTATCAGGTAGATAAAAATAATGAAAAGTATCGGGGAGGTGACAGTGCCTTGCATCAGTCCCTCAACAATTGCGAAGAATTTCGTGGCGCAGTTTTCGCCGTCCCAAGTAGTGAATTTTCTGCCCGTCGTCATGTGCCAAATTATCTGAATGAGGTGCAACGGAAAGCCAAGCTTGCTTAGGATAAAAATCAGGCCATTAATCCAGACGGAGTCGAAGGCTCGCTGGATGTCTATGAGGCACGCTCCAATTATTTCTTTCTTGTTGAGGTGTCGATTGACCTCATCCATAACCTTGTGGATGGCATGAATGACGGAGTGTTTTTGTAGCGAGCCAAACTGGTTACGGGGTAAGACTTGGTGTTCCAGGCAGAAGTCGACAATTACTCGCTTTAAGTGAGCTTCGAAAGCTCTGCTTATAGCCGGTGTGAGACTGATCGGCCGAAAACTGCTAGGCAGTTCTGGGGGTTTATTTTTCTTCAAGATCGGTAGAATTTTTGCAGTTTTCCACTTCTCAGGGAAGTACATTCGGTTCAGGCAATTGTTGAAGATGATTGTATAGGCTGTAATCACTCTCCTGGGAAGCTGTTTTAGGACTAAGGGCGGGATGTTGTCCAAGCCCGACGACGTCTTGTTCGGGAGCGCTTTAAATATCTTAGCCGTGCTGTTGACCGACAGAAAGGGAATAGTGGTGTCTAGCCTCGCAGCTGCCGTAGCTGAGTTAGCATCGGTGAAAGTGACGATCGTTGAGCCCTCGAGCATGTTTTGTTTGAACTTCTCGATTAGTGGGTTGACTACATTGTCGACCTTTTCTTTCGTCGGGGTGCCTTCGTTGGTGTACTTTGGCGCATTGACTCTCTGGTAAAAAGCGCCAATAAAGTTGAGAATATCCACCGGAGCTTCAACTAACAACTTCCCGGCTCTCGTCGGCATCAGGCTTACGTCGCAGGCACTTGCGGCGATAAGGTCGGCGTCGTCCTTTTCGATTTCGAGGTGGCTGATTTTCGCAGACTCGCGCGGGCGGTAGAAAAAAAAAATGTGGAACGCTTCACGATTTTGCGTGTCATCCTTGCGCAGGGGCCATGCTAATCTTCTCTGTATCGTTCCAATTTTAGTATATGTACTGCCGAAGCAAGTACGTCGGGAATCGATCCCGGGTCTTCGGTGTGACAATCTAACACCTAGCCCACTGGACCAAGCTAGCTTGTGTATTTGACAGTGTATCTCTACCTGAACTATGACTGCCGTGTGCAATTATTTAACAACAATTAATTATTAGCTACTCTAACCCGTGTTAGGTTAGCTTCAAAATTTTTAATTGTTTAAACAATTAATTTCAAAAAAAAAATTTTTAATTAATTGTACACGAAAATTTATTAATATCTACCCCTTGTTCCGAAAATTTATTAATAATAATTTTGCACTACTGTATTTTTGCTAACCTTTTCGCAAAAAAGAGTTTTTTTTTTTTCAATTATAATTTTCTACCTTTCTCGTTTTTTTTTTTTAAATCGCCTGTGAAAGGATGAGCTAAAAAAAATCATCAATTTATTATCGCTTGTGGACGCCGGCTTCATGAGATTCGCTATCTCACTTATTTAAACAATAGCTCGATAGCTATATGCCAGACACGTCTTTATGCACGCAACAAAAGTTTTCAATAAAAATCGTAGCCTGCAATATTTTCACCTATGCTAATAGCTCACTGTCTCCCTACAATAAATACTATCCCAATCTAAAATATCAGCCTCTTCGCTTTACCCTTGCAGTAACCTTGCAATCACCTGACTTCGGAATGCAAATAAGGTCAACAATCAGAGAGAGAGAAACGAAAAATCAGCGAGAACAATGAACTTTTAGCGATCTGTCTCTTCCTCGTCTTCCGAGATCGTTTGACCTTCGAGGGAGTTTACCCGAAGTGCGAGTTTATCGCAATCTTCCTTGATGTAATTCACGTTGCTGTGAATTTTCTTTAGCATGTGAACCGTTTTATCATAATTGACCTCGATTACTCGCTCGGTCTCTCTCGAATCTTCATCTACGAAATTTTGTAAATCCACGAGGTTTTGCTCGGAATCGCGTAGTCTATCTTCAAATAATTTGTTTTCTATCTTTAATTTTGAAATTTCGCTCTCTAAGGAATTCAACCTTGATAGCAACTCCGCGACTTCGTGTTGTTTTTCGTCCACCGAATTTTTTTCTAGAATAATTAGCTCACGAGCACATAATTTTCTTATTATCGCGCCCGTGATTTTATTTAATATGAATACTATAAACATTTAATTATTCAATCAATTTACAGATCAAAAACCGAGGGTACCACCGTTAATTATCAACGGAATGCAAATTTATTTATAATGCCCGAGAAAAAAAAATTCTTTTTCACGATTCCTGTGGAGATTTCTAGGTTATTCATCAATTAATGATTTTATTATTTCCCGCGGGTCCCACCGAGGGTACCATGGAAGACTCCTGGTTTTCTTTATTTTTAGCCAGAGTCTTTCGTGCGAATTTGTGTATCGTAAGTGGACACAAAATTCGACTTCGCTCTCTTAATAGTTTGTTGTATATGTAAGAAAAATTTTAATCATAGAAAATTAACAGAACTGATTTTAAAATTCTTTATAATTTATCTTTAGACGTTAATGATGATTTCAAAAAAAAAAAAAAAAGTGAAAAGCTAGAAAAATTATGTCTTACTGTCATTCGTGTTATGATAAATGTAGGTGTCAAAATTATATAGGATATTTATTGGAAAGTATCGGGTGTAGTCATAGAAAAAACTGGTTTTAAATAATAATAATATTTATCACTTCAATACTATTCCTAATTACATTTTTATTCGGCAATCCTATGCCTTAAATGAGTAATATAAAATTTTATTTTAACAACAAATTATACTTGACTAATAAGGACAGTGAGCTATTCGGATTTCCCTAGTTATTAATTGATTTTTTTTTTTTTTTATAATGAGCACGGGGTTCTCCCGAAAGAAAAGAAAAAAAATGCGATCTAATAATTTAGGCCAGTAGCGAAATATCTATTTATGTGATAACAGATTTAAGTATAGGTAATGCACACAAAAAAAAATGAGTTTAAATATTTTAAACGAGAGAAAAAAAACTTTTTGGTTTTTCGTCACTTTCTCGTTTAACAAAAAAAACTAAAAGGGCGCTGGGTAACAGGAGGTTCACGAGGAACCGCACGCTTTCGCTGTCCCTTAAACAAATGTCATTTAAGTCGCTAGTTGCGTGTTTTTCCTAATTTTCCCAACTCGGACTTGGCTGCATTAAGTTCCATGAGGAACTCGCTCGTTCGCTGACGTGGAAAAATAGCCACCGCTAATTGAGACTAATGCGTTAGTCCTTTGAGCAATAATAAAAAAAACTTGTATTTATTTTCTTTTATTTTCACCGATAATAAGGGTACTCACGGGTATTAACCGGGGCGGCAACACTTGGAGATAGCACCAGGAAAACTTTGATCCAAAGTAGAAAAAAAACAAAAAAAAACGCGGCGCGTTTTTATTTTATCTCTATGTCTATTGAGAAAAAAAAAACGACGCGAGCTTATTCGGCACAGCGCGAAGACAAAACTATCGGAGCAAAAGAAAATGTTTTTTTAACAAAAGAAGATTTAACTACGATTTTTAAAAATTTGGATTTTAGGAGCACTGTAATAAAAAGTGAGCTCCTGCGCCCCGGGGAGGTCAATTTATAGTCAGGGCCAAACTGGCCCCTTGACCAATCAATCATCGACAATTGCTTTGTCTTTAGGGTGACATGGGAGAGTGGGGATGATCTACCTGTGGGGCAGATCATCTCTCTCCCACTTCGCGCGCACGGTAGCCGCTTAGCCCTGCAACGCGCCTAGATTTGGGATGCGGGGAGAGGGTACTTGCATCCAGCCGCTACCTTGACCGCGTGGTGGTGGTAGAGCGATGCTACTCTCGCCTCGCCTCCTGAGTTTCGATAACCCTTGCACCGATTATATTGCGATCTGTGCGGCGCACGGCGTTTAGCATACGCTCGGGCGTCGCACAGATACACCGCGAAAATTCAAAAATTAAAATTTAAGGCTGGAGCTCTCTGCGATTCCAGTATATTGATTATACTGGAACCTTGCAAGTAATAATAATATTTAAAAATGTAGTTTTGGTAAAATGGAATAACAAAACTACCGTGCGTCTATATATTTTTTCAATCGAGCGAACATAAACATAACCGTAAAAGTTTTTAAAAAGTCCCTTCAGATTCAAAAATTTTATTCCGAAAGAGTAGTGGATATAGTAACTTGGATTGTTTTATTTGATATACTTTTTGCAAAAACAAAAGCCCGTGGATAACCTTACACGACACGCGAAAGCACGTGGGTTTGTTTTCATTCAAAATAACGAAGGTTATATGATGTAGCAGGAACTTTTGAAGCATGATCAGCGCGAGGTTCAGAGCGTTTCTTTCGAAGCATTGAGTTCAGGCCCGCGGGGGTTACGTTTGAAAAACGTGAAAGCGCAAGAAGTAAAAGAACGATAAAAATTTTTAATTATCGTTCGAAGAACGTTTTCCATTTTACTGACGAAAAATTAATTATTGTTTTTAAAAAATATAGAATAAAATAAAGAAGCATCATCAAGTACTTAGCCAAGTCAAAGAATTAAAATTTCATTTTTTTTAAGAAGACGTTGACTTTTAACTAATAAGTCTTTTAAAATATTTAAATGAAAAAAACAATTTTTTCAGGCCAGACCAAGCCTTTTCTCAATATTTTTTATTTCTAGCGTAAACTTTTTAAGCATGAGGTGAGTAGTTTTTAATCAGAAAAATTAATGTAAATACATAGCTTGTGTTCCAAAATTGTTATTGCTTTGTGAAAGTTGAAATATTACTGAGACAAGTATAGGATTGCATTGCTTTCAATCAGAAATAATGATTATGTAACTCTGAATCTTTTGAAACAAATACTTATAAGATCAATTTTCATTAAATAAAAAAAAATAGTAATAATAATAATTTTTCACAACAATCATAAGATAAGTTAATGAATAATCATGTATGAGCTAACTAATATTTTCAAAGAAATTTGGTTCCAAATAATTTCAACAGTTAATTTGATACAATTTTTTCAAATACTTTTGCTGAACATTCAGTAATAAAATAAATTTTTTGAAGACGTTTCTGTACGAAATTGAGAAGAGTTTGTATGAAATTTTAATTTTTTTAAATCTTTAGAAGTAAATGCCAGGAGTATGTACACATGATATTTATTTTGATCTCGTTAAATTTTTAAACAATTACAGATGAAGAAACACTTAAATATTTATGAAAAAAGCTAAAAAGAACAGTAGTTTAATAAAATAAAATGGTTTAAAATAATTTAATGATCTCAAATTTTGACGAGTAAAAAGTATTCATGCAAATTTTATTTTTTTTAATTTTTTTAAAGTATCTTTAAGCTCTAGATACTCTTTATAAAGTAAAATTTTGATTAAAACATATTTGGTCAATCTGAAACTGTCAACCTGTCCCAAGATAGGTTTTCCTGGCTCAAAAACGATACAACTTTTTTTTAAGAATTCTTGCTTGATTGAAAGTTATTTTAATCAAAAAAATCTTTTGTCATTTGATTAGCATCTCTCAGAGTCAAAATTCAACTGCTCAACCCGACCTGAAATAAGTGACGAAATACCGAAAAAAGTCTAGCTCGATTTTTTCGTAATTTTGTATCCGAATGGAGAGCTCCATGTCAAAAAAATCATTTTCCAAAAAAATAGCAAATATTTGGGTCAACTCTACTACAGTCAACCTGCCGCAGGTTGGGTTTTCTGGGCTCAAATAGGATCTAAATTTTTATTCAAGAATTTTTGCCTGATTAAAAGGCATTTGAATCAAAAAAATCTTTTGTCATTTGATTAGCATCCCTCAGGGTCAAAATTCAACTGCTCGGCCCGACCTGAAATAGGTGATCCGTCACCAAAAAAAATCTAGCTTGATTTTTTCGTAATTTTAAATCCGAATGGAGCCCTCCGAGTCAAAAAAATCATTCTCTAACAAAATAGCAAATATTCAAGTCAATCTCAAACAGTCAACCTGTCTCAGGTTAGGTTTTCCGGGCTGAAATAGGTTCTATATTTTTATTAAAGAATGTTTGCCTGATTAAAAGGCACTTGAATCAAAAAGATCTTTTGTCATTTGATTAGCATCTCTCAGAGTCAAAATTCAACTGTTCGGCCCGACCTGAAATAGGTGATACGTTACCAAAAAAAATCTAGCTTGATTTTTTCGTAATTTTAAATCCGAATGGAGCCCTCCAAGTCAATAAAATCAATCTCTAATAAAATAGCAAATATTCAAGTCAATCTCAAACAGTCAACCTGTCTCAGGTTAGGTATTCCGGGCTCAAAAAGCATCGACCTTTGTTTTAAGAATTCTTGCTTGACCGAAAGTCATTTTTATCAAAAAAATCTTTTGTCATTTGATTAGCATCCCTCAGGGTCAAAATTCAACTGCTCGGCCCGACCTGACATGGATGTTCCGACACCGATAAAAACTAGCTCGATTTTTTCATTATTTTGAATCCGAACGGAGCCCTTCGAGTCAAAAAAATCATTTTCCAATAAAACAGCAAATATTTGGGTCGATCTACAACAGTCAACCTGTCTCAGGTAAGATTCTCCCGGCTCAAAAGAGATCTCACTTTTTTTTTCAAGAATTCTTGCTTGATTGAAAGTCATTTTAATCAAAAAAATCTTTTGTCATTTTGATTAGCAACTCTCAGAGTTTGAATTGAACTGCTCGGCCCGACCTGAAATAAATAATAAAATACCGAGAAATATCTAGCTTGATTTTTTCGTAATTTTAAATCCGAACGGAGCCCTTCGAGTGAAAAAAATCATTTCCAACAAATTAGCAAATATTTGGGTCTATCTCCAGCAGTTAACCTGTCGCAGGTTCGATTCTCTTCGCTCAAAAGAGATCTAACTTTTTTTTCAAGAATTCTTGCTTGATTGAAAGTCATTTCAATCGATAAAAACTTTTGTCTTATGATTTGTATCTCTCCGAGTAAAAATTCAAATGCTCGGCCCGACCTGAAATAGATGTTACGGCACGGATAAAAATCTATCTTGATTTTTTTATAATTTTGAAACCAATTGGTGGCCTCCGAGTCAAAAAAACTATTCTCCAATGAAATAGCAAATATTTGGGTCGATCTCCAAAAGTCAACCTGTGTCAGTTTAGGTTTTCCAGGCATAAAATAAGATCTAACTTGTTTTTTGAGAATTCTTGCTTGATTGAAAGTCATTTCAATCAAGAAAATCTTTTGTCATTTGATTTGCACTTCTCAGAGTCATAATTCAACTGCTCAGCCTGACCTGAAATAGATGTTACGGCACAGTAAAAGACCTAGCTCGCTTTTTTTGTAATTTTGAATCTGAAAAGAGGCCTCCGAGTCAAAAAAACTATTCTCCAATGAAATAGCAAATATTTGGGTCTATCACCAACAGTCAACCTGAATCAGGTTAGGTTTTCTGGGCTCAAATGAGATCTAACTTTTTTTTCAAGAATTCTTGCTTGATTGAAAGTCATTTTAATCAAAAAAAATCTTTTGTCATTTGATTAGCATCCCTCAGGGTCAAAATTCAACTGCTCGGCCCGACCTGAAATAGGTGATCTGATACAAAAAAAAATCTAGCTTGATTTTTTCTTAGCTTTGAATCCGAATGGAGCCCTCCGAGTCAATAAAATCAATCTCTAATAAAATAGCAAATATTCAAGTCAATCTCAAACAGTCAACCTGTCTCAGGTTAGGTATTCCGGGCTCAAAAAGCATCGAGCTTTTTTTTTAAGATGTCTTGCTTGACCGAAAGTCATTTTAATCAAAAAAATCTTTTGTCATTTGATTAGCATCTCTCAGGGTCAAAATTCAACTGCTCGGCCCGACCTGACATGGATGTTCCGACACCGATAAAAACTAGCTCGATTTTTTCATTATTTTGAATCCGAACGGAGCCCTTCGAGTCAAAAAAATCATTTTCCAATAAAACAGCAAATATTTGGGTCGATCTACAACAGTCAACCTGTCTCAGGTAAGATTCTCCCGGCTCAAAAGAGATCTCACTTTTTTTTTCAAGAATTCTTGCTTGATTGAAAGTCATTTTAATCAAAAAAATCTTTTGTCATTTTGATCTTTTGTCAGAGTTAAACAAAAAAACTAATCAGCTATCCCCTAAGTTCTAAACCCGAAAAACCCTGGGTATCGAGTTAAAAAAAAAAAACTGATCAGCTATCCCCCAAGCTCTAAGCCCCCAAATATCCTGGACGCCCGAGTTCAACGAAAAAACTAATCAGCTATCCCCCAAGCTCTAAACCCTCAAAACCCTGGGCACCCGAGTTCAACAAAAAAACTGATCGGCTATCGCCCAAGCTCTGAATCCCCAAATACCCTGGACGCCCGAGTTCAACAAAAAAACTAATCAGCTATCCCCCAAGCTCTAAACCCCCAAAACCCTGGGCGCCCTAGGTCAACGAAAAAACTGATTAGTTATCTCCCAAGCTCTAAACCTCATCAAACTCTGGTTACCGAGTGGAATAATTTTAGAAGTTAAGCGTACTTTATACTTGAATATCAAGTCCATAAAAAAATGTTTTTTATTTTTGTTCCACACAAAGGTTGTGGTGTACTTTTATTTACAATACTTGAAAATATTACAAAATGATAAGAAAAAATATATAACATAAAAAAAATAAATAACCAATAAACAAACGAAAATTTTTACACTTTTCTCGAAATGCGTCTCATTCTTACAAGCATTTCATTTATAGTTAAGAAAAAAAAATTTGTTGATAATGTTGCAAATGAAGAGTTAAACAATAAGTAAAAACTTATAGCGTTTTTCTAATTAACCACGCCATTTTGGAGTTAAAAGTTTCTGATTTACAACTTTATGATATGATTGCACCAGTGCAGCATAATTAGGTATCGTTACAAAATTATTTATTTCGTTTACTAAAATGCACTCATATTTTTGGAACTCGGGCACCCAGGGTTTTGGGAGTTTAGAGCTTGGGGAACAGCCCATAAGTTTTTTTGTTGAACTCGGGCACCTAGGGTTTCAGGGGTTTAGAGCTTGGGGGATAGCCGATCAGTTTTTTCGTTGACCAGGGCGCCCAGGGTCTTGGGGGTTCAGAGCTTGGCGGATAGCTGATCAGTTCATTTATTGACCTCGGGCGCCCAGGGTTTTGGGGGTTTAGAGCTTGGGGAATAGCCGATCTGTTTTTTTGTTGAACTCGGGCACCCAGGGTTTTGGGGGTTTAGAGCTTGGGGAGTAGCCGATCTGTTTTTTTGCACCTGTGGATGAACGATTGATTATAATAAATATAATTTGTATTTTTTTACGTAGAAAAAATGTAAATATTTTAAATAAAATAAAATTCGTTTTCAATTAAAGTCTGACAAAATCAATTACTAATTACCAAAAAACTGCAAACTTAATTTTTATTAGGGGCGCCAAAAATCATTTTGCCCAGGGGCGCTAGCGACCCTAAGGCCGGCTCTGACTGAATACCAAATATCTAAGTCAAATTCAAACAGTCTGACATGGATGTTTCGACACCGAAAAACTCAGGTTAGGTTTTCAGGACTGAAATAGTCTCAGGTTAGGTTTTCAGGACTCAAATAGGATCTAACTTTTTTTCGGGAATTCTGACTTTATTACACATCATTTTAATCAAAAAAATTTTTTGACGTTTGATTAGTAACACTCTGGGTTAAAATTCACCCAATCGGCCCGGCCCGAAATGAATGTTCCGGTACCGCGAAAAATCTAGCTGGACTTTTTTAGAATTTTGAGTCGACTTGAAGGCCTCCGAATCAAAAGATCATTTGAGAAGAAAATAGAAAATATTTGGGTGGATCTCCAGCAGTTAACCTGTCTCGGGTTAAATTTTCCGGGCTAGGGACCTCTCTTAAGTGTTTTTCATGAATTATCATGAAATTTTAAAAAATTTCTAGGTGGAATAAATTTTACTTTAAGCTTAAGAACGAAGCCAGACAATTCTAACTACAGTTCACAATGGTAACAGCACGTGCCAATGTAAGTTTGCTCTTTGAGATCGGAAAAACCAACGCCTTGATGCGGACACCTCGAATATGTTTTTTATGAATTTTTATGAACTTTGATAAAAATTCTAGGTGAAATTGTATTAACTATTACGTTAGGCACGAAGCCAGAGCCATTCCAACTACAGTAAACAATGGTCACAGCACGTGCCAATTTCAGTTTGATCTTTGAGGTCGGAAAAACTGACGCCTTGCCAGGGACCCTTCTAATATGTTATTTATGAATTTTCATAGAATTCAAAAAAAGCTCTAGGTTGAATCAATTTTACTTTAACGTTAAGGACGAAGCCATAGCTATTCTAACTACAGTTCACGATGGTAACAGAACGTGCGAATATCGGTTTAATCTTTGAGGTCGAAAAAATTGACGCCTTGCAAGGAACCCTTTTAATATAAAATATATGAATTTTCATAGAATTTAAAAAATGTTCTAGGTTGAATTAATTCTACTTTCACGTAAGAGACGAGGTTAGAGCTATTCTAACTACAGCCCACGTTGGTAGCAGCAGGTGCCAATATCAGTTTGATCTTTGAGGTCGGAAAAACCGACGCCTTGTTAGGAAGCTCTCAAATGTGTTTTTTATGAATTTTTATGAACTTTGATAAAAATTCTAGGTGAAAATGTATTTACTTTAACGCTAGGCACGAAGCCAGAGTCATTCTAGTTACAGTAAACAATGGTCACAGCACGTGCCAATTTCAGTTTGATCTTTGAGGTCGGAAAAAACATATTCGAGGTGTCCGCATCAAGGCGTTGGTTTTTCCGATCTCAAAGAGCAAACTTACATTGGCACGTGCTGTTACCATTGTGAACTGTAGTTAGAATTGTCTGGCTTCGTTCTTAAGCTTAAAGTAAAATTTATTCCACCTAGAAATTTTTTAAAATTTCATGATAATTCATGAAAAACACTTAAGAGAGGTCCCTAGCCCGGAAAATTTAACCCGAGACAGGTTAACTGCTGGAGATCCACCCAAATATTTTCTATTTTCTTCTCAAATGATCTTTTGATTCGGAGGCCTTCAAGTCGACTCAAAATTCTAAAAAAGTCCAGCTAGATTTTTCGCGGTACCGGAACATCCATTTCGGGCCGGGCCGATTGAGTGAATTTTAACCCAGAGTGTTACTAATCAAACGTCAAAAAATTTTTTTGATTAAAATGATGTGTAATAAAGTCAGAATTCCCGAAAAAAAGTTAGATCCTATTTGAGTCCTGAAAACCTAACCTGAGACTATTTGAGTCCTGAAAACCTAACCTGAGTTTTTTGGTAGTTAGTAATTGATTTTGTCAGACTTTAATTGAAAACGAATTTTATTTAATTTAAAATATTTACATTTTTTCTACGTAAAAAAATACAAATTATATTTATTATAATCAATCGTTCATCCACAGGTGTAAGAAAACAGATCGGCTACTCCCCAAGCTCTAAACCCCCAAAACCCTGGGTGCCCGAGTTCAACAATAAATAAGAATAAGCGTTTATTATTTAGAGTTTTATAAATAAGAATAAGCGTTTATTATTATTAATTTTTTTTATTGGTATCAGAGTTATGCAATCAATATTTTGTTTTTAATTATCTATGCATAAAGGTTACCAAGTGATACTTACAATTTTTGGTTATGTTATTACAAAGTTATCACTCTTTGTAAGAGTGATTTCAAACCTCGTGAACATAATCACTCATCAAAATCGAGTCATTTAATCACTCTTTGCTGAAGAGTGATTTAAATCACTCTATAAAGTGTCATTTTAAACAAAGTATAACTCTAATAAGAGTGATTCAGCCAATCTCTCCACAACAAGAGTGAAAAAATCACTCTTCCAGATTTAGAGAGTAGAACATGATAAAAATATTTTTGAAATTTTTAATGAAGCTATAAATTATCTAAAACCTAAAAAAATAAGAGAATTTTGTTGTTTGTTTTTAATATCCGAAAAAATTCCTGGTAATTTAATTTGGAATAAGTATAAAAAATTTTTTAAAGAAGATTTTAAGGAGAATCAGGAAAATAGAGGTTTGAATGAAATAAATGAATTTTTAAGAAATGAAGATTCTTTATTAAATTGTAAATTTTTCGGTTTACCAGAACCATGTTTAGATAATGTAAATAATAATTTTCAAAATTATGATAGTGAAAATAACATTCATGAAAAATATACTGAATTATTTTCAAAATTGAATGATGATCAAAAATCAATTTTTAATCTCATTACGAAATCTGCCAATGGTATGTATTTTATAGATGGTCCAGGAGGTACAGGAAAAACTTTTCTTTACAAAACTTTAATTTATTATTTTATGTCAAAAAATAAAAATGTTTTATCTATGGCATGGACTGGTATAGCTTCAATTTTATTACCAAAAGGTATGACAAGTCATAAAACTTTTAAATTACCGTTAATTTTAGATAATGTTGAAACCTCATTTTTAAAAAATGAATCAGACAAAAAAAAATTACGCGAATGTGATATCATAGTTTGGGATGAAGCCTCTATGATTCCAAAAAAAGCATTGGAAATCGTAGATAGGACTTTACAAGACGTTTGTAGAAACAAATTACCATTCGAAGGTAAATTAATAATTTTGGGAGGTGATTTTAGACAAATTCTTCCAGTAGTAAAATGAGGTAATGAAAAAATTATTGTAGAAGATACTATTAAATTTAGCAGTTTATGGAATAGTTTCAAAAAATTAAAATTAACTAAAAATATTCGATGTAAAGGTGAAGAATTTTCTAAATTATTATTAAAAATTGGCGAAGGTTTAATAGAAAATTTTCAAATTCCCAAAAAATGGAAAACGAAAGATGTATGTCATTCAATTTTTGGAGATATAAATAAAAATTATGAATTAAGTAAAGTTATTTTAGCTCCAAAAAATGAAAACGTACAAATGTTGAGTAATAGAGTTTTAAATATATTAAATGATCAATCCAAAAAATATCATAGTGTAGATAAAGCTTTACATAAAGGAGTTGATCAAATTGACAGTAACATCTATTTAGATTATCCTATTGAATTTTCAAATTCTATTAATGATGGTCTACCTCCACATGAATTGAAGCTAAAAAAAAATGCAATAGTAATGTTAATAAGAAATTTAAGTATTAATGATGGGTTATTGGGTATGGTTATTGGGTAGGTAATGGTACAAGATTAAAAATTACGAGTTTATATGAACATAATATAGAAGCAAAAATTATTACAGGTGATAAAAGTGGAAAAATTGTGTTCATCCCGAAAATAACTTTAAGCACAAACGAAAATTCAAGTTATCCTTTTATTTTACATAGAAAACAATTTCCGTTAGTTTTAGTCTTTGCAATAACAGTAAATAAGTCACAAGGGCAAAGTTTTGATGAAGTCGGTATATACATAAAAACTGAGCTTTTTTCACACGGACAATTATATGTATCGTTATCTAGGTCTAAAAATTCAGATAAAATTTTTATTCAAAATGACTCACAAGACAAAGATAAATTAAAAAATGTAGTTTGGAAAAATGTATTTAGATAAAAAGCATAAAAAATTTTAAATAATTTTATTGAAGTAAATTTATTAAATATTAAATTGATTAAAATATTTATAGTATATTTTTTTTAATTATAAATCTTCTTTCAAAATTATTTTTTTCAAATTAATTTAAATTATTTCCTATTAATTAACCAATTCTAACATTGATGTGATTCATTTTTTTTTAATTTCAAAATTTTTGTTTAAATTAAATCATGTGGTTATACGGCTATTGGCAATGGTTCCACATTCCAAAATTTTTAGTTTTTTTTTTTTTTTTTTTTTTTTTTTAATATTTTGAATAAATTGATAATCAAAAATTTTTTATGTAAAAAATTTTGGAAAAAATACCAACGCACTGGAACAGTACCTATGTGGTAGTGTGGAAACCTTCAAGTCTTCATGAAATGTTGGAAAATAACAAGCTAATTATAAAATATATATATAAATATATTTAAATAGTTATTGGATTTTAATTTATATTTTGATAATGAATTTAATTTAAAAATTTTTTTTTCAAATTTCAATTTGTAACAAACTTTTTTAAACCTATACCTATACCCCTACCCAGGGACACTGAGCTTTCGCCATTGTATCCCTATCCCCCCCCCCCCGGTTAAGTGGCCGTTTTTCTAGAGCCTTTTAATTCTTGCTCCAGAAGAGACCTCTTCCCCCCTATAATAATCCCAGTCTTCTTCACATAGCACGGAAGCCAGTAGGTGCAATGCTAAGCGTGCTATGGGTATAGTAAAAACCCACATCGTAGGGAAAAAACCTATACCTGGATGACCGAGGCCGTAAGTACAGAGTTTCGATGCATGAACTCCCGTTGGTATCAGTTACCTGTCCCTGTGGTACGTTACTTTACATCGAACTCCCATCTTCCGGTCTCTGTGGGGATCACGCTTTAATCGAGAGAGCGTTTATTTATGCATGTACCTTACATGAACACTCTAACAATTTTAAAATTGATTTATATCTTCATTTGTCAATTTTAGATCTATTTCAGCCCTGGATAGATTTTGACTAAAAATTATTTTAAAAAGAAATAAAATTCTATACCTCATGATTTTGCCTAAATAATTAAAAACTTTTCTCTATAAGTCTGATTTTATGAATCAAGTTATGATGAGTAAGTAAAGTTCAAACTGAACTCTCGTGTCTAATTTTTATTGATTTTGAGCACTTTAGTCTTTTGATTATTTTACCAAACATAGAGCTTACGTATTGTTTCGATTAATTTTTATAATCATCAATTATAATTAGGGGGTTGGCGAGCGGAGCGAGCAGGGGGGTACCCCCCCTAGTATACATATACATCTCTGCAGAAAAGAAACAAATATAAAATTTTTTAGTCAAATTTAGAAACTTCCTGAAGCAACAAATTTTCAAATTCACACTTTCTTTCACTAGATTCAACAATAGTATTCAAACAATTCTCGTTGCGTCTTAGTCTAAACAAGGTAGAGTCGTATACATAATCCTTACTCGAATTGATTTCAATCAACTCCCTGTGCTTTCTCGTATTAAATCTATTTTCCCTAACAAGAAAAAGTTCAATCAAAGGGTTCGCACAATTATGTAACGTGTATTTCAATATTTTATTTACAAGTAGTAAGTCATAATAATTATGCAAAGATTTAACAGTGCAAAGTTGCACATCTTTAGAGAAAACACAATAATCGTGATCATCATAATTGAAAGGTTTATCAAATTTAAATGCTAAGTTTCTAAAGAATTTGTGTTGTACAGATTCAAGTAATTTCAAATGAGTATCATAATGTGGTGACCAAATTTGAGAATTATACAATAAAAATAGGCCTAACAAATGTTTTAGACAAATAAATTAATGTATCACACTTGAATTTAGATAAAGGCCTAATTATAATGCATAAAATCTTGAACGCTTTGCTTACAACCGAATTTAATTGTTTGTCAAACTCAAAATTTTCTTGAAAAATTACTCCAAGATCTTTCTGCTCACAAACTCTCTTCAATTCAAAACTATCAATATTATAACTAGTTACAAAATAGTCACCACGACGAAATGTAAGTAATGAACATTTACCAGCATTGAACTTCAAATCATTTCTCTGGGCCCACTCAATTATGGCATTCAAGTCAATTTGAATTCAAGTCAACTCTTTAATATTAGATTTTGCACGATTTTGTATATTATCGTAGTATTTTCTCTGATCCGATCTAGACATTCTCAAACAAAGAGCTCTCTGTCTTTTAAATTTAATATAATCTTCACCACAATTTGTTGAGAGCCAGATTTTGAGTAATTTCTTCTTTATAATAATATTTTTGGTTAAATCAAAGGAAAACCAAATGGGATAGGTTGTCTCAGCATTATCTTTACAATTAGGAACTTTACTATCAATAATATTCAGCAATTTTGTATTAAAAACATTAACATTTGATTCAACTTCATCTGTATTATTTAATAATTCATCCAAATTTATATCGCCAAGTGCCTCATTGATTCCATCAAAGTCAGCTTTATAATAATTCTTTCTATTAATTTTTGTTTCAAAGTATTTTTCACCAAAAAAGTTTAGTTCAAATATAGCTGGATCGTGATGATTATCTTTCGGTACAATCACTTCACCAAATTCTATATTCTCAATTTCATTAATTTCAAGTGAAGTAAACCAAAGGTCGAGAGCCTTTCTCTACATGAATATTATATCTTTGATAAAAATTTAAGAATGAAAAACTGTTGGCCAAAATACAAGAATTATCTCTAACTAAACTATCTGGATGATAACAATCTGCAGTCAGTGAATCATCAAAATTCCTAGAATTAAGCCAATTAGTTTTTGGAAGATTATAATCTCCGATAATTATAAAATCACAATTATCATTATGATTCAAATAAAGATGTTCGACCCTGTTAGTATGGCAGGTATATTTATCACTAGATGAATCAGGAGGTATATAAAGTGCACCTATTATCAATTTTCTATTTAACCCATTAAGTCCGAGGATTTTTTGAATTTTTGGTTGTGTTTGAGCTGGGAAATCTTAAGGAAAACTGTGAAAAATGTATACCTGAATACCCTATCCCCCTATTTTCAAGTATGCCCTACACGATGGTATAGTTCAAAAAAGTCAAAAATTCGATTTTCATTTGTTTATAAACAAATTAAAAAAAAAAACAAGATTTTTTTTGCACTTTTTTTTTTTTAATCGAAAAATTGAGTGGTTAAAAAATTTTTTACACACTTTAGAATATCATCACGGGTGATCACGCATTTCAAAGTTTCCAAATCTTCTTGAAAATTGTAGCTGCGATTTTTGTAAACAAAATGGCGGCCAAAACACTGCGAAGAAAAAATTCGTAAAGCAGCCGAAGGCGGAACCAACATCGAAAAACTTATTTTGCTCAAAAATATTTATTGAAAAAGCATAAAAAGTCTTTGAAATGTTAATTGTTAATATTTTTATCATTTCAATTGCATATATGCGAGTATTGGGCCCAATAGGGAGGGACCCAAAAATAAACATTGAGGAATCGAAAAATAAAAAATACTAACTTATTCTACGTAAAATTATAAGAACAAAATATACTTGGTGTTTTTTTTATTGGGGCCACTATTTTTTCATAAAAATTCGTTGAAGTTGGGACTATCAACCAATTGAGTCCAAGGATTTTTTGAATTTTTGGTTGTGTTTGAGCTGGGAAATCTTGGGGAAATCTTGGGGAAAATGTATACCTGAATACCCTACCCCCCTATTTTCAAGTATGCCCTGCACGATGGTGTAGTTTAAAAAAGTCAAAAATTCGATTTTCATTTATTTATAAACAAATTAAAAAAAAAAACAAGATTTTTTTTGCACTTTTTTTTTCTAATCGAAAAATTGAGTGGTTAAAAAATTTTTTACACACTTTAGAATATCATCACGGGTGATCACGCATTTCAAAGTTTCCAAATCTTCTTGAAAATTGTAGCTGCGATTTTTCTAAACAAAGTGGCGGCCAAAAAACTACGACGTAAAAATTCGTAAAGCAGCCGAAGGCGGAACCAACATCGAAAAACTTATTTCGCTCAAAAACGAGGCCTTCAGATGTATTTATTTATTTATTTATTTATTTATGTTATTTATTTATTAGATTATTTGATTTTTCTGTTAAAAAAATAAATTAATAAATAAATACTTGAATTTTTATTTATTTCCTTTTTTTGTTATGCAGTGTCAAACTGAATACGAAATATATGTTCAATAAAAATAGCCTGCGTATTTTATAATTATTAGAAATACAATTTTGTTATGCAGAAGAAGAGAAAGTAAGAAAGAACAACGGATTCATTGATGCTGTTAAAGCTTTTGCCAGGTGTATACGACTATAGCTGAAAGGCATAGAGTCTGCTTCGTAATCACAAGTCCATGGGTTCAAATCCCGCTTAGAGCAAAAAGTATCTCAAATACAGAAAAAAATTGTAAATCCAAAAAAAAAAAAAAAATTCGTCTTCCAATGACTTTAAATCTTTTTTTTTTTTTTCTACTTTCAAATACACCTTTTTGAAAGGATATACTTCACCAAATATTGGTCTGAACTGAATAAAAAACTATAAGAAAAATTAACTTTTAGTAAAAAGCGATCAGACTAAAATTATCATAGATGCAGGCTAGAAAAAATTACAAGAAAATTTTGTTCAATTATATCCATAAATCAAATCTTTTATAAAGAAATATTTCATCAGATATAAAGAAAAATTGGCAGATTGAGAGTTGAAAAAAAAAAAAATTTTTTTATAGCCTAAGGATGAAATTTTTTTTTTCAATCACCACGAAGTCAACGCCTCTGAGAAATTTTTATTACGACTTTTACAGTTTACAACTGTATCTGCGCTTTTTCTGAATACTCGCCGTGAGCGGGATTCGAACAACGATCTAAGCATTGCTAAACTGGCTCTTTGCTGCTTTAGCCAACGGCCGTGTACAGATTTACAGATTTAGACTTCATTTATATGTAAAAATAATAAATTATGAATTTTCTGTAGCAATAATAGTCTTTACCAATATCTCTCAATCAAAAATTATAAAAATGTATAGAAAATTTTTAAAAAGTAACAATAACTCGTCAAATTGTAAATTTCATCTCTTAGCCGTTACACTTATAAAATACAAAACATAACGTTGCCCAACACCTACCACGCGGAGGTTGATGAAACAAAGTGTCTTTTTTTTTTTTTTTTTTTTTATTACTTTTATACTTTTTTTGTGTTTTTCTAATTTTTTTTTTTTTTTTTTTTTTTTTTATCAATTTTTTTATAAAAATAATTTTTTAGTTCAACAATGAAACTTTCTTAGAAATTATGAAAACTTTTAGACTACAATAAATTTAATGATTATTTTTAGGAACGCAATTTTGACAAATAGATAAGCTGCACTTTTCACAGTACAAACGTGTCCTAATGGGACAGAAGCAACATTTTCTTAGTTTTTCTTTAGTCAAAATTTGGTGATTGCCTCTAGTAGACTTTTCCTTTGAAAGATAATGCTTGGAAATTGCCATCATAAAGTCAAGCGAACTTGATTTTTTAGTTTCCTTGCCGTGAACATAGTTCGAAAGAACAACTGCATTAGCTATTGACGCTTGAATAAGACGAATAAAAACGATCCACGTCCACTTTTTAGACCTTATGCAAGGCATAGCGTAGTTACAACGTCCATCATGAACGTCAACGCCACCCATATTTTTATTATAAAGTTGGAATGCATTAGGGAAAGCAATTTCTTCTTTTTCTTTTTTTTCTTTGCTCCTCCTTTTCGCTGTGTATGTGGGTGTGACACCAGCAGCAGTAGAAACCATCGACACTGGTTTAGAGTCCTGCAATGTAATGTAATTTATACCACTACTTTTTTCGTATTTCACTGCAACTGTACCTTTCGGTGACTTTTTAGGAATAACATTTTTTTCCTTTACACGATTTTCTCGGATAGTACCAGTCGAACGAACCCCTAAGTTTTTTAAATGTAAAACAAGATCAAAACTAGTAAATAAATTGTCCATGTATAAATGATAAAGAGGCAGTTTCCTAAAAGTTACGTTTGAAAAAAAGTGCTGAAGCAAACTCATAACAACACGAGTACCTAAAGAACATTTTTCAAGTTTATTGTCAGCTATTGCAGAGTTTTTACCACAGTACAAATCAAACTCAAGTAAATAGCCATCAGGAGTGCAAAGACCCCAAAATTTCAAGCCAAATCTAATGGGCTTCCCTTTTATGAATTGTTTCAGAATAGTTCTACCATAAAACTTGGCCATCATCTCGTCAACGGCCATTGCAGCTTGAAAATATCCAAATTGCTGGATGTTTTCCCTGAATAAATCAATAATTGTACGTACACGCCATCCAAAATCATTTTCATTTTCATCTGCAGGTTTAGAATATTTGATGTTTGATTTTATTTGCTGAAATTTATCGCGAGCCATAGCCGCTTTTACTGGCTCAAATGACAAAAAAGGATCATTTGACCAGTAGTGTTTGTAAGATTTTCGCGAATTGTAGGCTGATGCAATTAAAATACCTATAAAAACGTTAAGTTCACCCATCGTTAGTTCATACCCGTTTGCTCGAGTACACATAATTATGTGATTTTTTATACTATCTGAAAAAAAAGTTTCAAATAGTTCAACACAATTCATACTTTTTATTTTTTTTTTGTTAGCATCAGACATTTGGCAACTATTTTCAACGTTTTGTGGATAAATTTGTTCTCCCTCGACCCACTCATAAACGTATTTATCCTCCAAACGACTGTTATTGCTAACATAATTTTTTGATGCTTGAGAATAAGTTTTTTGTGAAGTTTTATCATTTTGAGAATCGTTTGTACAGTCGTCGCTTTCTTCAGCTCCTGAGCCTTCGCTTTCATCTCCAGAATAATTTGGATCAGGTATGCAATATCGTTCGTCATCTTCATCAGAACTGAAATATTCTGATTCAGAATCAGTATCAGGAGGTTTAGCTGGTCTAGGTCGCTTTGGTCGCATATTGAAAAGTTTGAAATTATTCAATCACTAAAAATTGAACAGATTTCAAAATTTTTTCAATTTATTTATTTATTTGTAGTCTGGACTAGCTTGAAATTCGCTAAAATTATCAGCCACAGTCTTTGAGCAGCTCCCCTGGTGGAACTTATCATCTGCCAGGGTAAAAATGTCATCAAACCAACCATTGTTTATATTCTTTTTTCACCTAATTTATTAGTATGTTGTTTAAACGTGACGCCACCTAGCGGACTCTTTTCGTTATGAAGCATGTTTACCCTAGCAGATGATAAGAATTTTCACCATTGTCATTTATAAAAAATGTTTTTTCATTTTTATTTTTTTTTTCGAAATAAATTATTATTTTTTATAAATATATAAATTATTGGAAATATCTGCAAACATTAAAAATATTCTGTTCATTTAGTTTTCTCTTCAATTAGTTTTTGCCCAACTAGAATGACTACATTCAAAATTTTATTAATTTTTACAAAAACATAATGTAATAAAATGTAAAAAAATAAAATATATTGTACGTTACATTTCTTGTATTTTTTTTTTATTTATGGCAATAATTTTGAGTTTTTAATTTTCGTAAGCAAGGTTCGAACCCATGAAGTGGGGATTATGAAGCAGACTCTATGCCTTTCAGCTATACTCGTATACACCTGGCAAAAGCTTTAACAGCATCAATGAATCCGTTGTTCTTTCTTACTTTCTCTTCTTCTGCATAACAAAATTGTATTTCTAATAATTATAAAATACGCAGGCTATTTTTATTGAACATATATTTCGTATTCAGTTTGACACTGCATAACAAAAAAAGGAAATAAATAAAAATTCAAGTATTTATTTATTAATTTATTTTTTTAACAGAAAAATCAAATAATCTAATAAATAAATAACATAAATAAATAAATAAATAAATAAATACATCTGAAGGCCTCGTTTTTGAGCGAAATAAGTTTTTCGATGTTGGTTCCGCCTTCGGCTGCTTTACGAATTTTTACGTCGTAGTTTTTTGGCCGCCACTTTGTTTAGAAAAATCGCAGCTACAATTTTCAAGAAGATTTGGAAACTTTGAAATGCGTGATCACCCGTGATGATATTCTAAAGTGTGTAAAAAATTTTTTAACCACTCAATTTTTCGATTAGAAAAAAAAAGTGCAAAAAAAATCTTGTTTTTTTTTTTTAATTTGTTTATAAACAAATGAAAATCGAATTTTTGACTTTTTTAAACTACACCATCGTGCAGGGCATACTTGAAAATAGGGGGATAGGGTATTCAGGTATACATTTTTCACAGTTTTCCCTAAGATTTCCCAGCTCAAACACAACCAAAAATTCAAAAAATCCTCGGACTTAATGGGTTAAAATAACTTATTTAATAAATAATTGTTCGCAGTCAATTTCATAATCATAGAAAACAAGACTAGGAGACAAAGTATTTTTTATAGCCAGCGATATTCCACCACCTTTGAGCTTACTATTATTATCTATATAGTTGTCTCTCCTAAATATTACATAGTCATTAAGTCCAAGCTCACTATCACTAATAGACTGAATTAAATTAGTTTCAACAAAGATTAAAATATCAGGCTTGGAAGCAAGTAATGGGAATTCATCCCTAAAGTTTTGTAGTTTGGTCCTCATTCCATTAATATTCTGGTAGTAAATTGTAGGACAATCTAGCAAGTTTATTAGTTTAAATTATCTGAAAAGGAACTGGATATCATAGTGTTGTTTTTATCACTTCCTGTCTTGCTCTTAGTCTTCTCCAAAATAAAAGGTTCACCTTCCTTTTATCTGACAACTCTATAGACATCACTTTCCTTATTAAATAAATTAAATTGAACAGCCTCTTGTTTGAGTTTTTTATATTTAGCTCTCTGATCAGACGTATAGTCAAAAGAAACAAAAATTGTTCTAGGAAGAGATTGCCAGTTGCTTATAATTTTATTAGCATCAGATCTAAAATCAAACTTAATCACTACAGGTCTAATTTTATTTTTATCAAATTTACCAATTCTGTTTATATTCTTGAGTCCTAGACATTGTGCCTAAAAGACATTGTGCCTAATCGCATATATATGTATGCTAGGGTACAGAGCGCGAGAGGTTCGATATTTTTTAGAGAATGAAACGCTGCATTCAGATCGTACATGCTGCTGCGAACCAAATGAGTGCGAAGAGGTTAAATATATATAGATAGTTCGAACGTTCAAAATAAAATCAAATTTGATGCCACATGCTTTCCGAGGAAAAAAATAGTCTTTTTTCGAAAATAGTCTACGGACGACACCCGGACCTGGTTCTTTAGGTCGCTGAGTACGAGTATGCCCTGACACGTAGACATCCTCCTCGAGGAATCGGGTTTTAATTTATGGGAATGATTCGGAGGTTCCCCGCGTGATAAGGACGACGTATGGACCCGGTTTTTTAGGTCGCTGAGTACGAGTATACCCTGACACGTAGACATCCTCCTCGAGGAATCGGGTTTTAATTTATGGGAATGATTCGGAGGTTCCCCGCGTGATAAGGACGACGTCTGGACCTGGTTTTTTAGGTCGCTGAGTACGAGTATACCCTGACACGTAGACATCCTCCTCGAGGAATCGGGTTTTAATTTATGGGAATGATTCGGAGGTTCCCTGCGTGATAAGGACGACGTCTGGACCTGGTTTTTTAAATCGCTGAGGTATGCCCTGACACGTAGACATCCTCCTGGAGGAATCGGGTTTTAATTTATGGGAATGATTCGAAGGTTCCCCGCGTGATAAGGACGACGTCTGGACCTGGTTCTTTCGGTCGCTGAGTACGAGTATGCCCTGACACGTAGACATCCTCCTCGAGGAATCGGGTTTTAATTTATGGGAATGATTCGGAGGTTCCCCGCGTGATAAGGACGACGTCTGGACCTGGTTTTTTAGGTCGCTGACTACGAGTATACCCTGACACGTAGACATCCTCCTCGAGGAATCGGGTTTTAATTTATAAGAATGATTCGGAGGTACTGCGCGTGATAAGGACGACGTATGGACCTGGTTTTTTAAATCGCTGAGTACGAGTATGCCCTGACACGTAGACATCCTCCTCGAGGAATCGGGTTTTAATTTATGGGAATGATTCGGAGGTTCCCCGCGTGATAAGGACGACGTCTGGACCTGGTTTTTTAGGTCGCTGACTACGAGTATACCCTGACACGTAGACATCCTCCTCGAGGAATCGGGTTTTAATTTATAAGAATGATTCGGAGGTACTGCGCGTGATAAGGACGACGTATGGACCTGGTTTTTTAGGTCGCTGAGTACGAGTATACCCTGACACGTAGACATCCTCCTCGAGGAATCGGGTTTTAATTTATAAGAATGATTCGGAGGTACTGCGCGTGATAAGGACGACGCACAGTGCTAGATTATTAGGATTTTTTTTTAAAAATAAAATTGTCTACCAACCATAAGACCGATTGAGACCGTTTTGGTCTTAAAATGTCCGTATTGATTTGTTCTTTCGAAAATAATTGTTTTCAAATAACCAAAAATCATTTTTCCGCTCGGAAAATTGATGGAAATGAAAATTTTGATAGAAAATCACCAAGTATGCAGTTTTTATCGATGAAAAAAAATTTTATTTTCTGCGTTTTGTCTTCGAATCATAAATTTAACATTGGCAGTATTCAGTTGCAGCGAGAAAATTCGACGGAAATGAAAAATGTTGACACTTTCGGATTTTCCCGAGGATTTTCCATTTTTCAGTTTATTAGGGAAGAAAAGAAAAAAAAAGCTTGATGCATGAACATGTTTTGATATGTTTTCAAGGTCAAGATTTTATATAGTAATATCTAAAGTTGCAAACCAATTTATTTAAACAATTTATATAAACAAATATTTGTAAACTGTGATGGTATGTCATGTTACATATCGATTCCTACGTTTTTATGGTTGCTGAACAAGAATCCAATATCAATTTTTGAAAATTCATTTATTTAAATAATTTTAAAAAGTAATTATCAGTTAATTGTAATATTTTTTTGCGCAGGTTTAGATTTTCGACGTTTTTTTAGTTGGTGAACTCGAATTTAACAAATTTTTATTTTAATTTATTCATTCAGACTAATTTATCAGACAAAGTATGAAAAAAAAAACTCATTTGTCCATAAATTTTTATGGAACAAATAAGTATGTTTTTAATTATGATTAGAAAGTGCTGGAAAAGTTATGGCTACAATTATTTTTCACGTAAAGATTAATTTTTAATAAAGATTTTTGCGACTGAATAACGACTTGAACTTTTTCAAAGCTATCTCAATCAAAATAAAATATGTTCTATTCATAATAAATAAAAATCGTTAATAAATAAATGAAATATGATTAATAATTGAATTTTTTTTTTTTTTTTTCTTTTAATACGGTCTTTATTGGGAAATCTTTTGTTAAATTTACGAAATGAATGGTTGAAGTGTCAAGTTTTTATTTCGAAAAAAATCAAGATATGTAATTAAATATATTTAATTTTCAAATCGTATTGAAACATTTTTATTGTCATTTACAAACATATAAATCACAATACAATATTTCGAAGTAAAAAAAAAAAAAATTTCCAGTTAATTGTATGAAACTATACAAAATATATTAAACGTTAAATTATATTTACAATATACAACTATCTGTTAAAATTTGATAAATTAAGTACATTCAAAGATTGCATTCTCGATGATTGCTTAACACAAATCTGTTAATCTGTTAGAAAGTTTTCGTCTTCGTCATCGACATATAATTCTCCTTCTTCTTCATTTAAATCATCACTCTCGGCAATCTCATCACTGTCCTCCATCTCTGCATCTTCATCATCATCAAAATCACTACTGGACAATTCTTCTTCCTCTTCCACTTCCTCAAATTCCTCCTCTCCTTCTGCTTCTTCTTCATCCTCCTCTTCTTTCCATTCTTCATCATTCATTTCTTTTTCAAAATCGTTCGGATCAGGGTTCAAAAAATACTTCTTCATCCATTTTTGATACTTAACTTTTTTATGAAACTTCTTTCTTTTTTGAAAAAAAACATCGCTGATCAACGGATCCGTCTCGTAAATCCCACGATTCATGCCATCAGTTAGCTTGGCGATCCGGTCAATTTGTCTGGCATACTTTATCAGGTACAGTCTGTACAAACGGTGCCAGGACTCCGCAGCATCTTCTGCTAAAGAACCAATTTTAAATGGCAAAAAGAACTTGATAATTTGCACGGAGTGTACAAGAAGCTTGTGTAATGACGGACTCATCGTAGCCCAACTATACATTTTAAAGTATCTTTTGCAAGTTTGCTGACAAAGTTTATCAAGTTCATCTAAGTTCAAGTCTTTTTTGCTTTTTATTAACTTTAAAATCAAGGATATGTTTTGCACGAGCTTTTTATCAAGATTCAAGCACTCGGCAAATTTCTTCGGCATTTTAAAGCAACGTCTTGCCAGGTTGCCAGTGTTCGTTGTTCCATGGCCTTGTAGTACTTGATCGGGTCTAATACCAAACGTTTTTCTTACAGCTTCCTTAACAAGTGTCTTTTCTTCTTCTACCGCAACTGAGAAAAATGTTTTTATTAAAATAGTAATAATTTTATTCATAATAAGTCTAGTTAAGTTATTGGAGTAGTTATAAATTTAAATGAAACATTAAAAAAAATTTAGCGATCATATTCAGCGGTGAATTTTCATTTTGTTCAGATACATTGTTTGACCATTAGATTTCGAGACCCATTTCTATAATATTCCATCGTTTATTATTTAATTTTAAAAAATACTTTCAACAGAAATATGAAATCTCAAGTTTTTGTTTGTTGTATGTATCATTAATTGTAAAGGAGAAGTATTTTTAGATGTATAACAATTGTAAAATTTTCACCATTAAAATTTTTATTTTTAAAATACATAATACAGTTTTTACTAGACATCTTCATTTTTCTCCGATTTACTTATTAAATTTTCATCTTTAATTATTTTTTACCGTTCATTCACAAATAAATAGTTTTCAAAAAGCAACTCTGAAAGTTCAAGACTTTAAGAATAAATTTGTTTAATACTGGCTAGTAAAAATCAAAAAATTTTCGAATCGATTTGTAAATTAGTAATTGAAAGGGAAGCAAAGTTTTTATCTTTATCGTCAAAAGTGAACATTTTTTTACCACAATAATCTATAAACCCATTTCTGTCATAACTTCGAATTTTTTTCGACAGCTGGAAGATGCAAGTAACGAATTGTTTTTTCTCTTTTTATTATTGCTACTCAACTAAATTGCTAATGTAAAAAAAATTTAATCAAAATAATTTTGTATCAGAATTTTGAACCCTGGAACATGAAAAAAACAAGTATTTTTTAGCCACCAGACCACGAAACTTTTACTTGAAACAAATCTTTAACCCAATATTTAAAGTGTATTCTTGGGTAGCTTGATTATCCAAATTTTTGTGTATACATTTGTTTGTGTTTTTAGGGGAGACTGGGGCAGGTTGAATGAGTTTTTCTAAATTTACGACTAAAATTGCGAAAAAATGTTTTTAATGAAAACTTAATGATATCATTCGAAAGTAGCACATTTAAAAATTATTTGTATGTAATTATCAAATTCAAACTGTAAACAGTCACTTATAAATGTTGAATTTTTTCAGGACTTTTTTTGAGCCAACTTGCGCATACCCGGGGCAGGTTCGCCAAGGTGTCTAAAATCTTGATTGTTACCAATTTAGGAATTTAAAGTTGAAAAACCGGTAAAATATGACTTTCTATTCCAAAAAATGTTGATTTATTAACCATGTTACAGATTATAAAAAAATGTTTGATCTAAATGAAAAAGCTATAAAATTTTGATAAAAACAGGTTCTCAATTTAAAAAATGTAAGAGTTTTTGGATGAATTGATTCAAAACTGCAAATAAAACTTTTAAAAAATAAATTAAAGTGGTAGGGTAAGCTTGTAATTTTTTATTCTAAAAAATGAAAACTTGCCCTGAACGAGCGAAATTTTTTTTTTTTTTTTCTTATTAAGTATTACTGTTAATGACAATATAAATAAAATCAATGAAATATTTATCAAGGACCAATAGTGAATACTCCAGAATATAATGCTATAGTTAGAATTATCCAAAATTGGTTACCAAAAATTTTTGTCTCACATCTTTTCTCACATACTTTTAAGGGTCGAAAGTTTTTTTTTGTTTAGTAAAATTAAAAATTTGAATTTTGGCAAATGAATTGATTTAACTAAACTTTTAAATAATCAATATGTGTGGACGATAAAATAGAATAAACTGATCGAGAAGAGGTCAAGCTAATTTAATTAGAGCAAAATTTATCTAATAAATGGCAACCTGCCCCACAGCTTCTAGTTTACGAATACAAGTAACAAGCGTATTAACTACAATTGTTCAAACGACGAAAAAAATACTCACAAAAAAACGCACCCAAAACTAAATTTTAGTAAACTAGCTGGGATATTGAAACAGGGCATCAGAATAAAACTTGTAAGGTAACGCTTGAAAGCTTCTGCTTTGACCTTTAATATGAGACCTTAGAGTTGGCACTTTTGGTACAATTACCTTATTATATAGTTATCTTATTGGAAAATAGTATTTATACGTTAGCTACAAAAAATTATTTTAGACTTTCAAACATCAGTTAATAAAAATACCTTTATTAACACCTCGGCAAGTCCAACGCTGAACATTTTTTCTATACGAAAGCTGCAATAAATGTTCGAATGCTTTTATTTCGCCATGAAGCGGTGCCAGCCCAAGTGATAACGCTTCCTCACTGATAACATCAGGTTGCTGTGTTGTTTTAAATTGGCTGGAAGTAACCCAACAGAAAGCACAAGTTACAGAGCTATCATTAAATAATATTGCATTTAAACATTTTCCGTCAAATAATGTATGAAATACTTTGAATTCTACTGTAACTTGAACTCCTCTGAATACAAAAGAATGATTTTTTAATTCATTAATTTGTTTTTTGAGTTCTTCAAATTTTTTTCTGATCATTTCTATAGTTTCTTTTGTAAAGTGTAAATCGAGAGGTCGACAAGATCTCGTACTTTGGGGTAAATCGTTCTCCCACGCAAACTTATCTGAAAAAACAAAAAAAAGGACCAATGACTTTTGGCAGCTACAAATTTTGATATTAAATATATCGGAAATAAGCGTCTTTGACTGCGTTTTATGAATAAAGGTTTATTAAGCTGAATATGCATTCAATTATACATGAAAATGTAGAAGAGTTCAGGAGAAAAAAGAGTTTATGAATAAAATAAATCCCTTTTGAATGAAATAAAAAAAAGGAGACAACAATTGTCCGTGCGAAGAAAAACTGAAGCCAAAAATCAGCTAATTTAAATTACTCCTGTGGAGCTGAATTGAATTAAAAAAAAAAAAAAAAAAACGAAAAAATCTTTTTAATTGGGTTTTAGCTTATTAAGATTCTTTTTGTTTTTGTTTTTGTTTTTTTTTTGTTTTGTTTTTTTTTTTTTTTAATTTTACACAGTACCTTATTGATAATTATGAATCGACTGATTTTTGGCTAAGGTTTTTCTTTGAAAGGACAATAAACAAATATTTTACTTGATACTTAAGTGATAATAAAAATTATTTATTTACTAAACATAAGCAAGTAAAATTAAAGTGAATGCAAAATTATTAGAAAGTAGAAAACGGTTATGACCTTATGATAAATTTTTCATTTATTCGTGAAAGATTAGAGATTGAACGAAAAAAAAAATTTTTAAACGATAAGTTTGTCCAGTTTTGTAAAGTCAATTAACTTTCTTATTAGATCTGTTACTTTTTATTTTCGAAAAAGGTTTGAAACCAGTGAACTAAACTACATAAATAATCTGAATTTGTTAGAAATTATGCTGTTGAAAAAAAACGCTGTCAAATTTAAGCATTTAACATGCATAGATTACATACCATCAGCTGTATTTAGTTGAACTGTTACAACACTTGTTACTAGTAGTGGTAGTTGAGCATCAGTGCACGCGTGTTTTTGGTCTTTAAACTTTTGTTGGGAATTTGTGTGACCAGAGGAGCTGTCAAATCCTGTATTCCCAACAAATCGAATCCTTTTTATAGAATCGAGCGCCCAATCACCCGCATAGGCTTGGCATGCTCTTTCAGCCGTTTTGTTCATAAGGTCTTGCAATGTATACACTGCTCTGGACTCGTCAACATACAAATTTTGTGGCAGACAGTTGTTCATTTCATTCTTTATGACAGGGTAATAGGGAGGAAAAATAGGACATTTTCTAGATTTTAAGTCTCGTTTTAGAGCATCGTAAATTCGAACAGTCATTTTTTGTTCTAAAAATAACGACAAAGCTGAAACACCATTGTATGGTATAATATCGCAATTAATTGTTTGAGGTTCAGAGGTTTCTGGATCGACATCAACCTCCATTGGTATGACCTGATCTACTTTTTCTTTTTTTTCCCGATTTTCACCTAAAATAAAGTATTTTTTTTTTACAATAACATTGTAACCGTTTCATTAAGGATTGGCATAAGTAAATGAAAACAAAAGTCATTTTTAAATAATCGATACTATGAGGTCAAAATATATGAAAACAAACAAACGTGATCAAACTTTTTTTTTTCATTCCTATAAAAAAAACATTTTATTGGTGGCTAAAAAATGACTTATTGAGATCGTATACAGTTTGAATAAAGCCAGGTTTGAATGAGAAAAATAATTTTGTGTTTTTTATTTTTTTTTTTATTCCTTCGAACCACTGTAATTTTGTGAAAATAATCATTGCAAAACGATAAAAAAAAATCATCTTAATCATGACACAACTTTTGTTGATACAGCCTACTTTTTTGGTATAAAAAAGTTTGGAAAGATTTATATTATTAAATTTTTTTTTTTTTTTTTCTCACTTAATATAAATTTTTAATGTTTAAACTATTTATTACTTTATAGAGGTCAACTGTACGATAATTTTCTTCTACTATTTAAAAAACTGAAACAAGAAGAGAAAAAAGTTGAGGAATACATTCAAAATGAATAATAAACAGCTGCATACTAATTATAATTTAAGGTTCAATACTTTTAAATTAAAAAAAATTATTAAATTAAAAATAAAAAATATATATATTCAGATGTATGTACAAAAATGTATATATAAAGATTTACAATTAACGAGATATTTGAAGATTCATACCTTACTGTTGTTTACCTTAACAGTAACAGTAGAAGCTACAACCCAGACCATTTTGGGGAAAAGTTTTGAGAGTTTAGAACGATTTTCAACGAAGTAGGTCAATTAATAGCTACTTACCCATCTTCACGGCCAATCTTAATAAATCAAGGTCAGGGTAAAAAAAATCCATGATTTCGATTGCTCTGTTTCGTCTCGTGCCTGCTGAAGCATTTCTTACATCTTTTATTTCGAGTCGCTTTCGACCACCCTTGTTACTATTTTCCCTTGTTTTTTTTTCAGGTCTGCCAGGACCTTTTTTAAAAATTTTTTCTTGCTTTTCTTGCAGTTTTCGGAGCTTTTTTTTTCTTTTAGTGTTGTTTTGATTCCAGTTTCCCATGCTATATTTCCAATTTAATTTTATCCAATCAAAGCAAGTCATTTAAGTTATTTTACAAAAATCTTGATGTGTAATACTTACTTGTTTTACGTGAAAAACGTAGATAACTTTGAACTTCAGATGAAACTTATTTTTCTATCATTTATTAAAAAAAAAAAAACAAAATCGAAAACAAATAAATAAAACGATAAAAAAAAAAAAAAACAAAAAACAAAATCAAACTAATAAAACAAAACAAAAAACAACAACCAGTATAGATATAAGAACTAAAGGGATATTTTAAGAAATTTTTCAAACTTTAATTTAAAACAGCTACATGAAGCGAAAAATTTTAAGAAGGCATCCAATTGTTTTGTGCTGTTTTAATTAACTCAAAAATTAAACTTTAAATTATGTTGCTTAATTTCTTAGCCACCTAGTGACAAAACAGTAAAAGTGTAAACAATACTTACCTTTAAAAACAAAATAACGTGAGTAAAAAAAAGCACACTCCGGATTTGTTGCAACGTAACGCTCAATTTAGGTTCAACGATTTGAAATAAATTAAAACGTTAGTCTTTTTCAAAATTATTTTTATAAATATTTTACAATATTTTTTTTGCAATAATAATAAACTAAAGACTCTTGCTTGCTGATTATAACATTACAGTCAGCTTCAAAACTTTCTGAACTTCATAAAACAGTTAATTCTAAATAAATACTAAATTAAAAAAGTTAGAGGTAACCATGCTACAAATTTAAAAAAAAGCTTTAAAAATTTAACAAACTTTTTTTACTTTGAAATATTGTATTGTGATTTATATGTTTGTAAATGACAATAAAAATGTTTCAATACTATTTGAAAATTAAATATATTTAATTACATATCTTGATTTTTTTCGAAATAAAAACTTGACACTTCAACCATTCATTTCGTAAATTTAACAAAAGATTTCCCAATAAAGACCGTATTAAAAGAAAAAAAAAAAAAAATTCAATTATTAATCATATTTCATTTATTTATTAACGATTTTTATTTATTATGAATAGAACATATTTTATTTTGATTGAGATAGCTTTGAAAAAGTTCAAGTCGTTATTCAGTCGCAAAAATCTTTATTAAAAATTAATCTTTACGTGAAAAATAATTGTAGCCATAACTTTTCCAGCACTTTCTAATCATAATTAAAAACATACTTATTTGTTCCATAAAAATTTATGGACAAATGAGTTTTTTTTTCATACTTTGTCTGATAAATTAGTCTGAATGAATAAATTAAAATAAAAATTTGTTAAATTCGAGTTCACCAACTAAAAAAACGTCGAAAATCTAAACCTGCGCAAAAAAATATTACAATTAACTGATAATTACTTTTTAAAATTATTTAAATAAATGAATTTTCAAAAATTGATATTGGATTCTTGTTCAGCAACCATAAAAACGTAGGAATCGATATGTAACATGACATACCATCACAGTTTACAAATATTTGTTTATATAAATTGTTTAAATAAATTGGTTTGCAACTTTAGATATTACTATATAAAATCTTGACCTTGAAAACATATCAAAACATGTTCATGCATCAAGCTTTTTTTTTCTTTTCTTCCCTAATAAACTGAAAAATGGAAAATCCTTGGGAAAATCCGAAAGTGTCAACATTTTTCATTTCCGTCGAATTTTCTCGCTGCAACTGAATACTGCCAATGTTAAATTTATGATTCGAAGACAAAACGCAGAAAATAAAATTTTTTTTCATCGATAAAAACTGCATATTTGGTGATTTTCTATCAAAATTTTCATTTCCATCAATTTTCCGAGCGGAAAAATGATTTTTGGTTATTTGAAAACAATTATTTTCGAAAGAACAAATCAATACGGACATTTTAAGACCAAAACGGTCTCAATCGGTCTTATGGTTGGTAGACAATTTTATTTTTAAAAAAAAATCCTAATAATCTAGCACTGTGCGACGTCTGGACATGGTTTTTTAAATCGCTGAGGTATGCCCTGACACGTAGACATCCTCCTGGAGGAATCGGGTTTTAATTTATGGGAATGATTCGAAGGTTCCCCGCGTGATAAGGACGACGTCTGGACCTGGTTCTTTCGGTCGCTGAGTACGAGTATGCCCTGACACGTAGACATCCTCCTCGAGGAATCGGGTTTTAATTTATAGGAATGATTCGGAGGTTCCCCGCGTGATAAGGACGACGTCTGGACCTGGTTTTTTAGGTCGCTGACTACGAGTATACCCTGACACGTAGACATCCTCCTCGAGGAATCGGGTTTTAATTTATAAGAATGATTCGGAGGTACTGCGCGTGATAAGGACGACGTATGGACCTGGTTTTTTAAATCGCTGAGTACGAGTATGCCCTGACACGTAGACATCCTCCTCGAGGAATCGGGTTTTAATTTATGGGAATGATTCGGAGGTTCCCCGCGTGATAAGGACGACGTCTGGACCTGGTTTTTTAGGTCGCTGACTACGAGTATACCCTGACACGTAGACATCCTCCTCGAGGAATCGGGTTTTAATTTATAAGAATGATTCGGAGGTACTGCGCGTGATAAGGACGACGTATGGACCTGGTTTTTTAGGTCGCTGAGTACGAGTATACCCTGACACGTAGACATCCTCCTCGAGGAATCGGGTTTTAATTTATAAGAATGATTCGGAGGTACTTCGCGTGATAAGGACGACGTATGGACCTGGTTTTTTAAATCGCTGAGGTATGCCCTGACACGTAGACATCCTCCTGGAGGAATCGGGTTTTAATTTATGGGAATGATTCGAAGGTTCCCCGCGTGATAAGGACGACGTCTGGACCTGGTTCTTTCGGTCGCTGAGTACGAGTATGCCCTGACACGTAGACATCCTCCTCGAGGAATCGGGTTTTAATTTATGGGAATGATTCGGAGGTTTCCCGCGTGATAAGGACGACGTCTGGACCTGGTTTTTTAGGTCGCTGACTACGAGTATACCCTGACACGTAGACATCCTCCTCGAGGAATCGGGTTTTAATTTATAAGAATGATTCGGAGGTACTGCGCGTGATAAGGACGACGTATGGACCTGGTTTTTTAAATCGCTGAGTACGAGTATGCCCTGACACGTAGACATCCTCTTCGAGGAATCAGGGTTTAATTTATGGAAATGATTCGGAGGTTCTCCGCGTGGTAAGGACGACGTCTAAATCCGATTTTTTAGGCCACTGAGCTCGGATACGCCCTGATATCTAGACGTCCTCCTCGTTTTAAACCTATTCAAGCTAAATTCGAAAAATTGAATTTTTAAATAAATAAAAAAGACAAGCTTTCAACCACATAACCCAGGGGAAAGCCAGTGTTTAAAAAAATTAAAGTTTTAAGTAAACCAAAAAAGTAAAAGCTTGTATAACTTCATAATCCCAGGCGGAGGGAGATAATATTAAGTAAGATTTTTAAATAAAAAATCGGACCAAAAAGCCTGCAACCCCATAACCCTGGGCGGAGAGAGTAAATATTGAGTAAGTTTTTTAAATAAAAAATCGCCCAACAAGCCTGCAACCCCATAACCCAGGGCGGAGAGAGTAAATATTGAGTAAGTTTTTTAAATAAAAAATCGCCCAACAAGCCTGCAACCCCATAACCCAGGGAGAATTGAGTAATTCTTTTAAATAAAAAATCACACCGACAAGCCTGTACAACCCCATAATCGTAAGCTCGAAATCGCGGACACTTTGATCGAGCCCGGAGGTGATGTTAATGCTCAAGACAAGGAAGGGCGAACAGGTTTGATTAGCGCGTCGTGACTCTGAGAGAAGGATTTGGTTCACACAACCAAATTTGGTTCACCCAACCAAACCTGGTTTCTGCTGCCATAAGATTCGGTTCACACAGCCAAATTTGGTTGCATGAACCAAATTTGAACAACTCTTCTCTCAGTGCAGGAGGAGCCTAAAAACACAACCGACGTCAAAGAAATACTGGCTCCTGGCGCCGATGTCAATATCACAAAGTCCGACGGTTTCACAGCGTTGATGATGTCCGTTTTCTCAGAAAATCTTGAGATTCCCGAGGAAATTCCAAAGTGCCTAATTGACGCTGGAGCTGATGTCAATTGCAGAAGCTTCCAAGGCTGGTCGGCACTGCACTTGGCTGTATTTAAGAACAACATCAAAGTGAGGGAGTAAAAATTAAGTAAGTTTTTTAAATAAAAAATCGGACCGTCAAGTCTGTACAACCTCATAACCCAGGGCGTAGCAAGTGTTTAAGAAATTAAATTTTTAAATAATTAAAAAAGACAAGCCAACAACCTCATAACCCAGAGCGTAGCAAGTGTTTAAAAAAAATTAATTTTTAATAAACAGCCAAATCTTCAAGCCAAGTAAAAAAAAATACATTCCCTGAAATAATAATAAAAAAATTTTTAATGGTTATCGACTTCATGATAAACACTATTATACAAAGTTTATTGAAATCATACAAGTTTATTGCATTGCTAATTTTTTTCAAAAAATATCAAATTGATCAACATTTTTATTTTTTTTGGAGCAGTAAGAAATTTTTTTTTAATAAGAATCACCTCTCTTTTCCAAAAGTTTTAACCTTTTTTTGTAAAGATTAGTATATTCTTTTTTAAAGATGTGTTATTGTTTTATTGAGAACTTTTTATGCATAGAAATATATCTATAGAATATATTTGTACTGTAAGCTTCTCTATAAAATATAAATTGTTATTTTACTTACTCTGCCGGTATTTTTATAACAGTAGTGCATAGGTTTTTGATTACGTGTTTAACGTACTTTATTAGAATATTTTATATCATTTCATTTATAAGTTTAATAAGTAAGTTCATTGGGTTATTGCTATTTAACCTTAAAAATGGCAGAGGAAGCAGAGCCCGCTTCTCGATATGCATATTCTCCTCAAGTAAATAAAGATGAGGCAGAGGCTGCTGATCATCCTGCCTCTCCTGTTCAAAGAATTCAGAATGAGGCAGAAGTGGTTCGTCCTTCTTCTTCTTTTTCCTCTAATATAAGATCTGAAAAAGAGGCTGAGGCTGCTCGCCCTCCTCTCCCCCGTAAAGGTTTAAAAGATGAAAGTGGTTACCGTTATCATAAAAAGCGTCAATATCAAAGAAAAGATGGAACTTTAGTGTGGTAAGTACTCTACCTAGTAAAAAATCATTCACACAATGTCAGGAGTTAAATTTAATTTATATATTATGTTAATTAAAGAAACATATTTATACTTATCATAAATGAGTTTTTCCATGCATTTTATGCATTTTTTTTTTTTTTTTTTTTTTTTTAATAGGTACTATCACTGCAACAACGAACGTCACGGGTGTAAAGGTATCGCTCATTTAAATTGGAATAAGGAAAAACAACTCTGGGACTCCAAAAATCAGAAAGCTCATGCTACTTGGTGTAGCCCCGAAACGGAAATGGATATAAATGTCAAAGAATTCAAAAAAAATTTTTATTCTAAAAGCGCCATTAAAGGACTAAATTTATCAGAATATCACGGAAGTCTGAAGCAAAGGTTTATTTTTATTCATATTATTATTATTATTTTTGAAATGAATTAAAAAATCTGAGGGGCTATGCACTCCAGAATCACTGATTATTCTTTTGATTTTTTGTGATTCTTTTTGTAAATTTAAAGTGTTTAAAGCCTCGGAATAAATTTTAATTAATATTTAGTTAAAATTAATTCATTGATTATATTGATTTCTATGTGTGATTCTTTTGATGATTCTAAAGTGCATAGCCACTTTAAAAAATCGATTTCTATAAAATTCGATTGATTGGATTCAAATTTATTAACTTTTTTGTTTTTATTGTTTTTTTTTTTTTAATAAATTAATTATTTTATTAGTAGTTTGAAATCAGCATTTTTTCTGCTACGGTTTTTCTTTGCATGGGCTATTCAGGCCGAACTTTCGGGAAAAGTTTAGGAGCTTGTTTTATTTGAGAGATCCGTCTCATCACACTGTCTTCCCGGAAAAAATTGTCCAGTTAAAGTTTTCAGCCACAAACTGTCTCCGCTTAATTTCGTGCTTGTTATCTCGCTTGCTTTAAATATTTGATCTGTAGATTTATAACGATTTTTGCTAAAATTTTTAAATATTGAGATTATTATTATTAAATTATTATTTTTATTATTATTGTCCTTAAGGGGGGAGTCTACCCTTGAGGGCAAAAAAAAAGCAAATTTTTGTGAATTTTTATTTTAAAAACGGAAAAATTTACTAAAGTCAATTATTGACTACATAATAAAGTAACATTTCAAGTATCTTCTCAAATTTTTTCATGTAAAAATACGTAGAAACAAGCCGATGCCAGCCATTTTTTTACGACGCTTCTGTCTTACGTTTTTTTTGCGGTGAGGAATGCCATTTTGTTCCAGATCATTTAAAATCAATTTTGAAGGAAGATTCTGTTAGAAGACAAGTTTATCTTGGTAATAACACGAGGATTTTTTTTTTTTTAATTTTTGATGATTTTGCAGTGATTTGAAACAAAAAGTCGTTTTTTCGGCAAAAAAATCCGCCATTTTGTCGGTGTCACGACCGTAAGAATTGAAATTTTCTGGTGTTAATACCTGGAAAAGTATATAATAAAGACGTGGTTAAAATTTTAGAACGATCGGTGCAGAGGTTGCGAAGATATTTTCCTCACCGACTTTGAAAATACTAGTTTTGAGAAAAACGCGTTTAAAGTTTCGTGCAGCCGCTCGGAGCAGGCTAAAAGACGTCGCACGAGAAAGGCTGTAACTTATAAGATCAACTCAGAATGACTCAAAATTTCAACACAACATTCTTGAAATGTTGTACTATCAGAAAAAAAAAAAAAAAAAAATTGATTTTTTGAAACTGTCTAGGATAAACCCCCCCCCCCCCCTAAAGACGTTACAAAAATTTTTTTTTAAAGTTGTTTTTACCATTCTATTGTTAAAACGTGTCGTCTCAATTTAAAAACTGTATTTCTTTTAGATTTGGATCGCGTGTAGCGAACAACATTAAGTTTTCCAGTTTAGTGCGTCACACTACCCGTATTCGACAAAAAGCTCGATTAGAAGAGATGATTATTTCAACAGGATCGTTGAGTGGAATTAAAACACTTAAAGATCTTGGTACTAAATTAGTCGGTGACAGTCAATCACTTAACTATCATTTTGAGAATGATAAGCACAAAATTAAAACTGTCTTGTTGGATGCAGAAAAAGGAAAAAATAATGAGAAACAATACACTGTGCTATGGTATGAGGAGGATTTTGTTAAAAAAATTTAAAAAACTAGATTGTTTTTAGATGGCACATATAAAGTTCGTCCTAAAAACATAATGGGTTCTAAGCGGTCCTTTCAATTTCTCACCATTATGGCAGATGTCAATGGCAAGGTAATAATGTAAAAATAGTTTTTATTTGTTATAATATGAATAAAAATTTGAAATTAAAAAATAGTATTACTTAACTAAGCAGCTGGAATGGTAAACGACTCAGATCATATGAAATCGTCGTCCGTGGCAAAGCCGAGGATGACAAACGTGTGATCTGAGACCTTTCCATTCAGCGGCCAACCTAACCCATTAACGACCAAATAGCCGAGATATTTCGGTAAGCTTTGGGTTGAAAGATCTTAAAGAAAAACTCTAAAAATTGATAGGAAAATTCCCGTTTCCACTATTTTCAAGTAAGCTCTACAAGATCCTGTTATTAAAAAGAGCAAAAAAAATAGTTTTTTAATTGTTTAAAAAAATTCAAAATTAAAAAAAAAAAAAATTTGATTACTATTTTTAATTTAGGGTCTTAACCAGGACTAATACTTCGAACTTTTAAAATGTAATGATGAAAATTATTTTAAAACAAATGCAACATCCTTTTTTGTGCTTAAGCTGAAGTAAATATAAATAAATTATTTTTTTTTTATAACATTGGCTGCAACGCGATAATTTATGTCTTAGTTTTTTGACCGCAATTTTGTCAAAAAAAATTACAATAAAAATTTTAAAGAAGATTTGGAAACTTCAAACCTAACATCCCCCTTTTATTAGCTTTTCTACGGTAAAAAATAAATTTATTACCTCACGTAAAATTTTATTGAGTAGAAAAAATTAATGAAAATTCTTTTTTTTTTTTTTTAATAAACAATTGAAAAACAATTCAATTAATTAAACAGGATCTTGAGGAGCATACAAGAAAACAGTCGAAATGTGAATTTTCCTATCAATTTTTTGAGTTTTTCTTTATGATCTTTCAACCCAAAGTTTACCGAAAAATCTCGACAATTTAGGCGTTAATGGGTTGAATATATTATTTTTTGCACGACGGGGCTGTGAAGTACTACGGAGTAAAGAGGCAGTGACAGGGATGTAGCGATTCCTGGCCGGGATACGGAAGTTAATAAATAGATTTGACGAGGCTAATTAAGGATGTTTGGTACTTTCGAAAAAAGGCAGCCGTTTTGTCAAATTTGATCGGATCAATTTATGATTAATATCAAAATAATCATTGAATTTTTTTGCCTTTTTTTGTTCGAGTTAGTTTTTTTAAAAATCAAAGTATTTTTTAAAATACTTTAACCCAAACTCTTATGGAAATCAAGCAATTTTTTTCTTTGATCGTTTGTCACTCTTCCAAAAATACAGAGATCATTAAAAGAATTATTGGGATTTGTAGATTTCAGCTCGAAGAAGATTTTAAGATTTTTTTTATGATACCTTTCCGATCATTTGAAAAAGATAACAAAGAAAAACAAGAGCGCAGCGGTTAAATTCAATGCGCGACTGAACAAAAAATGCTCTAACTTTTTTTCTACTGCATAATTTGATCTAAAAATTTGTACACAATGTCTTTAGGTCTTAATTTTTAATGTGAGATTAAAAAAGTTAACGTTTTTAAACTTTTGTCGCAGAGTTTTGTAAATTGAAAATTAGGTTATGTTTTCGTGATTTTTCCTAATTTTTTAAAATATTCTTCAATCATAAAATTAATACTACATGAATGAAGAGACTTTCAACTTTGTTGTGTAAAATTTTCATAATGATTCTTTCATTAGGGTCAAAGTACTGATGAGTTGAAAATAAAATCGTCTAGTTGGGCGCTGCGGTGCCCGTCCCCTCCCCTTTTTTCCCCTCATGAAAGTACCAAACATCCTTAATAGCCTCGCCTCCGCAGCATCCTTATTTCTAATATGCCGATTATAAATTCTAAATTTTAGGCTATCCCTATAGCATGGCCACTTATGGAAAATAAGAAATGGAAATCTTATAAAATCCTCTTGAATCACTTAAAGGTCAATTTTCCGGAAATGGAAGTGTTTGAAATCATGAGAGACTTTGAACAGGCTCTAAAAAAAGCAGAAAAACGTGTTTTTCCATCTGCAAAAGTTTTAGGCTGCAACTTCCATTTTGCACAGGTAAGTGCTTTTCCTTTGTTTATTATCAACCCACTCTTTAATATTATACAGACTGTCTGTTTAAAAATCCTCTCGAAACTGTGTTAAAACTTAAGGGGGTACTTTGACCTTTAGGGTTAAAAAAATGTGTATTTTTGCAATTTTTTTACAATGAAACAACTAAATTTTATTTGATAATTTTTATTGCACATTATAAAGTAACTTTTAGAGAACATCCAGTCAAATTTTTGTAGCAAAATATTAAAAACCAAGCCAATGATAGTAAATCTTCGAAGACACCTTTGATGTAAGTTTTTTTGCGGTTGCCATCGTAGCATTTCGCAGGGTTGTCTAAAATGGAAAATTCAAAGTCGGTTTGATTGATAATAAGTTTTTCGAGGCCTTCAGGAGAGGATTTTTTTTTTTCAATTTTGTCACAATGGCGCCGTTTTAAAGTGAAAATAGCGATTTTCACTGTAAAATTCTACCATTTAGTGGCCGCCATTTTGTTTAAAATTAAAAAAAAAAAATCCTCTCCTGAAGGCCTCGTATTAAGTGTATAAAAGAAGTACACCAAATTCTAGAACGATCGGTGCAATAGTTTTCAAATGTCGTTGGCAACCGATTTAAAAATAGTGGTTTCGAGAAAAATGCATTTGAAGTTTTAGACTCAGGAAATTGAAAGTAATTTTGTTTTTTCTTACCGAAACAGAATCATCGATGCCAGCTCCATAAAGTGAGTTTCTACAGCTTTATCATTTTCTAATGCTTCTTTTTGTTGTTGCTTAGACTGAATTATGGCTTCTTTAGACTGACTTGTAGCATCTTTTTCAGCTTTCTCGCTCTCTGCCTGCTTGAAAGTATGGTTACTAAAAACTCTGTAACTTTGCGAGTTTTGCTCCAAATGACTTGAAATTTTGAGATAACATTTATAAACATTTTTTAGCAAAAAGAATGAAAAAAAAAAATCGATTTTTTCGAATCCAAAGTACCCCCTTAAAAAACTGTATTTTTTTTTTTACCAAATTTTCCAAACGATACAAATTAAAAAAAGTAGCTTGAGGTCCTACAAACACTCAGGTAATTGTTAAAGTGCCCAGTGTTAACAAAATGTCCTCAATATTATTTATATCGTTATAATGATTTTTATCTCTAATATAACGTTTTCCTAATGTTCTTCTTCTTTTTGTTCAACATTTATTCATAATTTTGAGTTGAACGTGTGAAATCTCATCTCAAGGCTTTGGCTTTTCAAATGAGACGTTGCATAGGTTTAACTCTTCATTTTTTCCGTACACTTGGGGATTTAAGTATAATTGAGGCCTGGATTCACAAACTCGCTTAGCGCTCGAGACGCTCGAGATCGGCCCAGGCAGCCCGATCCGCTGTTTCAAAAATACTTTTATTTTTTACCTATTCAATACATCGCTTCAAAACTTTCCAGAAATATTCATTGAAGCCTAATCAATAACTTCTCCGCTAGATTTTTTTTCAAATATAACTTTTTGCGAGTTGAACAAAAAATGCGTGTATCGAGAAAATATTATCTTATTTGTTGAACTTGCAACAAAAAAGTTAAAATTTTCGCGATACACGCATTTTTCTCGATACACAAAGTATTTCAGAGCCGAGTAATTAACTATTAAAAATCGAAAACTCGTAGTTTCTAACCTAAAAATTTGGATTAAAAAAAAAGAGTATAAAAACTTATATTTGAAAAAAAATCTAGCAGAGAAGTTATTGATTAGGCTTCAATGAATATTTCTGGAAAGTTTCAAAGCGATATATTGAATAGGTAAAAAATGACAGTATTTTTGAAACAGCGGATCGGGCTGCCTGGGCCGATCTCGAGCGTCTCGACCGATAAGCGAGTTTGTGAATCCAGGCCCTCAATTATAAAACTATACAAAAAAAAAATAATAATAATAAATATTTCGTAACAAAGACAACTAAAATTTCTATTTTCTTATAATCACAGTCAGTTGAAAAAAATGCAAAAAAAACTGGATTTTTAAAAAAAGGTGAATTTAAAAAAAAGGAAGCTCCGGAAAAACACAAAGCCATAAGGAAATTAATCTCATTAAGTTTATTAAAACCTACTGACATTCCCAAAGCTTTTGAGACCATAAAATAGGATATGGTACGAAATTTCGGCAAAGACTGCGAAAGGTTTTTGAAATATTTTCAAGGCCAGTGGATGAAGGACCCAAGTACATTTTCTGTATATCGAAAAAAGTTTAGAACGAACAATGTACTAGAAAGTTATCATAGATCGTTGAATGCACTATTAAAAAAAATCCCCAGACATCGAAATTTTTAGGTAAAAATTTTGATTATTTCTTCTCAAAATATTTCTGAACAAAAAAAACGGATTAAATATTTAAAAAATTAAAATATAAAAGTTATTAAAAAACATAATTTGAAGTTTAAATTTGAAAATAGACATGAAAAAAAAAAAAAAATTTAGAATGCTTATGTTTTTATGTCCTGATAGTACTAATTACAGTATTATTTATGTAGTATTTTTTCATGAGCTAAATTTTTTTCCACTCTTGCCGGGAGTTTGTTCTTTCTTTCCCTCATAATAAAAAATTCAGTAAGTATGGCCGTGTAAACCTTAGAAGTTTCAGTACGCCTAAATAAATGATAATAATAAGTACGCAAGTATCCCATGGATCCTAAGTTTTCCCCGGCGAATGTTATCGGTTAGACAAAAAATATTTTTTTGAATAATAGTATTTGACATAATTGAGGGCCTGGATCCACAAACTCGCTTAGCGCTCGAGACGCTCGAGATCAGCCCTGGCAGCCCCATCCGCTGCTTTTCAAAAATACTGTAATTTTTTACCTATTCAATATATCGCTTTGAAACTTTCTAGAAAAATTCATCGAAGCCTAATCAAAAACTTTTCCGCTAGATTTTTTTAAAAATATAAGTTTTTATACTCTTTTTTTTAATCCAAAGTTTTAGGTTAGAAACTGTGAGTTTTTGATTTTTAATAGTTAGTTAACAAAAAAGTTAAAATTTTCTCGATACACGCATTTTTTGTTCAACTCGCAAAAACTCGAAATCGACTGAATATTTTTTAATGAAATTTTAGCAGCATATTGTTGAACTCTTTCCACTTCCAACAGAACGGTTCAAACATTTTTAAAGTATTTCAGAGCCGAGTAATTAACTATTAAAAATCAAAAACTCACAGTTTCTAACCTAAAACTTTGGATTAAAAAAAAGAGTATAAAAACTTTTATTTGAAAAAACATCCAGTGGAAAAGTTTTTCATTAAGCTTCAATCGGTTTATTTTGTGCAAAGTGATACCCATGTAGTTTCATTAAATATTCTTTAAAATCTTCATGAAGATACTCATTTCCCATTGAATCATAGATTTTAATAGAGTTGATATCATAGTAGCTTAAAACCCAGAGACCAATCGGTTTCTTTTTTGACAAAGTTTTCAATTTCAATGAAGTTTCTAATTCAGGCGGAGTTTGAAATAAAATTTGAATGTGTTTTTGATTTTGGGGAACTTCTTTTATTCTATCTACCTTTTGAATATAATAAGAACTTTGAGGTTTATAATAGGAATAATATTTAAACATTTCATGGATAAAGTCTACGTGATCTCCTTTTAGACACTTCCCTTCAACAATGATGTCTCTGATCGGTAGCTTACGCGCGCGCGAGGAAAGAAAAAGAAAACAAAGTATATCGCGATTTACAATGAGATGATCCCGGACACACACATTCACAATCGCTGTTTTACACTAAACAAAACTCACTCTAAATCGCCGCAGGTGCACCTGTCCTAAGCCGCAAGGCTGCAAACAAAGCCGCTCAGCTGGGTGTAGCTCTCCAAGCTACGATGGCTCCCGCCCGGCGTCTGGCTCAGCGTCGTCGTCTTAGTCTGGAGAATACCAAGTCGTCAGGTGATGACAACCTTCCTGCTGACTTGGTTTGTCCTGTTGGATATCTCACTGACACGCACGACACTGCAGCCGATCTCTCTTAAGCGAATTTATAACGATATCAGTGAAGTTTTTAACACGCGAGTTTACGAACGATACGTGTTCGTTCAAGCGTTGACTCTGGAATGCTCTCCTGTCCTCGTTCCACCCGCCCCGATATTCCATTGCTTCCCGCGCATTCCGATCCCACTCGTGCAGCGTTCTAACGGTCGCGCGGCGAACATGAAATTAATTTAATAAATTAATGAAATCAATAACATCGTCGCGTTAATTAACTCGACCGTTACACCCCCCTTCCAGAGGTGTCGTATCCGAAAAAAATACGTCACTTCGATATACCACGAACGCGGCCTATCCGAGTTTGGGAAAACGTAAGTTAGGGTTGGGTTTGAGGAAATAAGAACACGTCATCTGTATGTGGCCACTTTATTCACTTACAATCGTGGACGGACCACTTGTCCACGTTGGTAGGCTTATTAGCCAAGCCATGTCGCTGGTCTTTCTTCTTCAGGCTGCCTACTCGCCTCGTCTTTGGGTTACGTTAACCGCCACGCCAGTGTTGTGCCCTGTTTGGGCAGGAGTTAGGGTCTTCCACCGCTGGGTAACGACACACTGGACACCAGCGCTGGTCCTCTTTCTTCTTACGCCACTCAAGCTTAACGGCTTCCTTCCTGGCATTCAAATCAAGGAAGAGCAGCTTGCTTGCTGTGAATTGCCGATCCCTTTTGGCCTGTTTCCACTCGTTCACGCTGCGGGCCTGTCTGGCTCTTGCTTCTTCTTCAGCAGCTCTCGCTTGAGATCGTACTGCTCGACGTTGACGGACCACGTCTAGGTCGGACAGTCGATCAGTGGCTTGGCGACGCCACTCTACCATCTCTGGTGGCATAGTTCCGGGCCACTCCTCACTCATTTCTTGCAGCTGGCTGAAGAGGCTGCGTTCCCAAACCTCCTGCTCCCTCGAACTTTGCCGGCACTCCTCCAACTCCGATGCCAGCATGCCCCAATCATTAGGCGTTGGCCAGGGGTTTGCTGCCGTTTGGTTATCGGCAGGTTCATGGGTTGTTGTAGACTCATCCACTCCGACGGTTGACGCTGCAGCCAATTCCTGCGTTTCGCTAGGCTCGTTTGATGTTGCAGCCAATTCCTGTGTTTCTCTAGGCTCGTTTGGCGTTGCAGCCAATGCCTGTGCTTCGCTAGGCTCATTTGACGTTGAAGCCAATGCCTGTGCTTCGCTAGGCTCGTTTGGCGTTGCAGCCAATGCCTGTGTTTCGTTAGGAACCGTTTCGGCTTGGGGCGTTGTGTGTCCTTCCGATTCGGCCGTGTCTGGAATCGGGACTCGACCGAGCCTAACTTCTTCCTCCATCATCCTTACCAGTTCCTCCCTGGTAACGAACTCTGCCATTTTCTGTAACAAACAAAGGGAGGAATAAGGATAAGAATAGGATGAAACGGATTAGGCTCTGCGTTGCGCGCGAGTTTTCCGCGGTGACGGTGTTTTCGCGTTATCGACGCAAATTTTCCTAGTCGACCCTTTCGGCCTACCCCTACGCTTTCTGATCGTCGGGTCGACTGGTATACATGGCTCGCTGCCATTTACAATTTGCCGCACAGACTCACTCAAAACATTTTCCCTCGCGGTAGGCTCATTCCTGCACACCACCTCACGCTCGCTAGCGTCAGGATTTTCGCACGCATTTTCCGTCGCTGTATCTTCTTCACCTGAAGACTCCGGTTCAACTCTTACGATCCATTTCTTCAGTTGTTGTACAGCCACTGGACTTTGTTCGTTGCCAAAGGCGTCTACTATCGTATACGTATTGCTACCTAGCTTTTCGACCACTGTATACGGACCTGTATACTTGGGTGCTAGGCTAGCTGTGAAGCCTTTAGCCTTACTGGATAGGACCTTGTTTTTTCTCCAGACCATGTCACCAGGCTGGAAAATTACTTCGCGGTGTCGCTTGTTGTAATGCTCAGCCGCTCTGTCCTGCTGAATTCTTGAATTTTCGCCAGCTTTTCTTCTTAAGTCTTCGGCTCTGGCTGTCTTGTTCAGCCTTTCTTGAAGAGCCATTTCTTCATACTTCCTTAGTGTCTCGTTAGCTAGCTTTTTGCTGACTACACTACAGTCGATCGGCTGACGCAACATGTTCAACATGGCCGGAGTCGTTTTTATTGCCGAATGCTCCGCCCTGTTGTACGCGCAGACCAGCTCGGGTAAAAGGACGTCCCACTTCTGCTGATTGTCTGCAATAAAGCATCGGATCATCGTTTTTAGAGTCCTGTTCAGCCTTTCGACTTGGCCGTTAGACTCAGGGTTATTAGTCGGAGAGTTTTCGTGTTCGATACCGAGTTCGACCAGTCGGCTATCGATTGTACGATTTTTAAACTCCGACCCTTGATCCGACAAGAACATTTCTGGCTGACCCCACCGTAAAATCACGTCTTTCCAGATGTGGTTCCATATGGCTTCACCATCAGCCCGTCTTAACGGTGTCACTTCTGCCCAACGTGTGAACAGATCCGTTAAAACTAAGACATACTTGTGTCCGTTGTCGCTACGGGTATATGGACCCAGTATGTCACCTGACACCGCTTGCCATGGCCTTACGATTGTCCGCTTTCCCATCAGACCTCCAGGCAAACGTTGATCTACCTTTTGTATTTGACATATCTGGCATGATTTAACATAGGCTTCTATGTCCTTATACATGCCAGGCCAAAAGAATTCTTGGGTAACTCTCTTCAGAGTCTTGTCTCGACCCAAATGTCCTGCAAGTGGTGCGTCGTGTTTTTCCTTCAGAATGTCATTCCTCAGAAATACTGGTACCACCAACTTCCATGCGGAGTCGTCGCCGACTGTTTCTTCAATTAAGTCGTCAGACTTATAATAATAGAGCCTGCCACCCACGACCTTCCATCTAAGGAATTTGCCTGGATTTTTCTGTACGGCTTTCATTTTATTGACATACCATTCGTCCAGCTCTCCGTCAGGATAGCCTACGGCTGCAACAGTCGTCTCGTCCTCCTCATACATACGTGACAATGCATCGGGCACCACATTTAAGGAACCTTTACGATATTCCGTTGTAAATGTGTAACTTTGCAATTCTAGCGACCATCTTGCTAGTCTGCCCGTTGCGTTCGACAATTTATTCAGCCATCTCAGCGAATTATGATCCGTAATTACGTGAAATTGAAAACCTTCCCCATAACAGCGGAATTTCCTAATCGCCTCGACCACTGCTAAGCATTCTCGCTCTGTCACTGTATAATTCCGTTGTGCTGGATTCAGAACTCGGCTAATATACTCGATGACTCTCTCTTCACCATCAATAGTCTGAGTCAAGCACGCCCCGATGCCAGTGTCTGACGCATCGGTCTGAATCACAAACGGTTGAGTGAAATCTGGCCTTGCCAGTACTGGTGCTGAGGCTAGCAGCACTAGGATTTTTTCAAATGCCTGCTGTTGCTCAGCCTCCCATTTATAACAGACTCTCGTACTTGTGAGTCTCGTCAGCGGTTCGGCTACCGTGGCAAAATTTTTCAAAAATTTCCTATACCAGGAAGCCATTCCCAAGAACCTTTTCAATTTCTTGCGGTTGTTCGGGATAGTATAGTTCAAGATGGCTTCGACTTTTCCTGGGCATGGGCGAATTCCATCTTTGTTGACTATTACGCCTAGATATTTCACTTCAGACTGGCAAAATTTACTTTTACTGCGGTTTACCGTCAGTCCAGCCTCTCTCAATCTAGCCAGTATGGCTTCGAGGATCCGCATATGCGTCTCGAAGTCTTCCATTACGATTATGATATCATCGAGGTACGCATAGGCATATGGGCCAAACTCTCGAATTATCATATCTATCAGGCGTTGGAAAGTCAATCCAGCCTGATCTAACCCAAACGGCATTCTTTTAAATTGGAACTGGCCTAAGCCAGGCACCGTAAAAGCCGTTATTGGCCTCGACTCTTTCTTCAGTGGCACCTGATGGTACGCCGATGACAAATCTAGAGTCGATATGTATTTGGCCGTTTTAAACCTTCTCAGGATATCATCCATATAAGGTAAAGGATAGGCTTCGGTTTTTCTGGAGACTGAATTAACCTTACGGAAATCTATACAAAATCTCCTAGTGCCGTCCTCCTTCTTCACCATAACCACCGGTGACGACCAGCCGCTTCTCGGAGCAAGCTCAATAATGTCGTTCTCAAGCATCTTTACTACATGCTCGTACATCTCCAGTTGTACTACCGGTGAAACTGGATAATACCTCTGTTTAATAGGCTTTGAGTCACCTACATCGATCTCATGTTCGATCCACGTAGTGCAGCCTAAAGGCTTGTCGTCTGGCTGGAAAACTCTATCTAGCAAGTCGTTTATACGTTCTTGCTCTTCAGACCCAATGTCGGTTAGACCTATTGACGCTGGGCTTGTTACTTCAGCCTCAGTCACGGCTGCAACCTCTAGGTCTACTACTTTATCAGCAATCCGGATGTTCAACTTATTTGTGGCTGGATCTAGTATCGCATCAAATGCACGTACGAAGTTTGTCCCCAGATAACAATCTGAGTCTAGATCCAACATGATAGCCACTTTAATTTCTTGCGTCACTCCTGCAACTTCAAACGGTAGGACCACATGTCCTGCAATTGGGCATCTACGGCCATCAGCCACTTTGGCTCCTTTGCCGTGGTAGATCTCAATTTTCCGCCTGAGCGCTGACGCCATCTGGATAGCTGAAGATCCCATAACTGTGAGCGACGCTCCAGGATCATACAGAGCTCTGATTCGGAATTCACCAATGTCAACTGGCAGCCACCATCTTCCTTTCGGTTCAGTTTCCTGTGTATCCGACTTCTTCTTTGCTTGCTCAGTACTCTTCGGGTCTACCGAGCATGCATGAGTACCATCTCCGAGTGATGGTTGGTCTGTGACCTTGGCGGAGTAAGATCGACGTCGACTTACTCCGCCTTTTTCTCGTTTTCCGGCCTCTCGGGACAATCTGGACGCTTATGTCCTTCCTTGTTACAATGGAAACACCGGACTACCCTATCCTCGTCCCGAGGTTTTTTCTTCCTTTCCCCACTCCTGCCACGCTTCGGAGAAGGGCTCCTAGACTTCCCCCCGTCTGCCGATTTACGTCTTTGCTTGGCCTGTTTGGCTTTGTTTGAATTCTGGGGCCTCGGGCCCGATGGCTTACCAGGATTCTTACTGTTAGCTTGAATTTGAGACATCAAACTCAATAGGCGGCTCATAACCGTGGCGTCGTCAGACTTGCCATCTATAGTCGTTGCGGCTATGTTTATTTTCGGTTTCTTACTCGCCTTGCTCTCTTTATAAGCTAGATTTGGCCATAATGACGTCGACGGTGACGGTGGTGGTCTATACAAGGTTTCGCTAACCATTGTTTTCTCGATATCAACCGCTTGACTAAGTAAGCCCGTAACTGACTTTACTTTGTCTCGCCTAATTTGTCTACGCAAATTAGGTCGCATATTTGTCAACATAAAGTCGACCATCTCCGTCTCGGTTGGTACCGGTCTCATTTTCAGCAACAACGATTGCAAACACGTCATGTAGTCTCTCACTGGTTCATCGACACCTTGTGTTCTGTTGGTAGCCTCGACTCGTAGACTCTGTTGATAATCGCCTATCCCATACCATCCACGAGCAAAAGGCAAAAGGCTGACCATGTGTGTATGTTTTTCTTGCAATCTCGGTACCATGTTGACGCTAACCCGGTTAACAATATCGGTAATGCGTCTAACAATTGTTTTTCTGTCAAGTTAGCTAGCTCATTAGCCTCTGCGACTTGGATCAGAAATTGCTCAATGCTCGACTCGTTGCTACCGTCGAACCTAAAGTTCCACCTCCGAACGATCGAGCCGATATCGATAGGCTTTTCTAGCCTTTGTAGGTTATTACCTGCCTGTCGTGGCATTGGTAACTCACTTTGTTGTGGGCCTTGCAGTCTTTCCAACTCTGCCGTCAAAGCTCTCATCTGGGCTTGTATTTTCTCTATGGCCCTTGCCTTTGCTGAATCACCGATCGGACTCGAACTGTTCCTATCATGAATCAGTGGGCCACCGAAATTTACCCTCGCCCCATTGGCTTGATGTGTGTTTTCCGTAGATATACTGCAATCTTCCATAGAGTGTTGCAATAAGCCTGGCCTTATTGTACTCGACACAGGCCCCCTGAGTTGCTGACTGTCCGTGACGAAATGCTGCCGACTGACTCTGTCTTCTATGGCGTCCATCCTTGCCGTTGTCTTTGTCAGAGTCTCTCGCACTTGCCTGAACTCCCTCACGAACTCGTGCATGGTCCGTCGAAGTTCTTCCATCACATCGCCATCTTGACTGGCTGTGTCACTGTCTTCAGCCTGACTGGCCTTTCCTTGACTCCTGCTGTTCGCATCGTTCGACTGAAGCTGGGTCGCTGCCTTCATCACCTGTTGGTCGATCAGGCAGGCTAGCGGGTGTTCCCCGCTCGTGGTATAGTCCGGGTTTAAAATTGTTGAACCCGACTTTTCCCACAAAGTCATGGCTATAAACTCAGTCCGGAGACCCTCGCGTTTAATCTTTACCGCATCTTGGTCATCAGACTCGTCCGCGATAAAATCTTCGGCTGAGTAGTTGCCCACAAGCCACTTAATCAGCCTTTCATGCCTCTCACGAGTCGAGTCATCAGGCTTGAGTTGTAAATCTCTCATAGCCTCCTCGATTATCTCCTCGTCCTCTGCGAACAGCCAGGAATACACCAGGTGCTCCTTCGCCCTCCTCTCTGACTCGTCCATCCTAAATCCGACAAAAAGGAGACTCTAAACCCTCGTGACAGTACCACACACTCTAGCTTAATTTAATTTTACAATCGCAATGATGATTAAAAATATATTTTCTAACTTCCAACAATCCTGTAAGAAAGAAAAAAAAAAATTTTTAATTTTTAATTTTATATATCTGAGTTTATTTTAAAATAGAGCGATATTCGAAAAAGAAAATTAACCCGAATAGGCTTAATAGCCTGCCGACTCACCAAAAGGTTTTGACAAAAACCCCAGGTCGGCTTACCGAGAAAAAAAAAACAAATTCGAATAGGCTTAATAGCCTGCCGACTCGCCAAGAGCTTTTGACAAAAACCCAAGGTCGGCTTACCGGAACAAAAACAACAAAAAAATCGGGCTGTTCTAACCCGCGTTGGAACACCGATTTTTATGCTCAGAAATATAAATTACAGTTGCTACTAATCACTAGTTAGTAGCACGCTGTAAAAAAATCAAAAACAAAATTGCAAAAAAAAAACAAAAAAAAATAAAAATTAATAATAAAAATAAATTATTATTTTTCAATCCGCTAGACACTCATTAACTGTCACGATTTATGGGTTTTTTTTACAAAGTGGAAAAAATAAATAAATCAAAAAAAATCAAAATCACAAATTTTCCACTTTGTAATTTACAGCGCATGAAAATATTCTCTCACATACACGCTAATCGAGACTTTGTTTTCTTTCGCGCTCGCGACGACCGACCTTGAACCTAGTCGGCAGCAGTACTTCGCTACTGCGCTCGTCTTCACACACTACGCACACTTTCGAGCACCGTGACGTAGGTACTCGAAATCAAAAATCCACCACGTTGTTGAGCGCTATGTTATAGGGCTCAAATTAATGAGGCAGACTCGGGAATACAACCCACGTTGATTTGCCGAGCTCGCCTTGCAGCCGCTATAATCTCTGTCGCAGTCGGCTACCCGCCGACAAACTTCCTGAAAAAGGAGAAAAACCCGACCGCGATAATAAACACCTAAGTGATCTAGGAATCGGGGAGGGCGCGACAGCTCGTTAAATTCGGTAGGTGGGCGTGGGCTAGTGGATTCGAGCGCAAGGAACACCGGTTAGAATAAATAATTGTAATTCAAAAAAGTTAATTTTTAATATTTAATTATAAAAAAATCAACTTAAAAACTAATACAAAATTGATATCTAACGCGGTAATTAACTTTAAATAAATACTCGTGTAATCGAGTTTTCGAAACGACAACAAAGAATTATCGTTGCTCTTTAAATCGAGCGGCGCGCGCACACAACAACCTGCTGCTATCGGTAGCTTACGCGCGCGCGAGGAAAGAAAAAGAAAACAAAGTATATCGCGATTTACAATGAGATGATCCCGGACACACACATTCACAATCGCTGTTTTACACTAAACAAAACTCACTCTAAATCGCCGCAGGTGCACCTGTCCTAAGCCGCAAGGCTGCAAACAAAGCCGCTCAGCTGGGTGTAGCTCTCCAAGCTACGATGGCTCCCGCCCGGCGTCTGGCTCAGCGTCGTCGTCTTAGTCTGGAGAATACCAAGTCGTCAGGTGATGACAACCTTCCTGCTGACTTGGTTTGTCCTGTTAAATATCTCACTGACACGCACGACACTTCAACCGATCTCTCTTAAGCGAATTTATAACGATATCAGTGAAGTTTTTAACACGCGAGTTTACGAACGATACGTGTTCGTTCAAGCGTTGACTCCGGAATGCTCTCCCGTCCTCGTTCCACCCGCCCCGATATTCCATTGCTTCCCGCGCATTCCGATCCCACTCGTGCAGCGTTCTAACGGTCGCGCGGCGAACATGAAATTAATTTAATAAATTAATGAAATTAATAACATCGTCGCGTTAATTAACTCGACCGTTACAGTGTATTCAATATTGTGAGAATTGATGTTACAATTTACTAAATAAACATTGGTTGTTATTCAAGTGTCCATTAAATAAATAACTATACAAAAATTTTTTGAAATTATATCTGGAACTTCCTTATTTTGATGTTTGTTTATTGTAAAAAGTAAAATTATTTGATTTTCTGATAACTTCATAGTTAAATAAACACGATTCAAATACAGACATTGTTTTTCAAACATTATATAAATATTCGCAATATTGTACATAATGCCTAGAATAGAACACTTTTTATGAATTTTTTCTATTCATTAGCTAAATTTTTTAATATGCGTTCATTTATCGTTTAATTAATTTGTTTTCATGTTCAAGTTCATCAAAAGTAAGACAGACAAAAAAGAAATCAAATAAAAAAAGTTGTAGACCTAAATCAAGTAAGAGTCTAAATTTACAAAATATTTATATCTTACGCAATTTTTCAAACATTTTATACATTTTATGGTGAGATTTCAAAAGACGACGGTGGTGGTAATGCTCACTCTCCTAGTAAATATACAAATGTATATTGTAAAACGGGTGCAGCTTCATCACCAGAGCTTATTTAAAAGCACGAGTGCATCGCAAAGCCATGTACGAGTAACTTTTAAAGCCTTATGGACGATTTTCACCTGTGCTATATGCTATTTTTTAGTACGAGTAACCGAAAACACGAAAAAAAAATCTGATTTTGAGGTTAAAGTGACCAGGACTACTAAATAACGTTTTTTTTTTTTTTTTTTTTAACATTTCTTTAATAGTTTTAACTGTCACTATCCAGACAAACATATCCAATTATAAAATTAGAATTAACAATTTAAACTTGTTTCTACTAGTTTAAGAACATCATAGGAGCAACTTGGCATGAGTTATTTAAGATTAAAAGTTGACGGAGTTAACAGTAGTCACTATACACAATAAGGACTTATTTTTGTCTCACTCTTTCTATGTATAAGGTGAAAAATTGAAACTGCTGCAAAAGAAAGTAAATATTTTCGATTTTCAAGTTTAGAATTTTTTTTTTTTTTTGTGGTCCTATTCGTTAAACACGTAGTCATCAATCGAATTATTCATAGTAAACTGTAGATTAACAATAAATTTTTAGCATTTTTTAAAACATTTAAATTTTATGCGCGCTTTGTCAACTTAAAGTATGGGCAAAAATAGTAAAAACTGAATTTTAAGCGGTTTAAAACTTTTGTTATACTTCTTTGATGCCTACAATAAATTGATTAAGTTAATATTAACCCTTTTAAAATGTTCCTCAAGAAATTTAGTTTCTGTAAATTATTCTTATCAGTTGTTTAAAAACATCCTCGCAAAACAGATATTATTGCTTATTAAAATTATCCTGACATGTCAGGATAGTGCCAAATTTTCAAATTCCAAAAACTCGAGTTCCAGGTAAAAATAAGTTCCAAGAATTGGGTGATGGGTTATTTGGGATGGGTTATTGGAAAAGACATAAAAGAGAGTGGGTGCGAAAACCAAGAAGAAGTATTTAAAGATGGGTTATTTGGAAAAAAATATAAAAAAAAGATGGGTTATTTTGGTTTTTTTCAATACGTGGGTGGATTGCGCGCGATTTGCACATAAGGAGGGAAACAATTGCTGCAGTCAATTATTTAAATTAACGGTTATATATATATATAATATATATATAAGATATATATATTATTTACATTTTTCAGGCACTATCCGTACATTTCATATATATATACCGGTCACAATCTGGACATTTCGGTACTTTCCGGACATGTCAGGATAGTGCAACGGTGTTCAAGTTCAAATAAAACGAGTTAAAGACCTTCGGCCGGATCATGACCTCTACACAGTTTAATTTAAAAAATGACTAAAGCAATCATATCCCTATTATTGCGTCGCTTTTAGTCATCGCTTAGGCATTGTACTACTGCCCGCGCAATATATTAAATTTAGAAAAGTTCGTGAATAATCCCTATCCCTTTAAATATAAAGATAGAGAGCTAGGTAGTCTCGTGTCAAGCGTTGTCTTGTGTGCGCATCAAACAATCGTGTGTCGTCAGTTGTTGAACTCGGACGTTGGCAGCTAAGGTTTACATCCCGGTCGACGACAAATATTTTATTCTTGCTTAATTTTTTTTTATTTGATTTTGCTATTTTGTTTTATTTTATTTATGGGTGTTTTAAAATTGGTTGTGTCTAGGTACCATCGCCGTGTACCGTACACGGTACACGGTACACGGTAGCTTTTTACTTTAGATCCTATAATTTATTCCAAATAACCCACTTAAGTTTAAAAAACTACTAGTTTTTACTTTAAATCTAATTACCCATCCTAAATAACCCACTTAAATTCACAGAGTGTCTAAAGTAACTCTTATTTGGTACCGTGTACCGTGCACCGTGCACCAAATACGGTACACGGCGATGGTACCTAGACACTTTCTTTAAAATTTCTCGATGAGTTAAGAATTTTTTCTCAATTTGCAAATGTAGTTTCCGAGTAGGAAAAGTAAATCCTTAAATTTAAAATAGAATAGATTTTTCGTAAAATTAATGTTTTTATTTTCTCCTGAACATGCCTTCAACAAACTCTCTTTGACTCATATAATTTTTCTCATTCAAGTTATTTTGAAATTTTCATTCTTTGTGATTGCCCGTTATCAAAAAGGTAACCGGACATTTTTCCGGCAGGATTTTTTCCGGTTTTATTATTTTCCGGATAAAATTTAAAAAAAATAGTAGAAATCTTATTGGATACCTTGCATTTTGGTACGGAAAATTCAACAATTTATTGATACAAATATTAACAAACAACTTTTGCATGTTTAAAATATTGTTTTGAGGACCAAAGTAAGTTTTTTCTAATTATGTGCATTTTGGTATGATTCTTTGTAAATGGTTACATTATAACCAAAGATGCAGCCTTAAAACGTTTATGTTTTGTTTTTATTTGTAAATCAAACTTACGAAACTTTCTTTTTAAATTTTGGAAATCGGATTTTAACCTCACATAATACCTTCAATTAAAACAATCGAAAATAATTTGACTTTCTATTAAATATATCCATAGTAAAAGCGTTAAAAATTTGTTCTATCATCTTAAATAGTAAATTTAACGCATTGATCTAAATTGCAAAAAAAGTAAATATTTTGCACTTTTTAGGATAAGTTGTAAAAGTTTTTCTAGATACCTATTAGTAGAACTTAAATTTTTAGCAAAATATACTTTCTCTGAACAATATTTTTACCCCTTTCAGATATTTTTAACTTACTTTAGCGCTTACTTAGAATTTTTCAATTATGACGTCAATATATATCATTTTATATATCAAAGAGAAGGTTCAAAAATTAATTATATTATTCGTTTTTGAGGGTCTGAAGGTAATTTAAGTACATAAGCTTTCAGAAAACAAATGTTTCATGTCGAATTTTTAATTTTTTATTGACAAAAACTAAAAGGAAGACAGTAAATTGATTCTTACCCAAAGAGAAGTAACTATAATAATGGTAAAAAAGGTGTTGAATATGGAAAAATTCATTAAAAATAAATAACACAAAACAGCGTGTCGTGGTTGGGCTAAAAGAAAGCTTGTTTTAGGCAGAATAACATATTAAAATTTTAGAAAAATCGAAGATGCACTTTACAAAAAAGTAGATAGACGGTAACGGTTCTTTTCCGTGTTCTATTATATGAAAAAGAGGATTTTTTAATCTAAAGTAGTTTCGAGTTAAGGAAATTCGAAGAAATCAGTTAATATTTTATTTTTGTTTGAAATTAAATAAATCTGATTTTTTTTCATTTAGAAAAATAATATAACATTTTTACAGTATTGATGCCACACAAGTTTCAAATCATTTCGGCCGTTTAATAAACCATTCGTTCGAACCAAATCTTATTCCTGAAGTTATTGATATCAAAAATATTCCGCATATTATTTTTTTTTCTAAAAAGATAATTAACATCGGTGAAGAATTATCATATAATTATGGAGATTGTCGCCCGGACATAATTAAACATTTTTCCTGGCTCTGCAAGCCGAAAAAAGAAATAAGGTGAGGTTAACTTTATAATACTTTTATTTTAGCTTCATTAAAATTTTAGTTCTCGACATCGAGTTCTCGGGAGAATACTGAAAAGTTTTCTGGCGTGTACTTTCGTGATGCGAAAGTGATTTTACTCTCCGAATCCTAAACCGTGATAATGAATGGTCTTAAGGACGTTCCAGGCCTCCGGTGGCTCTCATTCAGTTTTGGGCGGTTTTGGGGCGCGCTGCACGAGAAACAGCTGACGCGTCGTTCGTTCTGTCTCTCTCGCTCTCATGGCGCAGCATAAACCCAAAAACTAAAGAATCAACTTTACTGTTAAATTACTCTAAAATCAGGCCCGGTTGCCGTATTTTGAAAATTGGTAGAATATTTGTTGTTTTAAGAGCTAAAACATATATTTTTTTTTTTTTTAGAAAAAGTTAACTACTAGATAATTTATAGTCGTCGATAACATTAAAAAACTGTAGTGCTCTACGCGCTGTCCCATGCAAAACTTTGAGTGGTTATAACTCAAAAACGAGTCCCGCTTGTCATATTTTTTTTTTATGGCATTCGAAGGAGCATGTAAAAGTGTGCTTATAGGCCGAGTTACAAAAAAAGTTAACATTGCTCAATAATCCCTGGAACGTCCTTAAAAAACAACTGACGTGAATAAGCATACGCTTTCTATACTTTGTTTTTGAGGTTTAAGTTAGGTCCATTACGTTTATTATAATGTGCCATTCCTCTATGACTGATGGGACATTTGCACACCTTTCAAATGAATTTTAAAAATTTCTTTTAAAAATTTTAATAAGATAAAATGAGAACCGTAAAAATATCGAATTGAACTTATTGTTAGTTGCAAAAGATTATTTCTTCATTTTCTTTAATGATTTGTACATAAAGAAGGTACTCTTTTATCTAAAAAAAGAGTATGTTCTAGCTCTTAAAACAACAAATATTCTATCAATTTTCAAAATATGGCAACCGGGCCTACTTTTAGAGTAATTTAACAGTAAAGTTGATTTTTTAGTCTTTGGGGTTATGCTGCGCCACGAGAGCGAGAGAGACAGAACGAGCGACGCGTCAGCTGTTTCTCGTGCAGGGCGCCCCAAAACCGCCCAAAACTGAATGAGAGCCACCGGAGGCCTGGAACGTCCTTAAGTAAAGGCTTTACTCTTGAATACCCAACAATCGTATTAGTGAATATAAGTATTTATTTTTAGAAAAAGTTCAAAGGCTAGTGTGACTAGTGGGACACCAAATTGTGACTGGTAGGACCGTACGAAATACCATTTTCAAAGTTCGTTAGATTCATTGAAAATATTCAAAATTTTTTTGAAGTTGTATTTAGTGTGCTGCACTACAATAGAATTATTGATAGATCGAATAAATTACAACTAAAAAGTTGAATCAATACTATTTTTATGGCCATTTTGACAAGGCATTTTTAACCTCAAAATCAGATTAAAAACCACGGAAGTTAAAAAATTGACGGGAATGAATAATTTTCAAAAACATTTCCGAAGTCAACCAATGAATTTTACTTTAGAATTTTATTCACATTAGACGATTAGTTTCAAGTGTAAAAATTTAATTAAGACATTATTAAAAAATTATTTTTTGATTCGAACAATAGTGTCTAGAATGATATACTTGATCAAAAAAATTTTTACTTAGTTTTTTAAAGATAATATTGACAATCTTAAATCTTGTTTAATTTTTTTATCGCACAACTTTATCCAAAATTGAAGAAAATTTTTTTTGATTTTTTTTAGATTTAATATGCAACTCTTTCAACTCAATGATATTCTTATTCATTTTTTGTATTCATTTTATTAAGGGGGGGGGGGGGGTATACCCTAAGAGGCTAAAAAAAAGGTAATTTTTGGGAATTGATATTGAAAAAACGTTTAATATTATTTAAGTCATTTATTCACCATATAATTATACAACATTTCAACTACCTTTCATAATTTTTTCAAGTAAAAATATTAATAAATAAGCCGATGCCAGTACTTTTTCGTCGACGCTTTCGCTTTTCGATTTTTTACGGTGAGGAACGCCATTTTGTTCAGGATCACAGCTAAAATCAATTTTGAAAAAAGATTCTGTTAGAAGACAAGTTTATCTTGGTAATAACACGAGGGTTTTTTTTTCATTTTTGACGATTTGGTGGTTGTTTAAAGTGAAAAACCGTTTTTTCGGCTAAAAAATCCGCCATTTTGTTGACGCCACAGCCGTAAAAATAAAAATTTTTTAAAATCCTCGTGTTAATACCTGGAAAAATATATATTAAAGAAATCCTCAAAATTTCAGAACGATCGGTGCAGCGGTCGCCGAGATATTTTCCTCGCCGACTTTAAAAAGACTAGTTTTGAGAAAAACGCGTTTAAAGTTTTGAACAAGATAAAAGTAATGAAATTTTTTTTTTTTTTACCTTAAAAGGAATCATCGATTCCTGCACCATAAAGCACTTCTTCTGCTGCTTCTGCTTTGTCTTCAGCTTGTTTTTCTTTCCTTCTACGCTTAACCCTGGCATCTTTACTCTCTTTGGTAGCTTCTTTCTCAGCTTTGTCTATACGGCTTTCATCCTCGATCATTGCACGAAAACTGCTGTAACTTTCTGAGATCGACTCAGAATGACTTGAAATTTTGACACAACATTCTTGAGATGTTGTACTTTAAGAAAAAAAATCGATTTTTTAAAGTTGTTTAGGGTATACCCCCCCCCCCCTTAAGAATAAATTTTTGTTATGCATATGCTATAAATTTCCATATGAATAATTTTAACTGTGAATTTTTTTTTACAGATCACACAAAGCTTAAGTGGTCCGAAGAAGAAAAATCTCTTTTGGTAAAACTATTGGTGGAGTTTGACAAGCCAAATGGAGAGACTATTCAGAAAATGTTAAATAATAATAAATCCGTTTTCGAAAATCGTAACATAGATAAAGTTCGTGCTTATATTTCTAGCCATAAATCTGAATTAATGAAGAAAGTTGAACTTTATAAAAGCAGTTAGTCCCCTACGTTGGCCGTGCTAAACGTAATTCGAAGAAAATAGTATATTACTTAACTAGGCAGTATGAATGGGAAACGTCTCAGATCGCATGAAATTGTCATCCGAGGCGTAGCCGAGTGTGACAAACATGTGATCTGAGACCTTCCCATTCAGGTGCCTAGTTGAGTATGCTATTTTTCCGCACGACGGCGCCGGGAAGCGCTACTGACTGTAGCGGCAGCGGCAGGGAAGTAGCGCTTCCCGGCCGGAGTGCGGAAAAAAAATTTACCTTAAAGTAAATTTTTAATTTTACTTTAATTTTATTTTTCTATAAAACTTGTTTGTATTTAATACTACAATTCTCTCTTTTTAATAAGTTACGTAAATTATAACCTGCGTCATTCATGAAAAAAGTTTAAATTTATAAAAGTTATCAGATTCATTACAAAATCACTGCCAAAAAAAATTTGATTTATCAAAGAATGACTTAAAAGTAAATTTTTAATTTTACTTTAATTTTATTTAAACTATAAAACTTATTTGTTTTTTACTGTAGTCTGTAAACACTTTTTACTAAGTTACTTAAATTATCATCTACGTCATTTAATAAATAATCAAAAAATAAGAACTAAATTATTTTAAATAATTTTAGTTTCAATTCGACAATACATTTAAAATCACTATGAATATGTTTTTACATAATTATTAATATACTTTTTATTATTAGTAAAATTTAATACTACCATAATTTTAGTATTTTGACTAAAGGGCTGCAGTCCTTTATATTTGTGTATTGTCGTACTGTCGATCTAAAGTGAATCAGAATTACGAGTTCTGTATACCGTGTTACCAAAAATATTTATTTTAATAAGATATTAAATAAAAATTGTAATGGGTAATACCCGTATATTTAAATAAAATATAATAAAAATAAAATAAAATTTTATGTATCTATTTAAAGTACTTTTTATGATACCCTACATTTACTTCAATAAGGATGACGCACACTTTCTTATTATTATTTTTTATTTTAAAGTACTTGATTTTGAATAAATTTCAAGATTTTTTGATAACTTTTAATATGATGTTACTAAAGAATAATTTTTATTCAAATTGGTACTCGTGACGTCATTAGCACATTTTACATTAGAAGTACATCTAAATGTATTGATAAGGTATCCTCAACTATGACGTCATGAGCAAAAAGTTGACGAACGCTGGGGTAAAAACAAATAATACATAGATATACAGGTAATGAGCGTTGAAGCTTGGCTTCCGTGGAGATTGTATCTATATATAATTTGATGTTACTCCAGCATTCGTCAACTTTTTGCTCATGACGTCATAGTTGAGAATACCTTATGTCAGGGCAGTACCAACGTTTTCAAATTCCGTAATCTGGAGTTAAAATAAAAACACAGCTTCAGGAAAACAGGGATTGGAAAGACATAAATTGAGGAGCCGAGTGCAAGAACCACCTTAGCGCTCGAGACGATCGAAAAACAGCTCAGGCAGGCCCATCCACTACTTTAAAATGCTATCATTTTTTACCTTTTTGGAATATCGCTTTGAAACTTTCCAAAAATCTTCTTCAAAGCATAACAACAAATTTCCTTGCAGGAAATTTTTTCAACTTTTAATTTTTATGCCTGATTTTTTAATCCAAAGTGTGAGGTTAAAAAGTTGGTTTTTTGTTTTTTAATAGTTAATAACTCGGCATTGAAACACTTTAAAAATATCTGGAACGATATTTTCGCAGCGGAAAGGGTTCAAGAATATGCTGCTAAAATTTCATTAAAAAATATTCAGTAGTTTCCGAGTTCTTGCAAGTTGAACTTAAAAAGGGAAAAAATGCGTAAATCGTGAAAAATTTCAGTTTGTACTACTTAGTTAGCTTGGCATCCTCAAAAACCGTCATCAGCATTAAGTTTTAAAAAAGGTTATTTATAACAAATTTTTACCTGAAAAAAATTCAAAAATAAAGATCTGATTTGTAATCTGCATCTTCAAAAACCCCTGTAAACCGAAATTAATGAAAATTTTTTAAGGTATGAATTTTTACCATAGGTCAGCCTTGAATAAGTTAAATTAAAAAATTAAAGCCTGATCTGTAATTTGCATCCTCAAAAACCTCCGTATACCAAGTTTTTAAAAAAGATAATAGAAAAGAAGTTTTTACCTTTTTACCTGCTCAAAAAACTAGGTCTTACTTAAGGTATTAATATAATCTCTAATTAATTAATTAATTAATTAATCAATCTATCTGATTAATATTTATCTGAATTAAGTAGACCTTGCATAGGACAAATTCAAAAATTATTGTTGGATTCGTAGTTAGTACCTTAAATAAGTAGATCTTGCAATGGTTAAATTAAGAAACAATGGTTGAATTCGTAATCAGCATCCTTGAAAAGAATGAGTACCTTTCTTGTAAATCTGAGACACCTGCGGAACTTTTTTTTAAGAAAGAAAAACGACGATGGAAAACGGAAAAAAGTCAAACGAACTTTTTAATATATTTTTCATTTCAATTTCCATTTAATAAATAATAAGTGTTAATTATTTTCAGAGGCATTTAAAAAACCAAAAAATATTTATTGTGTCTTTCCTACAGGTAACAGTTTTCTGTTTTTTCTTTTCAATTAATCTAGATACTAAGTTCCATAAAGGACCCCGCGGAATCCTTATGGGAAATGGCTTTCGGTCAAATCGGTTTAAATTAAATTATTTTAGTAGTTTATAACTAGTTAACAGAATAAATAATATTATAGGTGCGGGAAAAAGGATTTGGGTGTACACAATGATAATACACAGGATTCGCTTCTAATATAAAAGTTTATTTAATCCCAAGTATCCTACTCTAAAACTTTGAAATACGGCGGTGTGCTTACTCCGTCGTGTCAGAGCAAGGACTGAGCTGCCGTGCCGCGGCACAGAGTCAGACTTCGATAGAGGCGCTATTTATCTACTGCGCTCTCTGCTACTGACCGTCGATACCTCGAACTTAACTCTATCACTCCCTCCTTCGGGGTCATCGACGACTAATACAAAAATTACAAAAGTAGCAAGTCATAAATACATAAAAGTTACAAAAGAAAAGGTTAATCTAAATACAAAATTCACACAAAAAGAACTAAAAAGTCAATGGCATTAAAATAAGTAATTATAAACGTCAGACAATAAAAAATCCAGGATCAGTACCCCTGGCAATCGGATCTGTAATAAGTGCGTGACTCTAAGTTCACTCGACCTTCTCGTCCTCCTCGACCGTCTCTGTAAATAAACAAAAGAAATTAAAAATGACCTTCAAAGATACAAGCATCTAATTTAAATACGTTCGATTTATTTATTCAAAATTATATCTCCCTCTAAATTCAGCAATAAACCTCTCAAATACTTGAACCTCGGATAAGCCAGAGGTTTGGTAAATATATCCGCAACATTGTTATCACCCTCTATCCATTTTGTTATCACTCTATTCTTAGTTACACACGATTTAACAAAATCACCATGAGTATCAGCCATACTTCTTTTTCTCCCTTCTCTCTTTCTAAATTCTAAATTTGCATTAATCAACTCTATACTATCATCGAAATAATTCAGTCGATTACTACCTTCCATTTGTGCGTTCTGAACTGCCGACTTATTGTCGTTGTAAACGACAGCAGGGTACATTGTTTTATTAATCATATCACGAATAGCTTTATCCAACGAAATTATTTCTTTACACGCGCCGCTCATCGTCACATATTCTGCGCCGCACGTCGAAGGCTGAGGTAGATCCTGCTTAAAACTCCTCCACGCAACCGGATCACCGAACAATCTAACCACGAAACCGCACGACGAAATAGATTTATTATTGTCGCAAAAACTCGCGTCCGTCGAAGCTTCTAAAGTTTTTGTCTTTGCTCTAAACGTCAATCCTAAGTCTCTAGTGCCTCCTGACATATCGGATCACTCTTTCTACATCCATCCAATTACTCACAGTTGGGTTTAACTGGAATCTAGCTAAAAAGCTTACAGAGTAAGCAATTTCTGGCCTCGATACATTCGCTAGATACAGAAGACTGCCTATGGCTTCACGATAAGGAAATTTAGTACCTTTGTTCTCTTCTAACTCATTTTTCTCAACGAGGGTTTGGTTTTTCAACTGCCTAGTGACCATGGGGGTGTTAAACGGGTGACTGCTCTCTAAATCGAATCTTTGCAAAAGTTTATTGATGTACTCTTCCTGAGTAATCGTCAACACTTTATTCTTCCTATCTCTTCTAATTCTCATCCCCAAAAACATTTTTGGCTCCCCTAAATCTTTCATTTTAAACACACTACTTAATTTTGATTTAACTTCTTCCAATTGTTTTTTGCAGTTGCTTGCAATTATCATTTCATCTACATACAAAACTACTATCACGTATACCCCATCTATAAGTCGCGTAAATAAACAAGGATCAGTTTCGTCGACCTGAAATCCTAATTTTTCCATTTCCTCTCTAAATTTCAAATTCCATCTATGTGGGCTAATTTTCAGACCATACAATGATTTTAACAGTTTGCACACCTTTCGCCTTCGAAAATTTTTGTCACACTTTACTCCCTCCGGAATCTCCATGAATATCTCCTCTTCCAGAACCCCGTTCAAGAACGCGGTCTTGACATCCATCTGACAGACTTTTAAATTTCTCTCATTAATTATAGCCAATACCGTTCGAACTATTGCTAACCTCGATACCGGAGCGCAAAATTTCTCTAAGTTCATACTCGTTGGTATCCTGGAAACCTCGAATCACTAACCTCGCTTTAAAGATAATTTCACCGTTTTCTTCTACTTTACGTTGAAGCACCCATCTCGAAGTAATCACCTTACCCTTCTTTCTATCCGGCCTATCTACCAGTATCCACACATGATTCTCTCCCATCGATTTCAATTCTTCATTGATCGCGTGCTCCCAATCACATTTATCTTCGGATTTCATAGCCTCTTTAAATGACGAGGGATCTCTGTTCAATCGAGCAAACATCGCAAATTTAACTTCGTCTTCCTCCAACATTTTCTCGGCGCTTTTAACGTTTTTATCTTTCTGCGCTCCGTAAATATTAAATTTAACCGAGCTCAGACTCAGCCATTTCGGCTTGAAAAACTCAAAACTATTGTCCTCGATTTTCTCGTCTAATTCAGCCAATTTCGCATAGATGGTAAAATCGAGATTAAGTTTTGGCTGTCGCATCGGCATGCGACGAACTGTTTGCTCTTGCTTTTTCCCATTCGAATTTAATTTTGCTTCTAACATGGGTTCATCGATCTTTGATTTCTTCGATTCGATATCCGAATTAACCTCGATCGTTTTTCGTTTAGGCGGTCTACCGCGCTTACGTTTTTCCAACGGTTTCTCGCTTACGTCTACGATTGTATTGTCATTTATATTCAAATTTGTGAGCCATTGTTCATCGGCAAGGTCATCGCGCCCTTCACACCCTTCTAATTCTTTCACAACATCTTCCAAATTTTTCTTATAGGCAATTTTATACACTATCTTTTCGTTAAATTTAACATGCCTCGAACTTAAAAACTTCTCCGATTCGGGGTGCCACAAAACATAGCCAGTTGGCGAATATCCAACCAATACCGTTCTGATGGCCCTTTCGCTGAATTGAGTTTCCGAAATCGGGACTTTCATATAAGCCAGACAACCGAATCTTCGAATCTTATCGAAATGCAGGTTTTTCGCACCGCTAAATTTTTCGAGAGGAATTTCGTAATCTATCGAGCTGTGAGGTGTTCGGTTATAAACATGGACTGCTGTTTCAGCAGCTAGCATCCACATTGTTTTCGGCAAACCACTATCCAACATCAACGATCTTATTTTCATCTGCAAAGTGTTATTAAATTTTTCCGCAATCCCGTTATGTTCGGGCGTATACGAAGGCCCTAGATTTGAATCTATGCCCTCTCTATCCATCACATCTAGAAATTTACCTCCAACGAACTCTGTTCCTCTATTTGACCTGACGTAACAAAGTTTTTCGTTCTTGCCCAATAGATTCCTCGAAGTAACAGGGTACTTACTCAAACTATCCCCCGAACCATCCTTGGTTTTATTGCAATATATCTTACTAAATCTACTAAAATCATCTACAAAAACGGTTATGAACCTATTTCCACCAGGGAAAGAAGTTGGTTTAATAGCTCCCATAGTATCGCAATTTACGGTGTGGAAAGGTCTCTCCGCCCTGGTTCTTTTCTCTCTAAACGGCAATTTTTTCATTTTTGATAAAACGCAAATTTCACAGTCTAATATATTTACTTCAAATTTGACTTTCTTTACGTTCACTGTTTTCTGAAGTGTTTTCAAAGTACCTAAGGATGGATGACCTAACCTAAAATGCCATAACATACCCTCATCTATTTTATAATTTTGATTATCGGCGTTTAAGGGTTGATCAATATATCTTTTCATCATATCATCTACAGCTCCTATCACTTCCGCATCTAAAATTTTTCTATTAAGTGTATTCTCATTCAGGTCGAAATCAATCGATATTGGTTTGGGATTATTTTCGTTTTGAACATCTACATCGAATTCCTTCGAAATCTCCCTCCCAATCTCAGATGGAAAACTTTCTACAACTCCCTCTGAACTCGGTAAATCATCAATTTCATTTTCCACCTGAGATTGATTAAGGAGTTCTTCTATAGTACCGATTCTGGCCTTACAAACGTAATTCTCAAACTTCTCACTATCTACCTCATTATTCTCACCGTGCAACGAAATAATCCAGTTAGGTTTGTGATACTTTCCTGACAAATAAACATCATATGTTCTGCGATCAAAAATTTTCAAGTCATTCTCATCTAAATAAATACCTAAACCGGCGTCTGCGAAACGCCTGAGAGACATTAAATTTTCCCCCATATCACCAGCGCTAATCACATTATTCAACCTAATCAATCTATCGTCATCTAATTTACAAAATAAAAACAAATCCCCCTTACCATCTATCTTCATATCAGCTGAGCTGTTTTTATTCGTGCATCTAATTATACCCCCTTCGCTTTTCTCGAAATTTGAAAGTATAATACCTCTACCAACCATGTGTTCTGTCGCCCCGCTATCTGCGATAAAATCAATAGTATTACCAGCGGGAATATTCACACCAGACATACCTGTAGTGCGTGCTTGTGGAGCGTCGACACGTTCTCGCTGACTTCCTCTGCCTCCACGACTTGAAGAGCTGGGTCCGGAATTACCTCGATGACCTCTACCTCTCATATACGAGCCTCTAACCGCTGCATAACCGCCCCGACCTCCTCTCGAAAAATTATTGGACCCACGACCCCCCTGATTTCCGCCTCGACCTTTAGATAAACCGCGTCTATTTTTTACATAATTATTTTTAGCCTCAACAAACCTTTCATTGTTTCTGCGATTCTTAGGACAGTTCCAAGCTTCGTGGTTCTTAATTGCCTTGCGAATGTAGCAATAGGACAATCCTCTATCCAGGGTACAGTCGTCTCTGAAGTGTCCTAATCCGTTGCATCTACGGAAACGATTTTTCATGTAATTCGGATCATAAGCAAAGGGCCTGGTTTGCCTTGCCACTGCACCTCCTCCACTACGACCTCCTCGATTTGCCTTTGTTGCCCTTGAACTTTCTAACTGCAAAACAAACAATTTATTCTTATCCAAGTCCATAGGTTTACCATTCAAAGTTTGCACTAGATCAGCTGTAATCAGCTCAGGGACAACTTTCGAGACAGTATTATAAAAGGCAGCACGCTGCTGTTCGGGTGGAATGAGAACAGCGTCGTTACAAAACTCCACCTCACGAACTATAGCATCGAACTTATCGCAAAAATCAATTATTTTCTGACCTGGACTCAATTCCAGCGAATATAAACGTGACCTGACCGAGGCCATGGTGAAGTTAGTCTCTGCCTTCCGAAATTCTGTTAATTTTTTCAAAATTTCAACCGGATCGTCGATATTGATGATTTTACGATGATAATGTTCCTCTATATGGTTAATTATAATATCCCGGACTGCGTTCTTACGTTTGTTTTGCACTTCGATAGAAAAGGTTTTTGGAGGAGCAATCTTATCATCTATAACGTCTAACATGTCCGATGAAATTAATTGAGATTTCAGCGAATCTATCCACAAGGTAAGATCATAAGTAGGCGTCAACTTATAAGAACGTTTAGAACAGGTTTAAGTCGCGTTACTCATTTCAATAGTTTTACCTAATTCGTTCAGGGTCGAGTTTAAATTTCCACCGAAAATCCCTCGCGAATCTGTCGCACGCGAATCAATTTCTCCCGCAGGTCCATTATTAGCATCTAAAAAGGTCGAATTGAATAAATTATTACTCGCGACGTTTTGCATCGTAACTAACATCTTGTTCGCGGACCCAAGCACTCTATCTACCTCCGAAAGGGCAGTTTGTATTGTGGCTACCTGTGTGGCTGTAGTCGGCTGGCTTGTACCAGCAGTTTCATTCGAAGCTGGCTCCGATGATGTTCCACCCGGCGGCTGACCTCCCGGGGCTCCCGGAGTTGTCGAATCATGCTGTTGTGGAATCTCAAGGTGTTCGTGCGCGTCGATTTGAGCCGGGCCAGAGCTCGGGCCAGTCGGGTCAGAAGGCACCTGCAGGTGGAAGCCCTCCGCCGTGGCCATTTCGATAATCCGATTTTGGACATCCTCCGGAACGGTCCACCAATCGATAGGTATTATCAATGTTGACTTCAACAACTCTAAAAAATTTCATCGAAAAATTAACAATCTATATCATCGATCGCAGATCTGCAACATCTATTACATCGAGAAAAAGAAATTAAGGAAAAACTTACTATATTGAGAACCGTTTCTCTCAGACCACGGTACTCCATCGTCGAAGATGGCCATCTGATATAGCATACGCATTTGTTGCAATTCTTTCCAAGAATCAACTGCGTCCTGTGGGCCATCAAGTATTTCCAGCATCTCTTTCTGCATGCGCGTCCTTGCCCTCAAAATTTCTTCCGTGGTCATCACATCCTCGTCCACACGCACCGATTTGTCGGCCTCTTCGATTGTCTTACCGGCTTCCTTGCTCGCCGTGGTTTTTGCCGTGCTTAATTCCGTCATCTAATAATAAAAAAATTAGTGAGTTTTTCCTTCCCGGTCGATGCCGATTTTTAGCCCTCGAATTCTTCTAATCTCGTATATTTGTTGGCAATTTCAAAGAGTCATTACTATGACGCAGAGAAAAATACCAACGGGCTCTCAAATCGCAGGCGCAAGTACATATACCTTTGAAAATTCACGCTACCTCGGACACCTGGCGAGAGAATATCGATCGAACCAGGGTGCACCGAACCTGATCAGACGCGAGAATATCTCCGGAGAACACGCACCGTTGCCGTAACCGACTCCGAAGTTCGGCGAACACAACCTCCCTCCGAAACTCGGCGTGACTCTATCTTCCTCGAACGACAAGTAAAATTCTTCTAATACGCATCGAACACGTAAAAATAAAATTAAAGTAGCGTCACTCAGAAATTGCATCGACCGGCCTGCATTTCTTCGATCTTTAAACTCTTTCACAAAAATTCATATCATCTAAATCGCACGCACCTGAAATATACGTAGAGATAAATAAATCCACACATCGTCAATAAATAAAGCAAAAAAAAAACACTCGTCTAACGATGCGTGGAGCTGTAGTAAAAAAGATCATCGAAAACGAGAACAATAGAAGAGAACTAGAAGCAGCAAGAAGGAATAAAAAAAAAAAAAAAAAAAATACACCGCAAATTTATCAAGCAAAAGAGTATCAAAAACGAGGAGCGAGAATCGCGACCTCCTGCGCGCCAAAACAGTTCCGATTCTCGGAAGTGCCGGCTCGCTCGGCTCGAGGTGCTGCATGCACCGCATGTCAACCGCCCGTCCCCGGCCGGCGCGGCGCGGCGTGTTTCGACACGTCTCACATCTCTCTTTAACCCGAATTTCACGTCTAACACTTTCCCAATTCTAAAAAAAACGCCAACCGACAACATTGAAAACAAAAGAATAAAGGAAATCCCACAAAGCACTCGCACATACACTTGTCCCGCCATTTACCGAGCCTGCCTACTTACTTTGTTCGATGTGTTTTCGTTTTCTGCCATCTCAAGCAACAGAGCACTTCTATCACTACTACACGCCCGAAAAACCGATGAAAAGACCAATCAACCTCGAAGCACCCAATTTCCCTCTTGAAGCACCTTTGTTCAAACAAAAAAAATTTACTCTCCGCGTGACCAGGCTACCATAACATGATAGAATAAATAATATTATAGGTGCGGGAAAAAGGATTTGGGTGTACACAATGATAATACACAGGATTCGCTTCTAATATAAAAGTTTATTCAGTCCCAAGTATTCTACTCCAAAAATTTGAAATACGGCGGTGTGCTTACTCCGTTATGTCAGAGCAAGGACTGAGCTGCCATGCAGCGGCACAGAGTCAGACTTCAATAGAGGCGCTATTTATCTACTGCGCTCTCTGCTACTGACCGTCGATACCTCGAACTTAACTCTATCACTAGTAGATCAAAAGTCTCAATGGGCACTAAGCTGTAAAAACTCATGGTTTAAAGATATTGCTTGTTGAAGTTACTGAATTTTGGGGTTAGGGGGGTTAGAGGAGCATGCACCTTCGACTTTTCGAAGAGCTTCAGGGGAATTTTTAATATATTTCTGACATGCCTTTATTTAAAATAAGTCACCAGTCGATGAATAAAGGATCCATTACGGTCTGCCACCGCCAGGATTCTGAAAAAAGTTCTGAAAGCCTCTGAAAAAACGTTAAAAAATTGCATAAATCCGCGGGGTCCTTTGTAAAGGTTATCGTTAATGAGTCATCTCCATTTCTGTATAGGAGAATCTCTGACAAAAAGCTAAATTAAAAAAAAGACTCAAATTTATCATTACATTATTTTTAATTAAACAAATTATTTTTATTCATAAGCAGTATGTCTAGGCTTCAACGCTCTGTTAGTTCAGTCAGTAAAGCCTATCACAAAAACCGTCCTATCCAAACTTATTATGAAACTGCGGTATCGCAGGTTGCGGGATGCAGAATCGTAGGCATGGACAAGTTTCTGTGATAGGCCTAAATGGACATCATACATCAAAGTATGATATACAAAATAACGATCGACAAAGAAATTGGAATAATTGATTTTTTAATTAAATATTTTATTACTTGCGCACGGGCTTTGCTACTCAATGAAAAAACTGCTTTGCCTTATTTATTTATTGAGTCTGGCTTTAAAAAATATAATAAAAAAATATGAACGGAAGATGTTCGCTTTATCAGATTAAATAACTTTTTTCATATCGTCATCCTAAAAATTGAATTAATATATTCTTTAAGTAAATTATATATATACATATGTAGCGGTCACTATCCGGACATTTCATATATACAGCGGTTACTATCCGGACATTTTGGCACTATCCTGACATGTCAGGATAGTGCCAATATATAAATCAAATTTTTATCATTTGGACATTGTTGTGATTGTACAATTTTGACATACGCTGCAGACTTAAGGCCTCCACATGAATAAGTTGCGCTGAGCCTTAAACAGTTTAAGGCAAGCATTAAGGCAGATAATGCCAGCACTAAGCGACGTTAGCGCTGCTTAGTGCTGACCTCAAGAAGTTTAAGGCAAGCATTATCTGCCTTAATGCTTGCCTTAAACTGCTTAAGGCTCAGTGCAACTTATTCATGTGGAGGCCTTTAGTTGGACTCTTATTATAGATCTAAAAACTTTAATACACGATAGATTTTTAATTTTTTTATTAATAGAATATAAAATTTTAATTTTTCCGGACATCGTCGTGTTTGTTCAATTCTGACATGTCATACTGTTTTGGAGTTACAGTCGTTGGCTATGAAATAATTTAAAAATACGGAAGACTTACATCTGCCATGAACATACAATAAACATTGCAGCTTATTTAAATAACGTCATGTTTTACAACCATGACAAGTCAGACGGTTCTAGTTCATTATTTGGACATAGTCATGTTTGTACAAACCTGACATGTCATGACAGTCCTACTCAGACAGTGTCCGGATAGTTCTGTCATGATAGTTACAATTGAATGCTGTCATTACAGTACTTTCATGACTGTCCAAATAGTACTCGTGAAGTGCATATGCCTGCTAAATTTCATAAATATGCACCTTTTTCTTAAATTCCAGCATGTACTAGCAATTTAATATTGTATTAAGAAGCTTTATATACTAAAATTTTACGTCCCTTTTTTTGTCCGGATAATGACCGCTGTATATATATACAGGGTGTATAAAAAGTAGCAGAACCCCTGATTTACTTGAAAACAGTGCATTTTTTGTATATCACATGTAATGTAAAAGGTTTCTAAAAATTTGCAGTTGGATGGGCCCTAAGAAAAAGGGCCCGGGCCCTTATTTTGGGCCCTACGGACCCTAACTTCGATTTTTCAAACGGGAACCCCTATTTTTGACCCCGGATTCGAAAAGAACGGAAAATTTTACGCATTTTAGGTATTTTTTGAAAAATTCTTTTGGCCCTTTTTAGGGCCTACAGGGCCCTTTTCCATTTAGCCCCTATTATCTCCGCAAAAACAAATTTTTTGTATAGCACATGTAATGTAAAAGTTTTCTAAAAAAAAATTTGCAATTTGATGGGCCCTATGAAAAAGGGCCCGCGCCCTTATTGGAGCAATCGATTAGAGTCATAAAATTTATAAAAAGTGCGCGTTAGGTTTTAGGTTCATTAAGCATCCCGGAACAAGTTGCGGCGGTGCGTATTTCTTTGAACGTGTACGGCCCTTTAGACTAAAGCAGAAAAGACAAGCATTCATCGCTGATTTATTCCAAGCACGTGTTTCATCGATTTATTTGAGTTTATAAAAAAATAGTTACTTATTTTATCTTAATTTTCGAAAATCGTAGCCCATCGTCAAATTTATGAGCAATCTCTAAATAAATTGATCAAAGTTTATGCAGAAACTGTTAATAATTCAAGTGCTTTTTTTTTTAAAAGGTGAGCACATGTTTTCGAATTTGATGTCAACATTTATTTTTCTAAATAAAACATGTTTCGATAAAGATTTTCTACTAATTATTTAATTTAAAAAAATAAGATTACTAACAATTCAATTACAATTATTGCCACGAAGCTAAATAAACAAACTCTACTAATAGCACTCTTATTTTTTTTTTTTATTTCACGTAGGATCTCATTTTAACATTCATGAAATAAATTTTAAATTTATAAAAAAATGAACATGTGTTTCTTAAAAGTACATATCAAATATCTTTCAGAATTTAGTAAAATTATTCTTCAAAAACTACATGTTAGAAAAAAAAATATTAGAAAAATCTCAAAATGATGTCAGTTTTTTTTGTGTTTTTTAATAAAGCTGTCCAATTTAATGTAAAATCATCCGTATCAAAAGAAGTTAATAATCATAACATTTACCTGGGATGCTATTTTTCGGTTTGACACTCAAAAATTTTTATTTTTATTTTATTAATAACAACAATAGTAATGTTGTATCTCATCTTTTTTACAAAAAGCACAAATTCATAATTGATTTTAAATTCGGACTAACAAAAACTTGATTCGCGTTGACAATTTTAAATTCCAAGGATACTTTTATCTTCCTCTGCAGGTGAAATATTGTTAAGATGGCTAAGTTGAATGAACAGGATAGGATAAGAATCTTGATGATGAAAGGTTGGGGTCCTATTGAAAGATCTCATCAAGTAGTTGCAGACCTTTTCAATCTCACTTTTCGGCAAGATTTGCAGCAAAATTCTAAATCTACAGTTTCTAGAGTTTATCAAAAATTTCAACAACATGGGACTGTAAAAGACCTACCGAAAATGGGTCGACCTACTAGAGCTGCAACTTCAGATAATCAACTAACAGTTGCATTAGGATTCATAGAAAATCCTCATCTTTCGCTTTGCCGGTCAGCTCTTATTAATGATATTAATCCTATGACTGTCAGTAAAATTATGAAAAAAATACTCAAATTTCACCCTTACAAGATTCACTTTGTCCAAGAGCTACAAGAAGATGATCCTCAGCGACGACTGTTATTTTGCGAAAATTTAATGGAAATGGTTGACAATAATCAAAATTTTTTACAGAACATAGTTTTTACCGATGAAGCAACTTTCATGTTGCATGGTAAGGTAAACCATCAAAATTTCCGTTATTGGTCAGATGTTAACCCCCATGAAATGCACGAAAACCACACGCAGTATCCTCAAAAGTTAAATGTGTGAGCTGGGATCTTAAACAACCAAATAATTGGACCTTTTTTTATCGAAGGGAACTTGACCACTGCGAAATATCTGGAAATATTGACAGATCAGATCATTCCGGCACTTCAAGCAGCTACTAACGGACAAATAAATGAGCTATGGTTTCAACAAAACGGCGCCCCGCCACATTGGGGGGTGGATGTTCGTCATTTTCTAGACCAAACTTTTCCTCAGAGGTGGATAGGGCGGGGTGGACCAACTGAATGGCCCCCGCGATCCCCAGACTTGACGCCTCTTGACTTTTTTCTGTGGGGTTACTTAAAAAGTAAAGTCTACAGCACTCTCGTACAAAATCTGCAGGAATTGCGTGCCCGTATAGTAGAACAATGCGCATTAATTGATGAAGAAATGATAATTAAAGCAGTAAATAACGTGTACCAGCGACTTGCTTACTGTCAAGAAGTAAATGGAAGACATTTTGAAAATTTATTATGAAAAAATGAGATAATAAAATAGTTCAAATTTAAATTAAACTTAATCCGTCATTCAAATTTCATTTATTTTTTTTTTTAACTTTTTCCAATTACCTTCCTGAAAAAATTTTCGGTCGTATGGCCCGTTAAATTGCAATTTTTTTTTAGAAAACTTTCACATTACATCTGCTAGACAAAAAATGCGTTTTTTTGGAGATAATAGGGGCTAAATGAAAAGGGCTCTGTAGGCCCTAAAAAGGGCCAAAAAAATTTTTCAAAAAATACCCTTAAATCGTAAAATTTTCCGTTCTTTTCGAATCCGGGGTCAAAAATAGGGGTTCCCATTTGAAAAATCGAAGTTGGGGTCCGTAGGGCCCGGGCCCTTTTTCATAGGGCCCATCAAATTGCAAATTATTTTTTAGAAAACTTTCACATTACATCTGCTATACAAAAAATGCGTTTTTGCGGAGATAATAGGGGCTAAATGGAAAAGGGCCAAAAAATTTTTTTAAAAAATACCTTAAAATCGTAAAATTTTCCGTTCTTTTCAAATCCGGGGTCAAAAATAGGGGTTCCCATTTGAAAAATCGAAGTTAGGGTCCATAGGGCCCAAAATAAGGGCCCGGGCCCTTTTTCATAGGGCCCATCAAATTGCAAATTTTTTTTTAGAAAACTTTCACATTACATGTGCTACACAAAAAATGCATTGTTTTCGAGTAAATCAGGGGTTCTGATACTTTTTATACACCCTGTATATATATATATACAATGATTCAACTTTATTGCCCCAACTGAGATAATTATATTTTCCGATTCATTATTTTACGCTGATTCCGAAAATATATATGAGTATAGGTTTTTTTTAATCAGATTTTTAGTTATCGAGACTTAAAAATGTGTAAAAAGTTCCAAAAAAGCTCTGAAAAAGCTCCTCCATCTATACAATCAAGAAAAACAAAATATCGATCGTAACCTCTGAGGCATGTGCGTCCCAAACGTATATGCGATCTGCCCGCATGGTGTACTATGTAGTAGGGGGTTCTGCACAAATATGAACCACGTGTTTTAAGAAATTTTTTATTCATTTTTTTTTTTTTTTTTTTTTAATCGAGTTGTCAATGAAGTGTTGCAAGTATTTTATTATTGTACGTGCTTATGCTGTCCCGTACAACCTTCGATGAATGTTATTTTGTCTTTGTTATTAAAAATGGAAAATTAGCAACAATTTTTTAGAAGTTTGGACTCCGGAGGGGTCAGAGCGGACACCTGGTGCACCTGGTGATACTTACGCCTTGGAGATAATTTCCCCAGGAAGTTAAGACACCAAAGGGACCAGGGTGGACACCTGGTGCCACTGGTATTAATTACGCCTTGGAGATGATTTCCCCAGGAAGTTTGGACTTCAGAGGAGTCAGGGCGGACACCTGGTGCTCCTGGTGATACTTACGCCTTGGAGATGATTTCCCCCAGGAAGTTTGGACTCTGGAGGGGCCAAAGTGGACATTCGGTGCACCTAGTTATACTGACGCCTTGGAGATGATTCCCCCAGGAAGTTTTGACTCCAAAGAGGCCAGGGTGGGCACCTGGTGCAACTAGTATTAATTACGCCTTGGAAATGATTTCCCCAGAAACTAAGGACTCCGGAGGGGTCAGGGGAGATACCTGGTGCACCTGGTGATACTTACGCCTTGGAGATAATTTCCCCAGGAAGTTAAGACACCAAAGGGACCAGGGTGGACGCCTAGTGCCACTGGTATTAATTACGCCTTGGAGATGATTTCCCCAGGAAGTTTGGACTTCGGAGGAGTCAGGGCGGACACCTGGTGCTCCTGGTGATACTTACGCCTTGGAGATGATTTCCCCCAGGAAGTTTGGACTCCGGAGGGGCCAAAGTGGACACTCGGTGTACCTGGTAATACTCACGCCTTGGAGACGATTTTCCCAGGGAGTTTGGACTCCGGAGGGGCTAGGGTGGAAACTCGGTGCACCTAGTGATACTGACGCCTTGGAGATGATTCCCCCAGGAAGTTTTGACTCCAAAGGGGCCAGGGTGGACACCCGGTGCAATTGGTATCAATTACGCCTTGGAAATGATTTCCCCCAGGAAGTTAGGACTTCGGAAGGGTCAGGGCAAACACCTGGTGCACCTGGTGATACTTACGCCTTGGAGATGATTTCCCCAGGAAGTTTGGACTCCGGAGGGGCCAGGATGGACACTCGGGGCACCTGGTGATACTTACGCCTTGAAGATGATTTCGAGATGTAAGTGTAATACTTCGGACACAAATTGAGTATCATATTTTATTGAACAGGATCATGTAATACTGTACTTTGAAAAAAATGTGGCTGAAAAAGTACTCATTACTTTACGCTGTGGATTAGTGTGGTAAAAAAAACATGATATAAAAGTGTCACTTCCATCTCGTATTTGACACGTTAAAGTACCTATTAGATATTCCTTTACGATTTTTTTTCTGTTTAAAATTATACATATTATTAAATTACTTTAGCTTTTTCATCTAGATAAATTACACGGTGATTCATCCCTATTTGACAGCAGAGAAGTTTCAGATTAATTATTTTTCGCTGATTCCTAATTATTATAACACTATGGTTCTAAAATATTTATATTTTATGTGATCGACGATTGAAAATAATAAAAATTTTCATAAATAAAGGAACGGAAAATAGAATGGAAAATTTCAATGTATATATTATTATGAATCGTGAACATAAACATAACCAAAAGTCATACCGGTACAAGTGTTCGAAATTGTGTGATTGTTTATCTACAATACGTATGAAATAATAATAAAAGTGAAAAAAGAAAGATAATTATAATTAAAGTGTGCAAAAACTCAAGTAAAGTTTGGTCATCGTACTGCAGTGGACCGTGAAATTTATTTTTCAATCTCTGTTTTTGTTGAAAAAAATTATGTAAGTACTCTGAAATTTTTATTTTTTAAAATGATTAAATTTAAAATTATTTACATTATTATTTAATTATTCGGACCGAATCTGCCAAACTCGCCAGACTACGGGTTGAGAAAAAAGACCGACCAAAGTTGGCAGGTTGGCCGGACTACAGATCCCTCAACGAGCTCGATTGAAAGCTACGCGCTTGACCGGATTGCGGCTCAGTCAACGAGCTTAACCAAAGCTGAACACCGGGCTAGACCACGGCTCAATCAAAGAGCCTTGGGTAAGTAGGAGGGCAGCACCCCACTAAGTACACTAATCATTACTCTCTTAACAAATAAATTGATTTTTGTCTACTTGATGAATTTTTATGTTCAAATTAAAATAATTTCAATAAACAGCAATTGATTTATTTTGGTTCAAAATTACCACTTTATAAACTGGAAATTTAACAAACCAATCGTTATTTATTAAAATTACTTTAATTAATCTTGTCATCTTTAAACTTTGGATTCTTAAAGACTACTTTACCTTCAAATAGTTAACTAGAATTAATTAATAAGTTTTATACATCTACTAGGCAATACAAAGTTGATCGTGGTGAGAATTAATTAATTTATTAAAGTAAAATTTTGAAAGAATGTGGTGCATTATAAATTTAATTTGCTTAACTGTAATTTTTTTATTTACAAACTTAAGTCAAGTTATTTTAATTTTAATAGTTTTTTTTTTTTAATATTTAAATTAAATTTTCTTAGATTGCTTACTTGGCAACTGTAGTGCTTGTTGTTAACACAGAATATGCTGCATCCTTACTATTTAATTTTTATTTTATTTCAGTGAGACACATTAAATCCAACTGGATCAGCATCTACTGATGACCTTCAACGACAGACTTTTCTTCAAATGATTTTTCAGCAAGCAGCGAATATTAAGGGTTATTGATGTTGGTCGAGTTAAGGAACAATTACCAGTAGCTGTTTTTTAACAATACAATTTTTTTTTTCATTTATACTTTAATTTCAAGTTGAAAAATTGAAAAATACTAAATAAATCTGTAAAAACTTAAAAATTATGTAAAAAGCTGTACCAAAATGAAATAATATCTAAATAATAAACCAACAATGCGACAATTTTTTAGATTCGAATTTTGTTTTTCACTTTTATGGAAAAATCAACTGTCATTTGACTAGGTATAGCTTGACTAATTCTTTTTTATTCATACTATAAGTAGGTAAAAGGTTCCGTGTTCAAACATATGATTTTCAATACACTGTTCCTAAATTATGGAGCCACAGCCAGAAAAAAATCATCTCTCAGAGTCAAGATTCCACTGCTAAGCCCGACCAGAAATAGGTCATCCGATACCGAAAAGAATTTAGCTTGATTTTTTTATAATTTTGAATCCAAATGGAGGCCTCTGAGTCGAAAAAATCATTTGTGGATAAAAAATCAAATATTTAAGTTTATCTCCAAAAGTCAACTGTCGCAGATTCAGTGTTCCGGGCTCAAATAAGATCTAACTTTTTTTTCAAGAATACTTGCTTGATTGAAAGTCATTTTAATCAAAAAAATCATTTGTCAATTGCTTAGCATCTCTCAGAGTCCAAATTCAACTGCTCAACTAGCTCGATTTATTCATAATTTTAAATCCAGTGAGAGGCCTCCGAGACAAAAAAATCATCTGTCAATAAAATAGCAACAGTCAACCTGTCTGAGGTTAGGTATTCTTGGCTCAAATAGGATCTAACTTTTTTTTCAAGAAATCTTGCTTGATTAAGGTGGTTTTCTACCAGAGCTAGTCAAATTAAAGACTAAAAAAAAATTATTATACCAAATTACTAACAATTGGTTATTAAAATTTATTTTTTAACTTTTTATGGTATCTGAAATTATTTTCTACCCAAAAAACATTGACAATCACAACAAAACATTTTTTAAAACTTTTAACCTCACCTTTGAATACCGCAGTTTTGGAGGTTATTCACGTAAAAATTATTTTTGTAAAATTATTGTAAAATTTGCAAAAGGTCAATTTTTTGCAGTTTCAAGAAATGAATTCTTTGATAGTGAAACTATATGTATGTGGTTTTTCTAAAGGATCTCTATTGTAAGAAAAAATATCAATAATTTAGTGCACTTTTTCAGCGTAGCGGCCATACGTGTAATGAAAAAAATTCAATCATTAACTTGCTGTAACTTTCAAATTATATGGTCAATTTTGATCAGACTTCGTAGAAATGTTTATTAATATCTAATAAACACCTCCAGAAAATTCGAGCTCATTCTCTATTGTCATGCGTTTGGTAGAAAACCACCTTAAAAGGCATATGAATCAAAAAAATCATTTGTCATTTGAGTACCACCTCTCAGAGTCAAAATTAAACAGCTACGCCCGACCTTAACCTGTCTCAGGTTAAGTATTCCGGGCTCAAATAAGATATAACTTTCTTTTCAAGATATCTTGCTTGATTAAAAGGCATTTGAAACAAAAAAATCTATCGTCATTTGATTAGCACCTCTCGGAATCCAACTGCTCGGCCTGACCTGAAATAGATATCCCGGTACTGAAAAATGTCCAGCTTGATTTTTACATAATTTTGAATCCAAATGAAAGCCTACGTGTCAAAAAAAACATTTGTGAATGAAATAGTAAAAATTTCAGTGGATCTCCTAGTCAACTAGTCTCAGGTTAGGTATTCCGGGCTCAAATGAGATCTGACTTTTTTTTCAAGAACTCTTGCTGGATTAAAAGGCATTTGAATAAAAAAGATCATTTGTCATTTAATTAGCGACTCTCAGAGTTAAAATTGAACAGCTCGCCCCGACCTTAACCTGTCTCAGGTTAGGTATTCCGGACTCAAATACGAAATAACTTTTTTTTCCGATATTCTTGCTCAATTAAAAGGTATTTGAATCAAAAAAATCATTTGTCATTTGATAAGCACCTCCCAGAGTTGAAATTGAATAGCTTGCCATGGCCTTAACCTGTCTCAGGTTAGGTCTTCCGGGCTTAAATTAGATCTGCCTTTTTTTTCAAGAATTCTTGGGGGTTTGAAAGGCATGTGAATCAAAAAGTTCATTTGTCATTTGATTAGCGCCTCTCAGAAATGAAATGAAACAGCTCACCCCAACCTCAACCTGTCGCAGGTTAGGTATTCTGGGCTCAAATGAGATATGACTTTTTTTTCAAGAACTCTCGCTTGATTAAAAGACATATGAATCAAAAAAATCATTTTTCATATGATTAGCACCTCTCAGATTGAAAATTAAACAGCTCGTCCTGACCATATCATGTCTCAGGCTAGGTATTCCGGGCTCAAATGAGATCTTACTTTTTTTTCAAGAACTTTTGCTTGATTAAAAGGCATTTGAATCAAAAAAATTATTTGTAATTTGATTAGCACGTCTTGGAATCTAAATTCAACTGCTCGGCCTGACTTGAAATAGATGTCCTGGTACTGAAACATGTCTAGCTTGATTTTTTCATAATTTTGAATCCAAATGAAGGCCTCCGAGTCAAAAAAATCATTTGTGAATAAAATATTAAAAATTTCAGTTGATCTCCAACTTCAACCTGTCTCAGGTTAGGTATTCCGGGTTAAAATGCGATCTAACTTTTTTTTCCAAAATTCTTGCTCAATTAGAAGGCATTTGAATCAAAAAAATCATTTGTCATTTGATAAGCACCTCTCAGAGTCGAAATTGAACAGCTCGCCACGACCTTAACCTGTCTCAGGCTAGATATTCCGGCCCAAATGAGATCTAACTTTTTTTCAAGAGTTCATGCTTCATTGAAATTCATTTTAATCAAAAAAACATTTTTCAATCACTTAGCACCTCTCGGAATCCAAATTCAACTGCTCGGCCCGACCTGAAATAGGTGATCCGATATCAAAAAAATTAAGCTTGATTTTTACATAATTTTGTATCCAAATGGAGGCCTCCGAGTCAAAACAATCTTTTGTGCATAAAATAGTAAAAATTTCAGTCAATCTCCAACAGTCAACTAGTCTCAGGTTAGGTATTCCGGGCTCAAATGAGATCTGACTTTTTTTTTTAAGAACTCTCGCTTGATTAAAAGGCATTTGAATCAAAAAAATCATTTGTCATTTGATTAGCACCTCTCAGAGTTAAAATTGAACAGCTCGCCTCGACCTTAACCTGTCTCAGGTTAGGTATTCCGGACTCAAATGAGATCTAACTTTTTTTTCCGAAATTCTCGCTCAATTAGAAGGCATTTGAATCAAAAAATTATTTGTCATTTGATTAGCAGCCCTCAGAGTTGAAATTTAACAGCTCGCTACGGCCTGAACCCGTCTCAGTTTGGGTATTCTGGGCTCAAATGAGATCTTACTTTCTTTTCTGAAATTCTTGCTTAATTAGAAGACATTTGAATCAAAAAAATCATTCGTCACGTAACTAGCATCTCTCAGATTAAAAATTAAACAGCTCGTCCTGACCATATCATGTCTCAGGCTAGGTATTCTGGGCTCAAATGAGATCTTACTTTTTTTTCAAGAACTTTTGCTTGATTAAAAGGCATTTGAATCAAAAAAATCATTTATAATTTGATTAGCACGTCTTAGAATCCAAATTCAACTGCTCGGCCTGACTTGAAATAGATGTCCCGGTACTGAAATATGTCTAGCTTTATTTTTTCATAATTTTGAATCCAAATGAGGGCCTCCGAGTCAAAAAAATCATTTGTGAATAGAAAAGTAAAAATTTCAGTTGATCTCCAACTTCAACCTGTCTAGGTTAGGTATTCCGGGTTAAAATGCGATCTAACTTTTTTTTCCGAAATTCTTGCTCAATTAGAAGGCATTTGAATCAAAAAAATCATTTGTCATTTGATAAGCACCTCTCAGAGTCGAAATTGAACAGCTCGCCACGGCCTTAACCTGTCTCAGGTTAGGTATTCCGGACTCAAATAAGATCGAACTTTTTTTTCCGAAATTCTTGCTCAATTAGAAGGCATTTGAATCAAAAAAATCATTTGTCATTTGATTAGCACCTCTTGGAATCCAAATTCAACTGCTCGGCCTGACCTGAAATAGATGTCCCGGTACTGAAAAATGTATAGCTTGATTTTTTCATAATTTTGAATCCAAATGGAGGCCTCAGGGTCAAACAAATCATTTGTGAATAAAATAGTAAATATTTCAGTTGATCTCCAAAAGTAAACCTATCTCAGGTTAGGTATTCTGGGCTCAAATGAGATCTAACTTTTTTTCTGAAATTCTTGCTTCATTAGAAGACATTTCAATCAAAAAAATCATTTGTCTTTTGATAAGCACCTCTCAGAGTTGAAATTGAACAGCTCCGAGTCAAAAAAGTCATTTGTCAATGTAATAGCAAATATTTAAGTCGGCTTCCAAGAGTCAACCTGTCTCTGGTTCGGTATTCCGGTCTCGAATAGGATCTGATTTTTCTTTTAAGAATTCTTGCTTGATGAAAAGGCTTTTGAATCAAAAAAATAATTGCCGCATAACAAGCATCTCCCAGTGTCGTAGTTCAACTGCTCGGCCCGACCTGAAATAGATGCTCCTCTACTGAAAAATATCTAGCTAGAGTTTTTCGTAATTTTGACTTCAAATAGAGCCCTCCAAGTCAAAAAAAACATCTGTTAATGAAATAGAAAATATTTGGGTCGATCTCCAGCAGTCAACCCATCGCTGGTGAGGTATTGCGGGCACGAACAGGATCCAACTTTTTCAGGTCGGGCTGAGCAGTTGATTTTGGAGATGCTAATTAAATGACAAATGATATATTTAATTCATATGCCTTTTAATCAAGCAAGAGTTCTCAAAAAAAGTAGATCTCATTTGAGCCAGGTATACCTAACCTGAGAAGGGTTAAGGCCAGGGCAAGTTTTTAATTTCAACTCTGAGAGGTGCTAATCAAATGAAAAATGATTTTTTTGATTCAAATGCCTTCTAATTGAGCAAGAATTTCGGGAAAAAAAGTTAGATCTTATTTAAGTCCGGAATACCTGACCTGAGACAGGTTAAGGCCGTAGCGAGCTGTCCAATTTCGACTCTGAGAGGTGCTTATCAAATGACAAATGATTTTTTTGATTCAAATGCCTTCCAATTGAGCAAGAATTTTGGAAAAAAAAGTTAGATTGCATTTGAACCCGAACTACCTAACCTGAGACAGGTTGAAGTTGGAGATGAACTGAAATTTTTAATATTTTATTCACAAATGATTTTTTTGACTCGGAGGCCTTTATTTAGATTCAAAGTTATGAAAATATCAAGCTAGACATATTTCAGTACCGGGAAATCTATTTCAAGTCAGGCCGAGCAGTTGAATTTAGATTACAAGACGTGCTTATCAAATTACAAATGATTTTTTTGATTCAAATGCCTTTTAACCCTTAAATGCCACACGGGGTCAGAATGACCCCACATAACTGTCAGTGTGGCAGTTCTGGATTTGGGTGTGGCCTTTAAGGGTTAATGAAGCAAAAGTTCCTGAAAAAAAAGTAAGATCTCATTTGAGCCCGGAATACCTAGCCTGAGACATGATATGGTCAGGACGAGCTGTTTAATTTTTAATCTGAGAGATGCTAGTTACGTGACGAATGATTTTTTTGATTTAAATGTCTTCGAATTAAGCAAGAATTTCAGAATGAAAGTTAGATCTCATTTGAGCCCAGAATACCTAACCTGAGACAGGTTAAGGCCGTAGCGTGCTGTTCAATTTCAACTCTGAGGGGTGCTTATCAAATGACAAATGATTTTTTTTAATCAAATGCCTTCTAATTTAGCAAGAATTTCGAAAAAAAAAGCTAGATCTCATTTGAACCCGGAATACTCAACCTGAGACAGGTTCAGGTCGGGGTGAGCTGTTCAATTTCAACTCTGAGAGGTGCTAATCAAATGACAAACGATTTTTTTGTTTCAAATTGCATTTAATCAAGCGAGAGTTCTTGAAAAAAAAGTCAGATCTCATTAGAGCCCGGAATACCTAACCTGAGACTAGTTGACTGTTGGAGATCGACTGAAATTTTTACTATTTTATTCACAAATAATTGTTTTGACTCGGAAACCTCCATTTGGATTCAAAATTATGAAGAAATCAAGCTAGACAATTTTCAGTACCGGGATATCTATTTCAGGTCAGGCCAAGCAGTTAAATTTGGATTCCGTGATGTGCGAATCAAATGACAAATGATTTATTTGATTTAAATGCCTTATTATCAAGCAAGATATCTTGAAAAAGAAATTAGATCTCATTTGAGCCCGGAAAACCTATCCTGAGACAGGTTAAGGTTGGGGCGAGCTGTTCAATTTCAACTCTGAGAGGTGCTAATCAAATGACAAATTATTTTTTGATTCGAATGCCTTCTAATTGAGCAAGAATTTCGGAAAAAAAAGTTAGATCTTATTTGAGTCCGGAATACCTAACCTGAGACAGGTTAAGGCCGTGGCGAGCTGTTCAATTTCGACTCTGAGAGGTGCTTATCAAATGACAAATGATTTACTTGATTCAAATGGAGATCGACTGAAATTTTTACTTTTCTATTCACAAATGATTGTTTTGACTCGGAGGCCTCAATTTGGATTCAAAATTATGAAGAAATCAAGCTAGACAATTTTCAGTACCGGGATATCTATTTCAGATCAGGCCGAGCAGTTGCATTTGGATTCCAAGACTTGCTGTTCAAATGACAAATGATTTTTTTGATTCAAATGTCTTCTTATTAAGCAAAAGTTCTTGAAAAAAAAGTTAGATCTCATTTGAGCCCGGAATACCTAGCCTGAGACTTGTTATGGTCAGGCCGAGCTGTTTAATTTTGACTCTGAGAGATGCTAGTTATGTGACGAATGATTTTTTTGATTCAAATATCTTCTAATCAAGCAACAATTTCAGAAAAGAAAGTTAGATCTCATTTGAGCCCGGAATACCTAACCTGAGACAGGTTAAGGCAGTAGAGTGCTGTTCCATTTCAACTCTCAGGGGTGCTTATAAAATGACAAATGATTTTTTTGATTCAGATGCCTTCTAAAATAGCAAGAATTTCGGAAAAATAAAGTTAGATCTCATTTGAGCTCGGAATACTCAACCTGAGATAAGTTAAGGTCGGGGCGAGCTGTTCAATTTCAACTTTGAGACGTGCTAATCAAATGACAAATGATTTTTTTGATTCAAACGCCATTGAATCAAGCGAGAGTTCTTGAAAAAACAGTCAGATCTCATTTGAGCCCGGAATACGTAACCTGAGACAGGTTGAGGTTGGAGATCGACTGAAATTTTAACTATTTTATTCACAAATGAATGTTTTGACTCGGAGGCCTCCATTTGGATTCAAAATTATGAAGAAATCAAGCTAGACAATTTCCAGTACCGGGATATCTATTTCAGGTCATGCCAAGCAATTGAATTTGGATTCCGAGATGTGCTAATCATATGACAAATGATTCATTTGATTTCAATGCCTTATTATCAAGCAAGATATCTTGAAAGCAAAGTTAGATCTCATTTGAGCCCGGAAAACCTAGCCTGCGACAGGTTAAGGTTGGGGCGAGCTGTTTAATTTCAACTCTGAGGGGTGCTTATCAAATGACAAATGATTTTTTTGAATCAAATCCCTTCTAATTTAGCAAGAATTTCGGAAAAAAAAAAGTTAGATCTCATTTGAACCCGGAATACCTAACCTGAGACAGGTTAAGGCAGTAGAGTGCTGTTCAATTTCAACTCTCAGGGGTGCTTATCAAATGACAAATAATTTTTTTGATTCAAATGCCTTCTAATTGAGCAAGAATTTCGGAAAAATAAAGTTAGATCTCATTTGAGCCCGGAATACTGAACCTGAGACAGGTTCAGGTCGGGGTGAGCTGTTCAATTTCAACTCTTAGAGGTGCTAATCAAATGACAAACGATTTTTTTGTTTCAAATTGCATTTAATCAAGCGAGAGTTCTTGAAAAAAGGTCAGATCTCATTAGAGCTTGGAATACCTAACCTGAGACTAGTTGACTGTTGGAGATCGACTGAAATTTTTCTATTTTATTCACAAATGATTGTTTTGACTCGGAAACCTCCATTTGGATTCAAAATTATGAAGAAATCAAGCTAGACAATTTTCAGTACCGGGATATCTATTTCAGGTCAGGCCAAGCAGTTAAATTTGGATTCCGTGATGTGCTAATCAAATGACAAATGATTTATTTGATTCAAATGCCTTATTATCAAGCAAGATATCTTGAAAAAAAAATTAGATCTCATTTGAGCCCGGAAAACCTAGTCTGAGACAGGTTAAGGTTGGGGCGAGCTGATATTGATATTGGCACGTGCTGTTACCATTGTGATTTGTAGTGAGAATAGATCTGGTCTTGCTTTAACCTCAAAGTAAAATTTATTCCACCTAGAGTTTTTTTAAAGTTTCATGAAAATTTATAAATGACATATTAGAAGGGTCCCTGGCAAGGCGTCGGTTTTTCCAACCTCAAAGACCAAACAGATATCAGCACGTGCTGTTACCATCCTGAACCGTAGTTAGAATAGCTCCGGCCTCGTCTCTCACTTAAAAGTAAAATGAATTCAACCTAGAACACTTATTAAATTCTATGAAAATTCATAAATTACATATTAGAAGGGTCCCTGGCAAGGCGTCATTTTTTCCGACCTCAAAGATCAAACTGAAATCGGCACGTGCTGTTACCATCGTGGACTGTAGTTAGAATAGCTCTGGCCTCGTCTCTTACTTAAAAGTAAAATTAATTCAACCTAGAACACTTATTAAACTCTATGAAAATTCATAAATTACATATTAGAAGGGTCCCTGGCAAGGCGTCAGTTTTTCTGACCTCAAAGATCAAACTGAAATCGGCACATGCTGTGACCATCGTGAACTGTAGTTATAATAGCTATGGCTTCGTCCTTAACGTTAAAGTAAAATTTACTCAACCTAGAGCTTTTTTTAAATTCTATGAAAATTCATAAATAACATATAAGACGGTCCCTGGCAAGGCGTCAGTTTTTCTAACCTCATAGATCAAACTGATATCGGCACGTGCTGATACCATCGTTAACTATAGTTAGGATAGTTATGGCTTTGTCCCTAACGTTAAATAAAAATTTATTCAACCTATAGCTCTTTTTAAATTCTTTTTTTTCGAGACTGGCACAGGTAGCGAATCCTGATTTAAAAAAAATGCAGTCTTTCTTTACCTATGAGATATTTCGCTTTTTAAATTTCCAGAAAGGTTCATAAATGCCTAACGAAAAACTTTCTCGCTTCAAGTTTATTCAATTCTTAATTTTTATGTTTACTTTTTTAATCCAAAGTCAAAGGTTAGAGACGGTCGAGGTTTTTTTTTTTTTTTTTTTAAGTGTTTCAGAGTTGTGCAATAAACTTTTTAAAAATAAAAACCAATTGTTTCTAACCTATAACTTTGGATTAAAAAGGTAAGCATATAAATTAATAGTTGAATAAACTTCGAAGAAAATTTTGTGATAGGTTTTCATAAAGCTTTCTGGAAATTTACAAGGCAATATTTCTCAAAGGTTAAAAATGAAAGCATTTTTAAAAATTGGGATGTGCTACCTGCGCCAATCTCGAGTGCTAAGGTCTTTCTGCACTTTAAGGAACGGTCTTCGAAAGAGTTCGCAATCCGATTGCGAACTCAGTTCGTGACCCGATCACGAATAATTAAAAAATGCGGATTTCGAATCCTTTTTTCAGTGTTGCCGAAAATCAGAAAAGAATAAAGTAACATTGGAGATCGTTGACTAAAACGTTTATTAATCACTTTATTTGTGAATTTAATCTGCAGAAATAGAAGTTGAAATGATTTTTGCTACTTATCCGATTATGTACGGTGTTGAGTAAATATTTCTCTACACACCAGCCAAGAATAAAAAGACTCTTGAGACTTGAATAAGCTGAAAAACTTACAGCCATTTTATAAGCGGCTGGTGTGACAAGAAATATTTTTTCGCCCCCGCATATTAACAGATTGTTAGCAAAGATCATTTACACTTTTATTTCATTAGATAAAAATGATTAATAAAGAGATTTAAAAACATTTTAGTCATTGAAAACATATCCACTGTTACTTTATTTGTGACAAATTTTGGGCTAAGGTTTATATTTGTAAGGACCATGAGTGAGTGTGACGCGCGCACCGAAAACTCTGCAATGTAAATAATTTATATTATTTAATTTATATTATTTATTTATTCAAAAGAGTTTATACGAATTATGTGTAAAATGTAATTTTTGCTCTAAGTTTAAAATATGGAAACTTGAATTTGGTTAGATAAGTATTAATCGAGGCTACTTTTTTTTATTCATTATAAGTAATCAGTAAATAAATAAGTAAATGTTTTTAAAAATTATTAAATAAATAAAATCAAACTCAATATATGGAGTCGAAAAATCTTCACTTTATTAAAAATTAATTATAAGTTACGGCCGTTTCGACAACACTGTGTCTTCTTCAGACGGCGGTCGTTTCAGTCTTGAAAATAAAAAGTGAATATAAAAATAATAAAGTGAAGATTTTTCGACTCCATATACAGTAGTGATCAAAATTATAGAGCACCCCCAAATTTCATACTTCAGTCTTTAAGTTTTTGTGCTTTTATACGACTGCAAACACTTAAATATTTTTATAAATGCCTGAAACTTTTTTTTTCACTTAAACTACATAAAAACTGGATAGAAGAAATTTTACTTAACTTAAATTCATTAAAAAAATTAACTTTTACCTCCATTTTTATTAAAAAATTCATTTTTCAAAAAACAGCTAATTTTCGCTTTTTTTAAAAACTTGCGTAGTATATTTCAACCAGTTAAAAACATCCGAAAATATTGTAAATTTTTTTTCTTTTCTTTTTAGTATTCAAAACCAACGAAAAAAATTTTCAAGTTGATTGGGGCAAAATTGTTCAAACCACTAGCAAATAACTCATTTTTTTAATCATTGTAAAATTACCGATTTTTCATGATTTTACATAATTTAATGCCTTAATCTCATTTTTTTACAGTATTACAGGTAAATTTGAATAAAAACACTAAATTAATAATAATTTAACTAATTTAATTTTAAATTGAAGAAAATCTTACAGAAAATCACCATAAGCTTTAAAATTTTACAAATTTTTCAACACAATTAATCTTTGAAAAGAAAACGTTATTTTTGTAATAATTGCTTTAAAATAATAAAATTAATACAATTCAGTAATAATTTATACGTAATATGAATAAAAAATTTTTGTTTTGCTTAAATTTTGATCCAGCTAATATTTGGTAGCTCCTCCTTTTGCGTTATAGCAAGCCTGAACCCTTCGTGGCATGGATTCTGCAAGCTTCTTACAATAGGTCAGACTTAAAGTTTGCCAAGCTGCTGCAATTTCTCTTTTTAAATCATCAAGATTTCTCAGATTCCTATCTTTGATCATCATTTCTAGTTGATCCCAAGCATTTTCAATTATATTTAAGTCAGGCGAACGGGCTGGCCAATCTAAGACTGGTATTTTGTTATCTTTTAACCAATGCATAGTTTTCTTTGAGGTATGACAGGGGGCGTTGTCCTGTTGAAAGTATCAAACTTTTCGACGTCCAAAGATTTTTGTTTTTGACGGAAGCATGTAGTCCTTCATCACGTCGATGAATTTTTCGCTGTTAACAGTTCCTTGCACAAACTTTAATTCTCCTATTCCTTTTCCTGACGAACAGCCCCAAATCATAATAGATCCACCACCTTTTTGAACCCTGGGAGCGATGCAATCTGCATTATATTTTTCAATACTAGAACGTCTCACTCTTCTCGGTTTGTTGGAAAACAATTGAAAAGAGGATTCATCGCTAAACAAAACTAAATTCCACTTCTCAACAGTCCATGATAGTTTATCTTTGCACCATTCATAACGAGCTTTACGATTGTTTGCAGTCAGAAGTAGTTTACGAACTGCGACAGCAGACTTTAAATTATTTTCAAGCAAGCGCCTATTTACAGTTACTCTTGAAACTTTTACATTCAGTTCATTAGTTAATTGATTTTTTATAGTATTTGCTGTAACAGTGCGTTCTTTTTTTGCTTTTTTAATAATTATTCTGTCTATTCGATCGCTTGTTATCCTTGGTCTCCCAGCACCTTTTTTAACTTTTACAGTTTTCGCGCTGGTGTAAGACTTAATAGTATTTTGAACACAATGCCTACTCACTTTTAGAGTTCTAGATATCTCACACTGATTGTTCCCTCCCTTAAATAATCCTACGATTTGCCACTTTGTTGACTCAGATATTGCTCTTCTGCTCATGATTACAGTTACTAATAAACATTAAAAATTTTCATTTTGTGTATAATAACTGCTCAGTCGGTAAGGCAGGTATATTATCTACCGATTGAATAGACGTCGCAACTATAGTCTATAATTTGAATCCGAAGAATTCAAATAATATATTATAAAATAAGCTTACTTTAGATTTATACTGAATTGTTAACGAAAAGTAAAAACATTTTAAAAAGTTTACTTTATACATAGCAATTATTACAGAAATAACGTTTTCTTTTCAAAGATCAATTGTGTTGAAAAATTTGTAAAATTTTAAAACTTAAGGTGATTTTCTGTAAGATTTTCTTCAATTTAAAATTAAATTAGTTAAATTATTATTAATTTAGTGTTTTTATTCAAATTTACCTGTAATACTGAAAAAAAATGAGATTAAGGCATTAAATTATGTAAAATCATGAAAAATCGGTAATTTTACAATGATTAAAAAAATGAGTTCTTTGCTTGTGGTTTGAACAATTTTGCACCAATCAACTTGAAAATTTTTTTCGTTGGTTTTGAATACTAAAAAGAAAAGAAAAAAAATTTACAATATTTTCGGATGTCTTTAACTGGTTGAAATATACTACGCAAGTTTTTAAAAAAGCAAAAATTAGCTGTTTTTTGAAAAATGAACTTTTTAATAAAAATAGAGGTAAAAGTTAATTTTTTTAATGAATTTAAGTTAAATAAAATTTCTTCTATCCAGTTTTTATGTAGTTTAAATGAAAAAAAAAGTTTCAGGCATTTATAAAAATATTTAAGTGTTTGCAGTCGTATAAAAGCACAAAAACTTAAAGACTGAAGTATGAAATTTGGGGGTGCTCTATAATTTTGATCACTATTGTATTGAGTTTCATTTTATTTATTTGATAATTTTTAAAAATGTTTATTAATCTTCATTAAGTAGATGCCACTACAATAGAAAAAATAAGTAAATGTTAAAAAGTTTTATTTATAATTTATCTAGATGAAAAAGCTAAAGCAATTTAATAATATGTGTAATTTTAAACAGAAAAGAAATCGTAAAGGAATATCTAATAGGTACTTCAACGTGTCAAATACGAGGTGGAAGTAACACTTTTATATCATGTTTTTTTTACCACGCTAATCCGCAGCGTTAAGTAATGAGTGCTTTTTCAGCCACATTTTTTTTCAAAGTACACTATTACATGATCCTGTTGAATAAAATATGATACTCAATTTGTGTCCGAAGTATTACACTAACATCCTGAAATCATCTTCGAGGTGTAAGTATCACCAGGTGCCCCGAGTGTCCATCCTGGCCCCTCCGGAGTCCAAACTTCCTGGGGAAATCATCTCCAAGGCGTAAGTATCACCAGATGCACCAGGTGTTTGCCCTGACCCTCCGAAGTCAAAACTTCCTGGGGAAATCATCTCCAAGGCGTAAGTATCACCAGGCGCACCAGGTGTCCGCCCTGACCCTTCCGAAGTCCTAACTTCCTGGGGAAATCATTTCCAAGGCGTAAGTATCACCAGGAGAACCAGGTGTCCACCCTGACTCCTCTGAAGTCCAAACTTCCTGGGGAAATCATCTCCAAGGCGTAATTAATACCAGTTGCACCAGGTGTCCACCCTGGCCCCTCCGGAGTCCAAACTTCCTGGGGAAATCATCTCCAAGGCGTTAGTATCACCATGTGCACCGAGTGTCCACTTTGGCCCCTCCGGAGTCAAAACTTCCTGGGGAAATCATCTCCAAGGCGTAAGTATCACCAAGAGCACCAGGTGTCCACCCTGACTCTTCTGAAGTCCAAACTTCCTGGGGAAATCATCTCCAAGGCGTAATTAATACCAGTTGCACCAGGTGTCCACCCTGGCCCCTCCGGAGTCCAAACTTCCTGGGGAAATCATCTCCAAGGCGTAAGTATCACCAGGTGCACCGAGTGTCCACTTTGGCCCTTCCGGAGTCCAAACTTCCTGGGGAAATCATCTCCAAGGCGTAAGTATCACCAAGAGCACCAGGTGTCCACCCTGACTCTTCTGAAGTCCAAACTTCCTGGGGAAATCATCTCCAAGGCGTAATTAATACCAGTTGCACCAGGTGTCCACCCTGGCCCCTCCGGAGTCCAAACTTCCTGGGGAAATCATCTCCAAGGCGTAAGTATCACCAGGTGCACCGAGTGTCCACTTTGGCCCTTCCGGAGTCCAAACTTCCTGGGGAAATCATCTCCAAGGCGTAAGTATCACCAAGAGCACCAGGTGTCCACCCTGACTCTTCTGAAGTCCAAACTTCCTGGGGAAATCATCTCCAAGGCGTAATTAATACCAGTTGCACCAGGTGTCCACCCTGGCCCCTCCGGAGTCCAAACTTCCTGGGGAAATCATCTCCAAGGCGTAAGTATCACCAGGTGCACCGAGTGTCCACTTTGGCCCCTCCGGAGTCAAAACTTCCTGGGGAAATCATCTCCAAGGCGTAAGTATCACCAAGAGCACCAGGTGTCCACCCTGACTCTTCTGAAGTCCAAACTTCCTGGGGAAATCATCTCCAAGGCGTAATTAATACCAGTTGCACCAGGTGTCCACCCTGGCCCCTCCGGAGTCCAAACTTCCTGGGGAAATCATCTCCAAGGCGTAAGTATCACCAGGTGCACCGAGTGTCCACTTTGGCCCTTCCGGAGTCCAAACTTCCTGGGGAAATCATCTCCAAGGCGTAAGTATCTCCAGACGCACCAGGTGTCCGCCCGGACTCCTCCGAAGTCCAAACTTCCTGGGGAAATCATCTTCAAGGCTTAATTAATACCAGTTGCACCAGGTGTCCACCCTGACTCCTCTGAAGTCCAAACTTCCTGGGGAAATCATCTCCAAGGCGTAATTAATACCAGTTGCACCAGGTGTCCACCCTGGCCCCTCCGGAGTCCAAACTTCCTGGGGAAATCATCTCCAAGGCGTTAGTATCACCATGTGCACCGAGTGTCCACTTTGGCCCCTCCGGAGTCAAAACTTCCTGGGGAAATCATCTCCAAGGCGTAAGTATCACCAAGAGCACCAGGTGTCCACCCTGACTCTTCTGAAGTCCAAACTTCCTGGGGAAATCATCTCCAAGGCGTAATTAATACCAGTTGCACCAGGTGTCCACCCTGGCCCCTCCGGAGTCCAAACTTCCTGGGGAAATCATCTCCAAGGCGTAAGTATCACCAGGTGCACCGAGTGTCCACTTTGGCCCTTCCGGAGTCCAAACTTCCTGGGGAAATCATCTCCAAGGCGTAAGTATCTCCAGACGCACCAGGTGTCCGCCCGGACTCCTCCGAAGTCCAAACTTCCTGGGGAAATCATCTTCAAGGCTTAATTAATACCAGTTGCACCAGGTGTCCACCCTGGTCCCTTTGGTGTCTTAACTTCCTGGGGAAATTATCTCTAAGGCGTAAGTGCACCAGGTGTCCGCCCTGACTCCTCTGAAGTCCAAACTTCCTGGGGAAATCATCTCCAAGGCGTAATTAATACCAGTGGCACCAGGTGTCCACCCTGGTCCCTTTGGTGTCTTAACTTCCTGGGGAAATTATCTCCAAGGCGTAAGTATCACCAGGTGCACCAGGTGTCCGCTCTGACCCCTCCGGAGTCCAAACTTCTAAAAAATTGTTGCTAATTTTCCATTTTTAATAACAAAGACAAAATAACATTCATCGAAGGTTGTACGGGACAGCATAAGCACGTACAATAATAAAATACTTACAACACTTCATTGATAACGCGATTAAAAAAAAAAAAAAAATAAATAAATAAATAATTTCTTAAAACACGTGGTACATATTTGTGCAGAACCCCCTACTACATTGTACACCACGCGGGCAGATCGCATATATGTTTGGGACGCACATGCCTCAGAGATTACAATCGATATTTTGTTTTTCTTGATTGTATAGATGGAGCAGCTTTTTCAGAGCTTTTTTGGAACTATTTACACATTTTTAATTCTCGATAACTAAAAATCTGATTAAAAAAAACCTATACTCATATATATTTTCGGAATCAGCGTAAAATATTGAATCGGAAAATATAATTATCTCAGTTGGGGCAATAAAGTTGAATCACGGTATATATATATATATCTTCCTATATTATATAGTTATATCCAGGAGGAGCTCTTTTTTTTTTGGCTCCTCCGGGAGGAGCCCCTTAAAACATGTTAAATATAAGGTTTTTTGAAGGTTTTGAGGTGTTCCTCCGGGAGGAGCTCTTAATTTTAAAAGCTCCTCCCGGAGGAGCCAATTTTAGTAGCTCCTCCCGGAGGAGCACCTTAAAACGTCAAAAACCCTTATATTTAACATGTTTGAAGGGGCTCCTCCGGGAGGAGCCAAAAAAAAAGAGCTCCTCCCGGAGGAGCACCTCAAAACCTTCAAAAAACCTCATATTTAACATATTTTAAGGGGCTCCTCCCGGAGGAGCCGTTATTTTCAGAGCTCCTCCCGGAGGAGCCCCTTAAAACGTCAAAAAACCTTATATTTATTATGTTTGAAGTGGGCTCCTCCCGGAGGAGCCGTAGTTTAAAGAGCTCCTCCCGGAGGGGCACCTCAAAACCTTCAAAAAACCTTACGTTTAACATGTTTTAAGGGGCTCCTCCCGGAGGAGCCGTTATTTTCAGAGCTCCTCCCGGAGGAGCCCCTTAAAACGTCAAAAAACCTTATATTTATTATGTTTGAACGGGCTCCTCCCGGAGAAGCCGTAGTTTAAAGAGCTCCTCCCGGAGGAGCACCTTAAATCCTTCAAAAAACCTTATATTTAACATGTTTTAAGGGGCTCTTCCCGGAGGAGCCGTAATTTCCAGAGCTTCTCCCGGAGGAGCACCTCAAAACGTCAATAAATCTTATATTTAACATGTTTTAAGGGGCTCCTCCCGGAGGAGTTGATTCTAAATTATAGGAGCTTCTCCTGTACGAGCACCTTAACTGTCAAAAAACTCCATATTTAACCTCTTTGAAGGGCGCTTTTCCTAGAGGCGTCGTAATTTTAAAAACCCTTTTTAAAGGAGTACTTCAAAACGGTTAAAAAATATTATATTTAACATGTTTCAAGTACTTGAAGTATTTTAACTTACTATTTAATTTTTATAACTATTTTTTTAGACTCATCATAATATAAAATTACCTTTTTTCAATTTAAATCATATTCAACAATTTTACCTAAACATGTTTGAACTTTTATTCAATACACAAACTCAACTCAAAAACATGATAAATATTAACTGTCAAAAAACTCCATATTTTATAACTATCTTTATGGGGGTTGGCGAGCGAAGCGTGCAGGGGGCACCCCCTAGTATATATATATATATATATATATATATATATATATATACATATGAACATTTTTTTAGACATGCCCAAGTTTATGGGGTTGTAGCTTATCACCTAATTTGTTTATTCAAAATATTAACATTTTTTTCAGCCATGCCCAAGGTTAAGGTGTTGTAGCCAAATTTGTGTGTGTGTGTGTGTGTGTGTGTGCGTGCGTGCGTGCGTGCGTGCGCGCGCGCGCGCGCGCGTGTGTGTGTGTGTGTGTGTGTGTGTGTGATAGAATACAGCTGCAAGTAGTGAGGTGCGCCTGGCGTCTACAGCTTTAAACACATTAATCATAAATTTTTACAAAACTTCATATAAAATAAAAAACTAAAAAAACTTTTATTGTCATCATGACGTCATGATCACTTGTTTGTTATTAATAATAATGCACATAAACAACTTGAGCCAAGTGGCAAGCTGCCAGTCTGCATCTTCTGCTGCTTTTTTTTTTGTTTGTTAAATGCATCTTCTGCTGCTTTTTTTTTTGTTTGTTAAGTTTTGCTTATTCTGCGGAACAGATTTTAGCAATCTTCTGCTGCTCACTGCTGCCTCCCTGTAAGAGTGCAGCTACACTAGACGCGTATGAAGCGTGCGTATGACGCGTACGTATGATGCGTATGAATCGAATCCATCGGAATTCTCCAATCGCGTGTTTGCAGAGATTCTCTTTGGATTATTCTGTTGGATTCGAGCCATACGCATCATACGCATGCGTTATACGCACGCATCATACGCGTCTAGTGTAGCTGCACCCTATGATCCCTACTGCTGCCAGGTGCCAGCAGCCATCTGTGAGCAGCTCGCAAGGCGCTGTGCACTTGCGCACTCTAGCACCCGGCAGGCCATGCCTGTCGCCCGATACCATGTGCAAGAGCGAGTCTGCGAGTTCAGCGTTACGTCACGTCCGGCTTAGGCATCAGCGTCTTGCAAGGGAGCATGCATAGAAAACCGGATGCTCGAGGCTGAAATCGGATGTCGCCCGAATCCTCACCGAAAAGAAATCAGTGCTTCGAAAATTGAAACGTTGATAACTTTTTAATTTGAGATTGTTTCAGGACATTTTTTTTTTTTAAATAAATCAGGGGATCATCGGCTACATATAAGACGTAATATTATGAAAAAAATAATCATGCTATATTGTTTTTTTGATGTACAACCTAACCTAAAACCAAAAATCAAAGAATATAAAGCGTACGCTTTAACGGCAGTCCGTTGTATAAAAACCAACTCGCCGATAAAGGGCTACCGCCCTTTAGGATTCTTGAAAACAGTAATAAAAGAAATTACAGTGAGAAAAAAGTTTTTTTTTTTTTTTTAAACCAAGAACTATTTTAAAATAAACAAGAAAAATATTATATGCTGCATACTTTATTGAAAAAATACAATTATGAAAAAAACTATTTCTTTGTAATTTTGCAAACCATCGCAAATTCAAAAAACAAATTTAAAAAAAAGAACTCATTGAATTAAAAAATTTTTTTTACTACAAACAATTTATCTTTTTCATTATTAAAATAATGAAAAAGATAAATTTAAGATAAACAGGTAGTAATTTTTGAAATAAAGACCCCTTATTTAGTTACAGAATTAACGGTAATTGAAAATAATTTATTTATAAATACGTTACTTAAAATAATAATTTTTTATTAAAAATACATAATATATAGATAAACCTTTCAAGCTTATCTATTAACCCATTACCACCCATGAAAAAACCATAACAGTTTTTTTGAATTTATTGAAATAATAATGATAATGATTGCAATTACAAAAAGAAAAAAAAAATCATTTGCTTTACTTTTAAGAAACTGGATATTTGTTTTGGTTTTTATATGGGTGGTATTGAGTTAACACATTACCGCCCATGGAAAAATCAAAAGTGATATAAAAAAACTAACTGTTGGAAAACCTGTCTCATGAAAAAATAGTAGATACGTATTTTTTCTTTTTTCAATTTTCATTGTTTAAACATTATTTATTTAAACAAATTCGGAAAAATTTTTAAATTTTTATAAACTAATAACAGCATTCGATTCTTTGACCAAAAATAAGGCGAAAGTCATCTAAGTAATTTTTTGATCAGACGCTTAGATCTTTTGCTACGAGCGCTCAAACATGTAAAAATATGGTTTTATAGTGGTGAGCTCTGACTCGTAAAAGTGTATCTTCGGTGCGGCGCCTCGGAGCTCACCACTATAAAACCATATTTTTACATGTTTGAGCGCTCGTAGTAAAAGATCTAAGCGTCTGATCAAAAAATTACTTAGATGACTTTCGCCTTATTTTTGGTCGAAGAATCGAATGCTGTTATTAGTTTATAAAAATTTAAAATTTTTTCCGAATTTGTTTAAATAAATAATGTTTAAACAATGAAAATTGAAAAAAGAAAAAATACGTATCTACTATTTTTTCATGAGACAGGTTATCCAACAGTTAGTTTTTTTATATCACTTTTGATTTTTCCAATGGCGGTAATGGGTTAAAGAGTAATTCATTACAGAGATCATTAAAATATTCTGACTAAATTGAGATAAATTGTAGACAAAATATAACGACATTTTATATAACAAGAAAATTGGAATGATTTTACTTTTCCCTTATCTTAATTCATTATTTTTATTGTGCTGATCTTACATCTTCATCAATAGCCACCAGGGAAGCAACAACCCATGTAAGCTAGGGGGTGTCCTGATCAATTTTTTTCCTGACACCCCCTAGTATTTTAAGGGGGTATCAACGAAATTGTACAATCCTAAATCAAGCCTTAAACCTAAATAAAGCCTAAGCGCCCTGGGCGCCTGAGTTCAACAAAAAAAAACTATCAGTTATCTCCCAAGCTCTGAATCCCCAAATACCCTGGGCGACCGAGTTCAACAAAACAATGATCAGCTATCCCCCAAGCTCTAAACCCCCAAAACCCTGGGCGTCCGAGTTCAGCAAAAAAACTAATCAGCTATCCCGCAAGCTCTAAGCCCCCAAAACCCTGGGCGTCCGAGTTCAGCAAAAAAACTGATCAGCTATCCCCCAAGCTCTAAACCCCCAAAACCCTGGGCGTCCGAGTTCAGCAAAAAAACTGATCAGCTATCCCCTAAGCTCTAAGCCCCCAAAACCCTGGGCGTCCGAGTTCAGCAAAAAAACTGATCAGCTATCCCCTAAGCTCTAAACCCCCAAATACCCTGGGCGCCCGAGTTCAACAAAAAAACTAATCAGCTATCCCCCAAGCTCTAAGCCCCCAAAACCCTGAGCGTCCGAGTTCAGCAAAAAAACTAATCAGCTATCCCCCAAGCTCTAAGCCCCCAAAACCCTGGGCGTCCGAGTTCAGCAAAAAAACTGATCAGCTATCCCCTAAGCTCTAAACCCCCAAATACCCTGGGCGCCCGAGTTCAACAAAAAAACTAATCAGCTATCCCCCAGGCTCTAAACCCCCAAATACCCTGGGCACCCGAGTTCAGCAAAAAAACTAATCAGCTATCCCCTAAGCTCTAAACCCCCAAATACCCTGGGCGCCCGAGTTCAACAAAAAAACTAATCAGCTATCCCCCAAAACCCTGGGCGTCCGAGTTCAGCAAAAAAACTGATCAGCTATCCCCTAAGCTCTAAGCCCCCAAAACCCTGGGCGTCCGAGTTCAGCAAAAAAACTGATCAGCTATCCCCTAAGCTCTAAACCCCCAAATACCCTGGGCGCCCGAGTTCAACAAAAAAACTAATCAGCTATCCCCCAAGCTCTAAGCCCCCAAAACCCTGAGCGTCCGAGTTCAGCAAAAAAACTAATCAGCTATCCCCCAAGCTCTAAGCCCCCAAAACCCTGGGCGTCCGAGTTCAGCAAAAAAACTGATCAGCTATCCCCTAAGCTCTAAACCCCCAAATACCCTGGGCGCCCGAGTTCAACAAAAAAACTAATCAGCTATCCCCCAGGCTCTAAACCCCCAAATACCCTGGGCACCCGAGTTCAGCAAAAAAACTAATCAGCTATCCCCTAAGCTCTAAACCCCCAAATACCCTGGGCGCCCGAGTTCAACAAAAAAACTAATCAGCTATCCCCCAGGCTCTAAACCCCCAAAACCCTGGGCGTCCGAGTTCAGCAAAAAAACTTATCGGCTATCCTCCAAGCTCTGAATCCCCAAATAGCCAGGGCGCCCGTGTTCAATAAAAAAAAACTGATCAGCTATACCCCAAGCTCCAAACCCCCCAGAATCCCTGGGCATCCGAGTTCAATTGAACGAAATTTTTTTTGTTGCAACAAAAAAAATTATCAACAAATTTTTTTTTCTAACTAGAAAATAAAATCCACAACCTTATTGTGCAAAAAAAAAAAAAAAAAAAAAACACTTTTTTATGGACTTCATATTCAATTATATAAAGTACGCTTAACTTCGAGCTTAACTTCTAAAATTATTCCACTCGGTAACCAGAGTCTTAGGAGGTTTAGAGCTTGGGGGATAGCCGATCAGTTTTTTCGTTGACCTCGGGCGCCCAGGATTTTGGGAGTTTAGAGCTTGGGGGATAAATGATCAGTTTTTTTTTTATTGAACTCGATGTCCAGGGTTTTGGGGGGTTTAGAGCTTGGGGGATAGCCGATCAGTTTTTTGTTGACCTCGGGCGCCCAGGGTTTTGGGGGCTTAGAGCTTGGGGGATAGCTGATCAGTTTTTTTGTTGAACTCGGGTGCCCAGGGTTTTGAGGATTTAGAGCTTGGGGGATAGCTGATTAGTTTTTTTGTTGAACTCGGGCGTCCAGGGTTTTGAGGATTTAGAGCTTGGGGGATAGCTGATTAGTTTTTTCGTTGAACTCGGGCGCCCAGGGTATTTGGGGGTTTAGAGCTTGGGGGATAGCCGATCAGTTTTTTTGTTGAACTCGGTCGCCCAGGGTATTTGGGGGCTTAGAGCTTAGGGGATAGCTGATTAGTTTTTTTGTTGAACTCTGGCGCCCAGGGTATTTGAGGGTTTAGAGCCTAGGGGATAGCTGATTTTTTTTTTTTGTTGAACTCGGGCGCCCAGGGTATTTGGGGATTCAGAGCTTGAGGGATAGCTGATTAGTTTTTTTGTTTAACTCGAGCGCCCAGGGTTTTGTAGGTTTAAGGCTTGAGATTTCAAATTCCGTGGACACCCCCAAGAAACTGTAGAGGGTGTCGTCTACTAGCCCAGGGGGTGTCCTGACACCTCTGCCCCCCCCCCCCCCCCGTTGTTGCGCGCCTGATAGCCACTTCTCCAGGTTTATCCTCACCATTTTTTTTTTTTTTTTTTTTTTTTGATTCTTTCTGATCTGTTCTGGGTTGACAATAATAGTTACTTCGATTTTTAGGACCTTTATGGCTGTTATGATTTGAGCGATTATATTTTATGTATTGCTTTCCTTGAGCTTGACCATAACTGGAAGAACTTTCAATAGTTGCACCATCTAAAACAAATAGTTTTAAAAATTACATTTCATTCTATATTACATATATTATATCGACGGACCGTGAAAAAAAAACCTTTGTCGAAAATCAGCTGATTTAAATTTACCTATGAAAGGCTGAAATGAATTAAATTAGAAAAAATCTAGAATCATAACAACTTGGTACCTAATAATTAGAAATTTTTTATTCAAACTGAAAAAATACATGAAAATTTTGATTTTTTTAAAAATTTGTTCATATAAAATTTGTAACAGGGGTGGATTTAAGGGTTTGTATGAGCCGATACAAATACCCACGGTGTGTACTAAATCCTTATCACCTGTACTTAGTGCTCTTCATCCAAGCACTCGTCGAACTGCAACTCGTTGACCTGAAATAATAAAATGAGGAAATCGCGTCCGCGAATATGACTATACTTCGCGACGCGCTCGGCTAGTTCGTTTATCGGTAGTGGGTGCGGGTATTAAAACAGGATCGATTCGCAGGAACACCAGGTTTAGTCAATAAAAATTAAATTAACAATTTAATAATTTATTAAAACAAATCTAAACCTAAAATACAAATTCCGAATTACGACTCGGTGTTAAATTTAAACCAGTAAACAAAAGAATCTTCAATGCTCTCTAAATCGTTGCGCGCGCACACAAATTCCTGCTACTATCGGCAGCTAACGCGCGCAAGAGAAAAACAAAGATTATGACAATAACAGTGTACTAAGGACACTCACACGCATTCGCACTCACTCGCACATTTACAATTAACTTACGGAGTCGCTAAGGTGCACCTCATACCAAGCCGTCAGGCTAAACAAAATGCCTGGCTACGATGCCGACCAGCCGCAATATCTACCATACTCGAGTCGCCGTGTAGCCGTCGGAAAGCGGTCCAGGCGATGACGTGAAATGACAACTTCACAAATAACACCACACTCTCACACTACGGCTCTACCACAACGCGCGACGTGAATGTCAATAATTGCCTTGACTTCCGTAACGAGTAAGCTGCTTCAAGATCTGCCATGAATCGATCTCCAGATCTTTGCGTGTCTGCCGGACGTCGGTCAGGTTCCCCGACGTCCACGGCTTCCAAAAGCCGGTTGACTCGTCTAGACAGGAGAATGCTTCCCGGGCGATGAACATCGATCCCGCACCTTTTGTCTCTGCCAACTCTCTCTTCGACGACATTCCACTCCCGAGGAGTCCGGTTAGCCGTCGAACCGAGACGAGTTAAGTTCCATGTACGTGCGAACACCCGGACATGAAAACTACGAGTGCCTTCCCGATTCCCGCTCTACCACCTCAGAGGTCCGCTCTGATCTGCGTTCGACAGTCACGTGACTCGCGCCAAATCCTAAATTGTTACCGACGATTTAATTACGATCACTGACTGTCACAAATTAAAAATTGAATTTTTCAGTTTTTTAAACTATTTCGTCGTGTGGATCACAATTAAAAATAGGGGGGTACTTCATAATTTTCCACCACAGTGGCACCCCCCCCCCCCCTAATTTACTATAAAATCACACTTTAGACCCCGAAAAAATATTCTAAATTTGGTTTAACCACTAAACTTTACTGTAGTATAAAAAAACTTGGATTATAACCTTAAAACTAGCTCAAAAATCACTTCCAAATGCCCTTCAAAACCTCCAAAAGTTGTTTGACACCCCCAGGAAAATCTCGAATTATCATCAAAAGATGCATTTTTGTTTTATCGGTTACAATTAAAAAAAAAATTTTTAATCAATTTTTACCGTGAATTTATCTTTAATCATTACTTGCCGAGGGGTTGCCGCTCAGGGGGACATTTCAAACTACTTGTCCCCTCAGTGGCACCCGGACAAGCTCAAATTTAACGTTTGTCCCCTAGGTGACACCTTTTTTATTAATGGTTTTTTGGTGTTTACCTTGATAATTTCATCGGTGTTTATGCATGAAAATGCTTGAATAACATCTTTACACAGTTTAAAAAAAGTTTTGTGAGTTATAAAATGCAGAATATTTATATCGGAACTTTCAAAGTTAACGTAGTTTTTACGAAAAACCACTCAACGTCCGGACCGGTGAAAATAACTTCAGTTGAGTTTTTCGTTTACGATCTACTCAGGAGCTGATGTTGAGTGTAGTATTTAGTGATCTTTAATTATAATCAAGTGATTTTAACCATGCACAGCGGTAAACAAGTGATTTTGATCAATTTTTAATTAAGGTTAAGGAGTTTAATGCGAAAAATATGCGTAAATTGCGAAATTTAGGGGTGCCATTCTGGGGGATGGTTCGGGGGGCCACTTCTGAAAATTCTTTTTTGGGTGGTGCCAACTTCGTGGACATGACTTTTGTGTTCGTTTATAGTAAATTTAACAGTTTTATGATGAACAATTGAATAGCTCGGTGCAATAATGGGCTTAGCGCTCGGCCTAGTACAGCTGAAGATATCCGAGTGCCCGACCGTGCTGGACTCGAAAATAAGTATGTGAATTTTCAAACTTTTTAAACTGTAAAATCATTGATATTTTCTAATAGAGTATAAAATTACGCGTCTTTTAGTTCCTTACAAGTTTCTTTTATCTTTTTTAGTTTTCGAGTTATTTTCAAAAAACGTGATTTTTTTACTAACCTTAAAATCATAAAAAATTTCACTTTAACTCGTGAGATCTCTGAAAATAATGAAAAGTTCTTTATGCGGTTTCGACACAAAATTGTAAATAATATTTTACAAACCCTTCCACTAGTAGACCAGTTCAAAAGTTTTCAAAAAAACTTGGGGCTCCAGAATATAATTTAAAAAAAAAAAATTCGCGACTCGACGGGCGAAACTTTGGATTTAAAAAGATCGCTATTAACTTTCGAGTTGAAGCAATTCTTCAAAACCCTCAAATTTTGTTATTATTGAATAAGTTTTTTGAGAAATTACAGGTCAAAATACGTACTGGTTAAAAAGAAACAGTGATTTGATACACCATTTCTGTCTGCTAGACGCTTAGCAGCGTCGCCAAAATATGCTACCTCTGACTTTTAATCACAGTTTCTTTTTAACCAGTGCGTATTTTGACCTGTAATTTCTCAAAAAACTTGTTCAATAATAACAAAATTTGATGGTTTTGAAAAATTGCTTCAACTCGAAAGTTCATAGCGATCTTTTTTAATCAAAAGTTTCACCCGTCGAGTCGCGAATTTTTTTTTTCTAAATTATATTCTGGAGCCCCAAGTTTTTTTGAAAACTTTTGAACTGATCTACTAGTGAAAGGGTTGTTAATTATTGTTTGTGTCAAAACCACATAAAGAACTTTTCATTATTTTCAGAGTTCTCACGAGTTAAAGTGAAATTTTTTATGATTTTGAGGTTAGTAAAAAAATCACGTTTTTTGAAAATAACTCGAAAACTAAAAAAGATAAAAGAAACTTGTAAGGAACTAAAAGACGCGTAATTTTATACTCTATTAGAAAATATCAATGATTTCACAGTTTAAAAAGTTTAAAAATTCACATACTTATTTTCGAGTCCAGCTATTCAATTGATAAAAAAAAATGATTGAACACTATTCCTGATTTATTTTTTCATCATCCTGTGAAAAAATTATAGATTTTTATGTAGTTTTAGTGTTAAATCTAGCGTAAACCAAAAACCCCCCTTTGAAAAGTGTCCAATAATCCCTGATATTTACCTTATGGCTAATGAATTTATAAAATCAATTATTTACCATCACGTACTGCACCCATGGCAAAAATTAAATTTTCGGCGCCTTGTCTCATCCTTTTATTCCAGCTGTGTTCTTGAGCCGCACGCTGCCGGCTTCTCACATATCTTCTGCTTCTGCGGCGCCATTTTTTTTTTGCATCTGTCGAGTAAAAATTATATTTTTTTATTATTACTTTCTCTACTTTAATTGTGTATATAAAATATATAATCTAAAACTAATTATTCTTAAGAGTATACGTGCTCTCGTAATGCTTGCATATTTGACAATAATGGCGATTTGAACAGTCTTCGAAAAAAAGTCGGTGGTACCAAACAAAATGCAAAAAAAGAAATTGCAATGTTTAATTTCGTATGGAGGTTGCGTGAATCAAGACAGTATAAATAAATTAAAAAAAAAATTTATTACAAAAGAAAATTTTCTTTTAATTGTACTGCTATAAGATTGAAGTTTTTTATACTATTAGCTGCATAAACACTATTCTATGCCATAAAAATTTAATTTCTTTAGTGAAACAATTTTTTTTTTTTTCAAATATTTTCCCACGTCCTAACCAATTTAAACATTGTAAGTTCTTATTGCCCAAAAATTTTGTTTTGTACCACCAACTTTTTTTCGACGAATTTTCGAATTGTCATTTTCCAACTTCGAAGGAGGTGAGAGAGGGGGTCATATTAATAATCAAAGCACCACGAGTGTACACTGGTGTATGTACATCCATCATACATCGTATAATAACCATGAGTTAAGAAAATATGGTATAAAATTTTTCCCTTATTTCTTTTTTTTTTTTTTTTTTTTTTTTTTACAATTTTATATCACTTTGCACAAATGACCGCCTGCTATAGGTGAATTTTGAAGCTGGAGACTTTTTTCTCGTCCGAGGACGAAAAATTTCAGTTATAACAATGAATTTAGTAAAAATATTATAGAATAATTATTCAAGTCAATATTTTAATTTTTTCTATACTTCCAAGTTACTTAAGTATTCTTTTAAATAATTCTGTATTTGAAGAATAAATTGATGATATATATGTATGAAATTTTTTAATATTCCCAAATACTGTACCAAAGTTAAGATATTATGTAACAACTTTTCCCTAAAAAATTTGTAATTTTTTTTATTGAATTTATTCCATGTGAATTAATTTTTGTTGAAGTATTTCTACTTTATTAATTTTTATTAGAATTTAAGCTAATATATGTACAATTTGGATTCTATACGTGTTCTACGTAATAAATATTTTTTTAAAATATGTCCCAGACAAACATTTTAATCATAGCATACAAATAGTTGCATGGATTAATATCAACTTCTAATAGGGAAGATGAATAAAAAAAATTACTAAGTTTAATTAGCTTAATTGAGTAGTAAATCGAAAACAAATCGACCCGTATTTTTCTTTTTGAAAAGAAATAAAAACTGAAGGAGTTATGGGCGTGGGAAATTATTGAAATTTTCAAATGTATAGATCTACTAGTCATGAATATTAGTAGTTATGACGTCACGATTACTAAAATTCAAAAAAATCATATTTCCGGTAATTTTGATCGAAAAATTGTTTAAAAAATTTTAAAATTCATTTAAAATCGAGAAATTTTAGAAAAAATATTACTGAAAAGTCGTCATCTTCCCCATTACTTCTTACGCACTTGTACGATGAGTATTATTTTTAAATACAAAAAAAATTTCAACTTACAAGGAGATGGTTTGTCCTTTGGGACCTGGATTTTCATAAAACTTTGTACACAGTTTTTATTCATCATAAGAACAAGCCCTTTGGTATTCTTTTCCCAGAATGGGCCTTTTTTCACCTACTTCCCTTATAACCTCCGTGTTAAAAAGTAGGCACATTCCTATAAAAACCGTTTTTGGCCTCATTTTCAAAAAATTCCTCCTTGGACCGTATTGCATTTAGAAATATCTCGAACCTCGCATTTTTTTCGTTTTTCCGAGTACTTTTGAAAAAAAAATATTAAAAAAATTTTTATAATGATTTCATCCATGTATATTGTAACCCAAATTGACTAAAAATTGGCTTTAGAAACCTTAAGTTTTCAAGGATGAATTTTTTGAAAATGAGGCCCAAAACGGTTTTTTATAGAAAACAGCCTAGTTTTTAACACAGGGGTTGTATGGGAAGTAGGTGAAAAAAGGCTCATTATTGATTAAGAACACCGAAGGGCTTGTTTTTATGATGAATAAAAACTGTGTGCAAAGTTTCATGAAAATCCAGGTCCCAAAGGACAGCCCATCTCTTTGTTAGTCATATACCTTTGCTATCGGTTTTGTTCTCCTCTTTCTCCAGTTTTTTCTCTAAACGTTTTTTTTTCTTCGGTGGCAAGCCTGATTCTTTTTCTATATTCAGTTTTTTCTTTAGCTTCCGCTACTTCCCGTTCAATTTTTTCAGCTTGTTCTTTAAGCGACTCCATATTTTCCATTGACTCTGAGTCGGACATTTTTCCCTGAAATAATATAATTGATTCATTACATAAGGAAATTTCAATTTTATTTCGCAATGAATATTCATCAATCAAATACTAATGATCTTTACAAATGATCCAATAAGCATATAAAAAAATGTACAGATTTAATATGAACATAAATACTTTCAGATTAAAGTTATTAGTGACTAATCCTCTAGTTACTTAAAAATAACAACCTCAAACAAATGAATAATATTTCTCTTTGTGATATTAATATTTTTTATTCAACTCGATCATGTAATCGGTAGTTTTTGACGTGTACAATACGCGGTAGAAGTGATACTTTTTCTTTTCACCGCAGCGTTGAATAATAGAGTACATTTACAACCGCATTTTTATCAGAGTACTAAATTACATGATCTTGTTGAATAAAATATTATACTCAAATTGTGACCAAAGTTGTACACTTACATCACGAGTTGCTGATTCTCTCGGCTCCATCTTACGCCTCGAGTATCAACAACTCTCGAAGTAAATGTACAACTTCACACACAAGTTGAGTAACATATCATTATGTACTTTCAATGTTGCTAGTTTATTCTTTTGTTATTTAATTATTTTTGAAATTTTTTTTGGAAACAAACTCATTTTTTTAATTTAATATCCAGCTGCAAATCCAGCCATCATATTGGAACCAAAATCCAGCTGATTTTTAGGGGTAAGGTGTGATCGTCTAAATCTTTTTTACAACGATGTTACTGCACGATCATGTTTTACTTGTAAGACTCAAAGATTAATAAAAAAAGGTTTTAGTTGATTGTAAATTCTTTAAATTCATGGCAATCTAAAGATTCGCCAAATAATGATGAATATATCGTCGGTTTAGAGTAAGAAACTAAGAACCTACTATCTCAGGGGCCGGAGTTAAAAGCTACTGTCTCACGGGCCCATTTGAACAATGGTATGAAATTTTTATTTATTTTTTTTATTTTAGTACTGGTACGCTTCAAAATAGAAAAAAAAATTTATGTCATTGTTTAAATGGGCCCATGAGACAGTAGCTTTTAACTACGGTCCCTAAGATAGTAGGTTCTTGCTCTGGCCCCTGTGATAGTAGGTTCTTGCTCTGGCCCTCAGAGATAGCAGGTTCTTACTCTGGCCCGCTGAGATAGCAGATTCTTACTCTAAACCGACGATATTATTGAACAAACTCAATTTGACCGTAACATATTACGAGAGTTACTTGTATAGAAAGTCGATAAGGAACATACATTGTTTCAAAAATATTTGGCTTCATTGGAAATTTTTTTTTGTAATTTACTATAACGCACCAACGCTTGAAGTCGAAATTCGGCTTCATGGATCTGACTAATTCATTCTCAGCAAGTTATTTCAAGTTTAGATCATCATTAAGAATTTAGAAATTTTTATTAATTAAATCCGTTAACTTGGCATTTACATTAGCAAATATTTGGATCTTCAGGCCAGAACTTTTCACCGAGGATTGTAAGATACGACCTCATGGGCCCGATCACATTATGTTTCATGTCGATCAATCTTATTCCATTGTTAATCGTTCGAATTTGTTTAAAATAACAAAGCGTTGAGATTACACTGCAAATCCTAGTGTCTTAATGTATCATGTTTTTAAAACACTTGCAGCCATCTTATAATTTTAAAACACTTAAACGTCTTATTTAAAACACTTAAGTGTCTAATATTGTCTGCTGTTCTCCCAGTGCCGAAGTAACTGCCACTGATAAAAGGATGACCTGATCAACCGTTAATTAACCCGACTTGGATTTTGGTTTTGGCCCTGGGACCGAATAATTCATTAATTAGGAGCTTAAAGTAACATCTTCAAGCACTAGCGGCCCTTTTGCAACCGACTTTGGCCGAAGCTCCTTGGCGAGGTTATGTTGTACATCTTTGCAGCAGTGACACGGGGCAGTGTACCAGATATTAATAAGTGTTTGATAAAATAAACAGTTTTTTAATTTATTCTCAAGTTTTAAAAAGCGGTATCCTTTATCCTTGATATTATTTTGAATAAATAAATATTTTGTTTTATCCCAAAGGCTTAAATCCAAAATACCTTTGGAGTCAATGTCAATGAATCAATAATTTGTCAATTTTTTTAGTAAAGGGTGACCGATAAATTATTTATTTTTTGATCATGTAACTCTAGATTTACTTCGCAAATGCAAACAATTTTATATATTGATTCACGTACCCAGATTTTGTGGTCTTAAGAGTTGTAGATAAATTAATTATTGCTTCATTGACATCGACTCCAAAGGTATTTTGGATTTAAGGCATTGGTATAAAACAAAATATTTATTTATTGAAAATAACATCAGGAATAAGGGTTACCGCTTTTCAAAACTTGAGAATAAATTAAAAAATTGTTTATTTTATTAAACACTTATTAATATCTGGTACACTGCCCCGTGTCACTGCTGCAAAGATGTACAACATAACCTTGCCAAGGAGCTTCGGCCAAAGTCGGTTACAAAAGGGCCGCTAGTGCTTGAAGATGTTACTTTAAGCTCCTAATTAATGAATTATTAGGTCCCAGGGCCAAAACCAAAATCCAAGTTGGGTTAATTAGCGGTTGATCAGGTCATCCTTTTATCAGTGGCAGTTAGTTCGGCACTGGGAGAACGGCAGACAATATTAGACACTTAAGTGTTTTAAATAAGACGTTTAAGTATTTTAAAATTATAGGATGGCTGCAAGTGTTTTAAAAACATGACACTTTAAGACACTAGGATTTGCAGTGTAATAGATAAACAATTAAACTATAGTGTTTTGAAGTTTAATTTTCCTTTTTTTTGTTTTTTTGTTTTTTTTTTTTAAATTATTAAATTCTAATTCTATTAATGGATTAATAATCTAAGTAATGGAAACTAAGAAAGCACAGCTTTAATTTTTTGATCATTTTACATCAACGCTTTGATGCTATATTCGAATTTAAAAAATAATTAGTACTGACATGACAAGTTTATCTGATCAGGCCCCTGTGTCCTTGTTCAACTGTTCAAAATATTTGTGTAATTTATTTTTTAGTTTTTTCTAAGTCTTCAGTTTAAACTTACGTTGATAAAATACTCGTGGATCTTGTCTTGAAATCAATTATGAAATCAAACAAAGCAAGTTTTGTAAATGTGGAGAACAAAATTGATTACTGTCTGTTCAGAGTCAATAGCATCCAAGCTAGTGTTTTCTGTATCTATCCTAGCTATCGCGACTCAAATCTCATTGAACTTCACTACATGCTCAACTTGCATCAGCAATACGATTCTGAAGCTCATTTCTTGCGTAAAAAAAATAAAATTACAACGGACGTAAGATAATAATTTCAATTAAAAAATATATTATTTTAATTATGTAACCTTGTTTATCGGTATTGCAGTTTTATTTTTGATTTAAGGTGGTTTTCTACCAGAGCTAGTCAAGTTCAAGACTTAAAACAAATTATTACTCCAAATTACTAACAATTGGCTATTAAAATTTATTTTTTAACTTTTTATGGCTTCTGAAATTATTTTCTACCAAAAAAACATTGACAATCACAACAAAACATTTTTTTAAACTTTTAACCTCACCTTTGAATACCGCAGTTTTGGGGATTATTCACGTGAAAATTATTTTTGTAAAATTATTGCAAAATTCCTAAAAGGTCAATTTTTTGCAGTTTCAAGAAATGAATTCTTCGATAGTGAAACTATATGTATGTAGTTTTTCTAAAGGATCTCTATTGTAAGAAGACAAATATCAATAATTTTGTACACTTTTTCAGCGTAGCGGCCATACGCGTGATGAAAAAAATTCAATCTTTAACTTGCTGTAACTTTTAAACTATATGGTCAATTTTGATCAGACTTCGTAGAAATGTTTATTAATATCTAATAAACATCTCCAGAAAGTTTGAGCTGATTCTCTATTGTCATGCATTTGGTAGAAAACCACCTTAAAAATTGGTATACTTCATTGTTACTTATAATAAACTATAGCTTTCAATTTTTTAGTTCTGAAGCTCATTAATTACAAGTGATAATTTACGATTACGAATTTTCAACGTGTATTTCTTAATCTTTACATTTATTAAATTCACTTTTTTAATTAGAGAGCAACAATGGTATCATACAGTCTAAGTCATCTCAAAGTTGCGAATAACATTATTTTTAATCATGCTGCTTCTAATTTGTAGCGTATTAAAATTAATTTATTCATCTTGTATGTGCGTATTCAACGAAAATTTAACATTATTTACAAAGTGCTTCATGTATCAAAAATTAGTTTTTTTTAACAGTCAGAATATATATTAAACGCCGTTTATTTTGAAAATTTTTTTAAAAATACTGTGCTTGTACGGAATGTAAAAAATTATAATAATTATTTCAATTCAACAAAAATATTAGTGTAAACATTTATAAAACGTGTACATTCCTACTTCTGCTTGTGGATTACAATATGACAAGATATTATGTATTGATTGATAGTTATCAGGCATGAGTGACTGGATAAGTTCAATCTAAGCTAAGCATACCGACAGTCGTAATTTTTTATTATTTAATGTTTTTGCACGACATTTTAAACATGGATTTTATATAAATTTCCTTAACATTTTCAATCAGTAACTATTTTTAAAATTAATTAAATATGTTTCTCATCATTTTTTAATTGTAAGTTTTTAAATTCTACTTAAAATAAACAAAAAATTAATGTAAATTTATTTTAAATTTGGAGTCCGAACAAAGACGTTCTTCGTTTAGTTTTTTAACACTAAACAACATATTGTATTCGTCAAAAGATATGAATGTGGATACATGTTTTAATTAGTTTTTGATGCAAAAAATGATCACGTGCGACATAAATGTTAGCAGTGTTTACTTTTATCAAAAAACGTAACTTGCTACAAAAACATTTTTGCACATATTAAACATTAAATTTTAAAAGAATTACGATTAATTCGCATAAGTTTACATTTATAAAAAACAATTCAATGATCTCCAGATCGAACAGAATAAACAATAATAAGGCATAAATTTTCTATCAATTATTTCTGGGAATCCCTAATAGCAATGTACAAATAGTAATAAGTACAATGTACAGAAAGCTTTAATAATTTTCATTTGAAAATAAAATAATTTTTTTGAATATTTAATCCTGAACTTATTTCTATACATCAATATTAATTATATAATCTTTTTTTACACGAAACTTGATTTAAATGAAATATTGAGACTAATGAATGATATTTTAACGGTCATAACAGGCTAAGCTTGGTCATGCTCAAAAAAATTTTTTTTCCTAAATTTTAAAGTTTATTTAAATATATTTGCCCTTGAAGCACGTTTAAATATAATTTATTCGCCTTAAGAATTAATCCGGTGATGAAAGCCAATTTAGTAAATATTAACAATATTTTTTTGTGTGCACAATATTCTTTACTTTTTAATTTTTCCAGAGATTTCTCCAATACATAAGTCGACTTTACTACTATTAAACGTATTCAGTTGTAGATACAATTTACATTAATTATCTGATAGTCACAACAGTTTGAGTGCACACAATAATTGACTACCGCAAATAATAAAAAAAAAAAAAACAAAAAAAAACAAACAAATAAATTTGGCGTAATTTTTTTGGCAACAATTCATAATTGCAGCAGAACCTCTATCATCTGAACCTTTTTTTTCAGAACAGCTTGGCCATTCAACCACGCGTACAAGTCGAGTGGTTCACATGTTGAGGAAAACACTATTATCATGAAAAATTAACGGCAAAAATGCTACAAAGAAGGCCATAAAGTTTGTTACAAGAAAAATAAAATAAAAAATAAGCAATGCGTTTACTTTCATAGATCATGAGCACTCAACGGACATCTTGTCTTGTTCTCGTATTATTTATAAAAATTCAAATGAACAAAGTAACTAATTCAAAATGTTAGGTACTCCAAACTAACCCCGGTAAAAATTATTTCAGATGATGAAGGTTCTACTGAAACATTTTAAACTGTGCGTAGTACAAAGTTAATACCGTGACAAATTAAAATAATTCATGTAATTTATCAGCTCATGCCTGATAAATATAAACTATAAAAATATACACCCTTATTTTCCCCCCTTTTAAGTTTTGGCATTGCTGACAGAGCCGTGACGACTTATTTCAACCATGAAAAAAAAATATTAATGCTTGCAATATCATTCATATCTCTGGTTTTCTGGTGATGCGTGGCTATATAAAAATTTTTTCAATAATTTTTACAAATTAGTATTTTGACAATACTACTTTATATGATGGAGCCGAAACGACTTATTTTTACCAACAGTAATATAAATATTAATGCTAGAAGTACAATAAAAATTTATATTGCTTTGGTAATGCGTGGCTAAGTTTGACTTGATTGATTCTTAATCAACACATTTGTCGATTAATACAGCCGGGACGTCTTGCATATACTATAAAATATATTGAAACATACATGTATGTATCAATATATTACTAAAGTAATGAATCGTGGCTAAAGGAAATTTTTCTATTTTCAGAATATTTTTGTTTATGAAAGTTTTACTTTACTCGATTTAAACGAAATTGAACGTCATTTCAAAATTTACTTCAATAAATATTTTTATATTACGCATGTTTTAAAAAAACAATATTTAATAATAATGTTTATTATAAAACTATGTATATAGTACGATAAGTGAGCTTGAATAACTAAAAAAAACTTTAAACAAAGGAACTACAGTTGTTGTTAACATTAAAGTGTTTTTTTTTTTTTTTTTTTTTTTTTAATAATCAAGCTTACCAATCCAATGGGAATTTTGTAAATATTACAACCCGACTAAATTTTCCAATGTTTTGAAGTGGATGAAAGCACACTATTTTATGGTCTCGCAAGAAAGGGAGTTTCAATATTAGTTTGTGTAAAAAATACAAACATTTTTTTAAATCAAGTGCAGTAACCATCATAGAGCCGAGACGACTTATTTCAACCTGTATGCTCTATAAAGAGAAAAATTCAGTTCAAATTAACTATCATAGAACATCGGCGATGCGTGACTATTATATAAATGCACTATCACATTTATTCATTCATTTCTTAATGAAAATCAAGTCAGCAATACCTTTGAAAAAGCCTCTACTACTAAATACCGTACCAAATGCTTTGAAATTATATTTTACAGCGCGAAGTATAACAAAAATGAAAAACAAATTCTATTAATCAATTTTAAAGAATGATTGTAGCTTTAACATTTTACATGAATTCTGTTTAAAGAATCGTCGACTGGTACAGTATTTTTGTATTGAGACTTAAAAAATATCTAAAAATTTAACTTATTTAGGACAGCTTCACAAATTAAACTAATATTTTTCAAGCTGCTAAATCAAAATACTAATATTGTATGGAATCAGATAAAATTTGGTACAGTGATTTTTCAATACACTCTGATAAAAAACTTGATTAAAATCTCTTATATTCTAATCAAGCGTTGATTATTTAAATTTCACCCAGCAATAAAATTTCAATTAGGTTGTTAATGTTTTTTTAATTATCTGAAGTGTAGCATGGACATAATTTAATTTAAAGTGAATTAATTTTTTTACTATTTATTTTTTATTATTTATTCACTAAATTATTTGATTCATCAAGTATACTTTCTTAGACTTGGCACGTGCAGATTCTGCTTCTTTTTTACTTACTTTTGAAATAACTTTTTTGTTTTTCATGTAAATTATACACGTACCGCAAAGAAAGAATGGATCTTTGATATGACAATATTTCAAAGAAATTTCGTCATTTTGTTTTTGTAAAAAAAAATCATGTATGTATCGGCGACAATAGATACAGTAGTGTTTTTTGGAATCAGTGCAAATTTTCCTCTTTGGGAAAAAACATTTGATGCAAACGGTTTTCATATCCATAATTTGATCTAACAATAAATTCATGTACTCCCATCGCAGATTGTTTGGTTTTAAATTTGGACCGAAAGCTATATTACGGCCTATGCAATCCTCAAAATGTAAACAAATTATTCCACAATTAAATCCATCATTTTGTATTGGATGATTCATAAGTGGATATTTATTAGCATCGTACGTCCAGTTAATATTCTTCAAACTGTCAACGGTACTGGCCCACACACACCATTTTGAAAAACGCAGTGGACCTTGCTCGTTGTCATTTCCTTCTGGATCTAAGTGGCTACAAATACCATTGTCGACATTAACTACAAATACCATCCAGTGAGTTCCAGTAGTGTAAGGTAGTAAAAATGTTCCCTCAAATTTGCAGTGATTAAGAAACCACTTTTCATTCCATTTTTCACCCGTATATTTCTCTGGATAGAAAATAATTCCAGTTTGAGAGGTTAGCATAACTTTAGTGTTAACCCAATTTTTTTCTAAAATACTTCCTATTGCATCCATCGATTCGCCATCTAACCATTTGGAACCTTTTTGGAAGGTTTGAAAACTCACAGAAGAAATACCAATCTTGTGATCTGCGGCAAACTTACCAGTAGGGTTTTCAGCGTACTGATTGGTATCACGACGATCTCTAAGAGGATGATTTTTTATTGGTTGAACAACTGCAACAGTAATAATATGTTCTTCATATTTTAGAAAGTTACGGTAATCCTCTTGTCTACGATCTGCTGTTTGATACTCTAGTGAAGGGTGTGCATCTAAGTAGTAATTACAATCAGTCACTAATCCATTTTTATTAATGGAAAATTTACCATTTTTCTCTATATTTTTTTGATTTTGAAATTGAGTGTCTACAGAGGGAGATGAATCAGTCGACAACTTATAATTTAATTTTTTTTCACAAGTTTTTACACTTGAGTATGAAAAGTTTTGTGGATATTCGTCAATATGATTTTCATGAAGATCACTGTCTTGATGATCGTCGAATTCATTTTCTACGTAATTGTCGAAATCACAATTTCCGTAACGATAGTACTCATCATCAAGCAGATTTTCGCTCTCCTCAACTGTCATTGAAACATCTGGATCAGCTTTAAATTTTTTGTTTGGGATACTTTCGCATTTTGACGATTTGACAGTGAAACAACCTTCCGTTTCATCTACTACTTTGTGTTTTCTTCGTTTGGTTTCTTGAAACTTCTTTCTCCATTTCAATTCGTCGTTAAGGCACTCCTCTTTGAGCTCATCAGTTAAATCAATGGAACCAAACACAGTATTGTCCATTTCTTTTTTTTTTCAGGCTCTCTTTTCAATACCTCCAATGGCACTTTCATTCGCTCAATCATTTCAGGTATTACCATTAAGGTATGTATTCCTCCAGTATCTTTCAGAAATTGATGAGCGAGCATTAAGCCCCTTAATTTTTTAAAAGACATTCTCAGTCTTCTGCAAGTTTTAATACAAGTTAACCTACTCCACGCTCTCTCAGCCACAGCATTAGAGTTTGGAGGACATAACGTTATCAATACAAACCGAGCAACGTTTTGAAACCTTCTGAAACCATTTTCATCTTGAAAATCCCAAAGATTCATCAAAAATTCTTCTATTGTTTCGTAGGATTCAATATTCTTTTTGACGTCATCTGAAAAGTTGTAGGAAACCAAGTCCTGCCATTCTTCGTTCACAAGATGTTTCACAGATTCATCTTTCGAAACTTTCTAATGACTGTAATCATCAAAGACTACTTGTAGAGTAGGATATTCTTCGTGAATCTCTTGATTGAAAGCATTGTAAGGATTAAAAATGTACCTGAAGTCATCGTTTTCACTAAAGTTATATTTTCCACGCAAGCTTTCACAAACTGCTATATAAAATTGACGACACTGTTCTCGAAAACTTGTAATAGCATCTCGAATGTTGTTCTTGCGTACCATTTCATCCTCATGGTCATTTTCGGGAAAACGAGCAGTTTTAAGAAACTCTTCGGTTTCTGTACCTATGTAGACGTCCTCCAACGGTTTAAATTGGTCTGCCTGTTTTGGATCTAAATCTTCAATTGAGTTATTTTTTATAATAATCTTCATTCATAAAATCTGCCAAAAAGTTCAAATATAACTCAGCTACTTTGATCCTTGATTCGGGAACAATAGACTGTTCAGATTGCAATATTAAATTTAAATGAATCATTCTGAATAGTGCTGATTCAATAAATATGAATGTTGCATGGTTTATATCATTTCTGAAAATTTCTAAAAATTTTTCAGGGCGAAGTTTATCCGAAATTTTATTATTGTTGTTTTTGTAATAACTTACTTCGAATCCAAAAAATATTTCAAGAGGTTTCCACCTTCTCAAAATAATTATGTCGCTATCATAAAATGATAGCCACCGGAGTATATTTTGTCACCTTTAGAAAATCTTCTCCAATTTTTTTTTGAAGAACCTCAAAGTTTTGATTTCGACGAGCACCAGCAGTCAAATACTGACGAAGTTTCGAAGGCAACTTATTAATATGAGTCGTAAATACTTGTAAGCCCTTCATTGCCGCTAAATGTAGGATATGGCAAGCACAAGGAATGACTTTCACGCCAGGATTTTCTTTTTGTAGTTTTTTTCCCACTTTCTTCATTACTGATGCATTGTCGGAGGAGTAAAAACCAATATTTCTCTCGTCAATTCCTGAGTCAGTAAAATTTTCAGTAATTAGTTTTTGTAGATGATCAGCATCTACTTTACCGTTTTAATCAAAATCACGGCAAGGTAAAACATCCCATAGTGTGTCACAAACTTTTTTCTTACTAAAGTCAGCAATGCGAGCATTCAAGCCCAGAAACTGTTGACATGTTTTGTCTGTTGTTTCATCAACGTAAGTGCAGAACTCCTCAGATTTCAATATGGGCAACAATCTTTCTTGATTTGCTGGTGCAATTACATGCGTTATTAGATCGGGAATACGTTTCCTGTACTCTTCAGGTTTGCTAGCATCTATTTTCTTCATCAAATCAGAATCTTTGAAAACCGATTGTACACCATACAAGAACCATGCCACAGTTCTGTAAGGAACATGTAGCAGAGCAACCAACTCTGAATATTGGATTTCAGCAATAGCGACTTCTTCGTCAATCTCCATGCAATCTTGGTTGAGTGGATTATTTGGAGTAACGTTTTTATAATGTTTATCTGACCTAATGTGATCATCCATTACTTGTTTTTTTGCTGTTATCTCACAGTTGCATGCTTAACATGTCGCTACGTTTCCAATAATTTTGAAGTCAGAGTTTTCCTTACGTCTAGTAACGTACTGGTGATCCAAGTTCATTGCTAAAATGTTAACGTCCATTGTAGCATCCTCGATAATTACATCATGTGTTATTTGGCTAGATTCTTCTTGTAAATCAGTAAACTCGATGTTTGAACTCTCGATTTCCACTTCGTAAAATGCGGGAGTGTTAAAATCAGTGTTCTGTTTATCATAATCAAATTGCAGTTGTTCTTTTATCGTTTCAGTAGAATTATCTTTAACTTGACTGATAATTATTGCAGAATCACTTTTGATTATTTGCGAATGCTCACTTTCCACTTCGAAACACGAGGAAGCAAAAAAATTAGCATCATCTTCTTGTTTGCGATCAAATGCAAGTTTTTCGTCATGTTCTTTCTTTTTCAGAAAAACTAGGTTTTGACGATGAGCAATACTTTTTAAATGTTTTTTTAAGTTTCCTGCACTTTTTGGCAAAGGTGCTCCGCATATACATTTATCATGCAAATTCGTAGCAGAGCCACCACCTCTAAGAATTTTCGGTGATACGTCATCAATTTGTGGAAAATGCTCTGAAAGTAATTTTTTTTTTTCGTTCGGGTAAAGTTTGTTTTTCCTCCAATACTTGTACATGCTTATGTACAAGTTGGATCTGGAATCGTTGCTCCACTTGGATATTTTCTTGATTGATTCTTACCTGTATTAGTTACTTTGAAATATTTCATTGTGCATATGTGAAAACAGTACGCGAAATTAGAATCAAGACAATCATTCACGCTCTTATACTGATTGATTTAATGTTTTCTTTTATAATCACTTTATTATCAAATATGCTATCAAATTAAAATTGTAATAGTAATAAAAATATAAAAATAATTTATCAATACAATTTATGCAACTAGTTGGTAAGGCAAAAGAATACAGCTGAAATGGAAAATAAATGTTATGTATAGTATTGTAATTTATATGTTACTTTTTAAAATTAACTTTTGAAAATGAATGTAATGGTTATTTCTTAAAATATTATAGATAACGAGCCGCATATTTACATACAAGCAATTCTTTAAATAAAAAACATTTAAATGAAATTCAAAAGAACAAAAATAACCTAGAGTAAGGGACAGGGCAAAGGTACCTAATTCTGCGAGTTATTAGGTTAACAGAAGATTGAACAACTGTAAAATAGTTTGTATTTAATATTTTTTCAAACTTTTTGTTAAATCAAAATTAAAACTCTTCCGGAATAAAATAAGTCATTGCTGAAGCTTTACATGTTTAAAGACAATTAATAATAATCAAATAAAAATGAAAAAAACAGAATCCTAATTCTGCGTTTTGTTCCCTAATTCTGAGGCCCCGATTCTGCGGACATTCGACCGAAGTTTTTTTGTTATGTTTCCGCAGAATTAAACTCACGCGCATTGGATGGGCCTGATCCCTATTTCTGCGGTTATAGGTATTTAGGCACAAAATTAATGTTACAAATGACTTTTTTTACCATTAATAATCTAATTTTGACATAAAAATTAGGTTTTATAACCAATTTTGAGTTCGACTACTCTTTCAACATTTTTTTATCATCAACTTTAAAAATCGCACAATTGGGGCACCCGCAGAATTAGGTTCCCTTACCCTATGTTCCCGATGACTGGGACGGCGATATTTTATGACAGTTTGAATACAGTGTATTGTTTCCGCGGCCGAAAGTGTTCGATTTGGCCTCCTCGCAAACCTCTCGGAGGCCAAATCGATTCCTGTGGCCTAATAGAAACATACTATTTTTCGTCCTTTTAACCGAAAATAAGGGGCGAAGTTCCGATTTTGTGGTTAGATGGGAGAAGTTATTTTAAACTCAAATTAACAAAAAAAATGAACAAAAAAAAATTTTACCCAGGGATCAATTTTTTAAAAGTCAGAAAAACAATTTGCAACCGTATATTTAGCAAAAATGATATTTTTATTATATAAATACGTTGCTAGCAACTTTACATACATAGAATCTAAAAAAAGCTGTAGGTTCACAGTTTCAGTATCTATGAGAGAATACTAATTTGAAAAAATAAAAAATTTCGGTTTTATGACTAATTTTGAGGGTGTTAGTAATGTACAAGAAAACAATGCACAAGGAGGGTAGTTTCTAATAGAGTGAATTCTAATGTATTTAGCGGGACAACATATGGACATATGGCAAGCCCTGGTCTATAAGTGTCAAGCGAAATATAAATTTAACCCTTTAATATGTATCATCAAAAATCTTGTTCCAATCATTAGAAAGGTACTCATTGCTTGATTTATAATCTGGTCTTTTTGTTGACCCGTACGAAAAGAAACACCTGAGACCAAAAATCCGAGAAAAAAGTACCATTACGTGATTTTCCGGGGAAAGAATAACAAAAAAAAAATTTTACGCGATTAATGTAACGTTGCAATTTTTTCCAAGAAAATTGTCATGATGTAAAATTTATCCGTGAAAAAAGTCCCATTACGTGATTTTCCGGGGAAAGAATAACAAAAAAAAAATTTTACGCGATTAATGTAACGTTGCAATTTTTTCCAAGAAAACTGTCATGATGTATAATTTTTCCGAGAAAACTGTCATTTTAAACTTGCTGTGGGTCGGAAGACAACATTCCCCGAGGAAAGTGTAACCAGTGTATTTTTATCCGGGAAAACAATTACATTCACTCAAGACGAAAATATATCCCGGGAAAAAAGTAATCTGCACAACTTATTCCAGGTAAAGTGTAACGTATAGGTAATCAACGATTAAAATAATATTTTTCCAGGTAAAAAGCAATAAGAACAATGACAACTTATTTTAAGCAGGCCAGGGAGCTTTTCCCGAAGGAAACGTAACGTTAAAACTTTTTTCCGGGTAAACTGTAATGTTGAAGTTATCGACGATTAAATTTATATATTTTCAAGTCAAAACTTACAATAGCTATTCCAACTTATTTAGATCAGACCAGAGAGCTTTTCCCGAGGAAATCGTAACGTTGACAACTTTTTTCCGGGTAAACTGTAATGTTGAAGTTATCGACGATTAAGGTGTTATTTTCCAGGTTAGAATTTACAATATCTATGTCAATTTATTTCAAGCAGGTTAAAGAGCTTTTTCCAAGGTAATCGTAACGTTGACAACTTTTTTCCGGGTTAAATGTAACGTTTAAGAAATCATCGAATATAAGGATATTTTTTTTTAAAGAAAATTTACAATATCCATGCCAACTTACTTAAACCAGAGAAAGGAGATTTTTCCGAGGAAAACGTAACGTTGGGATTTATTTCCGGGTGAAATGTAACGTTTAGGAAATGATCAAATACAAAGATATTTTTTAAAGGAAAATTAGCAATATCCATGCCAACTTACTTAAACCCCAATAATAAATGGGAAATAAATCCCAACGTTACGATTTCCTCGGAAAAATCTCTCTTCTCAGATTTGAGTAAGTTGGCATGGATATTGCAAATTTTCCTTTAAAAAATATTTTTATATCCGATGATTTAATCAACGTTACACTTTACTCGAAAAAAAGTTCTTAACGTTACGTTTTCCTCGGGAAAAGCTCCCAAGTCTGGTTTGAATAAGTTTGCATAGATATTGTAAATTCTAACTTAAAAAAAAAATACCTTAATCGTTGATAATTTCAACATTACAATTTACACGGAAAAAAGTTTTAACGTTGTGTTTTCCTCTAGAAAAGCTTCCAAATCAGGTTTAAGTAAGTTGGCATAGATATTGTAAATTCCAACTTGGAAAAAAATACCTTAATCGTTGATAACTTCAACATTACAGTTTACCCGGAAAAAAGTTTTAACGTTACGTTTTCCACGGGAAAAGCTCCCAAATCTGGTTTAAGTAAGTTGGCATAGATATTGTAAATTCTAACTTAGAAAATAAATACCTTAATCGTTGATAACTTCAACATTACAGTTTACCCGGAAAAAAGTTTTAACGTTACGTTTTCCACGGGAAAAGCTCCCAAATCTGGTTTAAGTAAGTTGGCATAGATATTGTAAATTCTAACTAAGAAAATAAATACCTTAATCGTTGATAACTTCAACATTACAGTTTACCCGGAAAAAAGTTTTAACGTTACGTTTTCCTCGGGAAATCTGGTTTGAATAAGTTGGCATAGATATTGTAAATTCTAACTTGGAAAATAAATACCTTAATCGTTGATAACTTCAACATTACAGTTTATCCGGAAAAAAGTTTTAACGTTACGTTTTCCTTGGGAAAAGCTCCCAAATATGGTTTAAGTAAGTTGGCAAGGATATTGCTAATTTTCCTTTAAAAAATATCTTTATATTTGATGATTTCCTAAACGTTACATTTCACCCGGAAAAAAGTCCCAACGTTACGATTTCCTCGGAAAAATCTCTCTTCTCAGATTTGAGTAAGTTGGCATGGATATTGTAAATTTTCCTTTAAAAAATATTTTTATATTCGATGATTTAATCAACGTTACACTTTACTCGAAAAAAAGTTCTTAACGTTACGATTTCCTCGGAAAAGGCTCCCTTAGTCTGTTTCAAATAAGTTGGCAATGGTCTTGTTACTTTTCACCTGGAAAATCAATATCTTAATCGTCAATTATCCCAACGTTACACTTTACCCGTAAAAAGTGCACCCGTTACTTTACTCTCGGAAATTTCCCCTTTTTATTGATCGTTATTATTATCACGGAAAAAATATACTAATTACTCTTTTCTCGGAAAAATGTTGCTCATATATTGGCCGATTTTTTTGTTGTTACAGTTATCTCGGAAAATTGTTAACTTGTTACAGTTTTCTTGTAAAAAAAGAAGTTGTTACATTTTTCTTGAAAAACTGGCTCATATATTGGCCGATTATTTTGTTATTACAGTTATCTCGGAAAATGTTACTGTTACAGTACCAGGAAACTGGTACTGTTACAGTTTAACCGGATTTTTTGGCAGGTGTTTCTTTTCGTAAGGGCCAACGTTTTATAATAAGCATCTGAGCCTTGACCAAACCTCCATCTCTTTGAAAGATACATTTTATTAAGCTGCTCAATCTACAAATGTAAAAATTAAATTCCAAGGAAAAGAATATTTTAGAAAATACTTCCAAGAGAGTATAATGGTCTCGGCTAAAAATGTTCGAAATTCGATTCTCCTCCGACTGAGTCCTCTACTCCCCGCAAATTTTAATTCTTAGTTTACAAATTACGTAAAGTATCGTTGACATCAATGGTACTGCTGACAACAGATAGCTTTCTAAAGTTTGTAATGGGGTATTTCTTAAGAAAAGGGCCTCCCTTAAATAATTAACGGAGTTTCCCGGGCCCTCCCGTTACAAGAAAATTTCTCACAAAAACTCTCGGGGAAAACTCCTTAATCTGGGGTCAGGGTTTCCACGGAGAGAAAACCTCCGGGAATGGTTGGTGAGCTAGAGAGAGAAGAAATAAATTATAATACGAAATTAAGGTTATTTTCATTTTATTCTTGTCTACGAAAAATCATTGTCTACATTTACAAACAAAATTTAATTTGAGAACAAAGGAATATAATTGAAGATTTTGTCTACAAAATGGCGGGATGCCACGAAAAGGGAAATTTGCATTTATTTATTGTTTAAGTGTACGCGAATAAAATTTTATTTATAAGAACCGCGACAAAAAAAAACATGCTTTTTAACTTTCCAATAAATAATATAGAAAACCTTACTTTTACCCAAAATTCCTATTTCCAAAATGGCCACTTCAATTACTCTCTTTTTTTTTATTTGTTTTCCAACTCTCAACGTGCAGTGGATTAACCCAAGTTTCTTTTTTTTCTATAATCTGGTATCAACCTAGCTATAAATAAAATAAAAAAAATGTCTACAACTCAAAAAGAAAAAAAAAGAAAAACTCTTAAACAAGTCGACGGAAAGAACTTAGAAATTTTGAAATCACACTCTCGAAAACACTACCTCACACTATGGCTACTGAGAACAGAGTGACGCTCCCCGCGTCTCTCTGACTCGACTTCCTTCTTCACCGTCCCCCCCAAACATTCTCCGCCAATCCACACAAATTAATCTAATTAAGCCTCATTCATACTCGAGGAACAGTCATTTGTCCACCAATCAGACACATTCACGCCACAACACCCAATCACGCTCCCGTCTACAATCTTCCGGTGGCGATCGCCACGCCACCTATAATACGCGCAAAAATCCAAAATAAAGAATAAAAAAAAATAATGCACACGAGGCACTCACTGCGTTACCCTATCCCTCGCGCACATACTCTCTCTCTCGCTCTCCCCCATACGCACCCATTGTTCGCGCAACGTACACAATTAAAAAAAAAAATAAAATCTCACTCACGCCCATGTCTACTGTGGTCAGGGTTGGACACGATATTTTTTCTAAAGGCAAAAACGCTATGTTCAGAGCTTACAAGCCGAGACGCTGGTTCGGGCATCCGATATATAGGTATATAAGCGGACCGATTCCATTTAACCTCGAGAACATCTGCTGCGGACTGTAGAACTATTTTATTGTTTTTTCTTATGAAAATATATTTTTGCGTGTGGCTTTTTGTACGCGGGTTTTTTTTTGTAAATAAATGACTCAATACATAATCCCCCAAGCTGCTACAACCCCATAACGCCGAGCTAGCTAGTTTTTTTTATGAATAAATAAATAAATACAAAATTCCCCAAGCTGCTACAACCCCATAACGCCGAGCTCGCGAGTTTTTTTTACAAATAAATAAATAAATAAAAAATCCCCCAAGCTGCTACAACCCCATAACGCCGAGCTCGCGAGTTTTGTATGAATAAATAAATGGAAAAAAATTCTCCCGAGCTCTTGCGAGTTTTTAAGAGATAAGTAAATTAAAATAATCCCCCAAGCTGCTACAACCCCATAACGCCAAGCTCGCGAAATTTTTTAATAAATAAATAAATGAATACAAAATCACCCAAGCTGCTACAACCCCATAAAGCCGAGCGCGCGAGTTTTTTTTATAAATAAATAAATAAATAAAAAATCCCCCAAGCTGCTACAACCCCATAACGCCGAGCTCGCGAGTTTTGTATGAATAAATAAATGGAAAAAAATTCTCCCGAGCTCTTGCGAGTTTTTAAGAGATAAGTAAATTAAAATAATCCTCCAAGCTGCTACAACCCCATAACACCGAGCTCGCGAGTTTTTTTAATAAATAAATAAATGAATACAAAATCCCCCAAGCTGCTACAACTCCATAACGCCGAGCTCGCGAGTTTTGTATAAATAAATAAATTTAAATTAATCAATATCCCCCAAGCTTCAAACCCACAATACCCTGGGCTTCCGAGTTCAATTTTTGAATAAATAAATGATCCCTTAAGCTTCAAACCCACAATACACTGGGCGTCCGAGTTGAATTTTTAAATAAGCGAACAATCCCTCACGCTTCAAACCCACAATACCCTGGACGTCCGATTTCATTTTTAAATAAATAAATGATCCCCTAAGCATTAAACCCACAATACCCTGGGCGTCCGAGTTGAATTTTTAAATAAGCAAACAATCCCTCAAGCTTCGAACCCACAATACCCTGGGCTTCCGAGTTCAACTCATAAATAAATGAATGATCCCCTTAGCTTCAAACACCCAGAATCCCCTGGGCGTCCGCGTTCAATTTTTGAATAAATAAATGATCCCCCAAGCTTAAAACCCACAATACCCTGAGCGTCCGAGTTTAATTTTTATATAAACAAACAATCCCCCAAGCTTCAAACCCACAATACCCTGGACGTCCGAATTCAACTTTAAATAAATAAATGATCCCCCAAGCTTCAAACCCACAATACCATGGGCGTCCCAAATCAATTTTTAAATAAATAAATGATCCTCTAAGCTTTAAACCCACAATACACTGGGCGTCCGAGTTGAATTTTTAAATAAGCGAACAATCCCTCAAGCTTCAAACCCACAATACCCTAGACGTCCGAATTCAACTTTAAATAAATAAATGATCCCCCAAACTTCAAACCCACAATACCCTGGGCTTCCGAGTTCAATTTTTAAATAAGCGAACAATCCCCCAAGCTTCAAACCCACAATACCCTGGATGTCCGATTTCATTTTCAAATAAATAAATGATCCCCTAAGCTTTAAACCCACAATACCCTTGGCGTCCGAGTTGAATTTTTAAATAAGCGAACAATCCCCCAAGCTTCAAACCCACAATACCCTGGGCGTCCGAGTTTCATTTTTAAAAAAACAAACAACCCCCAAGCATTGAATTCACAATACCCTGGCACCCGAATTATATTTTAAATAAATAAATGATCCATTCAAGCTTCAAACCCACAATACCCTGGGTAAATATTACTATTTATTAAAAATTGAACTCGGAAGGCGAGGGTATCGTGGGTTTGAAGCTTGGGGGATTGATTGTTGATTTAATTGAACTCGGACGCCCATGGTATTGTATGAAGCGTGAGGGATTGTTCGCTTATTTAAAAATTCAACTCGGACGCCCAGGGTATTGTCGGTTTGAAGCTTAAGGGATCATTTATTTATTGAAAAATTGAACTTGGACGCCCAGGATATTATGGGTTTGAAGCTTGGGGGATTGTTCGCTTATTTAAAAATTCAACTCGGAAGCCCAGGGTATTGTGGGTTTTAAGCTTGGGAGATCATTTATTTATTTAAAGTTGAACTTGGACGCCCAGGGTATTGTGGATTTGAGACTTGTTGGATAGTACTTTTTAGTTACCCTGGGCTTCCGAGTTCAATTTTTGAAAAAATAAATGATCCCTTTAACTTCAAACCCACAATACCCTGGGCGTCCGAGTTGAATTTTTAAATAAGCGAACAATCCCCCAAGCTTCAAACCCACAATACCCTGGGCTTCCGAATTCAACTTGAAATAAATAAATGATCTCCCAAGCTTAAAACCCACAATACTCTGGGCTTCCGAGTTGTATTTTTAAATAAGCGAACAATCCCCCAAGCTTCAAACCCACAATACCCTGGGCTTCCGAGTTCACTTTTAAATAAATAAATGATCTCCCAAGCTTAAAACCCACAATACTCTGGGCTTCCGAGTTGTATTTTTAAATAAGCGAACAATCCCCCAAGCTTCAAACCCACAATACCCTGGACGTCCGATTTCATTTTTAAATAAATGAATGATCCCCTAAGCTTTAAACCCACAATACCCTGGGCGTCCGAGTTGAATTTTTAAATAAGCGAACAATCCCCCACGCTTCATACAATACCATGGGCGTCCGAGTTCAATTAAATCAACAATCAATCCCCCAAGCTTCAAACCCACGATACCCTCGGCTTCCGAGTTCAATTTTTAATAAATAGTAATATTTACCCAGGCTATTGTGGGTTTGAAGCTTGAATGGATCATTTCTTTATTTAAAATATAATTCGAGTGCCAGGGTATTGTGAATTTGAGGCTTGGGGGTTGTTTGTTTTTTTAAAAATGAAACTCGGACGCCCAGGGTATTGTGGGTTTGAAGCTTGGGGGATTGTTCGCTTATTTAAAAATTCAACTCGGCACCAAGGGTACTGTGGGTTTAAAGCTAAGGGGATCATTTATTTATTTAAAAATGAAATCAGTCGTCCAGGGTATTGTGGGTTTGAAGCTTGGGGGATTGTTCGCTTATTTAAAAATTGAACTCGGACGCCCAGTGTATTGTGGGTTTCAAGCTTAGGGGATCATTTATTTATTCAAAAATTGAACTCGGAAGCCCAGGGTATTGTGGGTTTGAAGTTTGAGGGATCATTTATCTATTTAAAGTTGAATTCGGACGTCCAGGGTATTGTGGGTTTGAAGCTTGAGGGATTGTTCGCTTATTTAAAAATTCAACTCGGACGCCCAGTGTATTGTGGGTTAAAAGCTTAGGGGATCATCTATTTATTTAAAAATTGATTTGGGACGCCCAGGGTATTGTGGGTTTGGAGCTTGGGGGATCATTTATTTATTTAAAGTTGAACTTGGACGCCCAGGGTATTGTGGGTTTAAAGCTTAAGGGATCATTTATTTATTCAAAAATTGAACTCGGAAGCCCAGGGTATTGTGGGTTTGAAGTTTGAGGGATCATTTATTTATTTAAAGTTGAATTCGGACGTCCAGGGTATTGTGGGTTTGAAGCTTGAGGGATTGTTCGCTTATTTAAAAATTCAACTCGGACGCCCAGTGTATTGTGGGTTTAAAGCTTAGGGGATTATCTATTTATTTAAAAATTGATTTGGGACGCCCATGGTATTGTGGGTTTGAAGCTTGGGGGATCATTTATTTATTTAAAGTTGAATTTGGACGTCCAGGATATTGTGGGTTTGCAGCTTGGGGGATTGTTTGTTTATTTAAAAATTCAACTCGGACGCTCAGGGTATTGTGGGTTTTAAGCTTGGGGGATCATTTATTTATTTAAAATTGAACGCGGACGCCCGGGGGATTCTGGGTGTTTGAAGCTAAAGGGATCATTCATTTATTTATGAGTTGAACTCGGAAGCCCAGGGTATTGTGGGTTCGAAGCTTGGGGGATTGTTCGCTTATTTAAAAATTCAACTCGGACGCCCAGGGTATTGTGGGTTTAAAGCTTAGGGGATCATTTATTTATTTAAAAATGAAATCGGACGTCCAGGGTATTGTGGGTTTGAAGCTTGGGGGATTGTTCGCTTATTTAAAAATTGAACTCGGACGCCCAGTGTATTGTGGGTTTAAAGCTTAGGGGATCATTTATTTATTCAAAAATTGAAGTTGGGAGCCCAGGGTATTGTGGGTTTGAAGCTTGGGGGATCATTTATTTATTTAAAGTTGAACTTGGACGCCCAGGGTATTGTGGGTTTGAAGCTTAAGGGATCATTTATTTATTCAAAAATTGAACTCGGAAGCCCAGGGTATTGTGGGTTTGAAGTTTGAGGGATCATTTATTTATTTAAAGTTGAATTCGGACGTCCAGGGTATTGTGGGTTTGAAGCTTGAGGGATTGTTCGCTCATTTAAAAATTCAACTCGGACGCCCAGTGTATTGTGGGTTTAAAGCTTAGGGGATCATTTATTTATTTAAAAATTGATTTGGGACGCCCATGGTATTGTGGGTTTGAAGCTTGGGGGATCATTTATTTATTTAAAGTTGAATTCGGACGTCCAGGGTATTGTGGGTTTGGGGCTTGGGGGATTGTTTGTTTATTTAAAAATTCAACTCGGACGCTCAGGGTATTGTGGGTTTTAAGCTTGGGGGATCATTTATTTATTTAAAAATTGAACGCGGACGCCCGGGGGATTCTGGGTGTTTGAAGCTAAAGGGATCATTCATTTATTTATGAGTTGAACTCGGAAGCCCAGGGTATTGTGGGTTCGAAGCTTGGGGGATTGTTCGCTTATTTAAAAATTCAACTCGGACGCCCAGGGTATTGTGGGTTTAAAGCTTAGGGGATCATTTATTTATTTAAAAATGAAATCGGACGTCCAGGGTATTGTGGGTTTGAAGCTTGAGGGATTGTTCGCTTATTTAAAAATTCAACTCGGACGCCCAGTGTATTGTGGGTTAAAAGCTTAGGGGATCATCTATTTATTTAAAAATTGATTCGGGACGCCCAGGGTATTGTGGGTTTGGAGCTTGGGGGATCATTTATTTATTTAAAGTTGAACTTGGACGCCCAGGGTATTGTGGGTTTAAAGCTTGAGGGATCATTTATTTATTCAAAAATTGAACTCGGAAGCCCAGGGTATTGTGGGTTTGAAGTTTGAGGGATCATTTATTTATTTAAAGTTGAATTCGGACGTCCAGGGTATTGTGGGTTTGAAGCTTGAGGGATTGTTCGCTTATTTAAAAATTCAACTCGGACGCCCAGTGTATTGTGGGTTTAAAGCTTAGGGGATCATCTATTTATTTAAAAATTGAATTGGGACGCCCATGGTATTGTGGGTTTGAAGCTTAAGGGATCATTTATTTATTCAAAAATTGAACTCGGAAGCCCAGGGTATTGTGGGTTTGAAGTTTGAGGGATCATTTATTTATTTAAAGTTGAATTCGGACGTCCAGGGTATTGTGGGTTTAAAGCTTGAGGGATTGTTCGCTTATTTAAAAATTCAACTCGGACGCCCAGTGTATTATGGGTTTAAAGCTTAGGGGATCATCTATTTATTCAAAAATGGATTTGGGACGCCCATGGTATTGTGGGTTTGAAGCTTGGGGGATTATTTATTTATTTAAAGTTGAATTCGGACGTACAGGGTATTGTGGGTTTGCAGCTTGGGGGATTGTTTGTTTATTTAAAAATTCAACTCGGACGCTCAGGGTTTTGTGGGTTTTAAGCTTGGGGGATCATTTATTTATTTAAAAATTGAACGCGGACGCCCGGGGGATTCTGGGTGTTTGAAGCTAAAGGGATCATTCATTTATTTATGAGTTGAACTCGGAAGCCCAGGGTATTGTGGGTTCGAAGCTTGGGGGATTGTTCGCTTATTTAAAAATTCAACTCGGACGCCCAGGGTATTGTGGGTTTAAAGCTTAGAGGATCATTTATTTATTTAAAAATGAAATCGGACGTCCAGGGTATTGTGGGTTTGAAGCTTGGGGGATTGTTCGCTTATTTAAAAATTGAACTCGGACGCCCAGTGTATTGTGGGTTTTAAGCTTGGGGGATCATTTATTTATTTAAAAATTGAACGCGGACGCCCGGGGGATTCTGGGTGTTTGAAGCTAAAGGGATCATTCATTTATTTATGAGTTGAACTTGGAAGCCCAGGGTGTTGTGGGTTCGAAGCTTGGGGGATTGTTCGCTTATTTAAAAATTCAACTCGGACGCCCAGGGTATTTTGGGTTTAAAGCTTAGGGGATCATTTATTTATTTAAAAATGAAATCGGACGTCCAGGGTATTGTGGGTTTGAAGCTTGGGGGATTGTTCGCTTATTTAAAAATTGAACTCGGACGCCCAGTGTATTGTGGGTTTAAAGCTTAGGGGATCATTTATTTATTCAAAAATTGAACTCGGAAGCCCAGGGTATTGTGGGTTTGAAGTTTGAGGGATCATTTATCTATTTAAAGTTGAATTCGGACGTCCAGGGTATTGTGGGTTTGAAGCTTGAGGGATTGTTCGCTTATTTAAAAATTCAACTCGGACGCCCAGTGTATTGTGGGTTTAAAGCTTAGGGGATCATCTATTTATTTAAAAATTGATTTGGGACGCCCAGGGTATTGTGGGTTTGGAGCTTGGGGGATCATTTATTTATTTAAAGTTGAACTTGGACGCCCAGGGTATTGTGGGTTTAAAGCTTAAGGGATCATTTATTTATTCAAAAATTGAACTCGGAAGCCCAGGGTATTGTGGGTTTGAAGTTTGAGGGATCATTTATTTATTTAAAGTTGAATTCGGACGTCCAGGGTATTGTGGGTTTGAAGCTTGAGGGATTGTTCGCTTATTTAAAAATTCAACTCGGACGCCCAGTGTATTGTGGGTTTAAAGCTTAGGGGATTATCTATTTATTTAAAAATTGATTTGGGACGCCCATGGTATTGTGGGTTTGAAGCTTGGGGGATCATTTATTTATTTAAAGTTGAATTTGGACGTCCAGGATATTGTGGGTTTGCAGCTTGGGGGATTGTTTGTTTATTTAAAAATTCAACTCGGACGCTCAGGGTATTGTGGGTTTTAAGCTTGGGGGATCATTTATTTATTTAAAATTGAACGCGGACGCCCGGGGGATTCTGGGTGTTTGAAGCTAAAGGGATCATTCATTTATTTATGAGTTGAACTCGGAAGCCCAGGGTATTGTGGGTTCGAAGCTTGGGGGATTGTTCGCTTATTTAAAAATTCAACTCGGACGCCCAGGGTATTGTGGGTTTAAAGCTTAGGGGATCATTTATTTATTTAAAAATGAAATCGGACGTCCAGGGTATTGTGGGTTTGAAGCTTGGGGGATTGTTCGCTTATTTAAAAATTGAACTCGGACGCCCAGTGTATTGTGGGTTTAAAGCTTAGGGGATCATTTATTTATTCAAAAATTGAAGTTGGGAGCCCAGGGTATTGTGGGTTTGAAGCTTGGGGGATCATTTATTTATTTAAAGTTGAACTTGGACGCCCAGGGTATTGTGGGTTTGAAGCTTAAGGGATCATTTATTTATTCAAAAATTGAACTCGGAAGCCCAGGGTATTGTGGGTTTGAAGTTTGAGGGATCATTTATTTATTTAAAGTTGAATTCGGACGTCCAGGGTATTGTGGGTTTGAAGCTTGAGGGATTGTTCGCTTATTTAAAAATTCAACTCGGACGCCCAGTGTATTGTGGGTTTAAAGCTTAGGGGATCATCTATTTATTTAAAAATTGAATTGGGACGCCCATGGTATTGTGGGTTTGAAGCTTAAGGGATCATTTATTTATTCAAAAATTGAACTCGGAAGCCCAGGGTATTGTGGGTTTGAAGTTTGAGGGATCATTTATTTATTTAAAGTTGAATTCGGACGTCCAGGGTATTGTGGGTTTAAAGCTTGAGGGATTGTTCGCTTATTTAAAAATTCAACTCGGACGCCCAGTGTATTATGGGTTTAAAGCTTAGGGGATCATCTATTTATTTAAAAATTGATTTGGGACGCCCATGGTATTGTGGGTTTGAAGCTTGGGGGATTATTTATTTATTTAAAGTTGAATTCGGACGTCCAGGGTATTGTGGGTTTGCAGCTTGGGGGATTGTTTGTTTATTTAAAAATTCAATTCGGACGCTCAGGGTTTTGTGGGTTTTAAGCTTGGGGGATCATTTATTTATTTAAAAATTGAACGCGGACGCCCGGGGGATTCTGGGTGTTTGAAGCTAAAGGGATCATTCATTTATTTATGAGTTGAACTCGGAAGCCCAGGGTATTGTGGGTTCGAAGCTTGGGGGATTGTTCGCTTATTTAAAAATTCAACTCGGACGCCCAGGGTATTGTGGGTTTAAAGTTTAGGGGATCATTTATTTATTTAAAAATGAAATCGGACGTCCAGGGTATTGTGGGTTTGAAGCTTGGGGGATTGTTCGCTTATTTAAAAATTGAACTCGGACGCCCAGTGTATTGTGGGTTTAAAGCTTAGGGGATCATTTATTTATTCAAAAATTGAAGTTTGGAGCCCAGGGTATTGTGGGTTTGAAGCTTGGGGGAGCATTTATTTATTTAAAGTTGAACTTGGACGCCCAGGGTATTGTGGGTTTGAAGCTTAAGGGATCATTTATTTATTCAAAAATTGAACTCGGAAGCCCAGGGTATTGTGGGTTTGAAGTTTGAGGGATCATTTATTTATTTAAAGTTGAATTCGGACGTCCAGGGTATTGTGGGTTTGAAGCTTGAGGGATTGTTCGCTTATTTAAAAATTCAACTCGGACGCCCAGTGTATTGTGGGTTTAAAGCTTAGGGGATCATCTATTTATTTAAAAATTGATTTGGGACGCCCATGGTATTGTGGGTTTGAAGCTTGGGGGATCATTTATTTATTTAAAGTTGAACTTGGACGCCCAGGGTATTGTGGGTTTGAAGCTTAAAGGATCATTTATTTATTCAAAAATTGAACTCGGAAGCCCAGGGTATTGTGGGTTTGAAGTTTGAGGGATCATTTATTTATTTAAAGTTGAATTCGGACGTCCAGGGTATTGTGGGTTTGAAGCTTGAGGGATTGTTCGCTTATTTAAAAATTCAACTCGGACGCCCAGTGTATTGTGGGTTTAAAGCTTAGGGGATCATCTATTTATTTAAAAATAGATTTGGGACGCCCAGTGTATTGTGGGTTTAAAGCTTAGGGGATCATTTATTTATTTAAAAATTGATTTGGGACGCCCATGGTATTGTGGGTTTGAAGCTTGGGGGATCATTTATTTATTTAAAGTTGAATTCGGACGTCCAGGGTATTGTGGGTTTGGGGCTTGGGGGATTGTTTGTTTATTTAAAAATTCAACTCGGACGCTCAGGGTATTGTGGGTTTTAAGCTTGGGGGATCATTTATTTATTTAAAAATTGAACGCGGACGTCCGGGGGATTCTGGGTGTTTGAAGCTAAAGGGATCATTCATTTATTTATGAGTTGAACTTGGAAGCCCAGGGTATTGTGGGTTCGAAGCTTGGGGGATTGTTCGCTTATTTAAAAATTCAACTCGGACGCCCAGGGTATTTTGGGTTTAAAGCTTAGGGGATCATTTATTTATTTAAAAATGAAATCGGACGTCCAGGGTATTGTGGGTTTGAAGCTTGGGGGATTGTTCGCTTATTTAAAAATTGAACTCGGACGCCCAGTGTATTGTGGGTTTAAAGCTTAGGGGATCATTTATTTATTCAAAAATTGAACTCGGAAGCCCAGGGTATTGTGGGTTTGAAGTTTGAGGGATCATTTATCTATTTAAAGTTGAATTCGGACGTCCAGGGTATTGTGGGTTTGAAGCTTGAGGGATTGTTCGCTTATTTAAAAATTCAACTCGGACGCCCAGTGTATTGTGGGTTAAAAGCTTAGGGGATCATCTATTTATTTAAAAATTGATTTGGGACGCCCAGGGTATTGTGGGTTTGGAGCTTGGGGGATCATTTATTTATTTAAAGTTGAACTTGGACGCCCAGGGTATTGTGGGTTTAAAGCTTAAGGAATCATTTATTTATTCAAAAATTGAACTCGGAAGCCCAGGGTATTGTGGGTTTGAAGTTTGAGGGATCATTTATTTATTTAAAGTTGAATTCGGACGTCCAGGGTATTGTGGGTTTGAAGCTTGAGGGATTGTTCGCTTATTTAAAAATTCAACTCGGACGCCCAGTGTATTGTGGGTTTAAAGCTTAGGGGATTATCTATTTATTTAAAAATTGATTTGAGACGCCCATGGTATTGTGGGTTTGAAGCTTGGGGGATCATTTATTTATTTAAAGTTGAATTTGGACGTCCAGGATATTGTGGGTTTGCAGCTTGGGGGATTGTTTGTTTATTTAAAAATTCAACTCGGACGCTCAGGGTATTGTGGGTTTTAAGCTTGGGGGATCATTTATTTATTTAAAATTGAACGCGGACGCCCGGGGGATTCTGGGTGTTTGAAGCTAAAGGGATCATTCATTTATTTATGAGTTGAACTCGGAAGCCCAGGGTATTGTGGGTTCGAAGCTTGGGGGATTGTTCGCTTATTTAAAAATTCAACTCGGACGCCCAGGGTATTGTGGGTTTAAAGCTTAGGGGATCATTTATTTATTTAAAAATGAAATCGGACGTCCAGGGTATTGTGGGTTTGAAGCTTGGGGGATTGTTCGCTTATTTAAAAATTGAACTCGGACGCCCAGTGTATTGTGGGTTTAAAGCTTAGGGGATCATTTATTTATTCAAAAATTGAAGTTGGGAGCCCAGGGTATTGTGGGTTTGAAGCTTGGGGGATCATTTATTTATTTAAAGTTGAACTTGGACGCCCAGGGTATTGTGGGTTTGAAGCTTAAGGGATCATTTATTTATTCAAAAATTGAACTCGGAAGCCCAGGGTATTGTGGGTTTGAAGTTTGAGGGATCATTTATTTATTTAAAGTTGAATTCGGACGTCCAGGGTATTGTGGGTTTGAAGCTTGAGGGATTGTTCGCTCATTTAAAAATTCAACTCGGACGCCCAGTGTATTGTGGGTTTAAAGCTTAGGGGATCATTTATTTATTTAAAAATTGATTTGGGACGCCCATGGTATTGTGGGTTTGAAGCTTGGGGGATCATTTATTTATTTAAAGTTGAATTCGGACGTCCAGGGTATTGTGGGTTTGGGGCTTGGGGGATTGTTTGTTTATTTAAAAATTCAACTCGGACGCTCAGGGTATTGTGGGTTTTAAGCTTGGGGGATCATTTATTTATTTAAAAATTGAACGCGGACGCCCGGGGGATTCTGGGTGTTTGAAGCTAAAGGGATCATTCATTTATTTATGAGTTGAACTCGGAAGCCCAGGGTATTGTGGGTTCGAAGCTTGGGGGATTGTTCGCTTATTTAAAAATTCAACTCGGACGCCCAGGGTATTGTGGGTTTAAAGCTTAGGGGATCATTTATTTATTTAAAAATGAAATCGGACGTCCAGGGTATTGTGGGTTTGAAGCTTGAGGGATTGTTCGCTTATTTAAAAATTCAACTCGGACGCCCAGTGTATTGTGGGTTAAAAGCTTAGGGGATCATCTATTTATTTAAAAATTGATTCGGGACGCCCAGGGTATTGTGGGTTTGGAGCTTGGGGGATCATTTATTTATTTAAAGTTGAACTTGGACGCCCAGGGTATTGTGGGTTTAAAGCTTAAGGGATCATTTATTTATTCAAAAATTGAACTCGGAAGCCCAGGGTATTGTGGGTTTGAAGTTTGAGGGATCATTTATTTATTTAAAGTTGAATTCGGACGTCCAGGGTATTGTGGGTTTGAAGCTTGAGGGATTGTTCGCTTATTTAAAAATTCAACTCGGACGCCCAGTGTATTGTGGGTTTAAAGCTTAGGGGATCATCTATTTATTTAAAAATTGAATTGGGACGCCCATGGTATTGTGGGTTTGAAGCTTAAGGGATCATTTATTTATTCAAAAATTGAACTCGGAAGCCCAGGGTATTGTGGGTTTGAAGTTTGAGGGATCATTTATTTATTTAAAGTTGAATTCGGACGTCCAGGGTATTGTGGGTTTAAAGCTTGAGGGATTGTTCGCTTATTTAAAAATTCAACTCGGACGCCCAGTGTATTATGGGTTTAAAGCTTAGGGGATCATCTATTTATTCAAAAATGGATTTGGGACGCCCATGGTATTGTGGGTTTGAAGCTTGGGGGATTATTTATTTATTTAAAGTTGAATTCGGACGTACAGGGTATTGTGGGTTTGCAGCTTGGGGGATTGTTTGTTTATTTAAAAATTCAACTCGGACGCTCAGGGTTTTGTGGGTTTTAAGCTTGGGGGATCATTTATTTATTTAAAAATTGAACGCGGACGCCCGGGGGATTCTGGGTGTTTGAAGCTAAAGGGATCATTCATTTATTTATGAGTTGAACTCGGAAGCCCAGGGTATTGTGGGTTCGAAGCTTGGGGGATTGTTCGCTTATTTAAAAATTCAACTCGGACGCCCAGGGTATTGTGGGTTTAAAGCTTAGAGGATCATTTATTTATTTAAAAATGAAATCGGACGTCCAGGGTATTGTGGGTTTGAAGCTTGGGGGATTGTTCGCTTATTTAAAAATTGAACTCGGACGCCCAGTGTATTGTGGGTTTTAAGCTTGGGGGATCATTTATTTATTTAAAAATTGAACGCGGACGCCCGGGGGATTCTGGGTGTTTGAAGCTAAAGGGATCATTCATTTATTTATGAGTTGAACTTGGAAGCCCAGGGTATTGTGGGTTCGAAGCTTGGGGGATTGTTCGCTTATTTAAAAATTCAACTCGGACGCCCAGGGTATTTTGGGTTTAAAGCTTAGGGGATCATTTATTTATTTAAAAATGAAATCGGACGTCCAGGGTATTGTGGGTTTGAAGCTTGGGGGATTGTTCGCTTATTTAAAAATTGAACTCGGACGCCCAGTGTATTGTGGGTTTAAAGCTTAGGGGATCATTTATTTATTCAAAAATTGAACTCGGAAGCCCAGGGTATTGTGGGTTTGAAGTTTGAGGGATCATTTATCTATTTAAAGTTGAATTCGGACGTCCAGGGTATTGTGGGTTTGAAGCTTGAGGGATTGTTCGCTTATTTAAAAATTCAACTCGGACGCCCAGTGTATTGTGGGTTTAAAGCTTAGGTGATCATCTATTTATTTAAAAATTGATTTGGGACGCCCAGGGTATTGTGGGTTTGGAGCTTGGGGGATCATTTATTTATTTAAAGTTGAACTTGGACGCCCAGGGTATTGTGGGTTTAAAGCTTAAGGGATCATTTATTTATTCAAAAATTGAACTCGGAAGCCCAGGGTATTGTGGGTTTGAAGTTTGAGGGATCATTTATTTATTTAAAGTTGAATTCGGACGTCCAGGGTATTGTGGGTTTGAAGCTTGAGGGATTGTTCGCTTATTTAAAAATTCAACTCGGACGCCCAGTGTATTGTGGGTTTAAAGCTTAGGGGATTATCTATTTATTTAAAAATTGATTTGGGACGCCCATGGTATTGTGGGTTTGAAGCTTGGGGGATCATTTATTTATTTAAAGTTGAATTTGGACGTCCAGGATATTGTGGGTTTGCAGCTTGGGGGATTGTTTGTTTATTTAAAAATTCAACTCGGACGCTCAGGGTATTGTGGGTTTTAAGCTTGGGGGATCATTTATTTATTTAAAATTGAACGCGGACGCCCGGGGGATTCTGGGTGTTTGAAGCTAAAGGGATCATTCATTTATTTATGAGTTGAACTCGGAAGCCCAGGGTATTGTGGGTTCGAAGCTTGGGGGATTGTTCGCTTATTTAAAAATTCAACTCGGACGCCCAGGGTATTGTGGGTTTAAAGCTTAAGGGATCATTTATTTATTTAAAAATGAAATCGGACGTCCAGGGTATTGTGGGTTTGAAGCTTGGGGGATTGTTCGCTTATTTAAAAATTGAACTCGGACGCCCAGTGTATTGTGGGTTTAAAGCTTAGGGGATCATTTATTTATTCAAAAATTGAAGTTGGGAGCCCAGGGTATTGTGGGTTTGAAGCTTGGGGGATCATTTATTTATTTAAAGTTGAACTTGGACGCCCAGGGTATTGTGGGTTTGAAGCTTAAGGGATCATTTATTTATTCAAAAATTGAACTCGGAAGCCCAGGGTATTGTGGGTTTGAAGTTTGAGGGATCATTTATTTATTTAAAGTTGAATTCGGAAGCCCAGGGTATTGTGGGTTTGAAGTTTGAGGGATCATTTATCTATTTAAAGTTGAATTCGGACGTCCAGGGTATTGTGGGTTTGAAGCTTGAGGGATTGTTCGCTTATTTAAAAATTCAACTCGGACGCCCAGTGTATTGTGGGTTTAAAGCTTAGGGGATCATCTATTTATTTAAAAATTGATTTGGGACGCCCAGGGTATTGTGGGTTTGGAGCTTGGGGGATCATTTATTTATTTAAAGTTGAACTTGGACGCCCAGGGTATTGTGGGTTTAAAGCTTAAGGGATCATTTATTTATTCAAAAATTGAACTCGGAAGCCCAGGGTATTGTGGGTTTGAAGTTTGAGGGATCATTTATTTATTTAAAGTTGAATTCGGACGTCCAGGGTATTGTGGGTTTGAAGCTTGAGGGATTGTTCGCTTATTTAAAAATTCAACTCGGACGCCCAGTGTATTGTGGGTTTAAAGCTTAGGGGATTATCTATTTATTTAAAAATTGATTTGGGACGCCCATGGTATTGTGGGTTTGAAGCTTGGGGGATCATTTATTTATTTAAAGTTGAATTTGGACGTCCAGGATATTGTGGGTTTGCAGCTTGGGGGATTGTTTGTTTATTTAAAAATTCAACTCGGACGCTCAGGGTATTGTGGGTTTTAAGCTTGGGGGATCATTTATTTATTTAAAATTGAACGCGGACGCCCGGGGGATTCTGGGTGTTTGAAGCTAAAGGGATCATTCATTTATTTATGAGTTGAACTCGGAAGCCCAGGGTATTGTGGGTTCGAAGCTTGGGGGATTGTTCGCTTATTTAAAAATTCAACTCGGACGCCCAGGGTATTGTGGGTTTAAAGCTTAAGGGATCATTTATTTATTTAAAAATGAAATCGGACGTCCAGGGTATTGTGGGTTTGAAGCTTGGGGGATTGTTCGCTTATTTAAAAATTGAACTCGGACGCCCAGTGTATTGTGGGTTTAAAGCTTAGGGGATCATTTATTTATTCAAAAATTGAAGTTGGGAGCCCAGGGTATTGTGGGTTTGAAGCTTGGGGGATCATTTATTTATTTAAAGTTGAACTTGGACGCCCAGGGTATTGTGGGTTTGAAGCTTAAGGGATCATTTATTTATTCAAAAATTGAACTCGGAAGCCCAGGGTATTGTGGGTTTGAAGTTTGAGGGATCATTTATTTATTTAAAGTTGAATTCGGACGTCCAGGGTATTGTGGGTTTGAAGCTTGAGGGATTGTTCGCTTATTTAAAAATTCAACTCGGACGCCCAGTGTATTGTGGGTTTAAAGCTTAGGGGATCATCTATTTATTTAAAAATTGAATTGGGACGCCCATGGTATTGTGGGTTTGAAGCTTAAGGGATCATTTATTTATTCAAAAATTGAACTCGGAAGCCCAGGGTATTGTGGGTTTGAAGTTTGAGGGATCATTTATTTATTTAAAGTTGAATTCGGACGTCCAGGGTATTGTGGGTTTAAAGCTTGAGGGATTGTTCGCTTATTTAAAAATTCAACTCGGACGCCCAGTGTATTATGGGTTTAAAGCTTAGGGGATCATCTATTTATTTAAAAATTGATTTGGGACGCCCATGGTATTGTGGGTTTGAAGCTTGGGGGATTATTTATTTATTTAAAGTTGAATTCGGACGTCCAGGGTATTGTGGGTTTGCAGCTTGGGGGATTGTTTGTTTATTTAAAAATTCAACTCGGACGCTCAGGGTTTTGTGGGTTTTAAGCTTGGGGGATCATTTATTTATTTAAAAATTGAACGCGGACGCTTGGGGGATTCTGGGTGTTTGAAGCTAAAGGGATCATTCATTTATTTATGAGTTGAACTCGGAAGCCCAGGGTATTGTGGGTTCGAAGCTTGGGGGATTGTTCGCTTATTTAAAAATTCAACTCGGACGCCCAGGGTATTGTGGGTTTAAAGTTTAGGGGATCATTTATTTATTTAAAAATGAAATCGGACGTCCAGGGTATTGTGGGTTTGAAGCTTGGGGGATTGTTCGCTTATTTAAAAATTGAACTCGGACGCCCAGTGTATTGTGGGTTTAAAGCTTAGGGGATCATTTATTTATTCAAAAATTGAAGTTTGGAGCCCAGGGTATTGTGGGTTTGAAGCTTGGGGGATCATTTATTTATTTAAAGTTGAACTTGGACGCCCAGGGTATTGTGGGTTTGAAGCTTAAGGGATCATTTATTTATTCAAAAATTGAACTCGGAAGCTCAGGGTATTGTGGGTTTGAAGTTTGAGGGATCATTTATTTATTTAAAGTTGAATTCGGACGTCCAGGGTATTGTGGGTTTGAAGCTTGAGGGATTGTTCGCTTATTTAAAAATTCAACTCGGACGCCCAGTGTATTGTGGGTTTAAAGCTTAGGGGATCATCTATTTATTTAAAAATTGATTTGGGACGCCCATGGTATTGTGGGTTTGAAGCTTGGGGGATCATTTATTTATTTAAAGTTGAACTTGGACGCCCAGGGTATTGTGGGTTTGAAGCTTAAAGGATCATTTATTTATTCAAAAATTGAACTCGGAAGCCCAGGGTATTGTGGGTTTGAAGTTTGAGGGATCATTTATTTATTTAAAGTTGAATTCGGACGTCCAGGGTATTGTGGGTTTGAAGCTTGAGGGATTGTTCGCTTATTTAAAAATTCAACTCGGACGCCCAGTGTATTGTGGGTTTAAAGCTTAGGGGATCATCTATTTATTTAAAAATAGATTTGGGACGCCCAGTGTATTGTGGGTTTAAAGCTTAGGGGATCATTTATTTATTTAAAAATTGATTTGGGACGCCCATGGTATTGTGGGTTTGAAGCTTGGGGGATCATTTATTTATTTAAAGTTGAATTCGGACGTCCAGGGTATTGTGGGTTTGGGGCTTGGGGGATTGTTTGTTTATTTAAAAATTCAACTCGGACGCTCAGGGTATTGTGGGTTTTAAGCTTGGGGGATCATTTATTTATTTAAAAATTGAACGCGGACGCCCGGGGGATTCTGGGTGTTTGAAGCTAAAGGGATCATTCATTTATTTATGAGTTGAACTTGGAAGCCCAGGGTATTGTGGGTTCGAAGCTTGGGGGATTGTTCGCTTATTTAAAAATTCAACTCGGACGCCCAGGGTATTTTGGGTTTAAAGCTTAGGGGATCATTTATTTATTTAAAAATGAAATCGGACGTCCAGGGTATTGTGGGTTTGAAGCTTGGGGGATTGTTCGCTTATTTAAAAATTGAACTCGGACGCCCAGTGTATTGTGGGTTTAAAGCTTAGGGGATCATTTATTTATTCAAAAATTGAACTCGGAAGCCCAGGGTATTGTGGGTTTGAAGTTTGAGGGATCATTTATCTATTTAAAGTTGAATTCGGACGTCCAGGGTATTGTGGGTTTGAAGCTTGAGGGATTGTTCGCTTATTTAAAAATTCAACTCGGACGCCCAGTGTATTGTGGGTTAAAAGCTTAGGGGATCATCTATTTATTCAAAAATTGATTTGGGACGCCCAGGGTATTGTGGGTTTGGAGCTTGGGGGATCATTTATTTATTTAAAGTTGAACTTGGACGCCCAGGGTATTGTGGGTTTGAAGCTTAAAGGATCATTTATTTATTCAAAAATTGAACTCGGAAGCCCAGGGTATTGTGGGTTTGAAGTTTGAGGGATCATTTATTTATTTAAAGTTGAATTCGGACGTCCAGGGTATTGTGGGTTTGAAGCTTGAGGGATTGTTCGCTTATTTAAAAATTCAACTCGGACGCCCAGTGTATTGTGGGTTTAAAGCTTAGGGGATCATCTATTTATTTAAAAATAGATTTGGGACGCCCAGTGTATTGTGGGTTTAAAGCTTAGGGGATCATTTATTTATTTAAAAATTGATTTGGGACGCCCATGGTATTGTGGGTTTGAAGCTTGGGGGATCATTTATTTATTTAAAGTTGAATTCGGACGTCCAGGGTATTGTGGGTTTGGGGCTTGGGGGATTGTTTGTTTATTTAAAAATTCAACTCGGACGCTCAGGGTATTGTGGGTTTTAAGCTTGGGGGATCATTTATTTATTTAAAAATTGAACGCGGACGCCCGGGGGATTCTGGGTGTTTGAAGCTAAAGGGATCATTCATTTATTTATGAGTTGAACTTGGAAGCCCAGGGTATTGTGGGTTCGAAGCTTGGGGGATTGTTCGCTTATTTAAAAATTCAACTCGGACGCCCAGGGTATTTTGGGTTTAAAGCTTAGGGGATCATTTATTTATTTAAAAATGAAATCGGACGTCCAGGGTATTGTGGGTTTGAAGCTTGGGGGATTGTTCGCTTATTTAAAAATTGAACTCGGACGCCCAGTGTATTGTGGGTTTAAAGCTTAGGGGATCATTTATTTATTCAAAAATTGAACTCGGAAGCCCAGGGTATTGTGGGTTTGAAGTTTGAGGGATCATTTATCTATTTAAAGTTGAATTCGGACGTCCAGGGTATTGTGGGTTTGAAGCTTGAGGGATTGTTCGCTTATTTAAAAATTCAACTCGGACGCCCAGTGTATTGTGGGTTAAAAGCTTAGGGGATCATCTATTTATTTAAAAATTGATTTGGGACGCCCAGGGTATTGTGGGTTTGGAGCTTGGGGGATCATTTATTTATTTAAAGTTGAACTTGGACGCCCAGGGTATTGTGGGTTTAAAGCTTAAGGGATCATTTATTTATTCAAAAATTGAACTCGGAAGCCCAGGGTATTGTGGGTTTGAAGTTTGAGGGATCATTTATTTATTTAAAGTTGAATTCGGACGTCCAGGGTATTGTGGGTTTGAAGCTTGAGGGATTGTTCGCTTATTTAAAAATTCAACTCGGACGCCCAGTGTATTGTGGGTTTAAAGCTTAGGGGATTATCTATTTATTTAAAAATTGATTTGGGACGCCCATGGTATTGTGGGTTTGAAGCTTGGGGGATCATTTATTTATTTAAAGTTGAATTTGGACGTCCAGGATATTGTGGGTTTGCAGCTTGGGGGATTGTTTGTTTATTTAAAAATTCAACTCGGACGCTCAGGGTATTGTGGGTTTTAAGCTTGGGGGATCATTTATTTATTTAAAATTGAACGCGGACGCCCGGGGGATTCTGGGTGTTTGAAGCTAAAGGGATCATTCATTTATTTATGAGTTGAACTCGGAAGCCCAGGGTATTGTGGGTTCAAAGCTTGGGGGATTGTTCGCTTATTTAAAAATTCAACTCGGACGCCCAGGGTATTGTGGGTTTAAAGCTTAGGGGATCATTTATTTATTTAAAAATGAAATCGGACGTCCAGGGTATTGTGGGTTTGAAGCTTGGGGGATTGTTCGCTTATTTAAAAATTGAACTCGGACGCCCAGTGTATTGTGGGTTTAAAGCTTAGGGGATCATTTATTTATTCAAAAATTGAAGTTGGGAGCCCAGGGTATTGTGGGTTTGAAGCTTGGGGGATCATTTATTTATTTAAAGTTGAACTTGGACGCCCAGGGTATTGTGGGTTTGAAGCTTAAGGGATCATTTATTTATTCAAAAATTGAACTCGGAAGCCCAGGGTATTGTGGGTTTGAAGTTTGAGGGATCATTTATTTATTTAAAGTTGAATTCGGACGTCCAGGGTATTGTGGGTTTGAAGCTTGAGGGATTGTTCGCTCATTTAAAAATTCAACTCGGACGCCCAGTGTATTGTGGGTTTAAAGCTTAGGGGATCATTTATTTATTTAAAAATTGATTTGGGACGCCCATGGTATTGTGGGTTTGAAGCTTGGGGGATCATTTATTTATTTAAAGTTGAATTCGGACGTCCAGGGTATTGTGGGTTTGGGGCTTGGGGGATTGTTTGTTTATTTAAAAATTCAACTCGGACGCTCAGGGTATTGTGGGTTTTAAGCTTGGGGGATCATTTATTTATTTAAAAATTGAACGCGGACGCCCGGGGGATTCTGGGTGTTTGAAGCTAAAGGGATCATTCATTTATTTATGAGTTGAACTCGGAAGCCCAGGGTATTGTGGGTTCGAAGCTTGGGGGATTGTTCGCTTATTTAAAAATTCAACTCGGACGCCCAGGGTATTGTGGGTTTAAAGCTTAGGGGATCATTTATTTATTTAAAAATGAAATCGGACGTCCAGGGTATTGTGGGTTTGAAGCTTGAGGGATTGTTCGCTTATTTAAAAATTCAACTCGGACGCCCAGTGTATTGTGGGTTAAAAGCTTAGGGGATCATCTATTTATTTAAAAATTGATTCGGGACGCCCAGGGTATTGTGGGTTTGGAGCTTGGGGGATCATTTATTTATTTAAAGTTGAACTTGGACGCCCAGGGTATTGTGGGTTTAAAGCTTAAGGGATCATTTATTTATTCAAAAATTGAACTCGGAAGCCCAGGGTATTGTGGGTTTGAAGTTTGAGGGATCATTTATTTATTTAAAGTTGAATTCGGACGTCCAGGGTATTGTGGGTTTGAAGCTTGAGGGATTGTTCGCTTATTTAAAAATTCAACTCGGACGCCCAGTGTATTGTGGGTTTAAAGCTTAGGGGATCATCTATTTATTTAAAAATTGAATTGGGACGCCCATGGTATTGTGGGTTTGAAGCTTAAGGGATCATTTATTTATTCAAAAATTGAACTCGGAAGCCCAGGGTATTGTGGGTTTGAAGTTTGAGGGATCATTTATTTATTTAAAGTTGAATTCGGACGTCCAGGGTATTGTGGGTTTAAAGCTTGAGGGATTGTTCGCTTATTTAAAAATTCAACTCGGACGCCCAGTGTATTATGGGTTTAAAGCTTAGGGGATCATCTATTTATTCAAAAATGGATTTGGGACGCCCATGGTATTGTGGGTTTGAAGCTTGGGGGATTATTTATTTATTTAAAGTTGAATTCGGACGTACAGGGTATTGTGGGTTTGCAGCTTGGGGGATTGTTTGTTTATTTAAAAATTCAACTCGGACGCTCAGGGTTTTGTGGGTTTTAAGCTTGGGGGATCATTTATTTATTTAAAAATTGAACGCGGACGCCCGGGGGATTCTGGGTGTTTGAAGCTAAAGGGATCATTCATTTATTTATGAGTTGAACTCGGAAGCCCAGGGTATTGTGGGTTCGAAGCTTGGGGGATTGTTCGCTTATTTAAAAATTCAACTCGGACGCCCAGGGTATTGTGGGTTTAAAGCTTAGAGGATCATTTATTTATTTAAAAATGAAATCGGACGTCCAGGGTATTGTGGGTTTGAAGCTTGGGGGATTGTTCGCTTATTTAAAAATTGAACTCGGACGCCCAGTGTATTGTGGGTTTTAAGCTTGGGGGATCATTTATTTATTTAAAAATTGAACGCGGACGCCCGGGGGATTCTGGGTGTTTGAAGCTAAAGGGATCATTTATTTATTTATGAGTTGAACTTGGAAGCCCAGGGTATTGTGGGTTCGAAGCTTGGGGGATTGTTCGCTTATTTAAAAATTCAACTCGGACGCCCAGGGTATTTTGGGTTTAAAGCTTAGGGGATCATTTATTTATTTAAAAATGAAATCGGACGTCCAGGGTATTGTGGGTTTGAAGCTTGGGGGATTGTTCGCTTATTTAAAAATTGAACTCGGACGCCCAGTGTATTGTGGGTTTAAAGCTTAGGGGATCATTTATTTATTCAAAAATTGAACTCGGAAGCCCAGGGTATTGTGGGTTTGAAGTTTGAGGGATCATTTATCTATTTAAAGTTGAATTCGGACGTCCAGGGTATTGTGGGTTTGAAGCTTGAGGGATTGTTCGCTTATTTAAAAATTCAACTCGGACGCCCAGTGTATTGTGGGTTTAAAGCTTAGGGGATCATCTATTTATTTAAAAATTGATTTGGGACGCCCAGGGTATTGTGGGTTTGGAGCTTGGGGGATCATTTATTTATTTAAAGTTGAACTTGGACGCCCAGGGTATTGTGGGTTTAAAGCTTAAGGGATCATTTATTTATTCAAAAATTGAACTCGGAAGCCCAGGGTATTGTGGGTTTGAAGTTTGAGGGATCATTTATTTATTTAAAGTTGAATTCGGACGTCCAGGGTATTGTGGGTTTGAAGCTTGAGGGATTGTTCGCTTATTTAAAAATTCAACTCGGACGCCCAGTGTATTGTGGGTTTAAAGCTTAGGGGATTATCTATTTATTTAAAAATTGATTTGGGACGCCCATGGTATTGTGGGTTTGAAGCTTGGGGGATCATTTATTTATTTAAAGTTGAATTTGGACGTCCAGGATATTGTGGGTTTGCAGCTTGGGGGATTGTTTGTTTATTTAAAAATTCAACTCGGACGCTCAGGGTATTGTGGGTTTTAAGCTTGGGGGATCATTTATTTATTTAAAATTGAACGCGGACGCCCGGGGGATTCTGGGTGTTTGAAGCTAAAGGGATCATTCATTTATTTATGAGTTGAACTCGGAAGCCCAGGGTATTGTGGGTTCGAAGCTTGGGGGATTGTTCGCTTATTTAAAAATTCAACTCGGACGCCCAGGGTATTGTGGGTTTAAAGCTTAGGGGATCATTTATTTATTTAAAAATGAAATCGGACGTCCAGGGTATTGTGGGTTTGAAGCTTGGGGGATTGTTCGCTTATTTAAAAATTGAACTCGGACGCCCAGTGTATTGTGGGTTTAAAGCTTAGGGGATCATTTATTTATTCAAAAATTGAAGTTGGGAGCCCAGGGTATTGTGGGTTTGAAGCTTGGGGGATCATTTATTTATTTAAAGTTGAACTTGGACGCCCAGGGTATTGTGGGTTTGAAGCTTAAGGGATCATTTATTTATTCAAAAATTGAACTCGGAAGCCCAGGGTATTGTGGGTTTGAAGTTTGAGGGATCATTTATTTATTTAAAGTTGAATTCGGACGTCCAGGGTATTGTGGGTTTGAAGCTTGAGGGATTGTTCGCTTATTTAAAAATTCAACTCGGATGCCCAGTGTATTGTGGGTTTAAAGCTTAGGGGATCATCTATTTATTTAAAAATTGAATTGGGACGCCCATGGTATTGTGGGTTTGAAGCTTAAGGGATCATTTATTTATTCAAAAATTGAACTCGGAAGCCCAGGGTATTGTGGGTTTGAAGTTTGAGGGATCATTTATTTATTTAAAGTTGAATTCGGACGTCCAGGGTATTGTGGGTTTGAAGCTTGAGGGATTGTTCGCTTATTTAAAAATTCAACTCGGACGCCCAGTGTATTGTGGGTTTAAAGCTTAGGGGATCATCTATTTATTTAAAAATTGATTTGGGACGCCCATGGTATTGTGGGTTTGAAGCTTGGGGGATCATTTATTTATTTAAAGTTGAACTTGGACGCCCAGGGTATTGTGGGTTTGAAGCTTAAAGGATCATTTATTTATTCAAAAATTGAACTCGGAAGCCCAGGGTATTGTGGGTTTGAAGTTTGAGGGATCATTTATTTATTTAAAGTTGAATTCGGACGTCCAGGGTATTGTGGGTTTGAAGCTTGAGGGATTGTTCGCTTATTTAAAAATTCAACTCGGACGCCCAGTGTATTGTGGGTTTAAAGCTTAGGGGATCATCTATTTATTTAAAAATAGATTTGGGACGCCCAGTGTATTGTGGGTTTAAAGCTTAGGGGATCATTTATTTATTTAAAAATTGATTTGGGACGCCCATGGTATTGTGGGTTTGAAGCTTGGGGGATCATTTATTTATTTAAAGTTGAATTCGGACGTCCAGGGTATTGTGGGTTTGGGGCTTGGGGGATTGTTTGTTTATTTAAAAATTCAACTCGGACGCTCAGGGTATTGTGGGTTTTAAGCTTGGGGGATCATTTATTTATTTAAAAATTGAACGCGGACGCCCGGGGGATTCTGGGTGTTTGAAGCTAAAGGGATCATTCATTTATTTATGAGTTGAACTTGGAAGCCCAGGGTATTGTGGGTTCGAAGCTTGGGGGATTGTTCGCTTATTTAAAAATTCAACTCGGACGCCCAGGGTATTTTGGGTTTAAAGCTTAGGGGATCATTTATTTATTTAAAAATGAAATCGGACGTCCAGGGTATTGTGGGTTTGAAGCTTGGGGGATTGTTCGCTTATTTAAAAATTGAACTCGGACGCCCAGTGTATTGTGGGTTTAAAGCTTAGGGGATCATTTATTTATTCAAAAATTGAACTCGGAAGCCCAGGGTATTGTGGGTTTGAAGTTTGAGGGATCATTTATCTATTTAAAGTTGAATTCGGACGTCCAGGGTATTGTGGGTTTGAAGCTTGAGGGATTGTTCGCTTATTTAAAAATTCAACTCGGACGCCCAGTGTATTGTGGGTTAAAAGCTTAGGGGATCATCTATTTATTTAAAAATTGATTTGGGACGCCCAGGGTATTGTGGGTTTGGAGCTTGGGGGATCATTTATTTATTTAAAGTTGAACTTGGACGCCCAGGGTATTGTGGGTTTAAAGCTTAAGGGATCATTTATTTATTCAAAAATTGAACTCGGAAGCCCAGGGTATTGTGGGTTTGAAGTTTGAGGGATCATTTATTTATTTAAAGTTGAATTCGGACGTCCAGGGTATTGTGGGTTTGAAGCTTGAGGGATTGTTCGCTTATTTAAAAATTCAACTCGGACGCCCAGTGTATTGTGGGTTTAAAGCTTAGGGGATTATCTATTTATTTAAAAATTGATTTGGGACGCCCATGGTATTGTGGGTTTGAAGCTTGGGGGATCATTTATTTATTTAAAGTTGAATTTGGACGTCCAGGATATTGTGGGTTTGCAGCTTGGGGGATTGTTTGTTTATTTAAAAATTCAACTCGGACGCTCAGGGTATTGTGGGTTTTAAGCTTGGGGGATCATTTATTTATTTAAAATTGAACGCGGACGCCCGGGGGATTCTGGGTGTTTGAAGCTAAAGGGATCATTCATTTATTTATGAGTTGAACTCGGAAGCCCAGGGTATTGTGGGTTCGAAGCTTGGGGGATTGTTCGCTTATTTAAAAATTCAACTCGGACGCCCAGGGTATTGTGGGTTTAAAGCTTAGGGGATCATTTATTTATTTAAAAATGAAATCGGACGTCCAGGGTATTGTGGGTTTGAAGCTTGGGGGATTGTTCGCTTATTTAAAAATTGAACTCGGACGCCCAGTGTATTGTGGGTTTAAAGCTTAGGGGATCATTTATTTATTCAAAAATTGAAGTTGGGAGCCCAGGGTATTGTGGGTTTGAAGCTTGGGGGATCATTTATTTATTTAAAGTTGAACTTGGACGCCCAGGGTATTGTGGGTTTGAAGCTTAAGGGATCATTTATTTATTCAAAAATTGAACTCGGAAGCCCAGGGTATTGTGGGTTTGAAGTTTGAGGGATCATTTATTTATTTAAAGTTGAATTCGGACGTCCAGGGTATTGTGGGTTTGAAGCTTGAGGGATTGTTCGCTCATTTAAAAATTCAACTCGGACGCCCAGTGTATTGTGGGTTTAAAGCTTAGGGGATCATTTATTTATTTAAAAATTGATTTGGGACGCCCATGGTATTGTGGGTTTGAAGCTTGGGGGATCATTTATTTATTTAAAGTTGAATTCGGACGTCCAGGGTATTGTGGGTTTGGGGCTTGGGGGATTGTTTGTTTATTTAAAAATTCAACTCGGACGCTCAGGGTATTGTGGGTTTTAAGCTTGGGGGATCATTTATTTATTTAAAAATTGAACGCGGACGCCCGGGGGATTCTGGGTGTTTGAAGCTAAAGGGATCATTCATTTATTTATGAGTTGAACTCGGAAGCCCAGGGTATTGTGGGTTCGAAGCTTGGGGGATTGTTCGCTTATTTAAAAATTCAACTCGGACGCCCAGGGTATTGTGGGTTTAAAGCTTAGGGGATCATTTATTTATTTAAAAATGAAATCGGACGTCCAGGGTATTGTGGGTTTGAAGCTTGAGGGATTGTTCGCTTATTTAAAAATTCAACTCGGACGCCCAGTGTATTGTGGGTTAAAAGCTTAGGGGATCATCTATTTATTTAAAAATTGATTCGGGACGCCCAGGGTATTGTGGGTTTGGAGCTTGGGGGATCATTTATTTATTTAAAGTTGAACTTGGACGCCCAGGGTATTGTGGGTTTAAAGCTTAAGGGATCATTTATTTATTCAAAAATTGAACTCGGAAGCCCAGGGTATTGTGGGTTTGAAGTTTGAGGGATCATTTATTTATTTAAAGTTGAATTCGGACGTCCAGGGTATTGTGGGTTTGAAGCTTGAGGGATTGTTCGCTTATTTAAAAATTCAACTCGGACGCCCAGTGTATTGTGGGTTTAAAGCTTAGGGGATCATCTATTTATTTAAAAATTGAATTGGGACGCCCATGGTATTGTGGGTTTGAAGCTTAAGGGATCATTTATTTATTCAAAAATTGAACTCGGAAGCCCAGGGTATTGTGGGTTTGAAGTTTGAGGGATCATTTATTTATTTAAAGTTGAATTCGGACGTCCAGGGTATTGTGGGTTTAAAGCTTGAGGGATTGTTCGCTTATTTAAAAATTCAACTCGGACGCCCAGTGTATTATGGGTTTAAAGCTTAGGGGATCATCTATTTATTCAAAAATGGATTTGGGACGCCCATGGTATTGTGGGTTTGAAGCTTGGGGGATTATTTATTTATTTAAAGTTGAATTCGGACGTACAGGGTATTGTGGGTTTGCAGCTTGGGGGATTGTTTGTTTATTTAAAAATTCAACTCGGACGCTCAGGGTTTTGTGGGTTTTAAGCTTGGGGGATCATTTATTTATTTAAAAATTGAACGCGGACGCCCGGGGGATTCTGGGTGTTTGAAGCTAAAGGGATCATTCATTTATTTATGAGTTGAACTCGGAAGCCCAGGGTATTGTGGGTTCGAAGCTTGGGGGATTGTTCGCTTATTTAAAAATTCAACTCGGACGCCCAGGGTATTGTGGGTTTAAAGCTTAGAGGATCATTTATTTATTTAAAAATGAAATCGGACGTCCAGGGTATTGTGGGTTTGAAGCTTGGGGGATTGTTCGCTTATTTAAAAATTGAACTCGGACGCCCAGTGTATTGTGGGTTTTAAGCTTGGGGGATCATTTATTTATTTAAAAATTGAACGCGGACGCCCGGGGGATTCTGGGTGTTTGAAGCTAAAGGGATCATTCATTTATTTATGAGTTGAACTTGGAAGCCCAGGGTATTGTGGGTTCGAAGCTTGGGGGATTGTTCGCTTATTTAAAAATTCAACTCGGACGCCCAGGGTATTTTGGGTTTAAAGCTTAGGGGATCATTTATTTATTTAAAAATGAAATCGGACGTCCAGGGTATTGTGGGTTTGAAGCTTGGGGGATTGTTCGCTTATTTAAAAATTGAACTCGGACGCCCAGTGTATTGTGGGTTTAAAGCTTAGGGGATCATTTATTTATTCAAAAATTGAACTCGGAAGCCCAGGGTATTGTGGGTTTGAAGTTTGAGGGATCATTTATCTATTTAAAGTTGAATTCGGACGTCCAGGGTATTGTGGGTTTGAAGCTTGAGGGATTGTTCGCTTATTTAAAAATTCAACTCGGACGCCCAGTGTATTGTGGGTTTAAAGCTTAGGGGATCATCTATTTATTTAAAAATTGATTTGGGACGCCCAGGGTATTGTGGGTTTGGAGCTTGGGGGATCATTTATTTATTTAAAGTTGAACTTGGACGCCCAGGGTATTGTGGGTTTAAAGCTTAAGGGATCATTTATTTATTCAAAAATTGAACTCGGAAGCCCAGGGTATTGTGGGTTTGAAGTTTGAGGGATCATTTATTTATTTAAAGTTGAATTCGGACGTCCAGGGTATTGTGGGTTTGAAGCTTGAGGGATTGTTCGCTTATTTAAAAATTCAACTCGGACGCCCAGTGTATTGTGGGTTTAAAGCTTAGGGGATTATCTATTTATTTAAAAATTGATTTGGGACGCCCATGGTATTGTGGGTTTGAAGCTTGGGGGATCATTTATTTATTTAAAGTTGAATTTGGACGTCCAGGATATTGTGGGTTTGCAGCTTGGGGGATTGTTTGTTTATTTAAAAATTCAACTCGGACGCTCAGGGTATTGTGGGTTTTAAGCTTGGGGGATCATTTATTTATTTAAAATTGAACGCGGACGCCCGGGGGATTCTGGGTGTTTGAAGCTAAAGGGATCATTCATTTATTTATGAGTTGAACTCGGAAGCCCAGGGTATTGTGGGTTCGAAGCTTGGGGGATTGTTCGCTTATTTAAAAATTCAACTCGGACGCCCAGGGTATTGTGGGTTTAAAGCTTAGGGGATCATTTATTTATTTAAAAATGAAATCGGACGTCCAGGGTATTGTGGGTTTGAAGCTTGGGGGATTGTTCGCTTATTTAAAAATTGAACTCGGACGCCCAGTGTATTGTGGGTTTAAAGCTTAGGGGATCATTTATTTATTCAAAAATTGAAGTTGGGAGCCCAGGGTATTGTGGGTTTGAAGCTTGGGGGATCATTTATTTATTTAAAGTTGAACTTGGACGCCCAGGGTATTGTGGGTTTGAAGCTTAAGGGATCATTTATTTATTCAAAAATTGAACTCGGAAGCCCAGGGTATTGTGGGTTTGAAGTTTGAGGGATCATTTATTTATTTAAAGTTGAATTCGGACGTCCAGGGTATTGTGGGTTTGAAGCTTGAGGGATTGTTCGCTTATTTAAAAATTCAACTCGGACGCCCAGTGTATTGTGGGTTTAAAGCTTAGGGGATCATCTATTTATTTAAAAATTGAATTGGGACGCCCATGGTATTGTGGGTTTGAAGCTTAAGGGATCATTTATTTATTCAAAAATTGAACTCGGAAGCCCAGGGTATTGTGGGTTTGAAGTTTGAGGGATCATTTATTTATTTAAAGTTGAATTCGGACGTCCAGGGTATTGTGGGTTTGAAGCTTGAGGGATTGTTCGCTTATTTAAAAATTCAACTCGGACGCCCAGTGTATTGTGGGTTTAAAGCTTAGGGGATCATCTATTTATTTAAAAATTGATTTGGGACGCCCATGGTATTGTGGGTTTGAAGCTTGGGGGATCATTTATTTATTTAAAGTTGAACTTGGACGCCCAGGGTATTGTGGGTTTGAAGCTTAAAGGATCATTTATTTATTCAAAAATTGAACTCGGAAGCCCAGGGTATTGTGGGTTTGAAGTTTGAGGGATCATTTATTTATTCAAAAATTGAACTCGGAAGCCCAGGGTATTGTGGGTTTGAAGCTTGGGGGATTGTTCGCTTATTTAAAAATTCAACTCGGACGCCCAGTGTATTGTGGGTTTAAAGCTTAGGGGATTATCTATTTATTTAAAAATTGATTTGGGACGCCCATGGTATTGTGGGTTTGAAGCTTGGGGGATCATTTATTTATTTAAAGTTGAATTTGGACGTCCAGGATATTGTGGGTTTGCAGCTTGGGGGATTGTTTGTTTATTTAAAAATTCAACTCGGACGCTCAGGGTATTGTGGGTTTTAAGCTTGGGGGATCATTTATTTATTTAAAATTGAACGCGGACGCCCGGGGGATTCTGGGTGTTTGAAGCTAAAGGGATCATTCATTTATTTATGAGTTGAACTCGGAAGCCCAGGGTATTGTGGGTTCGAAGCTTGGGGGATTGTTCGCTTATTTAAAAATTCAACTCGGACGCCCAGGGTATTGTGGGTTTAAAGCTTAGGGGATCATTTATTTATTTAAAAATGAAATCGGACGTCCAGGGTATTGTGGGTTTGAAGCTTGGGGGATTGTTCGCTTATTTAAAAATTGAACTCGGACGCCCAGTGTATTGTGGGTTTAAAGCTTAGGGGATCATTTATTTATTCAAAAATTGAAGTTGGGAGCCCAGGGTATTGTGGGTTTGAAGCTTGGGGGATCATTTATTTATTTAAAGTTGAACTTGGACGCCCAGGGTATTGTGGGTTTGAAGCTTAAGGGATCATTTATTTATTCAAAAATTGAACTCGGAAGCCCAGGGTATTGTGGGTTTGAAGTTTGAGGGATCATTTATTTATTTAAAGTTGAATTCGGACGTCCAGGGTATTGTGGGTTTGAAGCTTGAGGGATTGTTCGCTCATTTAAAAATTCAACTCGGACGCCCAGTGTATTGTGGGTTTAAAGCTTAGGGGATCATTTATTTATTTAAAAATTGATTTGGGACGCCCATGGTATTGTGGGTTTGAAGCTTGGGGGATCATTTATTTATTTAAAGTTGAATTCGGACGTCCAGGGTATTGTGGGTTTGGGGCTTGGGGGATTGTTTGTTTATTTAAAAATTCAACTCGGACGCTCAGGGTATTGTGGGTTTTAAGCTTGGGGGATCATTTATTTATTTAAAAATTGAACGCGGACGCCCGGGGGATTCTGGGTGTTTGAAGCTAAAGGGATCATTCATTTATTTATGAGTTGAACTCGGAAGCCCAGGGTATTGTGGGTTCGAAGCTTGGGGGATTGTTCGCTTATTTAAAAATTCAACTCGGACGCCCAGGGTATTGTGGGTTTAAAGCTTAGGGGATCATTTATTTATTTAAAAATGAAATCGGACGTCCAGGGTATTGTGGGTTTGAAGCTTGAGGGATTGTTCGCTTATTTAAAAATTCAACTCGGACGCCCAGTGTATTGTGGGTTAAAAGCTTAGGGGATCATCTATTTATTTAAAAATTGATTCGGGACGCCCAGGGTATTGTGGGTTTGGAGCTTGGGGGATCATTTATTTATTTAAAGTTGAACTTGGACGCCCAGGGTATTGTGGGTTTAAAGCTTAAGGGATCATTTATTTATTCAAAAATTGAACTCGGAAGCCCAGGGTATTGTGGGTTTGAAGTTTGAGGGATCATTTATTTATTTAAAGTTGAATTCGGACGTCCAGGGTATTGTGGGTTTGAAGCTTGAGGGATTGTTCGCTTATTTAAAAATTCAACTCGGACGCCCAGTGTATTGTGGGTTTAAAGCTTAGGGGATCATCTATTTATTTAAAAATTGAATTGGGACGCCCATGGTATTGTGGGTTTGAAGCTTAAGGGATCATTTATTTATTCAAAAATTGAACTCGGAAGCCCAGGGTATTGTGGGTTTGAAGTTTGAGGGATCATTTATTTATTTAAAGTTGAATTCGGACGTCCAGGGTATTGTGGGTTTAAAGCTTGAGGGATTGTTCGCTTATTTAAAAATTCAACTCGGACGCCCAGTGTATTATGGGTTTAAAGCTTAGGGGATCATCTATTTATTCAAAAATGGATTTGGGACGCCCATGGTATTGTGGGTTTGAAGCTTGGGGGATTATTTATTTATTTAAAGTTGAATTCGGACGTACAGGGTATTGTGGGTTTGCAGCTTGGGGGATTGTTTGTTTATTTAAAAATTCAACTCGGACGCTCAGGGTTTTGTGGGTTTTAAGCTTGGGGGATCATTTATTTATTTAAAAATTGAACGCGGACGCCCGGGGGATTCTGGGTGTTTGAAGCTAAAGGGATCATTCATTTATTTATGAGTTGAACTCGGAAGCCCAGGGTATTGTGGGTTCGAAGCTTGGGGGATTGTTCGCTTATTTAAAAATTCAACTCGGACGCCCAGGGTATTGTGGGTTTAAAGCTTAGAGGATCATTTATTTATTTAAAAATGAAATCGGACGTCCAGGGTATTGTGGGTTTGAAGCTTGGGGGATTGTTCGCTTATTTAAAAATTGAACTCGGACGCCCAGTGTATTGTGGGTTTTAAGCTTGGGGGATCATTTATTTATTTAAAAATTGAACGCGGACGCCCGGGGGATTCTGGGTGTTTGAAGCTAAAGGGATCATTCATTTATTTATGAGTTGAACTTGGAAGCCCAGGGTATTGTGGGTTCGAAGCTTGGGGGATTGTTCGCTTATTTAAAAATTCAACTCGGACGCCCAGGGTATTTTGGGTTTAAAGCTTAGGGGATCATTTATTTATTTAAAAATGAAATCGGACGTCCAGGGTATTGTGGGTTTGAAGCTTGGGGGATTGTTCGCTTATTTAAAAATTGAACTCGGACGCCCAGTGTATTGTGGGTTTAAAGCTTAGGGGATCATTTATTTATTCAAAAATTGAACTCGGAAGCCCAGGGTATTGTGGGTTTGAAGTTTGAGGGATCATTTATCTATTTAAAGTTGAATTCGGACGTCCAGGGTATTGTGGGTTTGAAGCTTGAGGGATTGTTCGCTTATTTAAAAATTCAACTCGGACGCCCAGTGTATTGTGGGTTTAAAGCTTAGGGGATCATCTATTTATTTAAAAATTGATTTGGGACGCCCAGGGTATTGTGGGTTTGGAGCTTGGGGGATCATTTATTTATTTAAAGTTGAACTTGGACGCCCAGGGTATTGTGGGTTTAAAGCTTAAGGGATCATTTATTTATTCAAAAATTGAACTCGGAAGCCCAGGGTATTGTGGGTTTGAAGTTTGAGGGATCATTTATTTATTTAAAGTTGAATTCGGACGTCCAGGGTATTGTGGGTTTGAAGCTTGAGGGATTGTTCGCTTATTTAAAAATTCAACTCGGACGCCCAGTGTATTGTGGGTTTAAAGCTTAGGGGATTATCTATTTATTTAAAAATTGATTTGGGACGCCCATGGTATTGTGGGTTTGAAGCTTGGGGGATCATTTATTTATTTAAAGTTGAATTTGGACGTCCAGGATATTGTGGGTTTGCAGCTTGGGGGATTGTTTGTTTATTTAAAAATTCAACTCGGACGCTCAGGGTATTGTGGGTTTTAAGCTTGGGGGATCATTTATTTATTTAAAATTGAACGCGGACGCCCGGGGGATTCTGGGTGTTTGAAGCTAAAGGGATCATTCATTTATTTATGAGTTGAACTCGGAAGCCCAGGGTATTGTGGGTTCGAAGCTTGGGGGATTGTTCGCTTATTTAAAAATTCAACTCGGACGCCCAGGGTATTGTGGGTTTAAAGCTTAGGGGATCATTTATTTATTTAAAAATGAAATCGGACGTCCAGGGTATTGTGGGTTTGAAGCTTGGGGGATTGTTCGCTTATTTAAAAATTGAACTCGGACGCCCAGTGTATTGTGGGTTTAAAGCTTAGGGGATCATTTATTTATTCAAAAATTGAAGTTGGGAGCCCAGGGTATTGTGGGTTTGAAGCTTGGGGGATCATTTATTTATTTAAAGTTGAACTTGGACGCCCAGGGTATTGTGGGTTTGAAGCTTAAGGGATCATTTATTTATTCAAAAATTGAACTCGGAAGCCCAGGGTATTGTGGGTTTGAAGTTTGAGGGATCATTTATTTATTTAAAGTTGAATTCGGACGTCCAGGGTATTGTGGGTTTGAAGCTTGAGGGATTGTTCGCTTATTTAAAAATTCAACTCGGACGCCCAGTGTATTGTGGGTTTAAAGCTTAGGGGATCATCTATTTATTTAAAAATTGAATTGGGACGCCCATGGTATTGTGGGTTTGAAGCTTAAGGGATCATTTATTTATTCAAAAATTGAACTCGGAAGCCCAGGGTATTGTGGGTTTGAAGTTTGAGGGATCATTTATTTATTTAAAGTTGAATTCGGACGTCCAGGGTATTGTGGGTTTGAAGCTTGAGGGATTGTTCGCTTATTTAAAAATTCAACTCGGACGCCCAGTGTATTGTGGGTTTAAAGCTTAGGGGATCATCTATTTATTTAAAAATTGATTTGGGACGCCCATGGTATTGTGGGTTTGAAGCTTGGGGGATCATTTATTTATTTAAAGTTGAACTTGGACGCCCAGGGTATTGTGGGTTTGAAGCTTAAAGGATCATTTATTTATTCAAAAATTGAACTCGGAAGCCCAGGGTATTGTGGGTTTGAAGTTTGAGGGATCATTTATTTATTCAAAAATTGAACTCGGAAGCCCAGGGTATTGTGGGTTTGAAGCTTGGGGGATTGTTCGCTTATTTAAAAATTCAACTCGGACGCCCAGTGTATTGTGGGTTTAAAGCTTAGGGGATTATCTATTTATTTAAAAATTGATTTGGGACGCCCATGGTATTGTGGGTTTGAAGCTTGGGGGATCATTTATTTATTTAAAGTTGAATTTGGACGTCCAGGATATTGTGGGTTTGCAGCTTGGGGGATTGTTTGTTTATTTAAAAATTCAACTCGGACGCTCAGGGTATTGTGGGTTTTAAGCTTGGGGGATCATTTATTTATTTAAAATTGAACGCGGACGCCCGGGGGATTCTGGGTGTTTGAAGCTAAAGGGATCATTCATTTATTTATGAGTTGAACTCGGAAGCCCAGGGTATTGTGGGTTCGAAGCTTGGGGGATTGTTCGCTTATTTAAAAATTCAACTCGGACGCCCAGGGTATTGTGGGTTTAAAGCTTAGGGGATCATTTATTTATTTAAAAATGAAATCGGACGTCCAGGGTATTGTGGGTTTGAAGCTTGGGGGATTGTTCGCTTATTTAAAAATTGAACTCGGACGCCCAGTGTATTGTGGGTTTAAAGCTTAGGGGATCATTTATTTATTCAAAAATTGAAGTTGGGAGCCCAGGGTATTGTGGGTTTGAAGCTTGGGGGATCATTTATTTATTTAAAGTTGAACTTGGACGCCCAGGGTATTGTGGGTTTGAAGCTTAAGGGATCATTTATTTATTCAAAAATTGAACTCGGAAGCCCAGGGTATTGTGGGTTTGAAGTTTGAGGGATCATTTATTTATTTAAAGTTGAATTCGGACGTCCAGGGTATTGTGGGTTTGAAGCTTGAGGGATTGTTCGCTTATTTAAAAATTCAACTCGGACGCCCAGTGTATTGTGGGTTTAAAGCTTAGGGGATCATCTATTTATTTAAAAATTGAATTGGGACGCCCATGGTATTGTGGGTTTGAAGCTTAAGGGATCATTTATTTATTCAAAAATTGAACTCGGAAGCCCAGGGTATTGTGGGTTTGAAGTTTGAGGGATCATTTATTTATTTAAAGTTGAATTCGGACGTCCAGGGTATTGTGGGTTTGAAGCTTGAGGGATTGTTCGCTTATTTAAAAATTCAACTCGGACGCCCAGTGTATTGTGGGTTTAAAGCTTAGGGGATCATCTATTTATTTAAAAATTGATTTGGGACGCCCATGGTATTGTGGGTTTGAAGCTTGGGGGATCATTTATTTATTTAAAGTTGAACTTGGACGCCCAGGGTATTGTGGGTTTGAAGCTTAAAGGATCATTTATTTATTCAAAAATTGAACTCGGAAGCCCAGGGTATTGTGGGTTTGAAGTTTGAGGGATCATTTATTTATTTAAAGTTGAATTCGGACGTCCAGGGTATTGTGGGTTTGAAGCTTGAGGGATTGTTCGCTTATTTAAAAATTCAACTCGGACGCCCAGTGTATTGTGGGTTTAAAGCTTAGGGGATCATCTATTTATTTAAAAATAGATTTGGGACGCCCATGGTATTGTGGGTTTGAAGCTTGGGGGATCATTTATTTATTCAAAAATTGAACTCGGAAGCCCAGGGTATTGTGGGTTTGAAGTTTGAGGGATCATTTATTTATTTAAAGTTGAATTCGGACGTCCAGGGTATTGTGGGTTTGAAGCTTGAGGGATTGTTCGCTTATTTAAAAATTCAACTCGGACGCCCAGTGTATTGTGGGTTTAAAGCTTAGGGGATCATCTATTTATTTAAAAATAGATTTGGGACGCCCATGGTATTGTGGGTTTGAAGCTTGGGGGATCATTTATTTATTTAAAGTTGAATTCGGACGTCCAGGGTATTGTGGGTTTAAAGCTTAGGGGATCATTTATTTATTTAAAAATGAAATCGGGCGTCCAGGGTATTGTGGGTTTGAAGCTTCCCAGCTGAAAAAATCCATATGGGAATCCGTAAGGAAACCCGTACGGGGACCCATAGGGGCTCCTGTAAAGGATCCCATACGGGTTTCCGATACTGATATTTGGTCAGGGTTTCCGTACGGGTTTCCATACGGGTTTTTTTTTTTTTTTTTTAATTTTATTTTCACACTTTTTTTTTTATTTATTTAATATTATTATTAGATATTGATATATTATTCTTTATAAGATTTAATTATTCATAATAAAATTATTTTGAATAAAATTATCGAAGAAAAAAATTTTGTTCAACTGAGATTCGAACCCATGACCCCAGGCATCACAGGCAGATACTCTACCACCTGAGCCATTGAGCTAGCATGCATCAAGACCTCAATTACACTCCTTTAACATACAACTTATTGTCAGTTAAGCCCTTTAATTTAGATGAAGCTTCGACAAAATTTGTTTTAGATTTAGATAATGTAATACAATTGCTCGTGTTTGCGCGCTGAGAGAGACTAGTTAAAAATCAAATATAAAACAGTTGTTAAAGTAGTTTAATTAAAGTTTCCGAGCAAGCTTGCTCAATGGCTCAGTTGGTAGAGTGTCTGCCTGCCATGCCTGGGGTCATGGGTTCGAATCTCAGTCAAACAAAATTTTTTTTCTTCGATAATTTTATTCAAAATAATTTTATTATTAATAATTAAATCTTATAAAGAATAATATATCAATATCTAATAATACTATTAAATTAAATAAATAAAAAAATAGTGTGAAAATAAAATTAAATGAAAACAAAAAAAAACCCGTATGGAAACCCGTACGGAAACCCTGACCAAATATCAATATCGGAAACCCGTATGGGGTCCTTTACGGGAACCCTTACGGGTCCCCATACGGGTTTCCTTACGGATTTCCATATGGATTTTTTCAGCTGGGTTGGGGGATTGTTCGCTTATTTAAAAATTGAACTCGGAAGCCCAGGGTATTGTGGGTTTGAAGTTTGGGGGATCATTTATTTATTTAAAGTTGAATTCGGACGTCCAGGGTATTGTGGGTTTGAAGCGTGAGGGATTGTTCGCTTATTTAAAAATTCAACCCGGACGCCCAGTGTATTGTGGGTTTAAAGCTTAGGGGATCATTTATTTATTCAAAGTTGAACTTGGACCTCCAGGGTATTGTGGGTTTGAAGCTTAAGGGATCATTTATTTATTCAAAAATTGAACTCGGAAGCCCAGGGTATTGTGGGTTTGAAGCTTGGGGGATATTTATTAATTTAAATTTATTTATTTATACAAAACTCGCGAGCTCGGCGTTATGGGGTTGTAGCAGCTTGGGGGATTTTGTATTCATTTATTTATTTATTAAAAAAACTCGCGAGCTCGGCGTTATGGGGTTGTAGCAGCTTGGAGGATTATTTTAATTTACTTATCTCTTAAAAACTCGCAAGAGCTCGGGAGAATTTTTTTCCATTTATTTATTCATACAAAACTCGCGAGCTCGGCGTTATGGGGTTGTAGCAGCTTGGGGGATTTTGTATTTATTCATTTATTCATAAAAAAAAACTCGCGAACTCGGCGTTATGGGGTTGTAGCAGCTTGGGGGATTTTTTATTTATTTATTTATTTATAAAAAAAACTCGCGAGCTTGGCGTTATGGGGTTGTAGCAGCTTGGGGGATTATTTTAATTTACTTATCTCTTAAAAACTCGCAAGAGCTCGGGAGAATTTTTTTCCATTTATTTATTCATACAAAACTTGCGAGCTCGGCGTTATGGGGTTATAGCAGCTTGGGGGATTTTTTATTTATTTATTTATTTGTAAAAAAAACTCGCGAGCTCGGCGTTATGGGGTTGTAGCAGCTTGGGGAATTTGGTATTTATTTATTTATTCATAAAAAAAACTAGCTAGCTCGGCGTTATGGGGTTGTAGCAGCTTGGAGGATTATGTATTGAGTCATTTATTTATAAAAAAAAACCCGCGTACAAAAAGCCACAAGCAAAAATATATTTTCATAAGAAAAAACAATAAAATAGTTCTACAGTCCGCAGCAGATGTTCTCGAGGTTAAATGGAATCGGTCCGCTTATATACCTATATATCGGATGATCGAACCAGCGTCTCGGCTTGTAAGCTCTGAACATAGCGTTTTTGCCTTTAGAAAAAATATCGTGTCCAACCCTGACTGTGGTGAGTGTGCGCGCACGCGCTTGGCGACGCAGTTGCGTTGTCTGCCGACACGCGCCGCGCACCTCCTCCGTCACCGAAAACTCCCCGACGGAGAAATCGAACCCGTGTGTGGTGTATAAGTGTGTACGTGCGCGCCCTGGGCCGGGAGAGCCTTCCCGGGTGGTGAACATGTGTGTGTGTGTATGTGTCGTGCGCGCGCCGGGTGCTCGTGCTGCTGCAACAGCAGCGTCCAGCCAACGGCGATCGTCGCCACGTGGTCGGCTTCTGCTGCGCGAGAAAGTGGCATGGTTATCACCTGGGAAAGTAAACAAACAAATAAATAATTTCATTGTTTCCCAGGTGACCTGACACTGACAGGTAAGAAAAATAATTTACGAGGGATTCACTCCCTCGCAACTCCCCCCTGCCAAGCCGAAACATACCCGTTATGTTTCGCCTTACAAAACACCTGGCAATGTCCAGTTACCTCTGGAAACCACAAAGAACGAGATTGGTGGTATACTCACTGCTCAGTCTACCCAATTTGTCTCGCAATGGTCTACTCGTCTACAGTCCGTCAGTCTACAAATTGTCTACAAAAAAAAAAAATAATAACAAAGAAAAAATAATAATATAAGTCTACAAAAAAAATTTCTTTCTTACTCGAGTCGCCGATGTTTCAGTCGCTCGTTCTCCCGCCAGACCTGACGAATAATGTCGGGCCTGACATCGTCCGGGAGCCGTTGAGCCATGAGCAATATCTCCATGGCACTCAATACTCTGGGCTCAACCGGATTCATCGGCTCCAGGCGATGCCAGACCGAAACGTCGACAAGGTCGGCCGGAGAAGGATCGACCGGAATCTCGACGACCTTCACAAGCTCGTCCCCGTTGCCGTCCCGGGCGCGTTTCCCCGAAACCGTTTTGCCAACCGCTGGCCCCGAACCCTGCACGGCCCCCCCCGGAACAACCCCAGCCGCAGAGTCCAGCGTGTCCCACCGAGTCCTTCTTTTGACTCGGGACATGGCCGCAATCTGATCGACGGGGAAGACCACCCTCGCTTCGCTGCGTTCCCGATTACGCTGAACTACAGCGAGGGCACTCCCCCACCCGAACACCTCTGCGACCGCAGTTATCGCAGAAGGGCCCTACCAGGTAACGGGGGCAGCGACGAGTCTCATGACTCAGGGACCAGCACCCGAAACAACAATTGGGGGGTGGGTCTATGTGGGGGTCGGTGGCCACGATAGCCAGACCCCCGAACAATCGACCCTCGATTAAAAAAAAGTAGGCACCCGTTGGGGGGCGGGTCGTCGACGTCCGTCCGAGTAGGAGTCCTAGTTACCTCCGCGGTCTCTATGGCAGTCGAAACTGGCACGGAGGTCGCGGGAGCGACCGGACTTGAACCTTGAACAGTACGCTTGACGACCCCCCGCCCCACGGGAACCCGGGGCTGCTCGTCCGTCATCGTCGTGGTCGTCGAGGTCTCGTCTACGGTAGGTAGGGTCGCTAGGAAAGGAGCGCGAGGTGGAGAGTGGCGGGGAGAAGGCTAGGACCCCCCCGAGACGTAATCGTCTAGTGTGAGGTGTCGCCGGGGGTTGTTCTTCTTCTTCTTCTTCTTCTTCCTTCGCGGCGCCGTCTCTTCCGCCTCTCGTTGTGCCTCCTCCCTCAGGTCGTCCTCGTAACCTGCCGCGCCGGGTAGATATTGAGGCCCGCGTAGGCCATCGGGACTCCGTTGGTCACCGTCGGTGAGACAGTGGCCTGGTGCGGGATCTCGTCCCAAGGAATGAGCGAGTCGTTGGGCCCGCTGGACGGGGGTGCCTCTTCCATAAACTCCATGGTTTCACCCCCTTCTGGCAAAACCCGGCCCGCGTTCCGCCGCTCGTAAGCCACGAGCTCTTCCTCGGCAGCGCGGCTCTCGGGTAACGGGTCAAAACCCCCACCCGTTTCAGCGACCACCTCGTCTACGACCTGCCATGGTCCTTGATCCTCCTCCTGTAGAAGTAGAACCTCCACCCCATGGAGCGCTTCGTTAAACGACGAAGCCTCCCTGCTCTCGTCCAAGGAGAGGGGGCCGAGGTCCACTGGCAGGTCACCTGGCGGGGCAATCACCGTTGGTGTTGGGGTTTCTTCACCCTCGGGGGCCTGGCGCATCTCCGCCGGTAAGGAGGCCAAACACTCTTCGGCCACGAGCTCGTCCAACATGTCGTGGTAGTTGTCCTCTGCGAACATGTTGGAGAGCTCCTCTGGCCAGTCGTCCGGTGAGCTGACTGCTTCCGCCATCCTGTGAACAAGTTTTACAACCAACAAAATAAGAATAAGTCTACAATTCATTTTGATCCTTACCTTCCCCGGACTACACAGGACAACACAGTCTACTACTTTACGGACTTTACGTCGACCTGATATCCCTAACCTAAAAATAAAATAAAAGAAAATAATACCCAGACGACACAAGGTTAGTCTAGACATACCTGAAAGAAAAAAGAAGACACAAGTATACCTGCGACTCACAGGATCTATGGAAATTTGGAAGTCCGCCTGTCTTAAGTCTATCCTACATATATACCTGACTTTCCGCAAATTGTCTAACACCGTGTCTACACTGGGTAAGGCATACGCGTCCTTGCGAGATACCTTATTTACTCCTTCTGTCAGCTCTATCCGATGCTGCATGAGGGTAGTGAAACCCTGAAATTCTTCCGGCGGAGGCAAAATTTTCTTGGCTAGATCTTCTGTCTGTCGTTTCTCTTCCGGTGTTTCCTTCACCTCTTCACATTCTGCAATTAGAGTTTCACCGTTCTTTCCATCATTCTTCGTGAACTGGTGCCTTATGCCACTCGAACCACTTTTCCACGAGCCATCCGCATAGTTACAACAAATTCCGAACGCCTGGATGAAATCTTGCCCCAGGATTATATCATTAGAAATGCCTTTCACCGCTCTGGGCGAAATCTTCTCTACCCGGCCATCTATATTGATATTTAGGTCTAGTTGACCTAAGACCGTCAGATAGTCATTACCTACTTGTTTGAGACTTGTAGCGCAAGGTGTTATTTTTGCTTGAAAATGCTCGGCTACTGACTCCGCCACAATAGACACCGTAGCACCAGTGTCGTGTAAGGCTTGGAATGGTTTCCCATTCAACAAGACCTTGAAGAAAAACCTGTTATCTCTCACTAAACCACTAATTTCATCGTCTACTTCCTCAACTGGGCTTCGCACAGTTCCACCCCCCCCCCCCTTGACGTGAACTAGTCTGAAAACCTTCAGCTTGTTCACTCACACTTCCAGTAGGGGCTTTGTAAAACCTTCGATTCGGAGACCAGTCGATTTGTTCCACAAATTTCTGCATTGCAACATTTATCTGTGTTAGTTGCTCATCGCTTATATTATCCCCACTTCCCAACCTTTCAATCAATTGTCCTATCTCTTCCTCATTAACCTCTAAATCACCTTCCTTCCCCGATTCCACATCTTCCACTTCATCCCTTTGTCTACACTCAACGCCGATTTCACCACTAATTTCACCAGCTTTTTCACCGGTGGTTACTTTTGTCTTGTCTACTTTGTCGCTAATACTTTCATTTACCTCCCTGTATACGATTTCTGTAGGAATTTCACAAAACTTTTCACTTGCAGTTACTCCTGACCTCGTTACTCTACTGCTAATACTCATGTCTACCTCCTTGTTTACATTTTCTTTAGCATTTTCACAGGTCTTTTCACTTCCGTTTACTCTTGCTTCTGTTACTTTATTACCATGATTATTCTCTTTCTGCGTTGGTGTTAGTTCTTCCTCACTCCATTTTATCCCACTCTTACTCTTAGGAATTGCTCCTGTTCTCCTGGCCTTAAAATCATTCACCACTTTCCACACATCCCATTTTTCACTCTCCCCACTCTCACTTTCTGTCTCCCTAAACTCCTCTACCTCCTCACTTTCCTCCTCACCCGTCCAATCTTCCTCCCACATTTCTTCCACCTGTTGTTCCACGTCCACCTTCTTCTCCCCGTCTACTTCATTACTGTTGTCTACTGTTGTTGTGGCCCCTGTTTGTTGTTTGGGAGTGTTGGGCCACCCGACGCTCCCGTCTTGGCGTTTCCCAGCAATGCTAACAACTTTGAACAATTTCCACAGTTTCTCACTGTAACACCCTTTGCACCACAAACTTGACAACATGTTGCCTGGGCATTCAATGGGCAACTATTTGCAAAATGTCCAGTCTGTCTGCATTTATAGCAGCATAGATCTGGGCATTCCCGAATCCGATGACCAGGTCTACCACAACTACGACAGTTACCCATCGGTCTACCTTCACTTTGAGTTTGTTGTTGTCGTGATTGTTGTTGTTGAGTTTGTCTATTTTCTCGTTCTAATTGTTGTCTAGCTTGCTGGGGTTGTTGGTCTAGTTGTTGTTGTATTTGTATTTGAGGTCCTAGTTGTGGTGGCCTCATTTGTTGTTGTCTATTTCCGTTTTGTTGGTTATACCGATTGTTACTTAACTGGTTATTTTGTACCTGAATACCTGCTACTTCATTCTTCTGACTTTGAGTCGGACTGTCTATGCTTTTTCTCTTCTTATCTTTCTTTTTCGCATTCTTTCCTTCACCACTAACCATCGCCACTTCATTTACTGCAGCCACTTTGCTTTTTGTGCTCGTAAATGCCGCTATAGGTATTCTGCATTTGTCTTTGGTTGGTGGTCCTACAAATCTGTTACAATCCTCTCTCTGTCTTTCATATTTTCTTCCGTAGTGTTCCAAATCGTCTACCGTGTCTACCCTTTTGTTGTCCAAGTACCATTTGTATTCAGGTTGCAACCCTCTTCTTATTATCTCTATCTGTTCGTCTTCTTCCAAAGGACGTTTTAAGTATTTAAATAGGACGCCCAGACAAGTGATGTAATTTGAGATCGTTTCTCCTTTGCCTTGAGTCCTATTCCTTATTTCATCCATAACCTCATACTGTGAGTATTGGCCAATAAAGTTCCTCTGGAACGACTTTTTAAACTCATGCCACGTTTCAATCTTCAAAATCGCCGTATCGTACCACCTTAACGCACGATCTTCCATTACACTCGCTACTGCGTTTATTATCTGAGTGTCCGACATGTTGCTATTCCGTCTACACCTGTCTAGTTTGTTTAGGAACTGTTCTGGGTTTTCCTTCGCCTCATCCCCTGAGAATTTTAAATTCCAGTCCTTTAATATTCTCACACAATTGATATTGTCAGACTGTGTATACCCGTGTCTACGATGTCTTACCGGTGATCGGCTGTCTGATGATGAAGTACTGCGATTTCGTCTTGAGACATGTCTATACTCTCTCGAACCGGATCTAATACGATAATTTCGTCTACGTCTACTATGTCCTCTATCACATCTATGGCCTCGGATCCACGACCCATGACGACGTTCCTCCAATGAAGAAAACGATCGTTGTCGATGGCCTCGTAGTCTACTATTGACTCTTCTATGACTCCTTTCTCGTGACGATGAATCTCTTCTCTTAATGCTGGATGGAGATCCGTGACGATTATGTCGAGTCGCAGAAGTTCGCAGTTTACCACGATATGAATGCTTCTGTTTTAATTCTTTGGACCTCGACCTTCGATATCTTCTGTCTAGAGAACTGTGATCATGTTCCCGAGATTTAATGTTGCTATGACGTCTCTCCCGCGACGTAGACTTATATCTCTTGTGACCAGGTGTAGATTTGTAGTGGTTCTCCCTAGAGGAGGATCTATAACGTTCTTCACGACGACGAGATGACTCATTCTTTTTACTGTAATGAACCTTATTACTCCTACGCTGTCTAGTTATCTCATCATCGTTTGTATCGCTACCACTACTTGTGTATTGTCTGTTTTGTTTTCTTTCATTGTCCAGTTTTTTCATTACTTCCTGTCTTCCTTCTACTTTTCCATTTCTAGAACTCCTCTTTATGAACCGTTTTCTTGTTAGTTCTATCCTACTATCACCCGAATCTTCCCTCTCATAGTTTTTCTATGACTCATTAGCATTTCCACCAATCAATCTATTCTCTCCTTTTCTTCGGTCCATTGACTTTTCCATGTGTCTACTTGTGTCGACTTCTTGTTTTCTCAAACGAAAGTTGAATTGCTTGTTTTCCCACTCCGAGTGAACACCGTGTGAAGGAGACATAAACAAGTTTCTCACATCCAGAGGTGGTTGAATTATGATTTTTCTTAGACCCGTTTCATTCATTCTCTTCTTTGTGCCATCGTTCTCCGGAATTGAGTAACTTGTCTTAGATTCTTGTTCTATATTGCTAGCCACCTCTCTTCCCAATTGATTTTTCTCTCTATCCTGCGAATCATTCTGGTCTCCATCTGTCTGATCTTCACTCCCGCTATCGTCTGTCAACAATTTGTCTTCTCTCGTTCCCCGTTTTTGATTCGTTTGTCTCGATTTCCTCTGTCTGTGTATTCTCGTGTTCAGCACGTATTCTTTCGCTGGTTGTTCTTTCGGCTCCATTCCTTCATTGTCTACGGATGGTATCCACGGGATGTCCAACCTCTTTCCTTCCTGGATTAACTCAACTCGTAACAGTCTTTCGCAGTTTGTCTCGAAAGAGCCTGTCGTGCTTACCTTCGCTTTCACCAGCTCTTCCTTCACTCGATCTTTACTCATCGATCTTATTTCATTCAACCTTCCCCTAATGTCACGAGAATTTGTTAATAATCTTCGAATGCTGTCTACATATGTTCGGTATTCCATCTTCTCTGCCATTCCTCACGAGAACACAACCACAAGAAAGAAAAAAAAAAAAAAAATACTGTCTACACTCAATCTTGAATCTGAGAAAACACAAAAAAAATTTTGTGTCTACACTTAATCTTGGACCTGAAAAGAAAATTATCACTGTCTACAATACTCTTGAACCTGAAAGAAACTTTTCACTGACTCTAATTTTCTTAATTCACAAACAAAAATTTCTGTCTACAATGTTCTTGAACCTGAAAGAAAATTTTCACTGACTCTAATTTTCTTAATTCACAAAAAAAAAATTTTCTGTCTACAATGTTCTTGAACCTGAAAGAAAATTTTCACTGATGTTCTTGAACCTGAAAGAAAATTTTCACTGACTCTAATTTTCTTAGTTCACAAAAAAAAAATTTTCTGTCTACAATTTCTTGAACCTGAAAGAAAATTTTCACTGACTCTAATTTTCTTAGTTCACAAAAAAAAAATTTTCTGTCTACAATTTCTTGAACCTGAAAGAAAATTTTCACTGACTCTAATTTTCTTTATTCACAAAAAAAATTTTTTTTTTTTTTTTTTTTTTTTTTACCGTCTACAATGTTTTGAACCTTTGTTTCTCCGTAGCTGTTATTTTTATTTTATAAGCTCTTCTCTTTTGTACTACAAATAAATCTTCCTAAAACCTGGCAAAATCCAAAAAATCAAATAAATATTTCAGTTGGACACTAGCCAACAATTAAATTTTAATATTGGTTGGACACTAGCCAACAATTAATTATAATATTTTGTCGGTCACTAGCCAACAATAAAATTATAAAAATCACATCAATATTCCCAAATATCCATCAGCAATTTTTAATTTCCATAAATTCACACTCATCCGTCTAAAGTTCAACCTTTCGAAATTTTCCTCTGTACCACCTTGGAAAATTCTATTAAGTCCAACTGTTGCGAAAAAAAAAAAATTTTCCTAATTTCTATCACCGAAAAATTTCCTAAGTCCAACTTTTCGAAATTTTTCAATGTTCCACCTATGAAAAATTCTACTAAGTCCAACTGCTAAGAAAAAATTCTAAGTTCTCTTCCGAAATTATTCTAAGTCCCTAACCTGTCTACAAAATTTTCTAAGTCCCTAGCCTGACTATAAAATTTCCTAAGTCCCTTTGTTCTCGAAAAAAAAACAAAAACACCTCTAGTAAAAACTAAAACGAGATCAAAATAAATGCAATCACCGAGAAAAAAAAATAAAATATTGCCTCTTCTCTCACCAACTCTCCGTGGATTAATTTTTAAAAAAAAATTATCAAAAAAAATTATGTTCGGGAGCCATTTGGAACGGGGTATTTCTTAAGAAAAGGGCCTCCCTTAAATAATTAACGGAGTTTCTCGGGCCCTCCCGTTACAAGAAAATTTCTCACAAAAACTCTCGGGGAAAACTCCTTAATCTGGGGTCAGGGTTTCCACGGAGAGAAAACCTCCGGGAATGGTTGGTGAGCTAGAGAGAGAAGAAATAAATTATAATACGAAATTTAGGTTATTTTCATTTTATTCTTTTCTACGAAAAATCATTGTCTACATTTACAAACAAAATTTAATTTGAGAACAAAGGAATATAATTGAAGATTTTGTCTACAAAATGGCGGGATGCCACGAAAAGGGAAATTTGCATTTATTTATTGTTTAAGTGTACGCGAATAAAATTTTATTTATAAGAACTGCAACAAAAAAAACATGCTTTTTAACTTTCCAATAAATAATATAGAAAACCTTACTTTTACCCAAAATTCCTATTTCCAAAATGGCCACGTCAATTACTCTCTTTTTTTTTATTTGTTTTCCAACTCTCAACGTGCAGTGGATTAACCCAAGTTTCTTTTTTTTCTATAATCTGGTATCAACCTAGCTGTAAATAAAATAAAAAAAATGTCTATAACTCAAAAAGAAAAAAAAAGAAAAACTCTTAAACAAGTCTACGGAAAGAACTTAGAAATTTTTAAATCACACTCTCGAAAACACTACCTCACACTATGGCTACTGAGAACAGAGTGACGCTCCCCGCGTCTCTCTGACTCGACTTCCTTCTTCACCATCCCCTCCAAACACTCTCCGCCAATCCACACAAATTAATCTAATTAAGCCTCATTCATACTCGAGGAACAGTCATTTGTCCACCAATCAGACACATTCACGCCACAACACCCAATCACGCTCCCGTCTACAATCTTCCGGTGGCTATCGCCACGCCACCTATAATACGCGCAAAAATCCAAAATGAAGAATAAAAAAAAATAATGCACACGAGGCACTCACTGCGTTACCCTATCCCTCGCGCACATACTCTCTCTCTCTCGCTCTCCCCCATACGCACCCATTGTTCGCGCAACGTACACAATAAAAAAAAAAATAAAATCTCACTCACGCCCGTGTCTACTGTGGTGAGTGTGCGCGCACGCGCTTGGCGACGCAGTTGCGTCGTCTGCCGACACGTGCTGCGCACCTCCTCCGTCACCGAAAACTCCCCGACGGAGAAATCGAACCCGTGTGTGGTGTATGTGTGTGTACGTGCGCGCCCTGGGCCGGGAGAGCCTTCCCGGGTGGTGAACATGTGTGTGTGTGTGTGTATGTGTCGTGCGCGCGCCGGGTGCTCGTGCTGCTGCAACAGCAGCGTCCAGCCGACGGCGATCGTCGCCACGTTGTCGGCTTCTGCTGCGCGAGAAAGTGGCATGGTTATCACCTGGGAAAGTAAACAAACAAATAAATAATTTCATTGTTTCCCAGGTGACCTGACACTGCCAGGTAAGAAAAATAATTTACGAGGGATTCACTCCCTCGCAACTCCCCCCTGCCAAGCCGAAACATACCCGTTATGTTTCGCCTTACAAAACATCTGGCAATGTCCAGTCACCTCTGGAAACCACAAAGAACGAGATTGGTGGTATACTCACTGCTCAGTCTACCCAATTTGTCTCGCAATGGTCTACCCGTCTACAGTCCGTCAGTCTACAAATTGTCTACAAAAAAAAAATAACAAAAAAAAAATAATAATAAAAAATAAAAAAAAATAATAATATACGTCTACAAAAAAAAATTTCTTTCCTACTCGAGTCGCCGACGTTTCAGTCGCTCGTTCTCCCGCCATACCTGACGAATAACATCGGGCCTGACATCGTCCGGGAGCAGCTGAGCCATGAGCAAAATCTCCATGGCACTTAATATTCTCGGCTCAACCGGATTCATCGGCTCCAGGCGATGCCAGACCGAAGCGTCTACCAGGTTGGCCGGAGAAGGAGCGACCGGAACCTCGATGACTTCCGCAAGCTCGTCCCCACCGCTGTCCCGGGCGCGTTTCCCCGAGACTGATCCTCCCGCCACTGGTCCCGAACCCGGCGCTTCCACCTCGCGGACAACCCCGGTCGCAGAGCCCGGCGTGTCCCACCGAGTCCTTCTTCTGGCCCGGGACATGGCCGCAAATTGCTTGACGGGAAGGACCACCCTCGCTTCGTCGCGTTCCCGATTACGCCTGCGTAATCGGTACGCCGAACTACAGCGAGGGCACTCCTCCACCCGAACGCCCCTGCGACCGCAGTTATCGCAGAAGGGCCTGACTAGGTAACGGGGGCAGTGGCGAGTCTCATGACTCAGGGACCAGCACCCGAAACAACAATTGGGAGGTGGGTCTATGTCGGGGTCTGTGGCCACGATAGCCAGACCCCCGAACAATCGACCTTCGAGCTTGGCTGGAAGGCCTCGGTTGTAAAAAGGTAGGTACCCGTTGGGGGGCGAGTCGTCGACGTCCATCCGAGCAGGAGCCCTAGTCACCCCCGCGGTCTCCATGGCAGTCGAAATTGGCACGGAGCTCGCGGGAGCGACCGGACTCGAACCCCGGACGGTACGCTTGACGGCCCCTCGCCCAACGGGAACCCGGGCCGGTCCGTCCGTATTCGTCGTGGTCGTCGGAGTCTGGTCTACTACGGGTAGAGTGACCGGGGAAAGAGGGCGAGGTGAAGAACGGCGAGGAGAAGGGTTGGAACCCCCCGAGACGTAGTCGTCCAGGGTAAATTGTCGTCGGGGGTTGTTCTTCTTCTTCTTCTTCTTCTTCCTTCGTGGTGCCGCCTCTTCCCTCTCCCTTTGTGCCTCCTCCCTCAGAACGTCCTCGTAGCCGGCTGGATAAATGTTTAGGGCTGCGTAGGCCACCGGGACTCCGTCGACCACCGTAGTCGAGACGAGCGGCTGGTCTCGGGTGTCCTCCCACGGAATGGGCGACCCACTGGCATTGTTGGAGGGGGGGGGCCTCCTCTATGAATTCCATGGCCTCTCCCCCTTCCGGCAAGACCCGGCCCGCGTTCCGCCGCTCGTAGGCCCTAAGCTCTTCTTCGGCGGCACGGCTCTCGGCCACCGGGTCGAATCCCGCCTCTGACTCGGTGACCACCTCGTCGATGACGCGCCATGGTCCCTCACTCTCCTCCTGCAAGAGGAGGACTTCCACCCCATGTAGGACCTCATTAAAGGAGGGAGTCTCCCGGTTCTCGTCCAGGGAGAGGGGGACAAGGTCTACCGGCAGGTCACTTGGCGGGGCGATCACCACCTGGGTTCGGGTCTCCTCACCCTCTGGGGCTTGTCGCTGCTCCGACGGCAAGGAAGCCGCGCATACCTCGGCCACTAGCTCATCCAACATGTCGTGGAAGTGATCCTCCACGAACATGTCGGTGAGTTGCTCAGACCAGTCGTTCGCCGTGTCTACCGCTTCTGCCATCCTGTGAACAAATTTCATAACAAACAAAATAATAATATGTCTACCATTTATTTGATCCTTACCTTCCCCGGACTACACAGGACAGCACAGTCTACCCTTACGGACTTCACGTTGACAACGAATCCCTCACCAAAAAAAAAAAAATAATATAACCAGACAACACAAGGTTAGTCTACACATACCTGGAAAAAAAATTTTCTAAAACAATAAAAGAATAATCGACTACACATAATCCATTCCTCGGCTTCAGATATTTCTTCAACCGACTCACGTGGATCATACTAGTAGTATAACATGCGGTCTGGGCCGTCAAAACAAACCCCCACCACGCCTACCTGGTGTTTGAAAACAAACCCCCACCACACCTACCTGGTGTTTACAGGTAGACGTCGATGTCTCCGGCCCCCCCCCTCCCCTCTCCACGGCTCTCGCGACTCTGACCGCGCGGAACCAAGAGGGGGGAAGAAATCAGCGTAAGTAGGAGGAGGAGGCGTCCGTGGGCACGTCTCGCTCATCTCGCGTGAGGAGGATGCTGTGGTGCGGGTGCGCGTAGGGAGGGTCCCTGAAGTACCGTTATCATGGCCGTACTGCGGGGACTTTTCTTTTCTGCCACTGTCCATGCTGCTGCTGGTGGTGGGTCTTTTGTTGTTGTTATTGTTGTTTAATTTTTTTTTTTTTTTTTTTCAATTTTTTTTTAATTTTAAGAAATTAAGAATTATTGTTCTAATAATTTATGTTTCTTTGAATATATTTAATTTTTTTTTTTTTTTTAAAGAGAAGAAAATTTTAAGATACTAGTAAAATTTTTTTAATTTTAATTATTTATTTTCTAAGGGAAGGTATTTGAAATAAAAAAATTAATTTTTTGGAGTCCTTCAATTTTTTTTTTTTTTTTTTTCTATTATTTACCCAATTTATATAATTTTTACAATTATTCTTTGAAAGCAAATTCAAATTTATAAGAACCTAAATACGTTGCATAAAAAGCGTTATTTTCAATATTTTCTAATATTTTACTCCAAAACTCGTCGTGTTTTGTCATTGCCTCTGATATTTTTTGTGGCATGTAAACACAAAATTCATCATCCATGGTCACAAGAATTTTTTGCCGTATTTGGTGGTTGTTTTTACGGCTGCTGTTACTCGATGTTTTTGATTGACCACCAGCTGATTTAAATTTTTTTTCGGCAGTTCCGGAGCCTGAGCAATGTTGTTTAAGTTGTTGATTCCAAACGCTTCTGAAGACATTGTGTATCTGAAATGTAGAGTTTTTTACTTTTAGAAAAAAAATAAAATAAAATAAAATACGAAATAAAATACAATATTCAATTTACTTACGTTTTAAAATAATTAATCAGTTTGGTCGTAGCTGATGTGGTTGTTGTTGTTATTGTTGTTGTTTTTTTTAAAGTTGAAGCAGCGATTTGTTTGGCAGGGTAGCTGTGCTCTAACTGGCCTTCTGCTACGTAGCTCAAGCAGCAGAGAATGACCAGGCGGTGGAGGGGATGAGAATTTTATTGATTAGTTAGCAAATTCCATCAAACTTATACTATTTTAGAACTGCAATTTTGCAAGTGTTGCAGAAAACAGACACCTTTACCAGAATAATAATTTTTATTATTTGACATTTTTTGACGCACAAATTTTCTTGCTATTTCATCATTTTTTTTTAAATCACTTGAAAAATTATCTAGAAATTTTTGCATGCCTCGGCCTGAAGCCATGTAAAATAAAAACATAATACAATATTGTCCACAAACATCAGAGTCTTCGCTTTGTAATTGTTTATGGTTCCAATGAAAATATTTACAATTTTTTCTTATTCGTCTTATGTGATCTGGTATGAATGGGGGCACCCCAAAGCTGTCCATGAACCAGGCCTTGTTTGCTTTATTTACAAATATTGCTACCCAATGTGTGCCGGGTTTGCTATGATTGTCTGTGTTAAATACAAATGTTGTCGGTTTCGTCCACACCTGGGGAATTCGATCTGCTGGAAACACTCCTACTGTGTGGTGCGGGATCCGGTCTATAATTTTTAAGATGTCTAGGCTGTTCATCGTAGGTATTAATAAATGGTTCGTAATCGGTGTTTAAATGTTTGTTAGCAATAAACCACAATTTTAATCTTTCGACGTTATTTTGTGCACAACTAAATCTAAGGTGCGGCTCGTGAACCCCGTGATTGAAACAATACTTAGTTGACCAAGGTAGATCGTGAAATGACGGACAGTTGTGTTTGTCCTCTAAATTAATCACCTCGCGAGAAGTAATTTTTTTTAGATATAATAATTTTTCATTACCTCTTACATACACTTGGCGAGTTTTTTGAATTAATTCTCGCAAATTTTTAGAAAGAACCTTTAAAGAGACCTCTCCGTCAAAGTAGTCAAGGCCATGATGATGTCTCGTAAGCCACTCGTTTTGACTTCTTGTTCTCTTGTTTATATGCTGTACTGATAACGATGGCGGTAAAACGACCCAATGAGATGCAAAGTCCTCGTTGATTGCTACTAGAGCAACTTCTTTAGGTATATAATCATTATGATTATTTTTTAAAAACTGGATATCGATAATCACGTCCATTTTTTTTTTTTTAAATTTGTTATTATTTTATTTGAAGAGAGAGTACGTGTTTTTGCAAACAAGACCGAAATGAAACTAAAAAAATTTACGACAACGTAGCTAGCAAAGAGTTTTTGAATTTTGATCAGAGTCATCTAGTGTTTTAACCGCCAAAGTCAATGAGTACTTGTCGTGACGCGTCAATTTCTAAGATATTATCGTATTCAGCGTATACCATACAATTAACTGTTGTAGTAAGAGGCGTGTTAAAGCGGACGTCTAAACGTAGAGAACCATGTTTAATTAAATTCCAGTGACCACACTCATGCGCCGAAAGATCAGGAGTTAAGTCAAAAGCAAAAAGACAGTAACCATTGGGGTATTCTTCTCGAGATATCTGATTTCCCATATTTTGAAAATGAATGCCTGTTCCGGCAAATAAAGTGTGATATGCATCTATGTACAAATTTTTCTTAGAAAAATCGCTCTGGATAGGTTTTGATGGTACTTGTACACCGTCAACAAATAAACAAAGATAATTTATATCTAAATGAGAAAAGTTGAAAGGATTAAGTTTTCTGTCACCATTAAAAGCCTTGTTTTTAACAAACCCAATGATTATTCGTTTTGGTAACTGACCTAGTATGACATTGTCCAAACTCTCACCGTGCACACCACTGTGCATAGTTATAGCCTTTACTTCGACTCTCGAAATAGGATATTTAGCTGTTGTTTTTGACAATGATTTTGCGTGAGCAAGCAATACACCTGGACTGATTTTCACTCGCCTCACGAGAAGACTTGCTTCCTCTATACGAACTTTGAAATATCCTGTGGGGTCCATGATTGAAAAAGCATCTCTCGCTTTAACTAGACGAACTCGAACCTCAACACCATTAATGAGTAATTTTTCTTGATTGAAAACATCACAGTGAAGATATCCAAGCATATCAACAGTTTTGTTTTCACCTAAAAGTTCACGTCGACACGCAAGGCCCTCATTGGCATCGACCAAGTCATCCATTTTACCTGACGTATCTTTATGCCACAGACAACAGGTGAGATGAGAATTTTTTGCAGCTCCTCCATAGTTGAGTAAAGTTTCTATGTAAGCGCGATAGGCGTATAAATTATTAGGTGGTGACACGGGTTTTTGATTAAAGTAAACATCAACTTGACTAAAAAGCGAATGCATAAAGTTGTTCACAGGTCCAACTTTTTCAAAAGCCGCTTTGTCGGTTGTATTTAATTTTGTAAGATCAATGTCTGTAGGTGGCAAAATAGCGACACGTATATTGAGCATGGTATGAGCGAGGTCCAAATACTCATCACCGGCTCCTGGTATCATGAATTCTATTGGTGCATCGTCAGTCAACGATGATATTGGCTTGTATTGAACGTAGCGTGAGCCTTCTACCGTCGTCTGTGTTGGTGGAAGATCAAATAAAAGCAACTCCGACTTGACACACTCGGAAGACTGTGTGTGCAAAAATGCCATTTTTAAAAAAATATTTTTTTACTTATTTATTTAACCAAAAATGTCTCTTGTAGTTCTGGATTTTTTAATTAATTTTTTTTTTTTGAATTTGTACACTTTTTTTTCTTGATATTTTTTTTTTTTTAACAACCTTATTATTATTATTTTTTTTTGTTTTTTTTTTATTCACGCTTGGTGGTTTTTTTTGTGGTATGCACTTCCTCACCTCTTCGGTGCCGCCGGGTGACTGAAGAGAGCCAATGTGGTGATGAGAGAATTTATAGCCTGAGCCATCCATCATTAACTTGTCCAATTTCTCTTCGGCTTTTCTTTTCAAGTTCTTGCCTGATTCTCGAATACGATTTCTGAATGCTTCCTTTATAGGCGTGTTTTGGTCAGTGACGTCCGACACAATGTTAGCACCTGTTCTTAAAGCCTCTTTACCTACCGTCTTGGCACCTTGTTTAAGCAGTGGTAGGACACGACGGAATAAACCAGCGAGAAGTCGTCCTACGCCACCGTGACCTCGTTGCTAAGAGCTACTACAAAACACACGTCCAACACCTGCCGAATTACCGCAGCCACTTTGGTTATAAAATATTTCTTCGTAATCCATTCTTGTTATTGATAGTGTAAATTTTTATCATATTTTTTTTAATCAATTTGTTTGAAGTGTAGTACCGCGGTCAGCGTACCAAAGTCGAATGACAATGGTCGAGCATGCTCGTCTCTTATATCAATTTCAATTGTCTGAAATGAGTTTAGTAAAAGCGGTAAATACATAGGTGGGGTAAAATTATTGATTTTTATGTCACCATAAGTATATTGATTCGTTTTTATGGTTGTAGTTCTCAAAAGTTTTACCTCTACATCGCCCATCAAATACGGCTCGCAAAGATCACAGAACACCATTATTGAATTTGGCAATACATGTTCTAAATTTGCTGGAAAGTTACCAACTATCGGCTCGTTACCATTAACATTAATTATTCCAGCAAAAGTTAACGACTTGGGTTCTTGAAAGCCTAAAATTTTGCTCAATTTTGCAGGCAACTCGACAGTGTGGTCAAATTTTTCGCAATCGGTACATGATCTATTCAAAGAAATGTATCCACCACGTTCTATTTTAAATTTTAAATGATTTTTTACGCAATTTAGTTCATTGATTTCGTTCACGAGGCTTTGTAAATTATCATATATACCAGGTCGTAATACCGAAGCAACACTTTTTAAAGAAACCTTTGCTTCTAGTGATCTCACATCATTTGTCAACGAAGACGGTTGTGACGCTGTTATAACAGTCACTGTGCGTTCATCTTCTTGATTTACGGGTAAATGTTGAAATGTAAGCGGGATCTGAATTTCTGTTAAAGCCACAGACCATTTTCCTTGTAACTGTATTTGTTGAGGTAGCTGAGTAATGAAGTGTGTTGCAGTATTTTCTGGATAATATTTTATACTACTGTTGCTTGGTAGAGCGATATAAAATTGGTCTGTCATATTTTATTTATTATTTGAGTATGTATTATTGATTGTATTTAAATTTTACTAACACGGCTCAGCTCTTCTTCGTAAAAAAATCCGTCAATCTCTTCACCGTCAGAGTCTTCCAAAAAATATACAAGTGGTTGGCGTGTCAATGAAATGCGTTTAATTTTAAATAACTCCTCTGACCAGCCAGCCTCGTAACCTTTGTCAAAGACGCTTTTAAAACAACTGACACGAACGACGTCGCCAACTTTGTATTTAGGTGATTTAAAAGTGCTTATGTTGTATTTTTTCATAATATTTTTACGCGCTATAGCTGCATTATCAATGTTTACCTCGGCGGGTATCATTTTTGTAGCACTGTGTCTGCTTCGATTGTAACTTTCAACGATTTGTTGTATCACGTCAATATATCTTTTTGTATTTTTAAAGGTAAAATATCGCCAAATTTTTTCTTTTATAGTTCTTATAAATCTCTCTGCAACGGCGGCTTTTGTATCTGGACTGCGCGACACACGAAATTGTATTTCATTTTTTTTTAAAACCTCCTGCATTTCTCGGCCAGTAAATTCTTTACCTTTGTCCGTCTGAAAACATACTGGTTTTCGTCCATTACTTTTTAACAAGATACAGGTTAAAGCCTCGGCAACACTTTTAGATTTTTTATCCCGAACTGGCTCCAAAAACACATACTTGGATAAAACATCAATTACTATTAAAAGATAAGATATATTATTATTGTAGGACTTAATTGATCTAAGATCAATCAAATCACCCTCCCATAAATCATCAATGTTACGTACATTGTAACAACGCCGGGAGAAGCGTCGACGCACAAGTTTGTGTTTGTTGTAAGAGGCCTGACTTTCTAGCCACTTTATTACATTTTGTTTAGGTTGTTCTTTTCGCAATGCTCCAATCAGTTTATCTGCACCGGCGTAAGCTGTCGGTAATGGTAAATTGTAGTACAGTTCTTCTAATTTCTCAGTCATGTTGACCGTCTCTTGTCTTACTTTTTTACTATCTTTTATTATTTTTATTTATAGGTTTATTTATTTATTATTATTTTTAAGCAGTTATTTTTTTAACTTTCTTTAATTTTTTTTTATCGATTTTTTTTTTTGATTTTTTTTTCGGTTTTTCAAAATATTTTTTATACGCGCAAAAAACTTTTCAAAAGTAATCTTACTAATCATGCAGCAGGTAGCCATCAAAGCCACAGTTCGCTCATCAGATGGTGTTTCTTCGTCAAGCATGCGTGAAAATGCTTTTATAGCCAATATACGATCAGCTTGTTGTCGATTTTTAGTTTTATCTGCGTAACTAATATCATGCTCGCGACACGCCTCGTCAAGAGGATTGATTCCAACTTCACCACGGCTCAGACGTTCTGCTAGTTTTGTACCAGGACCTCAAAATCTATAACCAGGAACGTGTAATTCAAAAGGTAGCAGATCGATCAAGTCATTTATGGCACAACTTTCTTTTTTTTTTGTTTCCTCTTTTGTGTCTTTAACTTTATGACTATTTTTTACGTTTGAAAAAAATTTCTCAGTCGTAGCCATCCTTGTGTCGCAGGTTGCTGATGGTGAGAGTTCGGTGACGACGAAGCTGACGACGTCAACGCCGGTGGTGTTGGTAACGGTGGAACTGACGTTTCCCCTAAAACACCTACCGTCGATGGGCTCTCTATTTTTTTAAATTTTTTTTTTTTTTTTTTTCTTCTTTGTCACTACTGCTAAAACTACTACTACTACTACTGTAAATTGCCCTAGACACGTCGCTATCGTTAGAGTTGTAGCGCGTTCTTTTTTTTTGTTTCCCTTTATTAAACGGCGATAGCTGATGACCACGAACTACGTCAATGACCTGGGGCGACGATGACGACGACGCGCTAGAAGATAGTGCACGAGCCGATGTTTGAGTGGCCGATGTAGCAGATGCTAAAACGTTTCCCCAAACACGGGAATTACCAATGAATTCTTTGGGTATGCGTGCTCGTAGAAGTGCTGCCGCAAACTGAAGGTGTCCTAGCGGCGCTTCTCTTTTTCTTTCTCTTAGAGTATCGTTGATGAGATCAACTATAGTTGCACCCGGTAAAGTTGTACCCTCTATAGTCAGCTCGTTTGTATCCCAATTGACATTACCTTTTTTTCTCAATAACTGCATGATTTTACGCGCTTTGGTTCGAAATCTCAGTGGTACGGTGTCAATGACACTTTCATCCGTATTTTCTTGTGACTCAGCATTGACGTTACCTAAGTTTATGTTAGAGTCAATGACACCTGTGACATTTGCTCCTTGTGCTTTGTCATCTGTTTCTCGTAAATTTAGATATCGTTGTAGCAGTTCGGAGTATCGTGTCCATTTTTCGCGTTCGCTGAGGGTACTGTAGTCTGTTGAGTTTAAGATTTTACTCATCTCTTCATCGAGTCTGCTCGTTGGTGTTCCAGGAGTTTGAACAGATTTTCTCTCCTGATTATCACCTCCATTACCAACTGATATAATGTGCTGCATGCGCTCGACGCTCTCTTGTGGCAATAAAATCATTTTTTTTGTATGTTCCATTTTTATTAAAAAATTTTTTTTTTTTTTTTTCAAAAAATTGTCTTTATTAACGTTGCGAGTAATATCGGTAAAAAGCCGTTACCGTGTTGCACTAAAATTTTTTTTTTACTAACAAAACTACCAGCAGGTTTTACCAGTTTTCGTAAAGTATTTGCGTGTTTTCGTAGCCTAAGTTTGTGGTTGTCCGCGAGGGGTACGTTACCGGTCAAAACATTTAAAACACACTCACAAATCTGTTTAACAAGTGCTGGATCAGCTGTGCGTAAAACTGCGCGTCTTTGCTCGTCGTTCAAGTGATACAAGCCTGTCAATATAGCAGCATTTTTTTTACCGATCGGACACCGACTCTTTGAAGCCATTACAAAGAAACAACTGGCAGTTCATCGCGTGTGCTTGTGCCTTTTATATTTTTTTGCTTTGGCATGTAGACGTATTGATACTCGTCATCAGGAAAAATACATGTGCGAAATCTGCAGTTGTCTGGGGTATTTTGTTTAAGATCTAGTAATAAATAGCCATAGGGCCTTGAAGTAGCGTCCCAATAAGCTTCTTGTAAAAATTTGGAATTTTCAGGACAAAGTTGACGTGATAAATGTTGTATTTGCGCTCGATCACGCAAATTCCTAAAAATTACAATGTACTGTGCATTTAAAGAAATATCTCTTTGTCCTTTTCCCTGGTGAAAAACATTTTGCGTAATAAATATAATGCTCAAATTTTTGTGGTGACTGCCTTTTGTGAACAAATTGACGATGATTCCATCGCTGCCTCTAGACGACTCACTCATCAAGTCGTCTATGATCAAAAGTTTAGGACGTGGATCACTAGAGTAGTCCTCGCTCCGCGGTAAACCTTCACGAAACTCAATATTTTTACCTAACTCCTTGTAAGCCGGCTGCCATTCAGCATAATACACTATGATTCGTGCAAACGTTGTGTCGCTCAGCTGATGAATATGTTTTAGAAATTTTTTTGTAAACAGTGTCTTGCCGCAACCTGTTGGCCCACACAGTATTGATGTCCACGGATGTTTCCAAAGAATACTCATGTTTTGTCTTGGATAAAACGCACTCAAACTAAGAAAATAAACAATTAAAACTGGAAAAACAATCACAGAGGTGTTAAGCGGTCCTAAAATAAAAAAATAAAAGTGTACTGCCACCAACGACGACCACAGTAGAAATGACTAAACAAAGTCACCGTAGACAGTTTTTAAATTAGCAAGAAAAATTAAAACGAAAATAAAGTAGACTCGCACAATTCGAAATAATAAAACTTAAATTAAGCTCTGGCTCGAGCTCGATCGTGTCCTTGCTCTGTCACGCTGTGACAGCCGTGTCCAGGCTTCTGCTGCTGCTGCTGCTGTTGTTACCGCCACCGCTGCCGCCGCCGCTGTGGTTGTACGACCAAGTCTCAAGCCTTAGCTCAAGTCTTTAGCTCAAGCCTTAGCTGAAGTCTTTAGCTCAAGCCTTAGCTCAAGCTTTAAGCTCAAGCCTACAATCATTCTGGTGTTTGATTTTAATTTTGTATAAAAAATTTAAATAAAAAAAAAATGAGTAAGTGATACGTAATAGAAAGAGTGAGGTGGAATAAAGCAGGAAAAAGGTGTTCAATAATTGAGTAATTACATTGTTATTTTTATTATTTATTTGATACACAGTAATTATTATTATTGACAAAAATTTTTTATTTAAAGTAAAAATTAGGTGATTACATAAAAAAATAAATTGCAGACATACAACAAGAGTACGTATTATAACGAGCAGGCGCTTTTTTTTTCTTTTTTTTTTCTTACAGTTGTAGTGCTGGTGATAGCAGTAGAGTCGCTAATAGTTTTTAAAACCAAACGGAAAGCTTTTCTCGAGGCCAACGAATCGTCTTTTACTGTATACAGGCTGACATTTTTTTATCTCTTTTACAGATACCACGTCGTGAAAAACGGTTCGTCTGATAGAATTATTCGACACGGTTAAATTACACAAATCGCCATCAATGAGTTTACAAATTGTGTCAAAATTAATTTTTTGACTATTTGTGTAATTTAAACGTATTCCTTTTACTTTGCATACGGACTCTTTCGACCCGTCTGGTTTAGTGTACTCGTAAGCATAAAACTTTGGCCCGCAACTTGCAAAAATATTTATGAAAGTACCTGTACCCTTTTCCACAAGTTCATCCGTAAGTTCTCCAAGCATTGTACCGATTGGTAAATCTTCATCACCCGGTTTGCTCAGGTAGATTATAGAGTCTGTGTCATAGTAGCAGACCCTTTCTTTAAGAACTTGCAAACATTCATTTAATTTTAGTCGCGCTTGAGCGGTTGTATACGCCGCAACCGCAACATTTGTAAGAGGAGACACGGAGTGCGTTTCAGTAGCATAGGACCAGTTAACGTATAAGACGTGATCGTTAACCGGTACTATGCCGTTCACTTCAGTGTCCTCCCTACTCAATAACTCGGCCAGTCTACAGGGATCCTTAACGACTTCTGTTTTTACCATATTTTCCCTCTGCCCGAACTTGCCCCACAACGAGTTTAAGCATAATTTTGCCACGGATCTCAGACCAGGGTTGTGATCTATTTCGGTTAATGTCAAAGATATATCCTCAACTTTTTTTAGTTTATCGATATATCTTTTTTTTTCCTCCTCTGTTACACAACCAGGGGGATAGCCGGAGGCTTTTACCTTTTGATTAAAAAATGACCGAATATACTCTGAAAAGAGACCGCCCTCGTGTGTTTGGGGGTTATATTTGGTTGTTTCGTAATGCCAAATTTCATAAATATTAATAATTCTATACCCGTACTTTACGGCTACTTTCAGCTCTTCGGACACCCAAGTCCCGTGTAAACACCGATCTGACTGATTTTCGTGCTGACATTCCGTATCAGCCATTTCTTCACAACACGTCCGACATAGCGGAAATATAAGTTTGTTGTGCATTTTTAATGGTAAAATCGGATGAAAAAGATTCGATGGTGGTAGCACGTCGCATTTAATAAAACCATCCACGTTTGCGATATCGTTCGATGGTCCTATTATCGCATTGCACTCGCTACCGACAAATATTTTAGGATGGCCCAAAATATACGTACCATAACGGTTTACCCACGGGTACAAACTACAGTAGTCGACGTAATGAATTTTTTCGCCCTCTTTACACACGTATTTTTTTACAATGTTGCCTGTTCGGCCCCCGAAAAACGCGTCTCGCGGATTCAGAGGTACATATTTTATTAAATCCCGATCTGTTTCATCAATAAATTTTTTAAGCTCGTTGTTATTTTTAATTTCCAAATCAAATCGACACTCCCACTGTTCGATTAGTTTGTAACCCCCTGATAAAATTTTTTCCCGTTTTATTAATGTATTTTCATAACGATTGTTCAATGTAACACCACTTGAATCTTTGACATCGCGATTTGTTCGAAGACAAGGGCACCCGTGCCAATAGCAACCATAAAATTCATAAACTATACCTCTGTACCCCGCGTATTCTTCTTCCTCGCTGGTGTTGTCAATTTCACGATATCCATCTACAAGAAGACCTCCTGGTAGTCGCTTTTCACTCGAATGACCCGCGTGACGAATAGATTTATTACATTTTTTTTCCTCCCAGTATAGCCACTGTAGAGCTTTTTTTGACTGTTTATTACAGCGTCGGTAATCTTTCACCGGAATTATGCCGATTTGCTCGTGTTTCAAAAAATTTTTGCGAAATACTTGTAAGCAAGAGGAGGCTATTGTAGTACACTCCGCAAAAGGATCAACGTTCATCTGTTTGAAAATTTTACGAAATTCCAAGCAAGCAATTCTTAATATTTTTACATCCTGCTTACAGTACTTTACAAACTCATTTTGAAAATCAAAAATATAATTTTCGCCAACTTTTTCATTGTACCACTTAATTAAATTTTCACGATCTTTTGCAAAAAGAGTATCTGGGGAGAAAGTTTCTAAGGGTGGCATTTTGCCACGATAATTTTGAAATTGGGGTAAATTAAAAAGGTGCGGAAAAGTACCTTTTTCAACACCTGAGAAACCATACGCCTTAGGCAAGGACGCCAAAGACATATGAAAGTAATTTAAACTATCTATAAATTTTACATTTTTGTATTTTATTGAGATAATCTTTGACCCGTTTAATATTACCGATGGACTTGAGGCTGGCCCGTCATAATTTTCGACGATATATTTTAGAATGAACTGCGCATCGAAACCTTGTGCATTGTGAGCAATGCAAATTATTTTATTAAACTCTTTCGGGGCGCGAAAGCTAACTCTACCAGCTGTTTTACCGGGTCAATTTTGAAAACATATTCGCGTATCCCACAAAAAGCGCAATCATTCGAAATGTCGTCATCATTTGCACAATTATCGCACAATTGATGGACGACACATAAATTTGGCACGTGTTTTTTAATGTTTGTGTCCCCCAAAGTTTCATTTGTCGTCGTTTCAAAATCGTAGAAGAGGAATAAACATTTTGCATCGCTATCTAGACTATTTTTAATAGGCTGCATGTAACAGAAGTGTTCAGTTGGCATCATTTTTTTGCAAATTTGACAGTAAGTCATATTGCATTGATGCTGCCTGAACACATCTGTTCCTTTTATTTTTTTAATTTTGTACATTTTTCCGCATTTCTTACATACTTTTACCGCATCGCATACGCGTAAGGTTTTGTAAAAAGCCCCTACCTGTAGATGTTGATTGAAACATTCTTTGCCATAAAAATATCGAAAGCAGTTGTCGCATTTTATTAAGTCTAGGGTTTGGTCGCATTTCGGTTTTTTTTTACACATATAACACTCATACGCACACTTGTGATACAATTTATCGGTATATGCTTTATTACATGGCACACAATAATAAGCATACCCACTAGCACCCGTTAAGTTTAAAATTGGCTGATAATGTGACCCCAATGGGTTTTCGTAATACATTATTCGCAAAGTATGATTAATATTTTGGTTTGCAGCTAATACCAGCGCAGTTCCGTCAAAAATCGGTAAACTACCTTTGCCAAAATTTTTGTACTCGTATACTACAATAGCTTTACCGGTCCGAGCGTAGAATGTTTGAAATTTTTCTATTTCAGCAAGCCCACAGCCTTGTGGGGGTATTTCTACCCGCGCTTCCTCTACAAGATATTTAGCAGCAGCAGTTTGCGCGCCATTTTTTGTCCGCCTACGAATTAATTCCCAATAGTCAAACATCGGACCGGTTTTCAGTTGCCCTTTGGCAGCATGAACCTCTGCCGTGACTAATGATCGCGGTAAACAAAGGTTGTCGTCATTCGATATAGTTAAAATTGATTTTTTTTGGACATCCGGTCTGGTCAATTTGACCCTAGCACCGCCCGACCCAACCAAATATTTTTTAACATTTTTAACGATGTCGCAATTAATAATAATACTATTTTCTATATTGAAATCAGTAGAACTTTGTGAAGCTTTAAAAAAAATATCCCACAAATCGTCGCTGCTAAAATCTCTTACATATCTAAAAGAAAGCCAAAGTGGCCCCGAGTTAAAGCTTTCCGACTCTACTGTAATACCGATATAATCCATGGACCTACCCTTTCTCCGTAGATTATCAGCAAGCTCACAAATTCCTTGACGAAGAAACGTAAAAAAATCCTCACCCTGAGATGGCCTGTTGAATTGAACCCGCATTCGTTGTCCACTGTAATTGAATCGTTGGTAACACCGGATTTCCTCGGTCTCCATTTGAAAATATTGACACTGCTCTGGTGGTTGTTGTTGTTGTTGTTGTTGTTGTTGTTGCTGCTGCTGATGTTGATGGTCTTGTTGTTGGTTACGCAATTCATTCTCTTCTTTTTCTGCGGCCAAATTAGGCCTTTGACGACCCGCCCCTGTCTGGGAAAAATAGTTGCCTGTAAATTCATTTGTAAAAAAAAAAATAAAAATAAAAAATAAATAATAAAATTAAAATAAACAAAGGTTTGTTTACCAACAGACGCTGCTGCTTCTTCTTCTTCAATTATTAGAGGCATGTCTCGATTATTGACTACTACTTGTGCGGCGTCCTCTTCATCGCTACTGCCGGGGCTACTAGCACTGAGTGTAGCACTACTACTTCTCGATGATCTTCGACTCTTGGTAGTACGCACACTGCAGGATCTTTTGCTGTCGTTGGTAGTAGTAGTACTACTACTACTACTACTACTGCTGCTGCTGCTGCTGCTGCTGCTGCTGTCGCTTCTTCTTCTTCTTCGTAAAGAAGCACCTCTGCTGCCACTATCACTTCTTTGAGATTCACGACCAGTAGTGGTGCGCGAGCTACTGTAACTCCGTGATTTACCACTACAACGTGTGTTGCTACTGCTGCTGCTGCTGGCTGTGGTGACAGTATCGTTGGTGGCATTGCTACTACTTTGCTTTCTGCGCGAGCTTTTGCTATTGTTACTGTCACAACTGCTGCTGCTGCTACTGCTACTGATGCTTCTTTTTCTTGTATGCACACTGCAAGATCTTTTGCTGTCAGTGCTACTACCGCCACTAACACTTTTTTGAGATTCGCGACTAGTAGTGCTGCGTGAACCACTGCAGCTCCGTGATTTACTACTGCTGCAACGTGCGCTATCGGTAGCACTGCTACTGTTGCTGCTGCTGCTGCTGCTGCTGCTGCTGCTACTTCGTTTTCGGCGCAAGCTTTTGCTGTTGTTACTATCGCAGCTGCTGCTGCTGCTACTGCTACTGATGTTTCTTCTTCTTGTATACACACTGCAGGATCTTTTGCTGTCAGTGCTACTACTACTGCCACTAACACTTTTTTGAGATTCACGACTAGTAGTGCTGCGTGAACCACTGTAGCTCCGTGATTTACTACTACAACGTGCGCTACCGGTGGCACTGCTACTGTTGTTGTTGCTGCTGTTGCTACTGCTGCTACTTTGTTTTCTGCGCAAGCTTTTACTTTTGTTACTATCACAGCTGCTGGTGCTACTGCTGCTGCTTTTGCTACTCCTACTTCTTCTTCTTCTTCGAGAATCACGACCACTAGAACCACTAGGGACCGTACTTGCATTTTTTTTTATATCTTCGTCGGATGAACTTATAATTTTTCTTATTTTACTTCTTACTCTGCCTTCTATAGGACTCAAATCGTCACTGCTGTTGCTGCTGCTGCTGCTAATAAGTCTTCTGTATCTCTTATTGTTAACTTTACCCTTTATAGGGTCCGAATCATCGCTGCTGGTGCTGGTGCTGACGAGCCTTCGTCTTCTTTTATTATTGCCCACTACTCCCTTTATAGGACTATCAATCGAATCTAAAAAAAAAGAAAACTTTATTATAAAATAACACAATAAATAATGTATAAATGTATAAACATAAATACTTACCACGAGACAGTTCCACAGCCCGTAGAACAATAGCGTCTCCTAAATCGTCCTCGTTCATTTCTCTCATCGCTACAAAATTTTAATGTATTTTTATTATAACTTTTTTTTTGAATACTTAGTAACACAAAAAAAAGTATGTAAAAAAATTACCATTAGACAGTTCCACGGTCCGTAGAACAATAGCGTCCCCTAAATCATCCTCGTTCATTTCTCTCAGTACTAAAAAATTTGAATTAATTTTTTTATTTTAACTTTTTTATTATTAGCACACACTAACAACTATGCCCAATAAAACTATTTACTAACATTGATTCCGTAAATCACTCATTTTTTTAAATTTATTTATTTTTTTACACTGACGCGTAACAGGTTTCGTCAAAAGCTCAATCGAAACTACGGAAATATCCGTCAAATCCCAAAACTATGCAAAATTTGCTTTGATAGCTGACGCTAGGCAGCACCTTCCCCCCCCACACACACACACCCCACTCACCTCTCCTATCTCACGTGTACAAAAATTGCAAATGTAGCACTTTTTAATGCAGCTCTAGATTGCTGCGCTAATTCGTTCTCACACTAGAAACTAAGCAAATCCTATTTCCCCCACCTCTGTCTCCCACTCTTACGACTCAAAAAATTTCAAACGTTACACTTTTTTATAATACAGCTCTAAATTGATGCGCTTGTGGCTGTCTGTAGTTTTACGTTTGACCACGTGTAAATAAATAATAAAAATGCCCGGCAGCATTCAAAAATTAATTGACAGATGTAACTTAAATTCATCTAACCGTGAAAGAAAAGTGGCTCTGCGGGAAGCAATCATATTTTCAATTTTTTATTTAAAATACCAAAATAACGCTCGCATAAAACATAGGTTTAACCCTTACACCTTTAATCACATCAAATGGGTTACGAGTCAGAGCTACACTTTTCTCTTCGATTTATTGCAGTGGATTTTGGACAAAAGCAAAGTACGCGACATTATTCAAATGTATAAAAAACACTACAAATATAGTGCCGACGTGATGATGTGCGTCGGGCAATTTATAATTGGCGGTAAATATCGCCGTAATAAAAAATTTAAAACACTCAAGACGCATTTCCTGGAGATTTGTGGTAAGTTCTAGTGGTAAAAATTTACAAACTTTTATTTATTTAAGTAATTAAAAATTGTTTTCACTTGTCTATAACCAGCCAAAATAAATCTTCGGAACGAACTCATGGTGGAAGAGTACGAAGAATCAATAGAATCATCAGCTGACCAGGCAGTGTAAAAGTACGAAGAATCAATAGAATCATCAGCTGACCAGGCGGTGTGAAACTACGAAGAATCAATAGAATCATCAGCTGACCAGGCGGTGTGAAATAAAATAAGTGTAATATAAAAATTGGAGAAATAAAAAAATAATGGTTTCAAAAAATTGATTTTTTTTTATTTCAAACACCTCACCTACAAAAAAATAATTAAAGTTTTTACTTCTTGATATAAAAAAATAATTAAAGCCAAACTTATTACTTGTATTTAAATTTTTTACTTCTTAACTTACTTTTTTACTTTAAAAATATATTTGCTAGAAAACAATGGTTCATCATTTAATAATTTGAAATTAATTAAAGCATTGATATCAATCTTTAAAAAACTTTAAAATAAATTCATCATCATAACTTATAAAAATTTTGATACGGAATAAAAAAACATCAACGAAGCAGTGGCAGTGGCAACTTGGATGCTTGTAGAAAAAACATCAACTCAGCAGTGGTAAAAAACATTAAAAATTTTTTTTTAATTTAATTAAGTAACGATAGTATTTGAAACTATAAAGGTGTTAATAAAAAAACAAAAAATTAGTTAAATTTTTTTTATTCGTTTCTTTATTCATTTAATTTATAATTTGATATAAAGATTTAATTTCTAATATTTACTTCATAACTATTTTCCAATATTTCTTCTATTTTGTGACATGAAAAAAAAATTACATCTCGCGTTATAATGCCCAAGTCTTTATGTTCTCTATTGTATATTTTTAAAAATTGTAAAAAAGCCATTATTTCGTAGTATTCTCGGTCTTGTAAAAGAACCCGAAGAAGCAGGTTCAGATTTTCGCGTGCATCGTCTGTTCTGACGAAATCCGGGCTGTACTCATTCATTTCCTGTATAAATTGGCTTACACAGACACGTAAGCTCTCTCCTTTCGCTGTTGTTGCGTCCAAATTACAAAATTCCATATGAAGAAGTAAATTTAACAAAATACTCTTCAAAATGTCGAACGTGTGTACCCCGTATGACCAACACAACGAACCATAATATTCATCTCGCTGCCATTGCGAAATATCTTGTTGACCATCTTTTTTAAAGAAAAAAAAAAAAAAATTTTTAATTTATTTTTTTAATATAAAAAAATGATAAATATTATCTTGAAGTTAATAAAAACCAACCTTCATCTGTTATTAAATCAATACTTCTAATGAAGTCATCACCTTCCTCATCAGACATCATTTCTGCGATCACTAAAAAAGTTTTCACATATTTAGTAAAAAATTTAGATTTATATAGTACATTGACAAATTAAATTAACTTACGTTGATTCTGGTCCAAAGACATGACTTTAATTCTCCCGTGGCTAGAGCTACGAATTTTAAGGTGACACGAGCACATCACTCACGTGGACTAGGGGAGAGGGGTGGGGAGGTGGAGGCACTCGCGAGGACTAAGGAGAGGGAAGGGGGAGAGAGGGGGAGATACTCGCGGGGGGGAGGAGGATACTGTGGTGCGTCCGCAGACACCTCCTCCTCCTCTTACCTATGCAGCATGGATTTCTTCCCCCTCCCCTCCGCGACCTCTTGGTACCGCGCGGTGAGAGTCGCGAGAGCCGTGGAGGGAGGGGGGGGGAAGACACCGACGTCTACCTGTAAACACCAGGTAGGTGTGGTGGGGGTTTGTTTTGACGGCCCAGACCGCATGTTATACTACTCATACTGTTAGCCTTAGATCCAACTCCCTCTAACCAATAAGTCACTGGAGGTTCGAACTTAACAATTTTGAATGGTCCGTCCCACTTGGGTGCTAACTTCCCAGACCTTCCTTCCGCCGCGTTCGATAACGTTTTAATTCGTCTCCATACCCAATCTCCGACGTTAAATGTCACCTGTCTACGACCTTTGTTGTACGCCCTTGCCTGTGTCTCCCTGGATTCATGAAGATGCCTCGCCACTAGATCCCTCAAAGCATCCAACCTCTTCATCCTATCTATCCATATCTCTGGATTCATCTCTAGCTTCGGACCTCTCACTTCCAACTCTCGTCGAAGACTTTTGACCGGTTGCGGTTGTCTACCAAAGTTTAAATACGCCGGGGACACCTTTGTTGAACTTTATATCGCCGTGTTCACCGCATGTCTGAACTCATGTAAGTGTTGATCCCAAGTTCGATGATCGTGTCCCACGAAGATGGCGATCATAACCTTGAGAGTTCTATTACTCCTCTCTACCGGATTTGATTGCGGGTGATACGGTGGGATCAAAGCTCTCTTGATACCGAATTCTTCCAGGAGTTTGTCCAGACCTTTGTTTTGAAACTCCTTGCCATTGTCCGACAGGAAGAAATCAGGGGTTTCCCAACGGAACAAGATTAATTCTTCAAAAGCTCTCGCTATGCTCTTCCCTGTAGCCGTACGCAGAGGTCTCAGCTCCACCCATCGCGTAAATAAGTCCTGGAACACCAAGATGTATTTGTTTTGAGTTTTGCTCATTGGGAACTCCATCAAGTCGGCTGACACCACTGCCCAAGGCCGTTCCACTATTCGCCTGCCCATGAGTCCCTGCGGTCCCAGTTGAAAGACCTTGTACTGCTGACAGAGTTCGCATTCATATATGTAGTTCTGGACATCGTGCCAAATGCCCGGCCAATAATATTCTCCGGCCACCCTGTTGTAGGTCTTATTTCGGCCCAGATGCCCTGACGATGTCAGACAATGAGCATCGTGAAGAATTCTCTCTCTTTGGTCCGTTGGAATGACCATTTTCCAACCTTCCTCGTTGTTTGACACTGGATCCAACAATTTATCTCTGCGGTAACAATAAAGCAAATTCCCGTCTACCCTCCATTCTTTATACTTGTTTGGATACTGTCTAACCTCTTCCAATTTCTGGACATACCACGGATCTACACTCTCTACAATTTCTCCCACCTCGTCTACATCATAACTCCTTGACAACCAGTCGGGCAAGTAATGATTAGCACCTTTGCGATGAATTATCGTGAAATCCCATTGTTGTAAAAACAAAGCCCATCTTGCCAGTCTACCAGTCGGATCCTTCAGGTTTTTGAGATACTTCAAAGCGCTGTGATCGGTTATTACCGTAAAATGAGTACCCTCAATATACGGCCTGAATTTTTCGATGCCAAATTTAACAGCCACCATTTCTTTTTCCCACACTGTGTAGTTTTTCTCATGGTTTTTTAGCATACGGCTGGCAAAACAAATGGGATGTTCTCCGTCTTCAAAGTCTTGGGTCAAAACCGCTCTAATTGAATCTTTGCTGGCATCGGTTTGGACCGTGAAAGGTAGCGTGAAATCTGGTCTCGCTAAAACTGGAGCTTCAGTGAGTGCCCTCTTCAGAGTGTCGAAAGCTTCCTGTTCTTCAGTTCCCCAATTCCAAGGGAATTTCTTCGACGTCAATCTGGTCAGTGGAATTTTTATCTCTGACTCATGTTCTATGAATCGGCCGTACCAGTTAATGACGCCAAGGAAACTTCTCAAACCTTTCATCCCCTTTGGCGCGGGAATCCTCAAAATAGGGTCTACCTTTTCTGGATCAGGTCTCAACCCTTCCGCGTCCAGCAAATAACCCAGGAATTTCACTCGTGAACAACAAAACTCACATTTCTTTGCGTTCACTACCAAACCAGCTTCTGTCAACCTCCTCAGTACGAACTCTACCCAATACAGTAACTCCACAAATGTGAGGGCAATGATGATTATATCGTCTAAGTAGGCAAACACATTTGGTTCTACATCCAGGCCAAATAACGCGTCTATCAGTCTTTGGAAAGTTCTTGGGGCATTTGAAAGACCGAAAGGCATTCGCAAAAATTCGAACAATCCTTTCCCTAGGACTGCGAAAGCTGTATACTTGCGACTCGCAGGATCCATGGGAATCTGAAAGTACGCCTGTTTTAAGTCTATCTTACATATGTACCTGGCTTTCCGCAACTTGTCCAAAACCGTGTCTACACTGGGCAAAGCATACGCGTCCTTGCGAGATACTTTATTCACATCTCTGTAGTCTATGCAAAACCTATAATCCCCATCACCTTTCTTTATGATAATCGGTGCACCTTTCCACTCACTATTTGATGGTTGAATGATCCCGGTCTCTAACATCTTGTCTACTTCTCTACGGGCTACTTCCTCCATAGCCGGTGACATTCTACGATGAGCATGACGTACCAGCACTGCTCCTTCGGTTAGTTCTATCCGATGCTGCGTTAGCGTAGTGAAACCCTGGAATTCTTCCGGTGGAGGTAAAATTTTCTTTGCGAGATCTTCGATCTGTCGTTTTTCTTCCTCGGAGATTTCGACCAGATCTGCGCATTCAGCCAATATCTCGGCCACCATTTCGACCCGCCGTTTCTCTTCCGGTGTTTCCTTCACTACTGCACATTCTGCAATGAGCGTTTCACCATTCTCTCCATCAACCTTCGTGAACTGGTGCCGTATGCCACTCGAACCACTTTTCCAGGAGCCATCCGCATAGTCACAACAAATCTCAAACGCTTGGATGAAGTCTTGCCCCAGTATTATGTCGTTAGAGATGCCTTTCACCGCTCTGGGCGAAATCTTCTCGACTCGGCCATCTATACTCATCATCAGATCTAACTGGCCTAATACTGTGAGATAGTCATTACCCACTTGTTTGAGACTTGTAGCGCAAGGTTTTAGTTTCTCTCGAAAATGCTCAGCTACCGACTCCCCCACAATAGACACCGTGGCACCAGTGTCGTGTAAGGCTTGGAATGGTTTCCCATTCAACAAGACCTTGAAGAAAAACCTGTTATCTCTCACTAAACCACTTACTTCATCGTCTACTTCCTCAACTGGGCCTCGCACAGTTCCACCCCCCCCCCCTTGACGTGAACTAGTCTGAAAACCTTCAGCTTGTTCACTAACATTTTCAGTAGGGGCTTTGTAAAACCTTCGATTCAGAGACTAGTCGATTTGTTCCACAAATTTCTGCATTGCAACATTTATCTGTGTTAGTTGCTCATCGCTTATATTATCCCCACTTGCCAACCTTTCAATCAATTGTCCTATCTCTTACTCATTAACCTCTAAATCACCTTCCTTCCCCGTTTCCACATCTTCCACTTCATCCCTTTGTCTACACTCAACGCCGATTTCACCACTAATTTCACCAGCTTTTTCGCCTGTAGTTACTTTTGTCTTGTCTACTTTGTCGCTAATACTTTCGTTTACCTCCTTGTAAACGATTTCTGTAGGATTTTCACAAAACTTTTCACTTGTAGTTACTCCTGACCTCGTTACTCTACTGCCAATACTCATGTCTACACCCTTGTCTACCTTTTCTTTGGCATTTTCACAGGTCCTTTCACTTTCGGCTACTCCTGCTTCTGCTACTTTATTACCATGATTACTTTCTTCCTGCGTTGGTGTTATTTCTTCCTCACTCCATTTTATCCCACTCTTACTCTTAGGAATTGCTCCTATTCTCCTGGCCTTAAAATCATTCACCACTTTCCGCACATCCCATTTTTCACTCTCCTCACTCTCACTCTCTGTCTCCCTAAACTCCTCTACTTCCTCATTTTCCTCCTCACCCGTCCAATCTTCCTCCCACATTTCTTCCACCTGTCGTTCCACGTCTACCTCCTTCTCTCCGTCTACTTCATTACTGTTAACTACTGCTGTTGTGGCCCCTGATTGTTGTTTGGGAGTGTTGGGCCACCCGACGCTCCCGCCTTGGCGTTTCCTAGCAAGGCTAACAACTTTGAGCAATTTGCACAGTTTCTCACTGTAACACCCTTTGCACCACAACCTTGAAAACTTGTTGCTTGGGCATTCAATGGGCAACTATTTGCAAAATGTCCAGTCTGTCTGCATTTATAGCAGCAAAGATCTGGGCATTCCCAAATCCGATGACCAGGTCTACCACAACTACGACAGTTGCCCATTGGTCTACCTTCACTTTGAGTTTGTTGTTGTCGTGATTGTTGTTGTTGAGTTTGTCTATTTTCTCGTTCTAATTGTTGTCTAGCTTGCTGGGGTTGTTGGTCTAGTTGTTGTTGTATTTGTGGACGTGATTGATGTTGTGAATTTTGTTGTGTTTACATTTGAGGACCTAGTTGCGGTGGCCTCATTTGTTTATTGACGTTTTGTTGGTTATACTGGTTGTTCTGCCAGCCATTTTGGTTGTTTCCGTTGTTTTGTCTATTTTTCCAGTTTGGTTGATTCCCTAACTGGTTATTTTGCACCTGAATACTTGCTACTTCATTTCCCTGTCCTCGAATTGGGCTGTCTACGTTTTTGTTCTTTTTGTTTTTCTTTTTCGCTTTCCTTTCCTCCCCACTAACCATCGCAACTTCATTTACTGCAGCCACTTTACTTTTCGTGTTCGTAAATGCTGCTATAGGTATTCGGCATTTGTCTTTGGTTGGTGGTCCTACAAATCTGTTACAATCCTCCTTCTGTCTTTCGTATCTTCTTCCGTAGTGCTCCAAATCGTCTACCGTGTCTACTCTTTTATTATCCAAGAACCACTTGTATTCAGGCTGCAACCCTCTTCTTATTATCTCTATTTGTTCGTCTTCTTCCAGAGGATGCTTTAAAAATTTAAAAAGGACTCCCAGACAAGTGATGTAGTTTGATATCGTTTCTCCTTTGCCTTGAGTCCTATTTCTTATCTCGTCCATGACCTCATACTGTGAGTATTGGCCAATAAAGTTTCTCTGGAACGCTTTTTTAAAATCATGCCACGTTTCAATCTTCAAAATCGCCGTGTCGTACCATCTTAGTGCACGATCCTCCATCACACTCGCCACTGCGTTTATTATTTGAGTGTCCGACATGTTACTATTTCGTCTACACCTGTCTAGCTTGTTCAGGAATTGTTCTGGGTTTTCTTTTCCCTCATCCCCTGAGAATTTTAAATTCCAATCTTTTAAGATTCTCACACAATTGATATTGCCAGACTGTGTATACCCGTGTCTACGATGTCTTACTGGTGATCGGCTGTCTGATGATGAAATACTGCGATTTCGTCTTGAGACATGTCTATACTCTCTCGAACCGGATCTACTACGATAATTTTGTCTACGTCTACTATGTTCTCTTTTACATCTATGGCCTCGGATCCACGACCCATGACGACGTTCCTCCGATGAAGAAGACAATCGGTGTCGATGGCCTCGTAGTCTACTATTGACTCTTCTATGACTCCTTTCTCGTGACGATGAATCCCTTCTCTTATGAGACGGGGATCCGTGACGAATGTGTCGAGTTATGGAAGCTCGTAGTTTACTACCATGGGAATGTCCATGATGTAGTTCTTTGGACCTAGATCTTCGATCTCTTCTTTCTAGAGAACTGTGATCGAGTTCCCGAGATTTAATGTTGACGTGACGTCTTTCCCGTGATGTAGATTTATATCTCTTATGACCAGGTGTGGATTTGTAGTGGTTCTCCCTAGAGGAGGATCTATAACGTTGTCCACGATGACGAGACGACTCATTCTTTTCATTGTTATGAAACTTGTTTTTCTCACGCTGTCTAGTTATCTCATCGTCGTTTGTTTCACTACCACTACTTGTACATTGTCTGTTTTGTCTTCTGACATTGTACCGTTTCTTTTCTTTTCCGAATCTTTTCATCTCTTCCTGTCTACTTTCCATTTTTCCATTTCTAGTGCTTCTCTTTACTAGCCGTTTTCTTCGTTTCTCTATCCTTCTATCACCTGAATCTCCACTTTCATAGTTTTTCTCTGACTCATTAGCATTTCCACCAATCAATCTATTCTCTCCTTTTCTTCGGTCCATTGACTTTTCCATGTGTCTACTTGTGCCTACATCTTGTTTTCTCAAACCTAAGTTTAATTGCTTGTTTTTCCACTCCGAGTGAACACCGTGTGAAGGAGACATAAACAAGTTCCTCACATCCAGAGGTGGTTGAATTATGGTTTTTCTTAAACCCGTTTCATTCATTCTCTTCTTTGTGCCATCGTTCTCTGGAATTGAGTAACTTGTCTTAGATTCTTGGTCTTTATTGTTAGCCACATCTCTCTCCAATTGATTTTTCTCTCTATCCTGCGAATCATTCTCGTCTCCATCTGTCTGATATTCACTCCCGCTATCGTCTGTAAACAATTTGTCTTCTCTCGTTCCCCGTTTTTGATTCGTTTGCCTCGATTTCCTCTGTCTGTGTAGTCTCGTGTCCAGCACGTATTCTTTCACTGGTTGTTCTTTCGGATCCATTCCTTCATTGTCTACGGATGGTATCCACGGGATGTCCAACCTCTTTCCTTCCTGGATTAACTCAACTCGTAACAGTCTTTCACAGTTTGTCTCTAAAGAGCCTGTCGTGCTTACCTTCGCTTTCACCAGCTCTTCCTTCACTTGATTTTCACTCATCAATCTGAATTCATTCAACCTTTTCCTAATGTCACGAGAATTTGTTAATAATCTTCTCATGCTGTCTACATATGTCCGGTATTCCATCTTCTCTGCCATTTCTCACGAGAACACAACCACAAGAAAAAGAGAAAAAAAATACTGTCTACACTCAATCTTGAATCTGAGAAAACAAAAAAAAATTTTGTGTCTACACTTAATCTTGGACCTGAAAAGAAAATTATCACTATCTAATACTCTTGAACCTGAAAGAAAATTTTCACTGACTCTAATTTTCTTAATTCACAAAAAACAATTTTCTGTCTACAATGTTCTTGAACCTGAAAGAAAATCTTCACTGACTCTAATTTTCTTAATTCACAAAAAAACAATTTTCTGTCTACAATGTTCTTGAACCTGAAAGAAAATTTACACTGACTCTAATTTTCTTAATTCACAAAAAAAACAATTTTCTGTCTACAATGTTCTTGAACCTGAAAGAAAATTTTCACTGACTCTAATTTTCTTTATTCACAAAAAAAAAAATTTTTTCTACAATGTTCTTGAACCTTTGCTTTCCAGTCGCTATTATTTTTATTTTATCAACTCTTCTCTTTTGTACTACAAATAAATCTTCCTAAAACCTGGTAAAATCCAAAAAATAAAATGTATATTTATGTTGGACACTAGCCAACAATTAAATTATTTTATTGGTTGGACACTAGCCAACAATTAATTTATTATATTTGCCACAAATATTCCCAAATATCCCCAAATATCCTTCACCAATTGTTAATTTCCATAAATCCACACTCATCCGTTCAAAGTTCAACCTTTCGAAATTTTCCTATGTACCACCCTGGAAAATTCTACTAAGTCCAACTGCTGCTAAAGGAAAAAAAAATTTTAATTTCTATCCCAAAAAAAAATTTCTAAGTTCAACTTTTCGAGATTTTTCAATGTTCCACCTATGAAAAATTCTACTAAGTCCAACTTCCGCGAAAGAAAAAAAATTCTAATTTCTATCACCGAAAAATTTTCTAAGTCCAACTTTTCGAAATTTTTCAATGTTCCACCTATGAAAAATTCTACTAAGTCCAACTGCTAAAAAAAAATTCTAAGTTCTCTCGCCGAAAATTTTTCTAAGTTCAACCCTTCCGAAATATTCTAAGTCCCTAACCTGTCTCCCAAAAATTTTCTAAGTCCCTTTGTTCTCGAAAAAAAAACAAAAAAACCTCTAGTCAAAACTAAAAAAAATAAAAAAAAATTGCAATAACCGAAAAAAAAAATAAAATATTTCCTCTCCTCTCACCAACTCTCCGTGGATTAATTTAAAAAAAAAAAAAAAAATTAACAAAAAAAATTATGTTCGGGCGCCATTTGTAACGGGGTATTTCTTGAGAAAAGGGCCTCCCTTAAATAATTAAGAAAGTTTCCCGGGCCCTCCCGTCTTCATCATCCCCTCCAAACACTCTCCGCCAATCCACACAAATTAATCGAATTAAGCCTCATTCATACTCGAGGAACAGTCATTTGTCCACCAATCAGACACATTCACGCCACAACACCTAATCACGCTCCCGTCTACAATCTTCCGGTGGCGATCGCCACGCCACCTATAATACGCGCGAAAATCCAAAATAAAGAATAAAAAAAAATAATGCACACGAGGCACTCACTGCGTTATCCTATCCCTCGCGCACATACTCTCTCTCTCGCTCTCCCCCGATACGCACCCATTGTTCGCGCAACGTACAAAATAAAAGAAAATAAAATCTCACTCACGCCCGTGTCTACTGTGGTGAGTGTGCGCGCACTCGCTTGGCGACGCAGTTGCGTCGTCTGCCGACACGCGCCGCGCACCTCCTCCTTCGCCGAAAACTCCCTGACGGAGAAATCGAACCCGTGTGTGGTGTATGTGTGTGTACGTGCGCGCCCTGGGCCGGGAGAGCCTTCCCGGGTGGTGAACATGTGTGTGTGTGTATGTGTCGTGCGCGCGCCGGGTGCTCGTGCTGCTGCAACAGCAGCGTCCAGCCGACGGCGATCGTCGCCACGTGGTCGGCTTCTGCTGCGCGAGAAAGTGGCATGGTTATCACCTGAGAAAGTAAACAAACAAATAAATAATTTCATTGTTTCCCAGGTGACCTGACACTGCCAGGTAAGAAAAATAATTTACGAGGGATTCACTCCCTCGCAATCATTATTAAATGAGAAATCAATTCTTTTCCATTTGTTGCCTGTTAAATGAACAAAATTAACTAATTGTAAAACGATAATTTTGTTATCGGTAAGAAGCATTCTTCTCGACAATTTTGGTGCTATGCATCCATTTGAGCATTCAGAATACTCAGATCCGGAGTAATTAAAGTTGTAATCTATAATATCTTGCAAGTTCAAATTTTCAGTATGCTCAGGTAAATTAGCTAGGTAAACAAAGTTATCGTAAGGATTTTCATAAGTCAACTCTTCACATTTTGAACATTGAAATTGTAGTTGTATTTGTTGTTTTAAAGTTGAATATAAATTAGAAGATTTTTGACATAAATAATCAATAAATTCAGAAGCATCTTCTTCTGTATCGTTGATAAACTGATTACCAGCAAATGTACGAACTGCTTTTATATCCACAAACTTTTTAGAGTGATAGTTTTCAAATGCTAAACTTAAAGCACTTGCTTCTAAATTTAAGTAAAATAAAGATTTAACAGATTGGCAGTTAAATAAACTTTGCAATGATGCAATAGCATAACATGACCTGCTACTTTCATTTGTTAATCCAATGATTTCCCACGCATTAAAAGGATCATTAAAAGTAGTTTTTGTTTCGAATGAGATCTTTTCATTTATATTTTTTAAGGTAACTTCTGTTGAGATTTCGGATCAGTTACAGTACGAGGTTTTAAAATAGAAACTATCGGAACATTAAAAGTATTTTCAACATCTTTTGACAAACTTTCGGGTTGTAAATAACTTTGCGATTTTTCTGCCAAAATGTCAAGTAAAGACTGGTTTAAATGTAAAACAGAAACTTGAATAACAGGTAAATTTTGTTGAATATTTTTTATGAAATTTTGAAGCTGCATTGTAACAGGTTGTGGAAAAACAGATTGATTTTTTTTTAAGATTGATTTAGTTTGCTGCTTAAAAGGATAAGTTTTGTTATTTTTTATTTCAACTTTATTCATTTTAATATTGTCGTAATTAGAGTTTTGAACATCATTTTTAGATGAATGAGATTTTTTTTCATCAAATGGTGTACTCGATATTGAATTACAAATTTGAAAAACAGGTAATTTATTTTGAATATTTTTCAAAAACCCTTGAGGTTGCATAAAGGTTGAATCATCAACATAAATTTTATTTTTATTAGCTGCTTTTAAAATAGAAGAATAAGGTCGCTTCAGAGTAAAAGTTTTATTTACGTTCTGTTCAAATGTTTTGTCTTTAGTTTGACAATTATTATATATTTTGATATTATTTTGGATAATACTACATCTGTTTTTAAAAGTATTAAAAAAATTACTAGATCTTGTATCGAAATTTGGAAAAGGTTCTTCTAAAAATTTATCATCAAAAATTTTAAGAACATATTGATGTAATTTACTTTCATCAATACTCAGTTGTTCCGGTTCTTTTCCAAACAATTTTGCAATAGTAAATATTACTACAAAATATCCACAATCACGTCCATTAGTCTGATTGTGAACCTGAGGAAATTCTATTGGTTTATTTTCTGCAAAGTGGTACCCGTGTAATTTGATTAAAAATTTCCTAAAATCTTCATGAAGATATTGAGCTCCTATGGAGTCGTAAATCTTAATAGACTAAGTATCATAATAACTAAGAACCCAATGACCTATCGACTTCTTTTTTAACGAAGATTCTAATTTTGATTGAGCTTTAAAGTTTGGTGGGGCCCGAAATAAAATTTGAATATGTTTTTGATCTCGGGGAATTTCTCGTATTCTGTCTACATTCTGAACATAATAATGAGATTGAGGTTTATAAGTAGAATAATATGTTATCATTTGATGTATAAAGTCTATGTGATCTCCTTTTAAACATTCCTTTTTCATAATAATACTCCTATCATAAATAAATCTCAAAATTGATTGAGCGGGCATCCGTTTCGTTACGCAAGGAAAGTGTTTAATAATACTATTTTCCAACAGAAAAGAGAGATGGCTTCTTAACTCATTTTGTTTATAGAAAAGCATATCCGGTTTTAATTGAAATAAAATCGACGTTGCATAAGCAATCGCAAAAACTCCACTGTCAGATGCATTTACTTGAGGTTCCACAATTGGAAAAAAAATGTGTCGATCACTCTCAGAAAAAATGTATGGGTGTAAAACTTGCAAAATATTTTTTTTTATCATCATCAAGAAGTTTAGAATTTGAAGAATCAAAAATATAAAGATTTTTTGCATCATAATGAGTGCAAATCCAGTGATCAACACCATCTTTAGTTTTACCAAATAAGATTTGAATATGTTTTTTTTCGGCCGGAATTTCAAAAAAATCTGATCTCTGAATTTGAAATGTTTCATAAATAATATACTCAGGAAATGAGAAAGGTATCAATTTCGAAAAAGCATTTATATGCTCATCTACTTATATGCCACCATTGATAATAATGTCGTAATTATCTTGACTAAGACAATCAATTTTTTTAATAAATCTAAATAAAAAATTTGTTGTATTTATTTATTTTTTTGCCGTTATGATATAAAAATATAGTGACAAAAGCGTAGGCGCAGTAGGCTGCCAAAAAAATGCTATTTTTGTAGCTAAGGCGCACTAGGCTGCAAAAAAAGGCTTAACTGAAAGCTTAGGCGCAGTAGGCTGCCAAAAGAATGCTAAATTTATAGCGTAGGCGCAGTAGGCTGCCAAAAAAAAGACTTAATTTAAATCGAAGGCGCAGTAGGCTGCCGGAAAAAATGTTAAATTTATAGCTTAGGCGCAGCAGGCTGCCGAAAATAGAATTTATATAATTAAAAAAATAATAATAATAAATAATAATATAATACTTACCTTGACAGCTAATTCTTGACAAATCTTCAATCTTGATTTTTCACTGAAATGAAATGATTGTTAATTAAAAAGTAGAAATGTAATTTTTTTAAACGTAGATGTGTGTGAATTTGCACGGATATCCTACGCGAGACAATGCGGAAAGTGATAAGAGCATGGATTAAAAAAAATTTTTGCAACAATTACCCCCTATTAAAAAAAACATTTATTTAAAGTCAAGGATTTTCGTAAGAAAGCAATCAATTTTCAATGGTTTTTTTTAAAGATTTCTTAATAATCCTAAGATCCTAAGATAAAAGAAAGAACCAAAAAAGAATGTCAGCAATTTATTCGTGATGTGATTGGTTGAAGAACAAAATTTAAAATTTAAATTTTTAGTTTTAATTTTTAAATTACAATTTAATTAGGCTAGGGGGGTTTTCTACACAAAAATTTTTCTACACACTACACAAAATCGACTCTACACAAAATTTCAAATTTGAAAAATTATTTCAATTAATAGTTCTACACAAGCGAAGTTCTACACAAATGAAGTTTGTGTAGAACTTGAAAAATTATTTTTGTTAGATTTTTGACATACTAAGTACTCGGTAGTTTTCAAGCACACTGACAACGAAATAAGGCGTGTTTTAGAATTTTACTAACTAAGGTCTACTCATTTAAGGTAGAAAATTGTTTTTTTTAGTTTTTCAACATGTTAAGTACCCAAAGGTTTTCAGGTACGCTGAGTACAAATCAGAGCTTGATCGTCGAGTTTAACGGGTTTTAGAATTACTTATATAAGGTAGAAAACTATTTTTCTCAGGGCAAGCTGATTACGAATTGGAGCGTAGTTTTCAAATTTTACCAGTTAGGACTACTCATATACGATGGAAAATTATTTTTCGCAGATTTTAAACATATCGTGTGCCGAACGGTTTTCAGGCAGGCTGATTGTGTATCTGAGCGAGTGTGATTTTAGGATTTTACTAAATAAGGGTTACTCATATAAGGTGGAAATTTTCTTTAATATTTTTATAATACTTAGTACACAGGCGTTTTCAAGCTCACTCACAAATAATAGAAGCGAGATTTTAGGATTTTACTAAGTAAGGCCTACTCATATAAAAAGTGGAAAGTAATTTTTTTTTTCAGTTTTTCATCGTATTTGTATTTTACAGTTTTCACGTAGTTGATTCGAAATAAAAGCTTGTCTTTCTAGTTCGACTTGTGTAAGGTCTACTTAAATAAGGTATAGTATTATTCTTCTCAGATTTTTAAAATACTCAATACCCAGTAATTTTACGATTTTACTTAGTAAAGGCTACTTATATTAGGTAGGAAATAATTTTTTTCTGATTTCAATCTTATTTGTATTTTACGGTTTTCAGATTTTCACTGATTAAAAGAAACAGCTTGACTTCAAGTCTTGACTTTCAAGTTCAACTTGTATAAGGGCTACTTAGATAAGGTGGGAAATTTTTTTATTTAGATTTTTAAAATACTTAGTGCACAGGCATTTTTTAGGATTAATTTATAGGCTTCGAAGAGTTCGCAGGTGAGTTGAAGGCAAGGCATATCGAAGAACTCTTCCTGATCGAGTAAGACCAGATACCAAAGCCAACCAGAAATCCGTCGCATTCGAGCAGACGAAGGTCTCATACCGATCAACGGAGTCCCCTGCTATTTTCCAGGTCCCCCGAGAGGGTCCCGGTCGATCACGGGAGTCCCCAGCGCTCGATAAAAGAGCTTCTACTGGGCGGGTGACGACGAGTTTACCGGTAAGCCGAAGTATCAGTCGCGGTAACCGCAAGCGCCCGAATTTGAACAAATAATACCAAAGGCCGAACGCAAAAAGATTTCCACGTCCAAATACCAAAGCCAACCAGAATTCCATCGCATTCAAGCAGACGAAGATCTCATACCGATCAACGGAGTCCCCTGCAATTTTCCAGGTCCCCCGAGAGGGTCCCGGTCGATCACGGGAGTCCCCAGCGCTCGATAAAAGAGCTTCTACTGGGCGGGTGACGACGAGTTCACCGGTAAGCCGGAGTATCAGTCGCGGTAGCCGCAAGCGCCCGAATTTGAACAAATAATACCAAAGTACAATAATACAAAATTATTTACTGAACAAAAACCAATGAATCTATAACCACAAAAGTTTAAATGACTCTGAATGTAGCACAAAAGTAAAGGGTATATATAATTATTGTAGGTTAATGTAGATGAAGCTTCGACAAAATTTGTTTTAGATAAATGATAATTTAATATAATTGCGCGCGCTTGCGCGGTGACAGAGACTGGTTACATGATGAAAAAGCATACATTGAAAAAAAATGTTTATATAAATCGATGTCTAAAAAAAAAAGCTTTAAAAATTTTTTTTTTGAGAATATTACATATAATCACTGAATTGTAATAGAAAAAATTTGTACTTTTTTTCGCGGAAAATCAATTCTTTAACGTTCTAAATCTTATTACTTATTTTATACTTTACTTTTTGACGGACATTGCAATTATATATTATATATAAATACTAAAGTCAGTTCTACTATTGAAATTTTGGCAGTTTCGGAAAACCGCAAAAATTTTAAATTCATTAATTTAAAAAAATTTATGTACAAGTTAATTAACTTCATCATCGCAAATATTGTAAACCAGAGAGATTTACTCTGCATATTTGTAAGTTCTGTAGCTACCTCTCAGTCTTTTTTCAGTACATCAATAAGAAGAAATTTGATAAAAATAAATCAAAAAGTGACTTTGACTTTTTAAAAATACGATGAAAATAATTTACAATGTTAAACTCAATCAATTTTAGATAAAGCAACGTTGCAAATTAAAATAGCTCAATATTATTATGTACTAGCGTTTAAATAGCAAACTTATAGCACTACCGATTTAATAGCGTATGTTATTGCACTCTCCGGTTAGGATTCACTTTATTGCATTAAACCGTCATTTTAATTTGTTCTGATTTATTCCTATTAAATTAAATATATTATTTGAACAATTTTTCAAAATGTTGAAAAATTATTAAAAAGCAGTTTAGTTTGTTTTTAGTTCATGTCCTCATTTATCATAGGTGCTTTAGTACTCGGTTGGCTGATGCATGTAAAAAATACGACCAACCAACACTGTGAGGACGAGTTTTATCATGAGAATTCATAAAATTATTATTTATTTATTTATTTTGATACACTCTTCTCATTGTAGTATTTTTATTATTTATATAAAAAATATAAAAATTTTCCCATTTTTTTGAAAAGCTATGGAAATGAAAAAATAATAATAAACAAGATTTTATACTAGATCAGTTTAAAGCAATAAGTCGCCGTTTAGTAATTAAAAATGTTGTGTTGGTTTAAGAAAGAATGACTGTAAAAAATTAAAACCAAAAAAATTCTAAAAATATACTCTTACGGTACCCTGCGTATTGCACTAATTGCTGTCGAAATTCCATCGCGCTTTAGGATAAACAGTGTGCTTAAAAAAAGTATATTATTTAAGTAATAATTATATATATTATTACATATTTTGTGCCGTCTCGCGTCGTTTTGGGAGTCGAAAGTAATCTTCTATTGTCTCTAAAGTTTCTTGTATAAAATGAACTCGAAAGTGGTAACTTTTTTTTGCGCCAAAGAGGTATTAATCATATTAAATCCGATAGTTCTTAAAGAATATTTTTAAAAAATTGTCATTTATTATGAAGAACCTAAAAAAAATTAAATACCTTTTTAATTTTGAATCATATAAAGAGCTACAAATAGAAAAGTTTTATGAAAATGTTATGCTGTTTATTATTAGTTTTTTAGTATATATTTTTTGTTTTAAATTTTGTGTATAAAATTACATAATTTAATTTTAACACGCACTTATCACTGTACTCATTATTGACATGTTTTTGTGTTTATTGATTAGGATTCGAAAAAGGTAAGCAAGGTTGGTGTATAGACTGAATTTATTATAAAAATTTTTTAACATTTATTCTTCTAAAAAAAAGAATGTACTACAAAGTTGTAAAGGTAAAAAAACATTTAGTTCACAAAAGAGTTTAAAATTTTTAGAGCAAGTTTGAAAAACTTGAAATAAAAATATGAATTTTTTTTTTATATGTATCTTTGGGGGTTTAGAGCTTGGGGGATAGCCGACCAGTTTTTTTGTTGAACTCGGGCACCCAGGGTATTTGGGGGTAAAAAATTTTTTTTTTATAAAAGAAAAAAAAATTTTTTGACAAAAAAAATAATTTTCTTAGTTTGGTGAAGGCCTGTGCCTACCATGCCTACTGACAGATCCGGCACTGAAAAGCATGAATTATATATTAAATAACTAACTAATGGGTGTGGGTTTATAAAAATAATTTTTTTTAATCCTTTTAATTTAAGTTTAATGATTTAAAAGAAAAACAAGCACTGAAAAGTAAGACTTATGTTAGGTATAAATAAAATAAAATTAACTCTTAGAATAAGATTAGTTACAAGAATAGCACTAGGCTAAAAATAAAATTATTTACTTTATATCTTAATAGCATAGTAATCTTTAAAAAATTTTTAAATACAGTTTCTAGTGTTGTATGGAATTTATTTATTAAAAGAAAAAAAGAAAAAGCGTTTAATAATTTTTATCACAAAGAATGAAAAAATTTATCACATAATTTTAATCCATTATAAGTACGCATTTCTAATTTCAAGTTTTTTTTATTCACTTTATTTAATTATTATTATAACAATATGCAAGAATGTTTTGTTTGATTATACAAAGTCATTGACCCATTCTAGTCCACCAACCTTTTGATAATTATTATTATTATCATTATTGTTAAGAGAACATACATTTTTTGGTTATTGACTAGTACATGATTTCTATTTAGAATTAAAAAATGTTTGTGTTATAAATGTAGTCTTGTATATATTTGTATGGTTATTATATTTTGGTGCTAAAAAAATTTAAACAATAACTAGTATAATATTAAAATTAGTTAGCTTCTGCAAAGCAATTGTTGAAAATAAGTGAGAATTTTATTACTGAAAGCCAGCACTATGAAAAATACCCTCATCATAACAAATATTATAATAAATAGTCTTAGCAAAAAATTTTTTAAAACAATATGTATCTAGTGTATAATGCAATTTTAACTATCCCAATTGATTTTTTGATCCATAAAAAAGTCTACACTAGCATGAATGAATGTTGAAATAAAACTAACTGAAGCATAGAGATCACAAATTATTAGTCTTATAAATATCTTTAAAAAAAAGTTATGGCTGACAACAAAGTATGATTCTAACTAACTAATAAATTGTTAAGAAAGAAAGTAGAAGTGAATGCCATAAAGATAAAAAAATAGTTAAAATTAAAAGGACCCCGTCCAACTCCTTATGTAAATTGGCTTTCGGTCGAATTTTCTGAAACTTTGGGCAATGATAGTTCTTGATGAGTAGAACAAAAGTCTCCACAGCCCCTAAGCTCAAAAGTCCATAGTTTTTGAGTTATTTCATCCCCAAGTTGAGGGTTGAAGCCTTGAAACGAAATACATTATACTGAGTTAAATCAAAAATAGCGTTTAAAAAAACCCATAATTAAAATCTTTGACCAGTGATCATGAATTTGATGGTTCTTGTATCGTTCTTACTAATAGCATGGACAAAAATGAGGGGTAGTACATGGAAAGGGAGAGGAGGGGGAGGAGGGTTGGATAAGGTCTATAATAGAAAAAAATTTTCGCAGCGCACTTACTGAGTGTCCATGGGTTTTCAGGGTCGCTGATTACAATTTTGATAACTATACTGCGCTCAGACCTCATTTCAAGGGTTAAAAAAAGGGGTAGTTTGGTTACAGAGGGGATGAAGAGGGTTTATAATAAAAAAAAAACATTTTTTTCCGCGTACTTATTCAGTCCCCAGGGGTTTTTGGGGTCGCTGGTTATGATTTTGATAATTATTTTGTGCTCAGACTCATTTCAAGGGTGAAAAAAAAGGGGTAGTTTGGTTACAGAGGGGATGAAGAGGGTGCATAATAATAAAAAAATATATAAATATCTATTTGTATATAAATATTTATAAATATTATTCCTACAGGAAGTAAAGTCTTTTTGGGCGCGACCAGAAGCTTTTTTAGAGCTAGATTTAGTTACTTAAGCATTTTTATTATGTAATCTACAGCACATTTTTAGTTTTTAAAAATATATTCTTTTATCATAATATTTCAAAAAATAACAATATACTGCTAATTTTTTATGTACATACGCATCATCACGCCGCTTGCCAAGGTACCACATCTCCAGTCACCCTCAGATACCAGGCCTATCGCCCAACTACCCGAGTTGTCGAAGCTCCTTGAGAGAGTTGTTCATCAGCAACTCTCCTTTTATCTTCAGTCGACGAACACTCTCGATCCTTACCAGTCCGGTTACAGGACCAAGCACTCCTCTCAGACGGCGGTACTCGGTATCACGGAGGATGCCCGCGTGGCCATGTCCCAAGGTCAGCTCACCGTGCTCATCTCCTTTGATCTATCGAAGGCTTTTGACACGGTCCCCCATCTCCGTCTCCTTCAGAAGCTGCGCGACGTTGGGTGCAGTGACCGAGTGATTCGCTGGTTTTCCAGTTACCTGTCTGGTAGGCAACAGGCTGTTCGGCTCGGGGATGGATCCACAACGGAATGGTTAGACGTCACAGCCGGAGTCCCTCAGGGCAGTGTCTTAGGTCCGCTTTTATTTCTCATTTTTATAAATGACCTGCCCCGCTGCCTTCGTCATGCCCTTCATGCAATCTTTGCTGACGACTCTGAGATCTACCTCCACGCCAGCTGGTTGCCTCCTGGGCTGCTGAAAATGGTCTTCGACTAAACTTGGAGAAAACTTCAATCATCATTGTTGGTTCGCGTGGTAAGCTCGCTCAAGTGGACTTTAACACCTTACCACCCTTCATCCTCGGAAATAGAATCATCCCTTTCGCTTCTTCCCTAAAGACCCTAGGTTTCAAACTAACTCCAACACTCAACTGGAATCTCCAGATCAGTGACATGAGTCGGAGGATAAATTACGCCCTGTACTCATTGGGCTACTTTAAAAGGTCCCTGTCCCGCTCAGTCCGTGCTCACCTAGTTCAGGCATTAGTGTTGCCCTTTTTTGATTATGGTGCCCCAGTGTTGTCTTCCCTCAATCTCGGCCAAAGAAAGAAGGTTCATACCCTTCACAACGCGTGCGTGCGGGTTGCGTATGGAAACATACCTCGTAGGGCCCATGTTGCTCCATTCAGAATCTCGTTAGGCTGGCTCTCAGCTAACTCTCGCCGCCAATTTCTTGCTGTGTCGCTAGCATATTCAGTTGTTAAGTCCGAACAGCCACACTACCTATTCATGAGATTCCGCTTTGATCCCGGCCCTGATGCCATTCGGCGCTCAACCCGCCGTCCACGTCCTCCCTTTGTTGTGCCCGAGACTAAGTCATCTTCGCTCTACCAGTCCTTCACTATCGAATCCGCTCGTGCTCTCAACCAGTACTCAGACATCTATTACACCAGTACCACCTCTGACAGCTTCAAGACTCGTCTGAGAGAGCGTTTGTTCCAACAGGATTGTGAGGAAAGGGTTGAACGTGCCATTGCCATAGGTTTCGATCCGACCCCTCCCCAGGTGCAAGAACAGCTTCGCCCGATTCTTGATGCTCTTAACTTAATGTGGTAACAATACTCACACTCATTCTAGACTAACCTAATCCGATCCCTCCCTCTCTCCCTCTATCCCTGTTTTCCTTTTTAGTACAAGCCGAAACCGAAACAGACCTTTGCTGTTCACCATTTAGCTTTAGCAACTTTAGCAAATCAAAATACCCAGTGTTTAGACTAAATTGTTATATACAGTGTATTAAATTGTTATACTTTGTTACACATTATATATTACAACTCTGTAACAGTCACGAGCATGGCAGGGTATCTACCCTATCCTCGAATAAATAAATAATAATAATAATAATACGGGTTTATTACAGTACTCGTAACTTAAAACGTTTTTTCTTTCTTACTGTACACAATGCTGAAAGTCTTCTTGACTTTCAGATTTTTGAAGGTGTTGGCTTAGGCTGCGTGCTCTTGTCAACCTTACGATGCGCTTGATTAGCTTGTGTGTTTAAGTTCCTTTCATATTTTTATAGATTTTATAGATTTTCATTCTTCGATAACTTGAACATTACCATTTTCAACAACTCTGTGTGCTGCATCCAATGTTGTATCAAGCAACGTTCGGTCTGGATACTTAACATTTTCTTGATGTCTTGCAAATCCCAAGTACCATAGTACACTGGCAACATGGGCGCAAGTACCCAGTGTTCTTGCTCCCGATCGGCATGTACAATAATAACCTAAAATTGGTCCGTGTTCGTCATCTTCTTCATCATCATCAGTTGGTATGTACGAAATAAAAATCTGATGATGCTCAGCATTACGAAACCGAGAATAGATTCTAATTCTTATGAATCCTGGCTCATTCATGTTCTCCATCAAGCTGGAATTCTTCATCATTTTCCCTCACCACTTTATCTTCAATATAAGATGGCGCAAGATTAATTTGATACACAGCAACGGTTAAAGCTTTCAAATAATCTAGGTCCAGTACTGGAAAATTATTTACGTCATTATTATGAAGCCGTCTCCATTGGGCATTCCTGCGAACTAGATTATCAATTTCAACTCTGGCTTGTACAATGTTTGCATTGACTGACTTTTGTAACATTTCTCTGGCAAGATGAACGTCTGCACCTTCCATTTCGATAACTGGATGGTATCTATTTAACATAGCTGCTGCTATTCGGTAAAAATGATTTAAATTCTTAGCATGTTGTAGGTTTATGGATTGGGCTAAAAACTTAAAAACAGATCTAAAATGTCCATTCCTGGCTTCCACAATCCACCGATTTTTTGTTACTATCCGTGTATCATTAGCATCTTGTGTTGACAGTTGTTTTTGACCTGGTTGAAGCAATGCAGGCATTCTGTGGTCTATTCCTAATTGGTCGAGCAGAGGTGTAAGATCTCTGTAGCCTCTGTCTACTAAAAGAATGTCACCATTTCGAAGCCATTGTCTTAACTGTCCAACATTTTCTTGAAATTCTTCTCGCAAAGTTGCGGCTTCATTATTTTGGGAATCTGAAAAGTACGGGCCAAAAACTGCCAAAATGTAACCATCAGGTGCGACAACTAATGTTGGTTTAAGAAGATGACGATGTTTGTGAATAGAATATGATTGGCGTAATACACGAAAATTATTACTTTTGTGTATGTACGAGTAAGTGCTATCAATAACCGCTATAGCTTTTAACTCTTGTGGCTCAGGATTATAAAGTTCATTCGCAAATTCTGTAACATGCTGCTCTATAAAATCAGCTCTCGTAATTGATTGAACTCCGACATTGGCTGGTACAAACCTTTGTACTAATGATAACCTCACCAAAGTTATTACTGTACTGACCATTGCTCTGGTGGTGTAATTAAAAATAATTTTAAGAAAATCGTCACTTAGACCCTGTCTCATCTTGCATAAGAAAACCAGCAAGTCTTTCTTTTTTACATACCGCAATTTTCCTTCGTAAATAATGGGATCACAGAAAGTTAGCATATCTTCGAACTGCTCTCTGTTAATTGATGTAATACAGCGAAAATCTTCCTCTGATAAATCGTCAACATTAAAATCTTTTGCTTTTTTTGAGCTAGCACTTCTCAATCCTTGCAAAAATACTTGAAGTTGTGGACCTTTAATAATATAGGGTCTATTAAAAAAACGCAACGCTAGTAATAACATGTTATGTAGTAAGCCTTTATCGTTTAAATGATGTTGACAAGTTCTAACATTTTCGGGAACATAGATATTTTTTTCAACGAATATATGCACCCTGCACTCGATCGATAATCTATGAACATCATTTACGGCATTACAAATAAGACAAGAATGCGATGATGTTTGTGTTACAACATTCAGCTGCAAGCAAGATGGATCGTTCTGTAGCATAATCATATGATTTGTTATTGATGTATTACAATTTAAACACAGTCTAGAATTTTCATTAACTTCTAAAGGGGCATGGTTAAGTTCATCTCTTCTTGATATGGCGATTTGCCGCTTCTGTTCATTTAATGCTCCATTCATTCTTGCTAATTGGCGAATATTATTAAATGCGGTATTACACACATAACACCGAGGCATTACGTTTGCCATTTTCTCTACTTAAACTGACTCAAGAACTAGAAGAAAAGTTGCTGCTTTTTTGTGACGGATTCAGCCTTAGAGAAATAGTATCTAAAAAATCACTGACTCGCGTGAAAACAAACTTTTTTCTATGTTTCAATTAGTAAAAGTAGATAGCGCTGTAGTAGCCAAATATTTTTTAAAGATTTTTTTTTCAATGTTTCTGCAGCCAACAATCAGCCGGAACGATAAAAAGTCACTGATATCTCGTAAAAACAAACTTTTTTCTATGTTTCAATTAGTAAAAGTAGATAGTGCTGTAGTAGCCAAATATTTTTTAAAGATTTTTTTTTCAATGTTTCTGCAGCCAACAATCAGCCGGAACAATAAAGAGTCACTGATATCTCGTAAAAACAAACTTTTTTCTGTTTCCATTAATAAAGTAAATAGCCCTTCAGTACCCAAATAATTTGTAGAAGATTTTTTTTCAATGTTTCCGCAATAAAATGTCTTCGAGCCATGACTACACATTAGCTCCTAACGAATTGTCCACTTGCTAGTGCAGCTAACTTCGCGAATTGTCTCTCCGAAAAATAAAGGCTTATTATTCTAAAAATGAATTTGGATTTTGTTAGTAATTTTTTGTACAATAAAGTTATTATTTTTATTGTTGAAAAGGTCAGATTCACTCACGTTGTTTTGATAACCTATAAATGTTATGTCCGTACACAATGAGACACTTATTGGCAAACGCATGTTTTCATTTTTCGATAAATTCGGAAGTTTGGACAATCACAGATATCTCAGCAATAGGTTTTTTTGTATGTTATGCTAAAGTACCAAATATTTTTTTCTAAGGTTCAATATACAGCAGCTCAAAATTATATACTACGTTATGCAACATGAACTTTTTTGTCGTCTGCTCCCTATCACTGGTGGTCACGCATGCGCGACCTAAGATTGAACCCAGGTTTAACCGTACACTTATTGTCGTGATCGAACACTTTTTCTCCCTCAGAAATGTTGCATAAAAATACGATTGTACAATTCGACACTGACTAAACAAGATTTTAAAAACAAGTGTAGTAGGCCCCTATTGATGATCATGAAAAAAGCTTCTGATCGAACTTGAAAAGATTTTACTCACTGTAGGATTAATGTATCTGAAGAGAGGTCTGAGTACAAAATAATTGTCAAAATCGTAACCAGCGACCCCAAAAACCCCTAGGGACTGAATAAGTACGCGGAAAAAGTTGTTTTTATTATTATGCACCCTCTTCATCCCCTCTGTAACCAAACTACCCCTTTTTTTTCACCCTTGAAATGAGTCTGAGCACAAAATAATTGTCAAAATCATAACCAGCGACCCCAAAAACCCCTGGGGACTGAATAAGTACGCGGAAAAAGTTGTTTTTTTTTATTATAAACCCTCTTCATCCCCTCTGTAACCAAACTACCCCTTTTTTTAACCCTTGAAATGAGGTCTGAGCGCAGTATAGTTATCAAAATTGTAATCAGCGACCCCGAAAACCCATGGACACTCAGTAAGTGCGCTGCGAAAATTTTTTTCTATTATAGACCTTATCCAACCCTCCTCCCCCGCCTCTCCCTTTCCATGTACTACCCCTCATTTTTGTCCATGCTATTAGTAAGAACGATACAAGAACCATCAAATTCGTGATCACTGGTCAAAGATTTTAATTATGGGTTTTTTTAAACGCTATTTTTGATTTAACTCAGTATAATGTATTTCGTTTCAAGGCTTCAACCCTCAACTTGGGGATGAAATAACTCAGAAACTATGGACTTTTGAGCTGAGGGGCTGTGGAGACTTTTGTTCTACTCATCAAGAACTATCATTTCCCAAAGTTTCAGAAAATTCGACCAAAAGACAATTTACATAAGGAGTTGGACGGGGTCCTTTGAAAGTTAAGAATTATGATTGAAAAAATTGTATCAGAAACTACAAAACTTTTTACTCAACCTTTTTTCGGCTTTCCTAATTTACAACTTCTTCTCCCAACACAAACCACAAACCACTTCAACACTGTTTTGTTGGCTGCACAAGACTTACCTAAACATAGATTCTGATTGGCTGTCAAAACTCATTTACTTTGTCGTGAGCATAAAAGTGCGGCCTGATCGTTTCTATTCGGGTAACTTGTTCCGGGTAACTTTCTTTCTCTCCCGCGCTTTCTTTCGAGAGTAATAGTGCATTTCATTTCACGTTTAATTTTCCACGGCAAAGATGGATAATAATCGAGGTAATTAACTGTTAATTATTATATGTAGTATATATTTTATGAATATTTAAAAATTTCAAAACCGTTTTCATTTTAATTTCAAATTTTTAATCGTCAATGAAAGTAAAAATTTGCATCTCAATCATTTTTTGGTTATGTAATATTTTTTGTTTTTCAATTTAAACAATAATAATCAAATAATTAATTATTATTCGATTTGTTTTATGATTGATTTGTTTATTTTATTTTAAATTTCAAATCTTCCAGCCCAGAGCGTTGACCCAGGTGACCAGGCTAACAAAAAAAGTCTAATACATCCAAAAAAAATAACGGTAATTGTAATAACATTCAATTTAAAACTTTTAATTTTCAATAATTTTTCAACAACATCGTTACAAATTGATTCGCATAGCATCTAATAATTATCAGAAAAACTTCAAATGTTAGAATTTAGAATTCAGTAAAAATTAAAATTTTCAATTCAATATTAATATGATTACAGTTGAAAAAAACTTTTGTATTAAAAATACATGTGAAATTGTACATTTATCATTTTTTATACATAATAAATTATACAAAAATGTAATTAAATATTTACAAATTAAAATATTTCAGCGCCATATAGACGCACCCGAGGAGGAGTATTGGTCCGTGAAGCACGAACTCAAGCTTCAGTAGCTAATTTTATCACTTGCATGGCCAAAGCTAGTTCAGCTCCTCCATATGTGCCCTACAATCAAAATTCAGGTAACAATAACCAGCAAAAAAAAATTGGAGCAAAAAATCAACCTGCAAAAGTCCAAGAAGAGCAGGCTATGCAAGCTAGTTCATCTGCCCATGCCCAGCCTGCAAACAATGGTCCTGAACCTCAGGTTTCAGTAGTGTCTCCAGTAAATAGTTATTATTATCAGCCTCTAATTACTGGTCAAGGAGTGCACAATGTGATCCCAACAGAAAACTTTTTCAATCGCACCATTAATGGACAAGAAGCACAATTCGGTGATTTTGTTTCTTATTACCCACCCCAACCACAAATGTATGAATACAATAGAATAACTGTCAATACGCAATGGACTGGAGTAGGTTTTAGTGGACCACAAGCTGGCTTGGCAACTGCTGATAGACCTTTCATTAATTTTGGACAAGTATCTCAAAATGGCCCAGAGCTACTAGTTCATTGTGAAAACTATGTTCAAACTATCCATGGTATGCACCAGCTAGCCCCAGTCTGGACAGGAGCTGAAGCTGGCCAAATGATTGGCCCCCAGGCTACTGTCCCTCAGCAAGTAGCTGGTCAGAACAATCAGCAGCAACAGCCTGACAATGATGCAGCAGGAGCCGGAGAAAAGAGTGCCCCTCAGGCTACAGTCCCTCAGGAAGTAGATGGTCAGAACAATCAGCAGCAACAGCCTGACAATGATGCAGTAGGAGCCGGGGAAATGAGTCAGGCTACAGTCCCTCAGGAAGTAACTGGTCAGAACAATCAGAAGCATCAACCCTCCAGTGTTAGACCAGTAGGAGGGCAAGCGAGTGGTCCCCAAACCCCACTCCCTCAAGTCGACGCTCTGCAATAACTTACCTGCACCAGCCCTCCAGTGTAGGACCAGGAGGTGGGCAAGCGAGTGGTCCCCAAACCCCACTCCCTCACAGCGGGAGCTGCGGAAATGATTGGCCCCCAGGCTACTGTCCCACAGCAAGTAGCTGGTCAGAACAATCAGCAGCAACAGCCTGACAATGATGCAGTAGGAGCCGGGGAAATGAGTCAGGCTACAGTCCCTCAGGAAGTAACTGGTCAGAACAATCAGAAGCATCAACCCTCCAGTGTTAGACCAGCAGGAGGGCAAGCGAGTGGTCCCCAAACCCCACTCCCTCAAGTCGACGCTCTGCAATAACTTACCTGCACCAGCCCTCCAGTGTAGGACCAGGAGGTGGGCAAGCGAGTGGTCCCCAAACCCCACTCCCTCAAGTCAATGCTCTGTAAGGAACTAACTTGCATCAGCCCTCCAGTGTAGGACCAGGAGGTGGGCAAACGAGTAGCTCCCAAGTTCCATTCCTCTATTTAGTGCTGTGCAGGGAAAATACTTGCATCAACCCTTGACCATTGTACCAGGAGGTGGACAGGGGAGTAGCCCCCAAGGTCCACCCCCTCTAGTTTGTGCTGTGCAAGGAAAATACTTGCATCAACACTTCAGTGTTGGACCAGGAGGTGGACAGGGGAGTGGCCCCCAGGTTCAAGTCTACTCAGCTGCGAGTTCTCAACAATTCGTAGGCCTTTCAAGACCTGGGGCTGGTCAATTCTGTAGTCCGCAGTCATCACAACCTTACAAGAACTACTATCAGCAGCCTGTGACTTATTTAACTGCTGGAGATGGTCAGCGTACTCAAGTACACTCAGCGGTTAGTCCTCAGACCAGATTCCAGCAACCCATATCCTATTTCATACCCCCGGCTGGTTAAAATAATAGTCCGCAGGCTCAGGTATACCCAGCGGCTGCTTCCCATAAAAGTTATCAGCAACCGATAGCCTATTCGGTACCTGGACCTGGTTATACATTTAGTTCCCAGCCTCAAGTATACCCAGTGGCTGCTTCCCATAGAATTTACCAGATTCCCAGTTCAAGAGTTGGAGCTAATCAGATCTTGGGTTCTATACAATTCAATTAACCTACTGTACAATGTAAAACTAGCAATCTGTAGGTAGTGTCTAAACCTAGACAGTGCAACAAGTACCGTAAAACATCAAGGTTACTCTGCTACTACCTCTAGTGAAATTCAATGATTTTCATACTCCCTGCAGTACCTTGTGCAGTTATAATAATTAAAAAAATTTTAAATTCACAATTTCACTCTATTTAATTAAAAATATAATATATAATATAACTATTTAATTAAAAATATAAAATATATAATATAATTATATAAATAAAAAATATACAATGAATATATATATACATATAAGTGTAAAACACATGTAAGTTTAAAAAAAGGTATTTATTTTTATTATTTTTCATTAATAAAGGAATTTTCAACACTAAAAGATACATTTTACTATTAATCCAATTATATATATTATATCAAATGATAGAGATTGTATAAAGTGCAAAATATATATACACTAGGGGGGGGGTACCCCCCTGCTCGCTCCGCTCGCCAACCCCCTAATTATAATTGATAACTATAAAAATTAATCTAAACAATACTTGATTTTTCATCTTTAACCACCTAACATATTTTAATCTTAGCCACATTACAGACCTTACTAATTTCACTTACTTCAAATACCGCACTTAATCCCCAACTCATCTCTCACTCACTCTACCAACAAACCCTACTCACCTTATTCATTTTAGACCTGACTCATCTTAGATCTCTAGCTTAAACTGCCCACCCTGAAAACTACTCTAGTAATTAGCGAAATAATAAAAAAATCACGATTATTTTCAAATTTTGCAATCTCGTATAAGCAAACCTCGATTTTCAGTCGTAATACCCCTAGTGCTTCAAAATTGTCGATAATTTTCCGACTGTGTTTTGCGGGGCAAGTTTGACAAAAAATCGATCGCGCTTCGCGCTCATGATTTTTAACCTGTCAAACTTGCCCCCTTCGTTGCTGTGCAAAAAAACTGGAGAAAAATTATCTAAAATTTTGAAGCACGAAGGGTTATTCGGCTGGATTATACAAAATTTTTTTACAGATTCTTCTTGAGATGAACTTACTTCCTGCATAGTACCAGCTCGCAAAATTGCGTTTAAGCCGATTTATGATTTTGTGGGGGAAGGGTTGGATTTAAAACGATAAACGGCTTTGTTCAGCACCTTCTCATGACAACAAAAAGGGTCCATCTTTTAAGTACATATTATTTTTGTTTTTTGTTAATGTATTAAATATATTTTTTTGATCATTATTAAATTTTTCAAATATTTTTTCATACTCTTCTTTTCAGTCTATTTTGCAGTCATAATTTTCAGAAATATTAGAAATATTTTTTAAGCATGGTTCTGGTAAACCAAAACATTAATAACTTAAATTAGAATCTTCGCTAGATAGAAATTTGATTATTTCATTCAAACCTCTATCTTCTGCATTATCTTTGAAATCTTTTATAAAATTTAATTTATATTTATTCCAAATTGAATTACCAGGAATTTTTTCAGACAATAAAAATAATCCGAAAAATTCTTGTAATTTTTTCGGTTCTAAATAGTTTATAGATTCTTCAAAAATGGCATATACATTTTTATCATTTACTATTAGACCCATTTAAATAGTTCCTTCTCTACATGTTTATAAATAATTTTATTATGAGTTCTCAAGTATTCGTGAGAAGTACCACCTTTTACTTTATCTGATATTAATTTTAAGTGAAAACTCTGAATTTTTAGAAGAAACAACGTTTATTCTAGCTATAGTTTGAAATTTTTTTTAATTTTTCTATCTAACAAAAGTTTTATCATCTAAAAATCTATAGTAATTTGGTATATTGGCATTTTTAATATTTCTAACAGATCAATTTTATTTAATTCAAACCAAGTTGCTAAAGTTGTTTTACAATTTTTTAACTATTTAATTTTTTAACTATATTATGTTTTGTTGATTTTCTGTATGAATTTCTAAACGTTGTACTAAATGACTACATTTACACAATTCAAATCTTTCTATACACCAAGCTGCTTCTATAGAAAATATTACATGAGAATCTAAAAAACATCGTTTTGAGAAAAGGAGGACTCAACTTTTCCGTCGTAGACTCAACTTTGAGGACTCAACTTTGAGGACTCATAAGTATCGTTTTTACTTGTCTTTTGACCGTGTTTTTATGAATTTTCAATTTCGAGGACTCAATTTTGAGGAGTCAACTTTGAGGATAATAAAAAAAAACCGGATTATAATATAGGGAGATAGATCCTTATAAATGTTGATAATAATATCATCATATAATACATATCCTAATAATGCAGCGTTTATGACACACAATTTATGATTAATGCAGTTTGCAAAAGAATATTCAGTCTTAATTTATGTATTATATTTCAAGAAAGATTAAGCAAAAAAATGTCCTAAAGCTGATTTAATATTCTATTGAAAAAAAAAAAAAAGAACTTTTTACATTTATATAAAATTTAAGAAACAGTACTTTCAGTATTCAAATATATATTTTAGCAATTCTTTTTTTGACACAAAGCTTCTTTGATATTTATGTAATTAATCTTTATAATGGCCGATTATGGCATGATATTTAATTTATTTAAATGCATACATACAATTTTCTTCAATGCATAGGTTAATTAAATCATCAACTAAACTTGATCTTTCAACAAAAGTGTTTAAAAAAATACCGGTGTTCTGCACTTGTTATTACAATATATATTGCAGAACATAAGATGTATTATTATTTTATTTTATAAACAAAGTGTGTGAAAAAAAAACTTGTTTTCTGCACTCGCTTATTGCATAAAAAATTATGCAGCACTTTAATTATAAAATTAAAATACTGGTTTTTAATGAACACTTTTTATTGTAGTGTTATAATTTAGGATATCGCTATTATTAATTATTTTATCATATTATTTATATAAAACTTCCTCAAAAACACAGTTATATATTTTAAACTTGAACTTTGACAATTTATAATAAACAAGATAACACAACTATAAACATTTCCTGAATTAAAGTAATACAAAAAACATTTTTCTAACTTCAAGTAATCCATAAAATAATCTTTTTATTAACATCGATTATAAAAAAAATACAGCCCCGACAGCTCAAGAAAGATATGCCTGCAGTCTTCTGCTCAGCTGTTATATGTATATGGGTCAAAATAATACTTTTTTAAAAAACCGTCCGCACGAGGTTCACCGATTTTATTGCAATTTTTTTTGGCAAAAGTACTATTTTAAAGAAGACTTTTGCGGCAAACTAGAGGTCTCTATCTTATCTCTGCTAGATTTTTTCAAAGATTGAAAAATGGCCTATTTGTAAGCTGTTTTAAGAAATTTTAAGGTATTTTTCGAAAAATTCTAACTTTTGATCAAAATGAGATAGAAACCTCTAGTTTGCGGCAAAATTTTGTTCAAAATAAGTTCTTTTTGTAAAAATATTTTGATAACATAGTTTGGTTATTTTTATAATAATACAGTCCTACACAGATATTGCTGTTTTTGCTCATTTGCAGGTATCTTCAAACGACCGTAGCCTTTTCTAGGCTAAATTTTTGTGCATATTAAAAAATTGTTAAATTTTTTTTATGAGACAACAAAAATTTTGCGACCAACCGGAACCCTGTACGATCATCCGCTTCCAAGATACAGCTGTTTAAAGTTGTCAAAAAACACAAAAAACGCGTTTTTTACGATTTTTACACGCATTTTCGAACGGTTTCGACCTTTTTTTTTCTCTCAAAAATATGTGGAATCTTCTCTTTATATGTTTCCAAACAAGCTCCCATAGTAATTGTAGTGCGGATTTGGGGTTTTAGTTGATTCCAAAGCATACACTTTTGACACATTTTATGTGCTAAACTAGTGTTTTTTTAACAATATACACGCTACATTTAACTTTTTCGTTCATTATAGATGTTTTGAAATTATTTTTTGACTAAAAACTATTCAAATTCCAGCCAAAATTAGGTCACCTGCTATGAAAAAATTGATACTCAACGAAATATTGATCTCAATATCAAAATGATATACTACTTTTATTCAGTTTTTTAGTTTTTTGATTCGTTAAAAATCTATGTTCAAATATTGTAAATAATATACCACTTGTTTATTTATTTTTTTCTATTTTTGAAATAACAAATAATTGATCATAGTTTATCAATTATTCTGATAAAACAATCATGGATTACTATTGCTTACTCTGAAAAAAATGAGTTCAAATTAAAAATGTTATTTTTTGAATGCTATGAAGCATGCAACAATCTACCAATCTACATTTTACTTATAATTATACCCACTTATGAAAAAGAGAATGAGAAGAAGAGAGTAGAAATTGAAAAGAAGAGATTAGAAAGTCGAGTCGATATATCCAATCGAAACTTGATCTTTGATTCTTGGAGCAAGAGCGCCCCTTTTCAGGCCTCTTAAAAGTGTGAACCAGCCAGACGCGTCAAATTTAAAATCTTCAGGCATGCTTGATTTGAATTTTTTTATTTTTTGTTTTTTTGTTTTTTTTTTAATTAATAAAGTGAGTAACGAAATTTCAATTTTTAATAGCCAAATATGCGGACAAGCCTACAACCCCATAACCCTAGGCGTAGTGAATAACAAATAATTATCTTTTGTAATAAACAAATAAGCCGATAAGCTACAACTCCAAAACACTGGGCGTATTTAGTAAAAATAATTAATTTTTTTTAATAAACAAGTAAGCCAATAAGCTACAACCCCATAACCTTGGGCATAGCTGAAAAAAATGTATATATTTTTAATAAACCAATAAGGCGATAAGCTACAACCCCATAACTTTGGGCATGGCTAAAAAAATGTTAATATTTTTAATAAATAATTAAGCCGATGAGCTACAACCCCATAACGGTTGGCGTAGCGAATGAAAAATAATTAATTTTTTTCATGAACAAATAATCCGATGAGCTACAACCCTAAAACGGTAGGCGTAGCAAATGAAAAAAAATTAATTTTTTTATTAAACAAATAAGCCGATGAGCTACACTCCAAAACACTGGGCGTATTCAGAAAAAATGATTAATTTTTTTAATAAACAAATAAGCCGATAAGCTACAACCCCATAACCTGGGGTATTGCTAAAAAAATTTTAATTTTTTTAATAAACAAATAAGCCGATGAGCGACAACCCCTTAACATTGGGCGTAGTGAATGAAAACCCGGGCAAAAAAAGCAGCTGATAAAGCAGCTGCCGATTTGAAACACTTTATCAGCTGCTTTAACAGCTGCTTTATCAGCTGCTTCATAAATCAGCTGCTTTATTAGCTGCTTCATATATCAGCTGCTTTATAAGTTTTTGTTAAAAATATATTGTTTGGCCTTACTTTGGGCCCTATGGACCCAAATCCCAAGTTTTTTAAATGGGACCCTTATGTTTAGACCCTTGATTCAGATAGAGCGGTTATTGTACATTTGGGTGTCTAGCAAAAAAAAAAGGTGTCTTACACGAACTTAAAAGGCATAAAAAAATTTGTTCTCTTCAAGGAACGATATTTTCAATAAGTATGCATCTTTTTCATAGCATGTATGTATGGGAAAGATAATTGTAAAACAATTCTGACCCTGCACGTCCAAAAACTTTTGACTTTACTTCATTTTGAGCTTACTATTCAACTGTTTACTAGTATACAAACTATTTTTCAGAAATGTTTATACGTAAATTTTTGTGCTTTCTAGCAGCTGTTTTCTTAAGAAAAAAAAATAATGATTGTATTTAGCGTTAAGTATAAATTAAAATTTTTAATAAATTTACAATTTCTCGTTTTCTTATCTAAAAGCAGGAATCTTGTCATTGAAAAAATTTTACAGTACTGCTAGTCACTCTAACCTCAAAATTGAATCTTTGATTCGTGTTTTTGGTTACTCGTAATATAAAGTTCTATTTTAGTACTGTATCAAAATATGCAGGGATTCCAGGGACCCCATATATGTTACTGCTAGCGTTATCAGGTTGAATTGGTGATGTGGCCTTTATTAATTAATACCTGACGTTCAATTGAAGACATCGAAGAGAAACTTTTCGTTATCATTCAACGTTTAATTCGTTTCTCGAGATTTGTAATGATACTCCATTTCGAAATTTGCTTTATTTCAAATTTCAATTTAATTTGGAAAATAAAGTACAGTAAAATCAAGAAATATATATCAATCAATATATTGCGTATTTATTACTTATTATTTAATCATTATTCTTTTTTATTTTTTGTTGTTGAATATTGAGGAATGCTGCAAGCTAAATATTTATTTTGCCAAAATTTATGAAACAGCTGCTTAATCAGTTGATTTGGCAGCTGCTAAATGAGCTGCTTTAGCAGCTTCCGAATCAGCTGATAAAGTGTTTAGCAGCTGTTGTAGCTTATCGGCTTATTTGTTTATTAAAAATATTAAAATTTTTTTCAGCCATGCCCAAGGTTATGGTGTTGTAGCTTATCGGCTTATTTGTTTATTAAAAAAAATTAATTATTTTTACTAAGTACGCCCAGAGTTTTGGAGTTATAGCTTATCGGCTTATTTGTTTATTACAAAAGTTAATTATTTGTTATTCACTACGCCTAGGGTTATGGGGTTGTAGGCTTGTCCGCATATTTGGCTATTAAAAATTGAAATTTCGTTACTCACTTTATTTATTCAAAAAAAAAACAAAAAAACAAAAAATTCAAATCAAGCATGCCTGAAGATTTTAAATTTGACGCGTCTGGCTAGTTCACACTTTTAAGAGGCCTAAAAGGGGGTGCTCTTGCTCCAAGAATCAAAGATCAAGTTTCGATTGGATATATTGACTCGACTTTCTAATCTCTTTTTTTCAATTTCTACTCTCTTGTTCTCATTCTCTTTTTCATAAGTGGATATAATTATAAGTAGAATGTAGATTGGTAGATTGTTGCATGCTTCATAGCATTCAAAAAATAACATTTTTAATTTGGACTAATTTTTTTCAGAGTAAGCAATAGTAATCCATGATTGTTTTATCAGAATAATTGATATACTATGATCAATTATTTGTTATTTCAAAAATAGAAAAAAATAAATAAACAAGTGGTATATTATTTACAATATTTGAGCATAGATTTTTAACGAATCAAAAAACTAAAAAACTGAATAAAAGTAGTATATCATTTTGATATTGAGATCAATATTTCGTTGAGTATCAATTTTTTCATAGCAGGTGACCTAATTTTGGCTGGAATTTGAATAGTTTTTAGTCAAAAAATAATTTCAAAACATCTATAATGAACGAAAAAGTTAAATGTAGCGAGTATATTGTTAAAAAAATACTAGTTTAGCACATAAAATGTGTCAAAAGTGTATGCTTTGGAATCAACTAAAACCCCAAATCCGCACTACAATTACTATGGGAACTTGTTTGGAAACCTATAAAGAGAAGATTCCACATATTTTTGAGAGAAAAAAAAAGGTCGAAACCGTTCAAAAATGCGTGTGAAAATCGTAAAAAACGCGTTTTTTGTGTTTTTTGACAACTTTAAACAGCTGTATCTTGGAAGCGGAAGATCGTACAGGGTTCCGGTTGGTCGCAAAATTTTTGTTGTCTCATAAAAAAAATTTAACAATTTTTTAATATGCACAAAAATTTAGCCTAGAAAAAGCTACGGTCGTTTGAAGATACCTGCAAATGAGCAAAAATAGCAATATCTGTGTAGGACTGTATTATTTTAAAAATAACAAAACTATGTTGTCAAAATATTTTTACAAAAAAGAACTTATTTTGAACAAAATTTTGCCGCAAACTAGAGGTTTCTATCTCATTTTGATCAAAAGTTAGAATTTTTCGAAAAATACCTTAAAATTGCTTAAAACAGCTTAAAAATAGGCCATTTTTCAATCTTTGAAAAAATCTAGCACCAAGCAGAAATAAGATAGAGACCTCTAGTTTGCGGAAAAAGTCTTTTATAAAATAGTCCTTTTGCCAAAAAAATTGCAATAAAATCAGTGAACCTCGTGCGGACGGTTTTTAAAAAAAGTATTATTTTGACCCATATATATATATATGGATTACTCAGCTGCTCGCTACGTGGGCTGGTCGGCTGGTGCTTGCTGCAGGCAGGATAAGTCGGGAGGTTATGAGACAGGTGCTCAGCTGCTCTGTGGACCGATGATCCCCCGGCGAGTCGCGACGAGCTTGCGTGCGAGGTACGACGGGGGCAACTGGAGTATTTTAATGAAATTTTATCAGGACTCTAGTGCAGCCTTAACCGGTGGTGCAGCACGATATGTTTCAGCTGGGAAGGTTTTTTAAGTCTCCGATGAGAGCTAGGGCGAATACGAGTCGGTCGTTGCCGGGGGGCCGTTCGTGGGTGCAACCCGAAGGGGGGCAGCAGCAGACGTCAGACGAGCCTGGCGGGTTTTCCGACTACAATTTGACTTTTTTTTTTATCGCCCGTGGCAGTTGTAGCCTTGTGGGTGGCTGCCACTTGCAATAGTTGTGCAAAACTGCACCTGGTTTATTGTTTTACAGTCTGTCTGCTTTCAACCTGGTGCAGCCATGGCTCTGCAGCGCCACCAGCCGCCTACATGCCATTGCCCGACTAGCTGCAGAGTGCAGAGCGAGACAACTAGAATAGACACGCCCACCGCACACGTCACGTCCGGTTTAGTCCACAGAGAGCGCAGGCAGAGAGCCCGGATGCTCTAAACTGAAATCGAATTCCCCTGACTACGGTTGGCGAAAGGAAAACAGCGTTTCGAAAATTGAAACCTTTATAACTTTTGAATGCGGGATTTTTTCGGGATAATTTTTTTTTTTAATTACTTAGGGGATTATTAGTTACACGCGGGGTGCATAATATAAAAGAAATAATTATCCTAATATAGTTTTTCTTTGAAGCGTTCTAACCTAAAACCAAAAATCAAAGTATATAAAGCCCTGCAGGCTTTCACGACCGTCGGTTTAAAAAAAAAAAAACCCGACTCGCCGTTAAAGCCCGATTGGGCTTTAGGATTAATTAAAAAATGATTTTGCCCTACACGACAATTTATTATTTTCTATGCACCACCCAGAACCTTTTTACTAATTGTTTGCAATTTTTATTTCCTACCCCCCTTTTCTTTCAAAAAAAATTTTGCAGGTGAAAGGATGAATTAACAAAAAAAAAATCATCATCAAATTACTTCTTTTGTCGACGCCGGCTTCATGAGATCGCTATCTCACTTATTTAAACAATAGCTCGATAGCTATTTGCCAGAACGTCTTTATTCGCGTTTCAAAAATTTGCAACCAAAAATATAATGCCAGCGTGTAATATTTCAAAAAAAATGAAACTCACTGTCTCATTATTCAAAAAAAACAATATTAAAAAAGAAATTTTGACCGTGCGACCACGACCTTGCTTGGAATAAAAAAAAAACTAGAGTAAAAAAAATAATAACAGATGCAACATCCGACAATGATCACCCGATCACCGATCGCCCCCCCTCCTCGGAATCTTCCTCGGAAAGGTCGCGACCTTCTAGCGCGTTCACCCATAGAACTAGCTTATCGCAATCTGTCTTAATAAAATTCACGTTGCTGTGAATTTTTCTAAGCATGAGAGTCGTCCTATCATAATTGCTCTCGGTCACTCGCTCTGTCTCTCTCGAGTCTGCGTCGAAATGATTTTGCAAATCCACGACGGTTTGCTCGGAGTCGCGCAGCCGATCTTCAAACAATGAATTTTCAAATTTTAACTTAGAAATTTCACTCTTCAGCAAATTCAGCCTTGAGAGAAATTCCGCGACTTCGTGTTGTTTTTCGTCAACCGTATTTCTTTCTAAAACAATTTGCTCACGAGCGTATAGTTTTCTTAATATCGTGCCCATGATTTTATTTAACACGAATACTATAAACATTTAAGATTTTTTTTTTTTTTCAATTTACTAATAAAAAAAAACTGAGGGTACCACCGCTAATTAATCAACGGAATGAAATTTTATTTACAATGCCCGAAAAGAACTATTTTTTTTTTTTTTTCACGATTCCTGTGGAGATTTTAGGTTATATAAAAAACAATGATTTTTGTTGTTTCCCGCGGGTCCCACCGAGGGTACCATGAAAGCGTATGCTAATTTTGGTTTATAGAAAATAGCACGCTTTTCTTTCGTGTTGAACGAAATCTAATGTTCAAAAAAAAAAATTTATTAATTGAATTAATAATTAATGAAACGTCCAATCTTTATGAGAGATAATTGGCAAGAAAAGAATCTGTCTGAAAAAAAATTATAATTATGAGAGTATACTGGTTTATTCTTGTGAAAATAATACGAGACAGAAATTTTATTAATAAGCAATCTTAACATAAAATTCCAGCATTCAAACAGTCTGGTTAATCATATTGTTACTGATAATTGATAAATAAATTAGGAATATTTATGGAGTCAGTTATAAGGATAATTAATAATAAAAAAAAAAAATCATTTTTTTTTTTTTTTTTTTTTTTTTCTCACACTTTAATATAAACTTCAAAAGAAAAAAGGTACAAATCATTAATCTCACTGAGATTTTCTTTATGATAAATTCGCACAATAATAAATTATTTTACAGCTTCTCATGAATAACGAAACTAATAATTAATGAGACAGTGAGCTATGTATATACTTTCTATAGAATAACCCTACTCTCGCGATCACCCCAGGAAATCAGGAAAATAAGATATTAAGATAAAGAGAGATTATTTTGATTGGCTTCGGATTTTTATTCACTATATTCTTTTATAACCCAAGAATAACGCGTAGACATCAGGCGCATAGACATAGATGAGTCCGCAGTGACAGAGGAGGTCTAGGACCATCCGCTTTTGCTGCACCAAGTGTTTGACCTTGGCCGCTAGTTACGGAGTTTTCCTCAGGTTGTCACTACTCGGGCTTGGCTCCACTAGGTTCTAGGAACCCACCCGTTCGCTACGTGAATAATTCACTGCTAATTAAGTTTAGTGGGTGAGCCCTTGAGGTGAGTGCTCACCGATAATAGGAGGGTACTTACGTGGCAGTCGAGCCAGTAATCGACTAAACAGTCTACAGGAATAATTACGGACGATAATTGTGAAAATTTAGACCGAAAGCGTAAAATAAAATCACTGTCACTTTAATTGAGAAAAAAAAAAAACCACGAGGTAACTGCACGTAAAAATATTTTGAACTTTTATTCAGCTCGGAAGCCTGCTGAATAAGATCGAACACCGTTCGCGGCGATATTCTCTCTATACTAGAGAATTACAAAAAATGCACGAACCGCGACCGAAAGTAATAATTTGAGATTTTGGATGTAGCGTTTTTGAAAGACAAGAATCAAGTGCTCTCCGAGCGCTCGGTTTGACCTTTTATAGGCCCGGCGCGACCGGCCCTCTGGACCGTGCGCTCCTGACCTATGCGGCCCTAAGTGGGGGATGCGCTAGGCGTGCGCGTCGCGAATTTCGGCACTCCAGGGGAGGTCTCGCGCTTCTAGTTACCTGGAGGGGTATCGGGTGCCCATGCACCGATAATTTCTCAGCTTCCCCTACGACGGCTCAGCGATGCACGCGAGTGGCCTCGAGCCCTTAACCAAGAGAAGTTTTGCCGAGTCGCAGGGGTCGCTTGCGGTATTTGGCAAGAAGACGGCGTGCAGGCGCCGTACCCTTGCACTGCTATCTCAGGAGCCAGAGTTAAAAGCTACATGGAGAGAAAAATGACTGCAAAATTCGGTCTGAAAGTAGACCCGTATAAATCGGTCTTCGCTCGCGGCACGCGAACAGTCGAATGTACCGACACCGCCCATCGCCGTCACCGGATTAATCGGTCCCTACTGTGCCCGTTCGTGCCGGTCTCGCGCCCGTTTTTTTCGGGCAAAGCAACCGACGACTACGGGCAGAGTATTCCTAAAGAAATTGCATAATAAAACTAATATATCGTTCGATGTATTAGTTTTATTTAATGTTTACATCACGAAATCACAGCCAAATGTGGGATGTACAGTCTTTAAAACAATATATTTGTATTTAATTTGATCAACGCAAACATACATATGAGGCTCCAATAAATTGCATTAAATTGTATTAGATTTATAAAGTATGAAAACAGTAATTAATTGTTTGAAATTAAATATTTTTTGAAAATGTATTTTTTTTAATTGTTCTCTTAGAATATCGGCTAAACAAAAATCTTTTATCAGTGCAAAGTTAATTTGTTTATGTGTATATTTTAAGATTATATATTTATGAATAATATCAGTTATAAAACATGTTAGTCGTATTAGCAATATAATGTAAAATTTATACTTTAAAATATAAAAAAATTTTTAAATTTTAATTACTAAGACATAATAAACTGAAGCTATAAAAGAATGTTCTATCATTTTTGAAAATATTAGGTAGGAGTTTTAAAAAAAAAGTATTAGTCACTTTATAATTATGGTGATGGGTAGTGAATACGATTTGATTTGTATAAAATCAAAAGAATTCAAAACATATTGATTTTAACAATTTATTTACAGGTTTAATTTATAAACAAACTTTCATAACAACAAATTTTGTATAACTAGAAAAAATCTTTTCTATTATAAATAACTGTGTCTTGTTACAATGTATTCTTCATCACATATTTTCGTATACAAGCAAGGTGGTGTAAGATTAAAATAAAAATTAATTAATTAATGCAAACCGTTACGATTGTTTACAAACTGAAATTCTTGGATTGGGTAGAATAGGTTAGGGTCAATTACATACTTTACATCCATGTTTTCCATACCTGTAGTGTATTCACGGTTATATTAAATTTTAATCATTGAAAAAATGTGTATCTTACATTAAATCAGTTATATATAACTACTTACTTGAACATATAAAATTTTAGAAGAAATCACTCGATCACTGCTTATCACTGCCTTAAAAGTTCGAATTGCTGTTCGGTAAGACCGGTAAAAACAAGCGCGAGACTGGCACGAACGGGCAGAGTAGGCACCGATTAATCCGGTGACGGCCTGGGCGGTTTCGGTACATTCAACCGTTTCGCGCCGCGAGCGAAACCCGATTTATACGGGGCTACTTGCAGACCGAATTTCACGGTCATTTTTCTCTCCGTGTAAGGTAAAACACCCAATAGTGGACCGCCGTCGGCCGGATCGTGAAATTTTTTGCATTATTAAAAAAAATTGTTTGTATTTTAACAAAACTAAAATATTATCGAATAGTTTAAGTATTTAAGAGTATTTTCCAATAAATATTTTTTTCATCGCACAGTTAGATAATTTATTAAGCATTATTTTTAAAAAAATTTGCTATAGCCCAATACTGGAACGATTTTCAAAAAATATACCCAAAAATGGAATGAAGTATACCAGAAGTGGAACGTGTTATTTAAATGGGGATTGAAAATTCGCACCCAAAAAAGGACTGAATGAGATACAGAGTATAAAATATAATTATTAATTTAATATAAGTACTCACTTGTTGTCAAAATTTAAAATAAATGAAGCTGTCTGAAGTATTGAAAAATACTAAAACAAAATGTACACTGTCAATAACTTTTTAATTTATTAAAACTCATAAATACAACACTTATAGTTTTTTTTTAAATCAATACTTAAGACTAAATAAGTACTTTTGTTTGAGATCAGTTACTTAGTTTGTTTATAGATTCACATAAATTTGTTTTAGTTTAATTTAAATTGAGATTCCTACTTACATCAATTAACATTACAAATTTTTTTAACTCATTTAACATATGTTGTCACAGGGCTCGAATTAAGGAATTTAATTCCTCGGAGGATCGTGATTGAACACGAGAACCCGCGGCGATCGTCGTCCGCACTCCTCCGGCCTGATGACAAAATGCACTTTCTGTGCACACGACAATCCGTCGATTTTTCTTCAATACCTGAAAAGAGGGGGGAAGACGCGTACGCGAACTTATGTTTTTATTACGCGGCGCGGCTGCTCTCCTTCGTCGGTAGTGGCGTGAGTTTACGTGGACCGATCGCAGGAACACGGGTTAATTAAATTAATGATAAAATGTAAATTTTAATAATTTTAATTAACAAGAAAAATAAATGAATCAAAAATTTACATAATATTCCAAATTAATTCTATCTGATTGTTTACAAACAATCCAACCCGAATGACCAAAGTCTTGATACGACGAAAATTAATTTTACAAAAATAAAGTTCGTCGTCTGTGTTGTGGTCGCTATCAACACACCGACACACACACACACTCGCGCACGTCTGCTTGCTGCAGCGTGCCAAAAGAACAAAGGCTTGGACTAACTCCGATACAAAAATCTAAGTACTTCCTGTACTTCGCACACACTCTGACTCTAACCATCACACAAGCAAACATACAATGTCTAACCGCTACGCGGACTTACTTTTCTAGCAGGTGCACCTTCGCTTGATGTAACAATAATTATAATAATTACAACTAGCCCGAATGGCTTCACACAAGACGACAATGCCTTCCAAGGCCGCACGCTGACTTTCCGTGAGATGTTCGCCTTCCCCGCTCCGATCCAATGACAACTGGATCACAGGAAAATCTACACAACTTCTCACTGATAACTTTATCTAACACACTCCAATAAAGTTATCTAACAACACAAAAAAGTAAATTCTATATTTGCTCTCGGATACACGTGTGATCGCGCCAAGCGCTAAACTTAGAGTAATGCTGATCGGTAGATCTCGTCATCACCTGACTTACCGATCCGCATCTGCGTTCCATAACAGTTAGCGCCGAATTCGAATTTAATCGACGCGGTAGCTGTTACAATGTATGCATAAAATTTTCAATATAATTTTAACATTTGAGAAATAAAATAAATAAATACTTTTTACTTAAGACTTAGTAAACATCTTACAATTTTCAAATAAGCAGTTTACTTTGCTTTGATTGTTTTTTTAAATTTTAATTCTTCCATTTTAAATGAAAGTAACGCCTCTTCGGTTTCTAATAATTCTTCTTCTTTTTTTTCCAACTGAATTTTCAACCCATTTTTGTTCTCTTTATCCGTACTTAATTTGATTTCTTTTTTCATATTCCGTATACATTCTGCCAAGACAGCTTTTTCACTATTTAACTTTTTCATATTATCTTTAATACCTTTAATAATAGAATCTCTTTCTTGTTTCAATTTTTTCTCTTCTTCTTCTCTTTTTTCCTGTATAGCAGCCTCTGCTACTTTTTCTTCTTCTTGAAGTAACATTTCTTCACATGTGGAGACCTCAGTACGAGCTTTGTTTTTATTTTTTCCTTTTGTTTTTTTTTGCAATTGATAAAACTTTTTTCATTTTTGGTGAAATTTTCAAATCAGGTTCAATTTCTAATTCAGGATTTAAATTATTAATTGATTCAAAGTTGATATTTTGAAGTGCAGATTTGTCATAACTAGACTTATTAATATCATCAATCAAAGATTTTAATTGCTCGCTTGAGTTGCTATCATTGAGTACGGTGTCTTTTAACAAAGATTTGGATTGCTCGCTTAAGCTGTTAGTATTGGTATCAAGTACAATAGCATCTATCAAGGATTTAGACTGCTCGCTTGAGCTGCTATCATGCCCATCAAGTTTATTTGAATCATCCATATTAATTTTATGAGAGTCAGAACAAATATCATCACTTAGATTTTTAAAGCTTAAGCTATCATCTTTGGCTGGGCACTCATAAGAGTTAGATACACTAATAACTTCACAAGCATTATTACTTTGAACACTTTCACTTAAAACTAGTTTGGGCTCCACCGGTAACTCTAAAAAATTTCCCTCAATTAAGTTATCATCTGTTAATGATATTATTTCATCACTACTATGGACTGCAATCAAAATAGAATCTGATAAATCTATCTTGTTGGAATCTGTACTTATATTGGCTCTTGAACTGTTGGCAAAATATTCTGTGCCATCTATACAATTATCATCAGAACTATTTTCAACAAGGTCAGACAAACTTGATGCACTAGCTTCATGTGTATAATTTAATTGTTTTAAATGTCTCCATGATTCAAATAAAGCTTCCTGAGATGGGTCTCCGCTCCAGCTGCCTTTCAGTTCATTGGTTTTAAATGACTTTAAAGTATCCGGTGAAAGCACATTTTTTTCAAAAATAACCAGGGCTTTTTTATGTTCAGAAACTATTGACACATTATCTATACTCTCATTGTTTTTTCTTTTTAATGGCTTATCAAATACATTGTACTCGATGGCATTGGCATCAAAAGGGTACAACCCAGTTCTCTTAAACCCATTGATTATTGCCTTTGAAAAATCATTTGACTCAAGAGTTTTATTCAGTAAAGCCGGGAACATAGATTTATCAAAATTAATAAGCGTATTCCCAGTCACTTCTTGATCATAAGTTTTTCTATACGCCAACTTCACAGGTCTGAACAATGCTACATCACATGGTTGACAAAGATGGGTGGAATTTGGATGTAATGCTGTTAGTTCAATCTGTTTTTCTTTACAGAATCTTAGAACTTCAATAGAAAAATGTGATGAATGTTTATCAGCGTACAATATTACTGGAAAGTTTATGTTATTATCAACAAGCCACTTGTAAAACACTTTTTTTATAAATTGATAAAAACTTTCTGAAGTCATCCAACCTTTGTCAGTGTTTCCAACTGCCCAATGGAGTGGTACTTTTTCTAGTACTTTTTTTTTGGGTGGATTTTTCAGATTAAAGAGCACCATAGGAGGAAGTATTTTTCCATCAGCTGAGATAGTGGCTAGTGCTGTCATGTTAGTTTTGTCCGTACTCACAACTTTGTAAACTGATTTTGCACCCTTTTGAGCAATTACTACATCATCTGAGGGTACAATTTGAAACGCTGTCTCATCCAAGTTGAACACTCTATCTGGTGATATATTAAGTAAGCCTTTCTTTTTAAAAGTAGTTTTAATACGATGAAACCAGCTCCTTATATCTTCTTCTGTGACTGCTGCTCTTGACTTTGTTAAACTTTGAGAAACTCTTTCAGCTAAGTTTGGATGCCTGGCCATAAAACTTTGGTACCAATGGGTCCCTGGTCGACCATTAGTAAATGGATTTTTCCTTTTTATACTGATGAGATACTTTTTGACTGAATCTAGCAGTTTTCTTTTTGTCACTGGTTCACCCTTAGCAGCATTATGCAGCATCCACGTGACCAAATCCTCTTCTTCATCTTGAGTAAGAACAGTGCTAGGTCCTTTTCGTACACCAACTTTTTTGTTTCCATTCACTACTCTTATTAATGTTGTTTTTGGTATATTAAATTTGACGGCTGCAACATATAATGACATCCCTTCTTTAACAGAATCTGCAGCCTTGATCAAATCATCTACAGAATACTGTCTTTCTTTAGTCAGATTTTTTTTTAATTTTTTTGCTTTAGTATTTTTTTGTTTTTTTTTACCCATGACGCTGTCAAAACACTTTGATCTGCCAAGAAACAAATTTTTTTTATACATATACAATCTTTATTTATCAAATTATTTACTCTTTTTTTTGTAAAGGAGTAAAAATTAATTCTGTTTACTTACTTATCAAGTAATGAAAACTTCCTAACCTAAAAATGTTAGGAAACTCAAAATATATTTATAAAGAGTTTCAAGTGCTAAATTATTCACTGGACTATAATTTTTAGCCCGACTAAACAATATTTTAGTTATTTTAAGACTTATAACAATATCTTTATCACAAAATAATTGATGAAGTTTGGTTCACTTTTGGTCCGACAACTGAGCTGTTCCATACCAGAAGTGGAATACTATTCAACTGTAATCGGTCCACTTCTGGTATATGCTTTCCACTTCTGGGCATCACTTAAGTACTAAATTTTAAAGAAACGAAATGTTTTTTTTTTATTTTTTTTTAAGAAATAGTTTCTTTAAAGCCTTTTGCATAGATTAAAACAAAGTTGTTACTTTAAAATATTTTTTCTTGTTGAATTGAACTCTTTATAAGTAGCAGCTCTGAACGTGTCCAGTTTTAGATTCCGGAATAAACACAAATTCTGAAAGTCAATATTTTCAAAGATTTTTCATCGACTTAAAAATAATAAATTAATATTGAAATCAATTTTTTTTCATAGGTAATATATTGAGAATTACTTTCTGATTTTTTTTTATAAGCCAAATTAATTTTTTTACAAATTATCAATACTTAAATAAACCATTCCACTATTGGGCTATTTTTGGGTCCGTTCCACTATTGGGTGTTTTACCTTACTGCCCATTCAAACAATGGATTCAATTTTTTTTTTTTTTTTTTTTTTTTTTAAGCGTAGCTTCTATACTTCCGTTATAACTCTGCTACGCTTAAGGACGTTTCAGGGATTTTCGGTCAACGTTATCAAATTTTGTAACTCGGCATACAAGAAGATTTTTATGTGTTCTTTCCAATGCCACAAAAAAAAATTGGGCAAGCGGGACTCGTTTTTGAGTTATGAACGCTCAAAGTTCGGTCGTTTTGCATGGGATGGCACGTAGAGCACTACAATTTTTTAATGTTATCGACGACTGTAAATTAACTAGTAGTTAACTTTTCCTAAAAAAAAGAGTATATTCTAGCTATTGAAACAAGAATCAATCTAACATTTTTCAAAATACGGCAACCGGGCCTACTTTCAGAGTAATTTAACAGTAAAGTTGATTTTTTAGTCTTTGCGGTTATGCTGCGCCACGAGAGCGAGAGAGACAGAACGACCGGCGCGTCAGCTGTTTCTCGTGCGGAGAGCCCCAAAACTGAATGAGAGTCACTGGAGGTCTGAAACGTCCTTAAAAATGATTGATGATTTGATGACATTATTTAAATGGGCCCGTGAGACAGTGGCTTATAACTCCGGCCCCTGAGATAGCAAATTCTTGCTCAGGCCCGCTGAGATAGTAGGTTCTTACTCCAAACCGGCGATATATATATTTTTTTTTCCTTGTACATTTAGTCCTTTTTTAAAAAAATTTCTAGTACATTATTGAATTGAAATTGTTTTGCAAAGTATCTTCCACAATTTCAAGAAATATGTTTAACAATTTTGATTTTATTTTTTTTCTTTTTTTATTTTAGATAGATCAGTGGAGTTGATTGAAGCTACAAATGAAAAAGAAAGCGATAAGTCGCCGATTAAATATTGTCTTTGGTCAAATTCAATTGAAAACACCAAAACTTCTATTGAGAGACTTGAAAATGAAAACGAATCGAATGAAGCAAGTGATGAAATCGAAGATAATGGTAGAGAACTTAGTTTTGAAAATGGTAAAAAATTTATGATTTTCTTAAAATCAATTTATTAATTATAATTATATACCTCCAAAAACAAAGTAACTAATTAATTTTTTAATATTCAGAAGATTGTGAAAGATTGCAAAATGACTCGGAGATAACGTCTGATGTTCGATTGCTTGCTTCTCCTAGTAGTTCTTCTAGTAAAAACTATAAACATTAATTTTAATTTATTCAATTTAAAAATAAATTTTAATCAATTGAGGCCCTTGATTAATTTTTTTTTTAATTTTCCATAAAGGCGCACCAATGGAAAATACAGAATATAATAGTACAGAACCTAGTTTTGAAAATGGTAAAAAAATTAGGATTTTGATTAAAGCAATTTATTATTTATAATTATATATGGGTCATTCCAACATCTTTCAGCAAAACCGTGAGCACGAGGTCAACCGATTTTCCTAATTTTTTAGTATGTTAAAATATAACTATATTTAGGAGCTTCGCCAAAATTTAAGCTTAAAATATGCCGTAGAACCCGAATGACAGCCATTTGAAATAAAAAAATAAGCCTTTTTTAGGGTTATTTTAAGCCTATTTTTATCCCAACTTCAAATACTCGCCAAAAATAGAGTTATTATCCGATTTTTATGGTTGACCTCGTAAAATTTTCGTTTTTCAATAAGCTTTTTAAAAAATTTTTTGTTCTTTTTAGAATAATGGTTTTGATGCAAGTGTGGCTACAAACGCTGAAATTGATAAAATCTTCAATTTTGACGATTTTTAGAGAAATTTAAACAGCTGCCATTTAGGTAGGTTTGAATATTTTTTTTTCTGGTTGGTGGCAATCAATTTGTATGTTCAAGACCATCAATTTTTTTTTGGAAGTGATTAAAAAATTGGAAAATTGTCAAAATTACAGCTATGTAAAGTTTTTAAAAAAATTCAAAAAATGCAAAAAACGCGTTTTGGCTAATATTTAAATTGTTGTAAATTTTTTTTATGAATGTTTTTTTTTTCTCAAGTTTTCAGGAATAATTCTTCGTAGCTTTAAAAACAACGTCTCATAATTCTGTTAAACTTTTTCGGTCATTTTAATACTGTTTCATGCACATCATTTTTGTCATTTTTATCGTTTTTTAAAGAAAATTCAGGTTTAAATTATTTTTTGAATAAGAATAAAACAAATAATAATCAAAGTACATACTACTTACATTAAATACCTATTTTAAACTTCTATAATGTTCCATCTACGTTATGATCGCAAGTATAAAAAATATTTCTGTCAAAAAAAAGGTTGAAAGGAGTATTAAATTAAAAAAAAATTCCATTAAAAAAAATAAATTTTTCTAAATCATTTTGACATTTTTAAATTTAAGGTCTTGTGATTATAATTTAAAACGCATTGTTGTGGTGTCAAACGGCTCAATACAATGGTATTTTTTAGTATCTGTAACTGTCTTTACTTGTTCAAATCTTTTGTCTAAAGTTTGCTTATAAAGATTTACTTCTTGCTTGAAAACATAAAGAAACCTAAAAGTTTAATTAGTAAATCAGTTGTTATTATTTGAAAACTGTAAGCTAAATGTATGAATTCAACTTATAAATTTATAAATACCTGATTCCTTGTACATTCTTGGTAAGATATTCACACATTTGTTTGGCATTTAAAATTTGTACTTGTTGAATAGAAGCTTTTCTTGCTGATCATCGTAACAGCGCCTATGCCGTTGCAGGAACTCTTACCATGCGATGTTCCGAAGAAATTATAAGATTTTAGTTCCAGACCGAAATTATTCCTATGAAATAAAAGATTGATAAATGGTTTCTGTAAAAAAAAATTTTAAGCTATCACTTTTGTACTGTTACTAAAATCTATAACAAACTTATTTTTTATAATATTTAATAAGCATAGTTATAAAGAAAATAATTTGATTGGTTCAAGAAATCGTATGAGATCATTAATAAAAAACGTTCAATAACGATAAAAGATTAAATATAATTCACTTCCTAATAATACCTAGAACAACTTTGTTAACCTTGGAAAAAACTGTAACAGAAATTATTGTGGAATTATCTACTGACTTGTGGAACTTTGTAGAACACTATTTTATTTCAAATGAGCAAAAACTTTTTTATGCAAAGTCAAAGAAAAATTTGGATGAGGAAACTGGGCTTATAACCATGGACTTCGCAGAAAATTACCCATTCATACGTCAAAATTCAGCTCAGGCTTTTTACTTCAACAATACACATGCTTCATTGTTTACTCTTACGTTGCACTTCAAAGATCAAAAAGATAATCTTATCAAAGTGGCTAATTATTGCGTAATATGTGATGGTAAAGATCATTCAGCCGGAGCTGTACATATTTTTTTAGAAACAGTACTCGACTCTATTAAACAGGAGTATCCGTTTATAAAAAATTTGATGTATTTTTCCGGTGGTGCTCCACACCAATTTAAAAACAAGTGAGTAAAAATAAAATTATTAATTTTTCAGTTAAAAAAATAAAAAATTCATAACTAAAGGATGAAAAGTTCTTATCATTTATGTTTTTGGTTTATTGTTTAAAAAAAGAGATTTAAAAAAAGGTTAAAAGTTTTTTATAAACCATAAACAATAAATATAAATATTTTATAAACAATAAACCAAAAACATAAATGATAAGAACTTTTTATCCTTTAGTTATGAATTTTTTATTTTTTTTAACTGAAAAATTAATAATTTTATTTTTACTCACTTGTTTTTAAATTGGTGTGGAGCACCACCGGAAAAATACATCAAATTTTTTATAAATGGATACTCCTGTTTAATAGAGTCAAGTACTGTTTTTAAAAAAATATGTACAGCTCCGGCTGAATGATCTTTACCATCACATATTACGCAATAATTAGCCACTTTGATAAGATTATCTTTTTGATCTTTAAAGTGCAACGAAAGAGTAAACAATGAAGCATGTGTATTGTTGAAGTAAAAAGCCTGAGCTGAATTTTGACGTATGAATGGGTAATTTTCTGCGAAGTCCATGGTTATAAGCCCAGTTTCCTCATCCAAATTTTTCTTTGACTTTGCATAAAAAAGTTTTTGCTCATTTGAAATAAAATGGTGTTCTGTAAAGTTCCACAAGTCTGTAGATAATTCCACAATAATTTCTGTTACAGTTTTTTCCAAGGTTAACAACGTTGTTCTAGGTATTTCTTTGCCATCTTCATCTATGATTTTTTTCGTGCCCCAATTTGTATACTTAACAATTTTTAGAACAATAAAAATGCATAGATACTTTCTTTACTAGGACATTTTTGACATTTATGTAACATCAACTCTTTTTTTTCAACTGAGCAAACAAAAATATCAAGTACTTCGTCATAATTCATTCTAGGTTTCACTGATGCTAATTTAAGCTTTACATTTTATGTATAGAACAAATACAAACAATATGTGAGCCAGAACTTCCAGCTGAAACACATTGCTCAAGTTTTTGTTCGAAAAAAAAGCCAAACACGGAACTTTTCCCGGGCTATTTTCAACAATCCAGTTTTTGTGGAGAAGTTTTATATCGTACAGTAAATATCTCTTTTGTAATAAAATTCTTTCACCATTTATTCTCCTTGTTTCTAGAGAAATGCGAAAAAAAATTTTCTTCGCACGATGAAAAGAGCCTGAGAAAAGGTTTTATAATATTTTAAAACATATTTTTAACTAACAGAAATATCCATGCTAAGTGCAAAACAACAATAATGAATTTATACAGTTTTCACTAAAGCAAAAAAATTATTTGCACTGAAAATGAAATAAGACCTTCATTTTTATTAAAGTAAAGTTTATTTAAAATGAAATCTATTAGGTTATTTGAAAAAAATTATTTTATTTACTAAATTAACAGGGTAAAATTTATGAAATAAAAGTTATGTCATATATATTATACAATCTGTATTTTCAATAAAATTCATTTGAACTTACCAGATTTCTTCAACTTCTTCATCTCTTCAAATTGATACCTCGTGCATTTAAAATATAAATTGATTGTGTTTAAATTCCAATCATCAGGAACAAAAGTTAAAAGTTCAATTTTTTCACCAAGAAACCAAGAACTTTCATTATTAAGTTTTTGCAGATCATCAAATTTAGGCAACTCTACTTGAAGAGAAGCTTCAAAGGTTTTTGAAGTTTTATTAACAACATGCTGTATGATTTCTACACCTTTTTTTATAGCACTTCCTTCGTTAAGTTCTTGTCTTTTAAAAGCTGGTAAATCAAAAACATCAAGAAAATGGTCAAATTTTCTTTTTTCTTGACTATCAGTTATAAATTCAAGACTGTTTTCATCCGTCTCACTTGGTACAGAAGACGAAGCATCACCTGATAAAATTAAAACATTTTCACTTTCTTCTATTTTTTGTATTGATTCATTATCTAAAACAACTAAATCATTATCAATTTTAACTCTGTGTCTTTTCAATGGGTCAACACAGAATTTAAAATTCAAATTTTCTAAGTTTTAAATGTTGCTATCAATTTTTGCATAACAATTACCGCACAGTTTTTTTTATAGGAGTCATCTCAATCGACAAACATTTTTTTGATTTTTTGCATAAATCTAGGTTAACTGTGATGAAATTTTTTGTAATACTTTTGTTATGAATTTTAAAGAATACATCGACGGCCCGTGCGAAAAAAAACCTTAGCCGAAAATCAGCTGATTTAAAATTATACATGAAAGGCTAAAATGAATTAAAAAACCAGTTTGAATAAAAAAATTCGAATTATTAGGTTTCAAGTTATTAAGATTCTCTATTTTTTCTAATTTTTTAATTTTTTTCAGTCTTTTATGGGTAATTTTTAATCGGCTGATTTAGGTCTAAGGTTTTTTTTCGCACGAGTCGTCGACATGAAAAAATCTACGACGAAAAAATCTACGGTTAAAAAGAACATTTAAACAAAAATTTTTATACGCATTAAACAAATTTATTTCATTTATAAGTTAAAATAACGTAATGTACACCAAGCGGACAACTTAACATTTTGCTGTTTGGATTTGCCACTCAAAGAAGATAGCCGACGACCCCCAAATTTTTATGGGGTGCCAACTGTGCTAGAGGAAAAAAATACATATTAAAAATTTGCAAGTCTTGATTCAAGTACTGTTGATAGGTAATGATTACGGCTTGAGGATAGATTATTTAGTAGTGTTGTAGTAGAGTACAAAGCTAGGTAGACACAACCTAAATCACAATATGTATTTTTTTTCCTCTACCACGGTTGGCACCCCATAAAAATTTGGGGGTCGTTGGCCACCTTCTTTGAACGGCAAATTCAAACAGATAAATGTTAAGTTGTCCGCTTGGTGTACATGGTAAACATGATTTACAACAAATTAATTACTTAATACATTAAATACAAAAATGTAAAGAACCGCAACATTTTCTAAATACTCAATAACATTATTTCTATTATAAGACAAAACAACGTTTTTCAAGCGATCGTCGTAGCTTTTTTGCTTTTTTTTCATGGGAGCAGCAATGTCTCTGCCGGTTTTATGCTGCGTAATCAAGACTTCAGTCATATTTTGCTCGTTTTTCATCGATGTAAACATTAGGTCAACACCAGCATGATTTTTGTCAACAATGTTGGCAAATCTATTATGCCTTCCAAACCATTGTTTGTTCTGGTTAAATCATTGATGACATCGTGGTAACAATTCCATACATCAATTTCAAATAATGGTTGTCCTCGAGTATTGAGTCTTTTTTTTTCTCCAATCCACGTGCGTTCAATATAATCCAAAAAATCAGTAAACGAATCTTCATTTGTAATAAAATATTCAGAAGAAACTAGTAAATCATAAGCATATGTATATCACATCACATACTGGAACAAAGGCTAAACCAGCAATCATATTTACTGATGTCATAAAAATCACATCATCAGCATACTCCATTTGTAGTCCACAGCTCTGAATATGCTTAAAAATATTTTGTTTGAAATGAAAAAAACATCCATTTAGGCGAACATTAGAATATAGTTTTTTAAATGTGTTAATAAAACCAATCTCATAATCAAGTAGTATTTCATCAGGTATACAATCATTAGTTGGGGTCTTCAATACATTCAAAATAGCTTTGTAACTTTTTTTTCTATGATTTGGTGTATAAATATAAACAAGAGATAAATTTTTACGACCACACATTCCGTGTATCGTGTATAATTGTTGAAAAATTACAGGAACAATTTTGAATGTGCCCATATTTGAATGTGCCAATTTGGAATGACCCATATACACAAAACCAAAGTAACTAATTAATTTTTTAATATTCAGAAGATTTTGATAGATTGCAACATAACACGGAAATAACGTCTAATGTTCGATTGCTTGCTACTACATCTAGCTCTAGTAAAAATTATAAACATTATTTTTACTTTAATTCAATTTAAAAGTAAATTTTAATCAATTAAGATACTTGATTGATTTTTTTTTATTAAATTTGCCATAAAGACGCGCCAATGGATCTGGATCAGACGAGAATATTGTTAGAATCAACATCAGAGCCAGTTTACAAATCTGAATGGATCCATGCAGACTTTAATGAAATTTGTCTATTATATGGTAACAAACAAGGTATATATTTTTCAATTGTTGCAATCCATATAATAAATCGTTTTGCATGTAAAATTTTAATGCGATATAACAGTCATTATTGTTGCAAACTCGTTTATTTTAATCTTTTTTAGTAAATGATAAAAATGAAATATGTTTTCAGATAATCTTAAATACAATGTTTCTGCACCAAAAAAACAGCCGAAAATTGTGATTTAGAAGAAAAAGATGGAAACGATGAAAATTTAGCCATATGCGAAAATGAAAAAAGTACAGCAGAAAATTATGATTTGATAGAAGAAGCTGGAAATAATGAAAATTTAGAAATTTGTGAGAATGAAAATGTTTGAATGAAGAACCAAAAAAACAGAAAGAGTCAAAAAAAAGAAAACTAAAAAAATCAAAAACAGCTGTTAAAACAAAAAAATTGAAAAAAAGGAATAATGAAAAGACCGAAGAAAATCTTGGAGAAATTGATAAAAAACACGGAAAAGTCAAAGAATGTCAAAACCAAAAAGAGATTCACAATTTTCTTATGATAAAAATCCAAAAAAGTTTGTATTCAATATTTCAATCTTATACAATTCATTGAGTTAATTCTGAAATTAAAGCGCTATTCTAATTTCTATATTTTCAGAAAGAGATAATTAAAACAAAAAAAAAATTAAAAACAATCGAAGATAATTCACCTGTTAGATAAATATATTTTGACTGTGCCGTCATAGCTTTTTTACGAGTCTTTTAAATACTATGTATTATATATTTGTTTATTTAATAATTTATTTATTAATTATTTATTTATTTATGACATATTAATGTCTGACTATTTAAGTATATTTAATGTATGGAATTTTTGTAATGTCTGTTGTAGTGGGTGAGTAACACCTTATTAAATAAAATAAAATTATTTTGAATTAAAATATTGCAACCTTTCTCTGAGTTCGCTTATGTATTTTACTGTCAAAGCATTATAAAATAATTGTCTAATGATAATTTTAAACAAAATGATGATTTTAAAATTCTTTCTTAAAGAATAAGAAATTTTTTGTTAATTATATGTTTTTATGTTTTTAGTTAATTCAACGTTTGTAAATCAAATATTAAATTTTTTTAAATAAATTAAATTCAGAAAAAAAATGAAAACAACTACAGTCAAAACCTATTTTCATCATAAAAAAAATTAATAGCTTAAATTTTAATTTGAATACTTTAAAATTGCTTAATAAAAATAAAATACTTATCAAGATCTTATAAAAGTCACAAATGGGAAAAAATATTTAAAGTGTCAACCTTAATTATGATCTAGTCAAACTTACTGAAGAAATCGTCTTCAGAAAGTTCGAGATAAGATTATTTCTTGGAGAAATAATCTCAAAGAGAATAATCACCACGAAGGGCTTCACGCATCCACCTCTCCCAAAGTCAAAACTTCATGAAGAAATCATCTCCAAGAGGTAATTTCCAAGGTGCACCAGGTAACCACCCTGGCTCCCTCCCTCGAGGTCGTAAGGTTCTAGAGAAATAATCTCCAGGGCGTAATTTCCACGGAGGGCTTCACGCATTTACCTGGCACCCCCAAAAGTCCAAACTTACTGGAGAAATCGTCTGCAAGATGCACCGCGTAACCACCCTGGCCCTCCTCCCTCAAAGTCGAAACGTCCTGGAGAAATAATCTCCAGGGCGTAATTTCCACGGAGGGCTTCACGCATCTACCTGGCACCCCCAAAATTCAAAATTACTGGAGAAATCGTCTCCAAGATGCACCGCGTAACCACCCTGGCCCTCCTCCCTCAAAGTCGAAACGTCCTGGAAAAATAATCTTCAGGGCGCAATCGCCATGGCTTCACGATTCCACCTGGGGTGGCATTCTGTAAAGCGTATGTAGGTTTAGGTATGTTAAGTACGTGCGTACGTACGAGTGAGGTAATATATGCGTCTAAAAGTAAAGCAGGCAAATTTTAAAATTGACACCAATAGATAAAGAAATTTAATTGTTGCTAGGATAAACAAGATTTTAGTGAATAAGTTATTTAAAAAAAAAAGTGCAATTCTATTTTATTAATTTTCATTGAGGTACAACAATCATTTTGAAGTAGCAACTGATCCAAATGAGGTTATAGTGGCTGTTGTCTGAAGCAGCTGCCTCAGATTTGATTTCAAACTGCAGATGAAAAGAGTTACAAGTGTTAAAAAAGTGTAGTTGTGAAATAGTACAGAAAATAAATGATATTACAATTTATGAAAGTAATAGATATTGATAGTGTGATTTAATATCTTTTGGAGACTGAATAATTATTGCAACTGAAAAGAACCGTTTTTGAAATGTATAAATTAGATATTGTATAAATAATAATATGTTTGTGTTGTTATGAAAACAAAGAATTTATTATGTATAATATATGAATAAAGAAAATGTTTGAAGCAAACTAAGCTAGAAATGTCTAATTATTGACCTTTCCTGATGTAAATAAGTGTCATAAAGAAGCCTGTAAAAAAGTAGTGATTGAAAAAAAATTATTAGAACGTACGATAGATAGAAACATCTGTTACTTGTTAAACTCTAAAAAAAAAAGAAACAAATTGTCGTGGACATAAGTATTTATTAAATTTAAGAGTTGTGTGAAATGAACTACAAAGGACGCAAAATATTTTATAGAAAATTAACTTTTATTGAAAAGTTACTCTTATTTATTTTTTTTATTCAATGGAAAAATATTATAAACCTTAATTTTACACTTCAACTTTTTTTTGGTACATCCAAGTCGCATAAAAACCTAAAAATATGTATAAAAAATTACACTTAGACTCAAGATCACTGAGAAAAAACATACAAGATTCAAGTTTTTAGCAACAATATTCTGTACAATACTAATGTAAAGAGTCAAAAAAATATAATATTAAGTAAACATCAGTCTTGTTGTTTCGCACAGAAACAAGTAAATTAAATCAAACAGTTTTTAATCTTATCATTTTTATTTTTAACTTCCAATTGCAATAAAATTACAGTCAACGAAAAGAAAAATAATTTTTTATTAAAATGATGTCGCTCGCTCGATGACAGTTCGTCAAGTGAAGTTCGTTTACCGTGCAAAAAAGAAGATCGAATTTTTAAATTCATTCGAATTAAACAACTAAAATCTTTTTCGCGATAACCTCGAAAAGTACTTTGGTAGCCAGTCGTCTGTGTTCGAACGTGATGTTCGAAACACTCCGAGGTTCCCCGCTGATCGAGGGAAGAAAGGGCGTCCCCAGACAATCCTTATTTGATTGCCTGTGACGCGGCTTGTATAGTATCACTGTGAGATTACTATTAAAGCACCTTTTGAAGTTTTAAAAAGAACATTTTACGAATTAAAAAATAAGAAAAGTCTACGGCAAAAGAACTTTTACATTTTTGTATTGACTCTTACTTCTTCGAAAATATATAAAAATAATTAACATTTACAGTATCAAACTTGTATAATAAATTAACAAAAACAAGTCTGTCACACTTGTACACTAGGGTGGGCCGAAAATGAAAAATTTTGGAATTTTGCCACGCCTGAGGTCTCAAAAGTTGTCTTTTAACATGAAAATAAGAAAAAAATATTTGTACACGCAAAAAAAGAAAATTTTAGGTTTGCCCATAGCCCTTGAAGTTTTAGTAAAATTTGTTTAAAATGAGCTAATTTGAAAAAACATGTTTTTTTTTTTTCAAAGCTCGATTACTTGCGAAAAAAAATCGTGGAGACGCGAATAAAAAAAGAAAATAAAGCTTTTTAGTTGTAGTTTAAGCTTCTATAAATTAGAACATCATAAAAAAATTTTGGAAACTGTTTCGCAAGTACAAACTTCATACTTTTTTTTCTTTGTTTGTAGTGATTGTCACCCGAAAATCGCTGAAATGCGATTTTTTTTTTTTAATATTAATAACTTTGAGAAAAAAAATCGTAGAGATATGAATAAAAAAAGAAAAGAAAGCTCATTAGTGGTACTTTAAGCCTATGTAAATTAAAATACCATAAAAAAATTTTTGTAGCTGTTTCATGAATGGAAGTATGCTATTTTTTTGTAAATTTTTTTCTAAAATGGTAAAACTAGTTTTTTTCTTTAAACTTCAATATCTCTGCTAGAAAAAATCATGGAAACGCGAATAAAAAAAAGAATTGAAGCTGTTTAATTAAATTTTAAGCTTACGTAATACAAAATTGCATAAAAAATCGTAAAACTAGTTAATAAAAGGTTTTCGTCAATATTTCTAGTTATTTTGCCAAATTTCAACATATTTGTATGAAAAACTTCAAAATTTTTCTATAAAATCTTCGAAAAAAGCTTTTTCATATATTTTTTAAGTTTATTAATTTTTTCCGCTTTTGATAAAAATTGTAATATTCATATGTTACAAAAAAAATGTTATAAGTGTATAGTGAAACCCAAATAAAAAGCCCTCCTCTTTTTTCATACGGGCTTGGGACCGTCAACGGCAGGGTTACCATTTTTTTTTTTTAAAGAAAGTTTTTTTTTTTTTTTTTTTTTTTTTTTTATACTTAGTTATTATTTTAAGAAATGAATTGTTTGAAATCTTTTTTTGAATTGAATTCTGGCATAATTGATCTTGATTTAAGTGGCTATGATCCAATTATGTCTATTTTCTTTTCCAATGACTCTTGATGATGCTTCGGCGACTAACTTTACTGTGCGTTCGACAGCTTGTGTATGGCACGGAAAAGCAGTAAAATTCCAATTAGAAGGTATTTGATTATCATTTAGCGTGCGTTCAATATCATTTATTGTTAAATTGCGTAAAACGGGAGTTGATCGTGTCTCAGAAATCGACCAGTCAATCATATTTATATAGTTAGTTGCTTCAAAGTTTAATTTCGGAATTTCAAATTTATTATTGTTATTATTTTCCAATTGCAACCGTTTAGCTTCAAGAATTTTCTCTAAGGCCAATCGTCGTACAGATGGGTCTTCGTCAGTCAGCATGCCTAATAAAATATTTTCAGAAGCAGCAAAATAAGCATTTCGTTCTATAACTGGGTCTATTATTTTTAAATATTTTTCTGAAAGATATCGTGTAGATCTGATAAACTCAAATAAATTTTTCGATCCATCTTTGACTGAACAATTAATTTTAATTCGGAACCAGGATGGTACATATACTTTTAAAATAAAGTTTACAATTTCTTTGAAATCTTCAGACGGATTTTCAGAAGAAATATAGAGCCTCAAAATTCGATTAGCTGAAGTTAACCATCGTGAATGAGAAATATTTCCAGGGTGGCGGTTCGCTAAGTCTTCAGAGCAGTTACCTGAACTGACAGCCTTACTTATTTCAAAGAGATATTTTTGATCATCACTTAGTATTTTTAAATCGATCTCAGGTAAAACACAATCGATTGGTTCAAAGGAAACAACTTTTAGGTTTTCACAATCTTTCAACTCTTTACCGATTGGACCAGAATATGTATTTGGACCAGATGTTACACCATCAATTTTTTGAAATAAATGTCTCAGTGGCAACTCATTGAAATGGAGTAAGCATATGAATCTTTGAATCGGCCTTCCTATTTCTACTTCAAGACGCAATATTACGCCTCCTTTACGGCCTGTATTCACTACCGTACCGTCACAACCAACTGCTTCAAGAGTCTCCATAGCCGTAGGAAATTCTTCTTTCAAGCATAATATTATACTATTTGCTATACTCTTAGCATCACTTTTTTTTGGCGTAACGTGGCTAAGATACTTTGACCCAGGTTCTTGAATAAGTGAGTAGTGATCTTCCAAAGCAGTACCTTTAAAATATTTGTTTCCTTTTTTTTCATTTATTTGAGTTTGATCGTGGCGTCCATCAAAAGATAAGCCACGAATAGAATTATTTTCATCATTTTCAGATCTAATACCAATTGCAACTTTCTTCTGTTCTCTTAATATTTTATTTTTATCGACCAAATTAGACTCTGATGCTATTCCAGCGTCTTGAAAAGCAGCATTTACTAATGCTGCAGTGGCTCTAGTTGATATTCCATAACGTTGACTTATGAGTGCAACATTTTTAAGCTCAATCCTAGATTGAGTAGATGAAGCTGTTTTACTAAAATGTTGTTTGTATAAGTCTTGAGAATCATAATCTTCACTCGAGTTGGATTCTTGCGATGATTGCACATTTTTAGTCGTAAACTCTTCGATACACTGCTTTTTTAATTTTTTTGCATCTTTTGAGTTTCTTTCGAGTTTTCTTTTAAATTCATTCGTGTTTGAACGGTCAACTGAACCTATTGATAAGCGTCTTGAGCTTCGTTGGTCACTCAAAAAATTTCTTTCTGGCAAAGGTACCTTTTTATTTTTAGGACATTTGCACTTATCAAAAGTATTACATTTACAAGACGCAATGTCAAATAACTTAAGTGAATTATCTTTAAACTTTTTCAAGTTTTCTTCACCATTCACAGATTTTTCAACTCGGTCTAAATGTTTTTTAATTTTTAAATATTGTTGGTAATACTTTATAATCAGTTGTTTTACTCTTTGGTGACTAACTCTAGGAATTAATAATTTATCATATAATTCCTCTACTTTTATACTCACTAATTCTACAATGTCGGAAGAAGATGGATAATAGCCACTTAGTTCTTGAAGATTTTTGTATTCAAATAAGTAACACTTCAATACATCTTGATAGGTAGGAAGCACAAACCGAGAAAGATCGTTGGGAGATCCGAAAATTGTACACTTAAATGATCGTTTTGAACGTATGACTATTGACATTTTCACTAGTATTTAAATAATTAAACAGTAGTTTTTCATGAAAAAACTCCATACTTATGACAAATGGTTTATTACCTTATTTATAGATTTTTTAAAAACTTCGCCACCTAGGAAAAAAATATTTAACTAATGTTTACTTATGACTAATAGTTTATTACTTTATTTGTATAAATAAAAACGCCATCTAATGAAAAATTGTTCAACTAAAGTGTATAAAAAAGTAAGAAATGAACGGATTTTTAACAATTACATGAACATTTTCGAGTAAAAACAAATAAACTGAAAAAATATATGAAAAAGCTTTTTTCGAAGATTTTATAGAAAAATTTTAAAGTTTTTCATACAAATATGTTAAAATTTGGCAAAATAACTAGAAATATTGACGAAAACCTTTTATTAACTAGTCTTACGACTTTTTATGCAATTTTGTTTTACGTAAGCTTAAAATTTAATTAAGCAGCTTCAATTCTTTTTTTTATTCGCGTTTCCATGATTTTTTCTAGCAGAGATATTGAAGTTTAAAGAAAAAAACGAGTTTTACCATTTTAGAAAAAAATTTACAAAAAAATAGCATACTTCCATTCATGAAACAGCTACAAAAATTTTTTTATGGTATTTTAATTTACATAGGCTTAAAATACCACTAATGAGCTTTCTTTTCTTTTTTTATTCATATCTCTACGATTTTTTTTCTCAAAGTTATTAATATTAAAAAAAAAAATCGCATTTCAGCGATTTTCGGGTGACAATCACTACAAACAAAGAAAAAAAAGTATGAAGTTTGTACTTGCGAAACAGTTTCCAAAATTTTTTTATGATGTTCTAATTTATAGAAGCTTAAACTACAACTAAAAAGCTTTATTTTCTTTTTTATTCGCGTCTCCACGATTTTTTTCCGCAAAGTAATCGAATATTGAAAAAAAAAAAAATGTTTTTTTAAATAAGCTCATTTTAAACAAATTTTACTAAAACTTCAAGAGCTTTGGGCAAACCTAAAATTTTATTTTTTTGCGTGTACAAAAATTTTTTTCTTATTTTCATGTTAAAAGACAACTTTTAAGACCTCAGGCGTGTCAAAATTCCAAAATTTTTCATTTTCGGCCCACCCTATTGTACACCATGTTTTGTTTACATGCATGGATTATAATCTAAATATCAAAATCTACACAGGTACTAAAAACAATTTCTTTTAATTTACATAGTAACATTTACAACGAATATGGCCTAGCCTTGGTCCAAAATTTGTTCGTTGCTTACATATTGAAGAGTTTTTTAGTTTTTTTTTGAATTTACATATTCAAACTTATCACTAAATTTATTCTTAGTATTACTTTAATTTTTTACATTACGTACAATTACTTTCAATAAAAAAACAAATTTTTTAATAATTTTTCATCAAAATCCAGATATTAACTGTAGTATTACAATACATCCAAATAATTATTGATACTAGTAATTAAAGAATTATGAAAGTATTTGTGAAAACATTCAATTAATGTGCTTCAAAAAGCTTTCATACATAAAAGTCTATGTTATAAAACATACTTTAAAAAAAAAAAAAAAAAAAGACAAAAAAATGTGTAAAACCTGATATATAATCAAACATACTAGATCAACTTACATATAGTTTTGGCTTGATCGATTGAAGCTTCTATGCTTGAATAGAAGTAGTTTTAAATCTTTTATAATAAAGTTAGAAAATTATGAAGGATGTTTAGTTACCCTTTTCTTTGAAAACATATAATGCTCGAGTTTTATCAAATACTGCAAATTCTTTAACTTGCAAAGACAATTTATTCAGTGTACCAACGAAACTATCCAAGAGGTCTTGTCTTCCTTGCTCGTACAGCTGCTGTTTTTATTTCAAACTAAAATCTTCTGTTGTGCTATTTTTTAGAATAGAAGGTCGAGGTATAGCAAGCTTTTAAATTCAAGTAGCAGAAACAACCACTTCTTATTGACCAAATGCAAAACTGGAGTTATGTTGATGACTGGTCATCTGACATGTAAATACACATGACTGGAAAATAACAGTAAAAATTAGTAACAAATTCATTTTATTTGTATAAAGTTTATATTGGTATTCAATTACTTACAATTTTGCTCGGGTATTAATTTCATTTTATGAAAAAAGGCTTTGCATGATAATCTCTTAGTAGGTTCATACACCAAACATTGTTGTATTAGATTTCACGGGAGCAGACAATAAAAGTAAATCAGGTTCGTATTTCTCCTCAAAAATACTCCTATACTGTGACATAATTGGTGTGGTAAGTCTATAGTTCACCTGAGGCCATATAGTTTTTTTCATTATTATCTCACATATAGTTACAGCGGCTGACCACACATCCCCGGGCTTGGACCAATGTCCTTTTTTTGTAACCACTTCAGGTGGGATAAAACCATCTGTACCATGTACAGCTGTTGAACAATTTGTGTTAAAACGAGAGTCCATATCCAAATTTCCACTTAAGCCCAAGTCTATAATTTTCAGTTGAAAGTCTTTGTTAGTTAGAAGATTATCTGGTTTTAGATCTTCATGGACAATATTTTGGCTGTGCAGATAACTCAGTCCATCTAAAAGCTGCAAGCATATTGCTTTTACATTTTTTATATTGTATGGGTATCCATCAACAACTTCCACTTTTTTTAATATAAATATTTGTACAAATCAATTGATTCGAATGGTTCAGTCAATATTAAAACTTGATTTAATTTGAAAGATATGCCAAGTAGCGATAAAAAGTAGCAGTTGTCCACAAGATCTTGTGATTTCAGGCTTCGCAACAGGAACTTGTTGCTGTAATTCGACAAAGGTAGAATTTTAACAGTAACTCTCTTTTTTCTCCAATATCCTATGTACACGCATCCTTCACCTCCACTGCCAAGTTTTTTAGATGAAATATCTACTTCTCTGTCGTCTACTATTGGAGCTTCAAATGACAATTCATGCAGTTGACTGTATGTGCCAGGCTCATATTTTCTTTTTTCTTCAGGATAAACTATAATAATTCTATTATCATGAACCCTATATGTTATTGTATTAGAGGTGGGCTTTGTAGCTTCAGTATCCGTGTCCATAAAAAATATTTCTGAGCTTTTAGAGATAAATGACTACCTCATTTATAGCAGTGTGATGTCCTAAAAAAAAAGTATTATATAATATTGAATGAGCTTTAAAAAACAAAAATAGTAACATTTAATTGGTTTTTACCTGAGACTTCAATACTTTTTTGTTGATTACTATGATCATTTGATGGAATGGGCGTAAAAACTTGTGTTGCCATCTCATCTAAAAATGCTGAGTATAGAAAAATTTTACTGTTACCATAATCATCAGTGAAAAATATGTCTATGCATTCCTTGGTATTAACTTCAAAGCCGAAAAAAAAAAGTTTTCCACACTTTTTTCGTGATTTCCAAGATAAACAGCACACTCGCTGAGTATCGATGTAGCCGCTTTTGAATTAAATAGACTATAAATTAAATCCTTCAATTCGTCATAAGTGTAGCTATATTTTTTTAAAACTATTGAAGGATTCACTTTAAACCCTCCCAAATCCACGTTCGCGTTAACATTCCTAACCTTATGCTTCCAGCCAATTTTGACCGAAATCGGTGATGTACAATGTGACATCACACTTGTCTTTTTTATTGACACAATAAAAAAAAATAAGAAGTTGACAGTACTCAATTTGATGTTAATAGATTGCTGTTTACAGTAGATTGAGTAAAAAAAATTTTACTTTTCAGCGAATGCCCGTACAGTGCTAAAGAAAACCACGTGCGCGAGAATTTATAAAATGGTGATGTATGAAATTACCACGAAACGAAGACAGCAGAAGTCGTACGAACTGCTTTAGGCTGCGACTACATGAACAGTTTTTTCAGCCAAAATTGAGCGGTAGTTAGAATTTGGCTTTTAAAAAATTGATATTATTTTTGTAAAAAAAGAACAATAATTATTGAAAAATTGTGGAAGCTCTTTAAAATATTTTATTAATTTGCAACAATGAATAAAATTTTTTCTTATTTAATTTGGGAGTTTATAATTTCTTAAATTCAAATTACCGCTCAATTTTGGCTGAAAGAATGATGAAATTTTTTTATTTCTTCAAGTTGTTACAATCTAAGAATTTACAAAATTTGAATTTGTATTAAAAATAAAATCTTTGAGGGTGGACATTAATTTTGAAAACAAAATACTTGTTGACATTATACAATTACAGTATTTATAATAAATTATTAAATGTTGGAAAAATATTATAATAATTCAAAAATATATACGAATAGTTTTGTACGTGTGCTTTATACGAAAAATTACTGGGTCTAAAGTTTATTTCAAAAATTTATGTTATTGTTGTCGAGTAATATTTTGTTAAGTAATTCTCTTACAATTAAGATTTTTATTGTGCAGTTAAAATAAAAAAAGTAATGATATTAAATTTTAATTGTTAATTTTTCGTTACGAACCAGAAACGAGCATATTAAATCAATAAATGTGGGTGTCGGGTATTGTTTGCTTACATGAATAGAGGGATATATTCAAATACATGATTTATCTTTTTACAGTTTCATTGCATAAATTTATAATGTTCCGTAGGAGTTGTAAAATTATTAATCTTTTTTTGGTACTTAGTAAACGTAACAACAACTTCAACATGAATTTCATACAATATTGAAGCCTTACAATATTTTTGATATTTTCTCAGAACTCAAGTATAAAAATATATAATAATTTCTCGTTATAATATTGAAAACATTATATGAATGTAACGTATTGAATACATTTCAAAGCTTGAATAAAAATCGCTAAAATATATTGTGTTGTTATGATTTCACATTTTTATTTTTCATATGATATTATATGGTATTTATAAAGTAAAACAGTGATTGTACGGAACGTTTATTCAATGAAACATCGTCAATTTATAAAACTGAATATAATATAAATATTTAATTCATTGATCCTATGCATGCATAAGTAACTCCAACAAGATTGTTAAAATTTATTTGAGATTTTAATTATTACTTTTTTTTTAGGCTGCACAAGCCTATCTATATTCAAATTAATTATCGTAAAAACGTGTTAACTATTCGATCCTTCATTTCAGAGTAATCCCTTTGTATAATGATGGACGATGATCGAATGTCCTCGATTTATAATAAATGTGATTGGTCGAGAGAGAACATTTAATTCAAAATTTGAATTTGAAATGTTGAATACTTTATTTTTAAAAATTTTTTCCAATAATTTTTTGAATAATTGAATATTTTGTTTATATAAAATAGAAAAATTTCTGTGTAAAATTCTGTAATATAAAATGATAATCCTGATTATTATAAAATTAATGATAAAGATATAATTAATCATTATTAATTAACTTTTTCAAGCTATAACCCTCAAAAATATCGATCTGAAGTTAGTTACAGGTTGCAAATGATACGTTATTATTATTTACAAGGTTATTGAGAAAAAGCTCAGAAAAAAAATTGTTTTTGCCTTCTTTTTTTTGAAAAACTGAAAGTAAAAATTATCGTATGTTTACTTTCAAAATTAAAAATTTGATGGCGTGTATTAAAAATTGAGCGCGCTTGCGCGCTGATTGAGACTAGTGCTTATTAAAATACAATTGTTTTGTTTATTCCATAAACATTTTTTGAAATAATTCGATACATTCATATAGATTGAGGCTCCATTCGCCTTGTCCAGACCAGCATCAGCAATCAATTTTCTCATGTATTTCAATCCTGGTGGTCAAAATGTGAACCCTCGAGTGGTGGGTAAACGCGTGCATTTGTAGATCTATATCGATCAGCTGTGATTCTGGTCTGGACAAGGCGAATATTAATTAGCGATTTGTGCATGCTATTACTCCTTCTTATCGATGCACATTTGTCACAGCACGCGTCAAATTTAGGTGCAGCCTTAGATTCCGTTTTCTTACGTGATTGCAAATTTAAAATCGTTTTCGTTAATGATATCTCTAGAGTTGTGCTGATAAATTTGTAAATTTTTTGCGTAACAGTTCGTTATTTTTATATCACCATGAATCCGTTTCAAAGCGCTTATGGCACAAACAAAATTGAAAGAGGTTCGGTGGGACAGTTTCGATACATGCTTGAATTCATGAGGAAATACTATAAGTTAGGTTTTGGTAATGGCTATAAATTTGAAAAAAGAAACCGAAGACTATGGAAAAAGCTAACGAAGGCACTAAATGCTCTACCGGGGGCTACTAAACCTGTTCAATTATGGCAAAGTGTGAGTAATAATTTTCTAAAATTTATGGTGTTTTAACCTCTAAATTAAAAATTACAAATTTTCATAGAGTTGGAAAAGATACAAGTCCCAACATCTGCTTAATTGTGAAAAAGCGGGTACAGGCACTTTCAGAGTTACCGGCATCGATATAGAAATGTATAATTGATCTTTGAAAGCTCAAGAAGTATTAAATGATTTGACCAGTGAGTCTGACACTGATAGAAACCATTCTGAGTCTGAATATTGTAAGTATTGTAGTGTATTCTGCAGTAAAACTGTGTTCATAAATAATGTAAAATAACATATTTTTTGTTTTGCAGTTTCGGAGGATGAAACTGATGAGAATAAAAATTATAAGATCGTAAAACAAAACCAAGGTTTTAACATATCAAATCATCAGGAACAAGCAAACACGCTTGACTCTTCAAACAATAGTAAGTGTTCTTAATATTATAAACAAATACTATCTTTAATCCTATGTTTGTTTTCAAATAATTCTTTCAATGAATTTATTGAATATTCAGTTGTTTTTTATATTCAAAAGTACATAACTTTATAATAATTTCATTAAAAAAAATTTTCTTTATAGTTAACGTATCAATACCATTTGAAGTCAACGCTGTAAAACGTAGTAAGAGTTCTCTTAATGTTAAAGAAAACCCAAAAACATTACCAATAAATAAAAAATTTTCAAACAACCCTTTGTATTTTGGTGCTTCAAAGACTAAAAAATATGGTGCGTATACTTTTGCATTCGTATCAAGTATGAAAAAGACTAATGTTGATAATTGCTCTACTTAATTAAATTTAAAAATGTTACAATTATTTACTTTTTATGACTTTCAAATAGGTCAACAAAACATGCCACTTCAATCAGTTATACAATCAAATATAAACTTAATCAGTATGAATAAGTTTTCACAAACTCTTCAAAATATTCATGAGAGAAACTCTCCGAAAGTAGTTTCTGGCACTGTTTATTCTATGAATAGTACACCTCCATGCAGTAAGTATTGATGCAAAATCACAATAAACAATGAGCTTTTATAGTTAATTAAAATTTATTTTTTATTTCTTAGCAATAACATTAGGACAATATAATGGTTCCAATCATGTACCGCCATTCATCTCCTTACCAGAACAAAGAACGCCAGCAAGTCGTCAGTTTCCTACTTGAAACATGCATATTGTTGTATTGTTTATGATGCGTTTTATTACAATTAATTTAATGTTTTGTTATATAGATGCAGCAGGGAGTAAGTTTGTATGTAAACCATTTCATGATAATCCACTTGACAAGCAATGTCATAATGAATATCACAATCAAGGTAACTCAAATTATATATTTTGAAATAACATTTAAGATGCTTTGACATTACTGTTTCAAATGTGTTTTCTTACAGAATTTGATATTAACTCGCAAAAATTGTTTGATGTTTTGCGTACAGTCGTGCAAAATGGTGTCGAAAAGGAAAGTATGTAAATGAATTGTTATATACTTGTAATGTGCAAATATTCAGATGATGCTGTTCGAACAAAAATGATTAATACTACTTTTTTTTTTTTTTAGATTTTCAGGATCCTCGTGATCAAGGTACTGTTTTCAATGAACCTAGACTTTCACAACGGCTTGAAGATAGTAACGAAACATTGAACAATGCTATACCTCGACCGTCTGTAATAAAAAGTAGTACAACAGATGATTTTAGTTTTAAATAAAAACAGCAGCTGTACGAGCAAGGAAGACAAGACCTCTTGGATAGTTTCGTTGGTACTCTGAATAAATTGTCTTTGCAAGTTAAAGAATTCGCAGTATTTGATAAAACTCGAGCATTATATGTTTTCAAAGAAAAGGGTAACGAAACATCCTTGATAATTTTCTAACTTTATTATAAAAATTTTAAAACTACTTCTATTCAAGCATAGAAGCTTCAATCGATCAAGCCTAAACTATATGTAAGTTGATCTAGTATGTTTGATTATACATCAGGTTTTACACATTTTTGTGTCTTTTTTTTTTTTTTTTTTTTTTAAAGTACGTTTTATAACATTGACTTTTATATATGAAAGCTTTTTGAAGCACATAAATTTAAAGTTTTCACCAATACTTTCATAATTCTTTAATTACTAGTAATCACTAATTATTTGGATGTATTCTAATACTACAATTGATGTCTGGATTTTGATGAAAAATTATTAAAAAATTTGTTTTTTTATTGAAAGTAATTGTACGTAACAAATTAAAGTATTACTAAGAATAAATTTAGTGATAAGTTTGAATATGTAAATTCAAAAAAAAACTAAAAAACTCTTCAATATGTAAGCAACAAACAAATTTTGGACCAAGGCTAGGCCATATTCGTTGTAAATGTTACTATGTAAATTAGGTGAAATTGTTTTTAGTACCTGTGTAGATTTTGATGTTTAGATTATAATCCATGCATGTGAACAAAACATAGTGTACAAGACTGATGTTTACTTAATATTATATTTTTTTGACTCTTTACATTAGTATTGTACAGAATATTGTTGCTAAAAACTTGAATCTTGTATGTTTTTTCCAAGTGATCTTGAGTCTAAGTGTAATTTTTTATACATATTTTTAGGTTTTTATGCGACTTGAATGTACCAAAGTAGTATAGCAAAGAGAGTTCTAGGCCATGGCCTAGAACTCTCGTACCTTTTTTGGCGTAGAACTCTCGTATCTTTTTGGCCGGGTTCTCTCATACTTTTTTGTGTCCGCTCTCTCGTACTTTTTACCCCCTCCCCGCTGTGCTCTCGTACCTTTTGCGTGGTACAGCTGGTGCTAGCGGGTAGCCACTGCTGGCTAGCCGCTAGCACTACTTGTTTTTAATTAATTATTATTTTTAATGATGATGTTTCAACAAGAAAATTATCTTTAGTAAATTTCAAAAAAAAAAATCTCACTCACCGGGATTTGAACCCACGACCCCAGGCATGTCAGGCCACCTGAGCCAATCGCTTACATGAAATGAGGTATGTACTATCGACACTTTAGGTATATATTGTGGTTAACTATTTTACCGACATCCGGATCATTTATTATTTAATTGTTACTATGAATTTTATTTTCTTAAATTAATTTTTTTTTTCTTAAATTTATTGAAGATATTTCAATTATAAATTAAATTAAATTTAATAAAATTACCAAAGAATAAAATCTCACCCACCGGGATTCGAACCCACGACCCCAGGCATGACAGGCGGACACTCTTCCACCTGAGCCGTTGAGCTAGCTTGCACATTAACTTTAGTTAAAGTATACAAGCGCTCGCGAGATCATACGCGGCGGCGGCGGCGGCTTGTTTGTAATTAGGCTGCCGCAGGACCATGCCACCCTTTGATTTACACCGCTGTCGCTACCCCCTTTTTGATCCACCACGCGCACGGTGCAACACGGTTCCAAGAAACTCTTCGGCTCTCTTGGGTTTACAGTCGGTTAGAATATTATTGTTTTGACAACAATATTCTAACCGACTGTAAAAACCATATAAGTACACGTCGAACTCTGCGAGTTCATCAGTTTTTGAGTGACCCTTGAAGCGATAAGATGAACTACGCAGAGGACGACGTGTTGCGAGAGGAGCTCAAGGAGTTTTTGGTATTCCGCGCTGCTGCCGGTCACGACCCCACGATGGAGGCGCAGTGCATCGAAGACCTGCAGCGGTTGGAGGAAGAGGCGGGTGACGGCGATGACCTCCTCCAGAAGTTCGATGCCCTGCAGCAGCAGCAGCAGCAGCCCCCGCACAACCCCATGCAGCAGCAAGAGCACGAGGAGGACGAGGAGATGCTGATGGAGGACGTGCGGTATTTGCAAGAACAGCTCTGGGTCGAGGAGAATTTGGCAATCGACACCAGCGCCTGCCTCCTCAAGGATCCAGACCTGTTCCTGAGCAGCTTCGTGGTGGAGCTAGCGAGCCGGGACATCTTATGCCCATCTGTGCTGCTGCACCAAGAGGAAGAGCGTCGTCGGCAGCTTGTAGAGGATGTAAGTTTTTTTTTTTTTTTTTTTTTTTAACGTGTTTGTGTGATTAAAATAAATTCGTGCGTGTGCGTATGCATGACTGGTTGCCTGCGTACAGTGTGAATGTGAAATTTAAATTTGTGCGTATCTAAGTGTGTGTGCGCATGAGTGTATGTATGACTGGTTGCCTGTGTTTAAGATAAAAATTTTTTATGTATAATAGGAATAAGTGTTTAATTTCAAAAAAAAAAATTTTTTTTTTTTTGATTTCTTGTTGCGGTTGTCCCCTTCACCACCACCAGCTCCACCGGCCCCACTGCTTCCTCCCCCACCGCCAGCTCCCTTGCTTCGCAGAAAGAAGGTTTTGGGTAAGGACTTAAAGTCCAAACCTAAAATTAAAAATGGTAAGTTTTTTGTCGGCGAATTTTTTTTTTTTTTTTTTTTTTTTTTTTTCTGTTTTAGTTCAAAAATTAAATTTGGTGATTGCAAAGGTGGGCCACAACTACCATTTGAAGCAGCGAACCCCTACAGTGGTGGAACCAGCTTCAGCGATCGACTCAGCAGTGGCCCCGGTATCTCCCAAAACACCTGAGGAGATATTCGAGCTGATGTGTCACATGCCAGGACCACTAACCGAGTTACCACCGTCGCCAAAGCGGGTTGCATCATTGCTGCCACCGCTAACACCATTACCACCATCGTACCCGGAGGTCACTGCAGCAGCAGCATTATGCGATTTAGCTATTTGCGAACCTCCACCGTACGATGTGGCGGTAGCAATGCTACGACTGAGGCAGACCCCGCCACCAAGGATTGGCTACTCACCACCCCAGGAAGTGTCAGCGGCGCTGGCAATGCTGATGCTGAAGGGGACTCCCCCACCAAAGAACGGAGCATCGCCACCGCCGGAAGTGGAGGAAGCCGTGGCAGGTTTGGTGGAGCTAGCGTCACAGCCCTCACACCCAATTCACGAGGATCTACCCATGGCTCTTAGGGTTCCAGCTCCTCTTCTTCCAAATATTTTGGAGGATACGGAGCAGTGTCCTGATCACTTGACTATACTCGCAGGTTCATCGATGCCCTCATTGGATCCTTTATGTCCTCCTGTTGCACCTCGACGCAAACGACGGTGGGATGCAACCGAGATTTGCGAGGTGCAACAGGAGAAAATAAAGCATCCTTTGGGAGTGGTTTGGAGCTGGGAGAAGCCAAGTGGTGAAGACAAGCCCACTCCTACCCGAGGCAAAGTGTCGGATGAAGAGGTGGAGGAGTGGTTGAAAAATCGCCCCTATGAGCCATGGCTAAGGGTTCCTACCCGGTCTATCTGCGGAGGGAGACCTTTACCAACAAGTTCGGTGCGGCCCAGAGCCAAAATTTTTAAAAAATTTTAATTTTAATTTTTGTACTTCTTTTCTTTTGTATTTTTATATTAAATTAGTATTTTTAAATTGTATTTTTAAATTGAAATTAGCTTAAATTAAAAAATGTGATGTTGAAATTACTACTATGTAAAATAATATGTATATAAAAAAGAAAAAATAATTAAAAAATAATAAAATAAAATAATAATAAAAAGAAAACTCATTTTGAATGATAATAAATATATTTCAATCATAGTAATACAATATTCTTTATTAAATATTCTAGACATTTTAATTATTTATAAAGCTCTGCTAGTTTCTTGCGATTCATCTTTTGTTTCTTGATAAATTATATCTACCTCGTCCTGTCCCTCTCGCGCTTCGATTAACCAGTTTCACTGGTTCACCAGCCAGCTTTTCAAGGCGTAGGCGTTGTCCATAACGCAGACTGATCCGGCTCGAACGTGGTAATGGCAGGAAATCGGGCACGTCTTCTCCAGGGTCTTTAACGAAGGACAACGAATCTCGTCCATGTCAACGATTAGCCTGCGGAAGGTAAGTAAAATATAGGTTAGTTTAGGTAAGTTAAGGTAAGTTTAGGTTAGTTTAGGTTAGTTAAAGTAAGTTTAGGTTAGTTTAGGTTAGTTGAGGGTGGAAAAGTACTTACTTCCCGGGGAGCATCGACTGGAGCAGCTTCGTCTTCTCCAGTCCCTTGGTGTAGGGGCAGGTAGCGTCTCAGAGGACATCCTGGATCATCCTGGTGCAGGCTGTGTATGGGACGAATCCGGAACTCCAGGGGATGCCATAGTGATGCCTCTCCAGCCAGTGGTTCGTCCTCTGCTCCTCCTCCAGGAGTTTTCCAAATGCGCAGGGTGACAGGAATAAGCAGAAGGTCGGCAACCTCCAATTGTCCACGGGGATGATGGCCAACTCCTTCACCTGGAGCAAGTTGGATGACCTCCTGAAGCTCTGGATGTCCACCACGTATTCAGCCATGTCGGTTGTCCAAGTCGAAAAGATGGCTACAGCAAAGAGGCTCGCAGCTTATATAGCAAGAGTTTCTGTCAGAACGAGTCACAGCTGCACTAGGATTCCTAGAAATTTAACTCCAATTCTTGTCACCACCAGTTCCCGAAATTTTAGGAAAAATTCGTGTATCTAGCTCCTCCCCCCCTCCCTTGGCCTGGAGTGTATAAAACTGAGGTCTCTTGGCCCTCCTCAGTCAATCCATTTCACTGCTCCGAGTCGAGTGGTACTCTCTTACGATTTTTAGTGTTTTTTTTGTTCACAGTACTTCAAGTCAACCAGTGCCTATCTTCAGTCCAGTGTTCCAATTTGTCATCATGTCTTCGCTGGACTACTTCGGTGTCAACATTAAGGCTCTCCTGAATTCTCTTCAACAACATGCTGATTTGGCGGACAACAGCGAGTTGCAGCAATGGTTGGATAAATCAGGGGAAATGAAAGGGATACTCCAGAATTTGCTTGTTTCAAGGGATTTAACTGTTCATCAGAAGCGAACTGTTCATCAGCAGCCTACGTCTTTCAACTTGCCAACATTACAAAAAGACTTGAAAATTTGTTGTTGGTAACCAGAGGAGAGCTAGTGGTTCCTGGTGAAGTGGAACCTGTTGTCGAAGGAGAGCTAGTGATTCCTGACAAAGTTCAACCTGCTGCTGAAGGAGAGCCAGGGGTTCCTGATGAAGTACAACCGGCTGAGTTACCTAAGGACACGGTGAAGTGGGAAGAAATGCCAAGTGTTTTCCAGAATCATATTAAATCTGGAATCATAATAAACTTGATGCATAAAGATGTGAAATCTTTCCTCCAGGACTCTAGAGCATTGTTCGAGCAAAAGGTTAGTGATTCTTTAACAGTGAATTCATAGTGGAAGGTATATAAAGAAATTCGACATGAAAATGTTTTGAAACGAGGTACTGAGCAATAGCATGAAATTAAACGATGGTAAATAAGAATTAGTAAAAGCGATAAACCGAAAGTCAAGAGAACACAAAAAATAATTTACTGAACCGTTAAAATTTTTAAAAATGATTAAAAAATATAACGGACCAGATATGGGTAACATTAAAAAATTAAAAAATTGTTTTGGACAATTAGGACTCTTTGAAAAATTTTACCTACAATCTGCGGCTTTTTATTGAATCAAAAGAAATAAAAAATAAATAGAGTATGAAAAATTATATGATGCATAGCGCAGCTGTTACTTTGAGCAATAATAAATTAAAGCAGTGTAAAAATAAGTACAAGTTTGCTCGATCTATAAAATAAGGTGAAAAAAATTAAGCTTAAATAATTTTGAGAAGCCCAAGTACTCGTAGTTAAGTTAGCGATGAAAAAAATTTCATTACGTGTGAAGCGTGAAATTATAACCCAAAGACTCGATAATTAAATTTTTTAGCTTTTGCGACGCCTTGTGGTATAAATTGAAACCCGATAACCCAACTTTTAAATTTGCCAAGCTTGGAATTTGCCAAGCTTGGAATTTGCCAAGCTCAGAATTTGCCAAGCTTGGAATTTGCCAAGCTCAGAATTTGCCAAGCTTGGAATTTGCCAATTTTAGCACAGAGGTTCCAAGCTCGAGCTATCGAGCTAAGCTCCGAGCTGAGCTATTCCAGGCTCCGAGCTAGCGAGCTAAGCTCCGAGCTGAACTATTCCAAGCTCCGAGCTGATCTTTTTCAGGCTCCGAGCAATCGAGCTAAGCTCCGATCTCCTAAGCTGGGCTCCAAGCTTCGGAGCCGGACTCCACGTCAGCTTGGCTAACACCTTGCTAGCCAAGGATGGTCATTTCACCCATGGTGATGATTTTCAGAAATTTCAAGCCCTATTGAAGGGCTCAATTTGATAGAAAAAGAACCTCGCAGAACCAGGAGAACATGTCGCATCAGTAGTAAACAATTAGCGATCGGTAAAGCTAATACGTAACCTTTTGTTTAGGCTGTTCCCCTGGCCGGATGTAATTTTTAGAAGCGAGTATTAATTTCAAAAAGTATTGCTATATTTATTCATTATTATTATTATTATTTTTTTTTTTCACGGTATCAAGTTATTCAATTAAGGTTTTGATTAACTTTTAAAAGTATCAAGAATGCATCAACGCGTACAGACGATACTTAGTATATGGTTTACATACAGAAAAAATATTAAATCCAGCATTGGCATATGGATTCATAATACCAAGACATTTTTATTAAAACTTTCCTAGTTTTGTAATTATTTTTTAAAAACATTAAAAATTGAAATTTTAAACTATACTAATAATTTGTTTAAGAGCAATTTTTTTCTAACGCCAAATTTAAAAATACTTTTGGTCGCACTCATATTTAAGCTAATATTATTTATAGAAAAAAGAAAAAGATACCTTAGACGAGTAAAAAATAAAAAATATGGATCATTCAACAATATGGAATTGAAAATTTTTGTATTTTTTGATTATGTTTTCCTGGTAAGTTATTAATATCACAGCCGTTGCTATGCGACGAGGTGGTTTCACTACCGCTTCACTTCAATCGTTACTTCAACTACTTACCTACAAATAAATCGTATCAGGACTTCAGCTTCACTTTGCGGTATTTCATTTTGCATAGGACCGGATACTACGGACATACCAGCACTCGTGATTGAGATATTTTTTTTTTTTTTTTTTTTTTTTTACACCCAATATTGATGATTGAACATGAAGTGGAAAAAAAATTTTAAGTAAACATTATTTCGTTACAAGGATTTTTTTCAATTCTAGCATGCGTTCGACAATAAAGAAAAACTATTTTATTTTTTCGCTTTACTAAATATTTTACATATTAGATTTAAGTAAACAAATTTGAATTAACTGTATAGTTATTTACAATGCTCTTTAGATTAAAAAAAAGTATATGATAAAAAAAAAAAAAAAGTTCACAAGATACTTTTAAAAAATTTACACTGTTTAAAGGTAAAAGTGATAGATGTGAATTATAAAAATATGTTGATTAAATTATAAAAAATTTTAATTTTACTTATGGTCTATTTATAAAAAGTTTTTAAACGAAGTTTCATGAGATAAATGTTTTATTTCCTGATATGAAAAATCTCATGCACAAGATTATTTCAAAAGACATAGTCTATTTATAACATCATAAAACTTTGTTTACTTCCAAAAACTTGGATTTTTTTTTTTTAACTTATAAGTAAAAACTTTTTTCAAATTCATCAAAATTTCATTTTGTGCGCCAACAGTCATTGAATACGTTTAAAAACTATGAAATTTAAAAAAACCACAATTTTTTTTAAAACATTTTTCAAATATTAAAACAAAAAAATGGAAAAGTCGTGGTCAACAGTATGAATCTTGCAGTTTTTGATTTTTTCATAAAACTTGCGTAGCAATCCCAGGACATTATAAAATTTTTGGACTAAAACCTTGGAGCAGGCAAGTTGTCTGACCACATGATCTTGACAGTTAAAAAGCCTCAGGGCACACTGGTTTTATCAAATAATTTATTTATATTTTATTTTTTTTTGTAAGTACTAAAACTAAAATTTCAAATTCTGTACACTTTCACAGAATAATCATCAAAGTCATCATATTAATTTGCCACTATATCTTAGAAATTAAGATTTCTCCAAAACTTCGAAATCTTTTTGAAACTTCAAAGAAAAACAAAAAAATAAAAAAGTATACAAAATTGGTCATTTTCATTGCAGTCGCAACCAAGATAGAACTATCGAGAATTCGATCAACAAATGCATTAAATGAAAAGTAAGTAATTATATAATACGATTTTTTTATATTTTCTATTTTTTAAAAGCAAAATACATTAAGTTTAATTAGCCGTAACAAATTTTTTTATCATCACCATCGCTCTTCGACATTGAAAGCTAGCCTCTGAGAAAAATTATATAAAAGAGCTTGTTACTTATTGAGCTCGAGTGATGCCTTAAATTTGGGTCTACTATTTAGAGAAGTTCTTATTTCGACTCTGCCCAAGACGTGCCCTCGTGTACTAATGAAGAAGATGCAACTATGTCCATGACCTTTGACCATTGTTTGACCTGCGTTAAAAATTAAACCATTACATCAGATAGATAGTTCACATTCAATCAGATTTTTATATACTCTCATGACATTAAAATAGAAAAAAAAAAGTTTTATAAACAAATAAAAATTTAATATTATTATCCTCTGTCTACAATTATTATTACACAGCTGATAATTTTTGATTGTGGGTCATAAATCAAATGATAAAATTTCAAACGCTTTTTTTTACCAACTAAAACCTTAAAAAAGTTATGCATATACTATGTATCATCTTGTCAAATATTTGTATACTTTTAACTTCAAGTACTGCAGCTTTTTTTACCTTACATTTCATTTTTTTAAATATTTTTTTATTGTTTCATATATTTCAAATAAAAATTACTAGCCTGTATCTGTATCATTTGTCCACGATGCTGCTATTTCAACAAGTTCAGTCCCAAGTGCAATTTAAATTTTTCATGCATCACATACCAGTTGTCTACGCCAGAAGAAGAGTTCAAAATTGTCGACGCCACAGTTGGAGATGCTTCAGTCCTAAGCCTTTCCAGTTTATAGTTTCTCGGTGACGTGAAAAAAATAAAAAAGTAAAATGTTTTCGATTTTCACAATTTATTTATTAACATTAGTTAATACATTAGCCTCATGACAGCCGTTTCGACTTACAATGTCATCTTCAGATGAGTATACACAATACTACTAAGTATTTTTTATTATTATCAAATTGACAATGGATTTTCACCAAGTGAATGCAATAACTCTACAATAAAAAAGTTATTATTATGATACTTATAATTAAAATGAGACAATTAGTAACAAATCTATCATAAATGTATTTTAATTTATTTATGGCTATATACTCTATTAATTTTAAAAAGATGTCTATTAAAATTATATCAAGGTATTTGAAAAGAATGAAAGGGTTCTTTTATTTACTTTTTCGTGATTACCTGTTTCATTTTTATGATTTTTGAAGAATCAAAGTTGACAATCTCCTTGCTTATTTGGACAGCATGTCCACAACTTGTTTGCTTAAATTTTCGTCTCAAGTACTCTGTGCTTTGTCAATTTGGTCTTTGGACCTCGTTTTTCAATCTGCCTAACAAGCTTATCCGACTGATTGAAAAAGCTCTTCTTAATTTTTTTATTAAACGTAGGCCGAACAGAGTAAGTATTAAGTAAGTTTAATTCTACATATACAATATATGACTCGGTTTTTTTTGTATTTTAGTATTAGTATTTTTTGTATTATTATGGAAAGTATCAAATTATAAATAAGTTACGAACTAAGAAATATGTTAATTTAGTAAATCTAAATCTAATAACAGAAAATGTAATTCATTAAACTTTTTTATCTAGTTGACTTCGTCATAATTTAAAAAGGATGGCAGTGTTTCTAAATTATCTTGTCGTGATTTCTGAGGGTTGAGCAAATCGTTTGATACCGTTAGAAAACTTTCACAATTTAAATTTTGTTCCAATAATCGTAAAATGTACTGGTGCTGATGTGCCAGATGTACAATATGATTCATGATTGCTAAGTTCCTTTGCGCTCCAAAGTTCAAGTTTTGAGATGATAATATTTCCCGATTGAAACTAGTGAAGGAATTTGAATTTGCTATTGGTGGAGGTTGTGAGGTTAAGCAGATTTCTTCAGACAGTTTTTCTTTTTTTATGGTTGGTTCTATTTTGACTTTTCCAAGACTAAATTCAATATTTCTTCTTCTTTTTGCTTCACTTTTGGACAATTGGTATTCACCCAAAAATTCAACATCTGAAAAAAAAAATGTTTAAATTGAATATGATTTTTCATCTAGCATAGATTTTTTTTTTAATGATTTAATGTTATTGTTGAAATATTATTTTTTTGTAGAATTCTGTATGATGGTAATTTTCAAGAGCACTTTCAAAAACCTTTGTTTTTCATCTTAATATTTTCCCAACTAATTTAAAATCATTGATTTTACATATTCTAAAGTTGAATTTATAAAAAATTTTTTAAATGAATAAAAATAATTTTTTTTTTGTTAAATAAAAAAAAAAACATTAGTTTACATGAGGCAAGAAAATATATTTTGTTTTTTAATATTAAAAAAAAATTTATCGTAAGTATATTTTTATATTTTAAGTAAAAAAAAAATTGTGCAAATTAAATATTGTTTATTATACTCTAAAATTTTTTACTTTATAAACAAATTATATTAATTTACACACCCGAATCATCATTATCCAGTTCAATTGGATCTTCACCATCTTGCATCGGTTCTGTTCTCAACTCTTCGAGTTTATTCTTTCTTTGTTGAGGCAGAGATTTTGATTTTGACTTCTTTTTATTTTCATCATCGGCACATATGTACTCTTTGACCTTATTATTAACGTCATTGCGAAAATCTAAGACGCGTCTCACAGGTATTTGATCTGTAAATGGCTCTAAAGTTTTAAAAAACTCCCTATGACTGACGTTACTGCTGATCTCAACATTTGGCATGGTATTAGGTAAGGAGGATTTATTTGAGTTGGCATTGATTTGTGTATTAGATTTAGTTTTGGGATTGCCGACATTTTTTTTTGTTGCAATTTGTTTTGTTTGGCCTTTGGTTGTCTGTTTTTTAACTTTTTCTTGCTCTTTTTTCTTCATTTCTAAATTTTTATTGGCCCGATTAGTTGTTTTATCAACAATTGCTTTATCTTCTTCTTCGTCAGACTCTTCTGAACTTAGCTCTTGACACTTCTCTTCTCCCCTTCCTTCTGTTTCACTTTCTTCAATCTTTTCTTCTTCTTCTGTTAATCTTTCTTCAACAACTTCAAACAACTCTAAAAAGAAATTAAACAGTATTCAATCAAGTTTGTCATTTCGGCTACATATTACTTTTAATGCATTTATTTATTTTGAATTAAGTATACCTACTTTTAAGTTTCAATATATATTTTTTTAAATTAGAACTTAAAGGTTCACAAATACTTTTAATAAAGTTGTTTTATTTAAGTTTGAAAAAGTTGAGTTAAATACCCACAGAATTTTCTTGTGGTATTATAAAATTAAGAAAAAATGTTGATACAAGTTTTCTTGCTGAATCTATGTTTAAAAATTGTATTAAATAATATACTAGCACATTGCTTATCATCGAGTCTCAAAAGTTTCATATTGACTAGTCATACTTTGAAAATTGTGTGAAAAGCTTGAAAATTTAAAAATATAATGGCAATGAAAATGAAGATCTTTAAGTAACAAATATTTACTTTTTTTTTTTTTTTTCGTAACTAAAGAGAGCAAAGAAATTTATTTTTTACATTGATTTGATTATATGTTTAAAAATTTTATGAACAAAAAAATTACCATCCAAGTTTCCTGAAGATTCCCCAGCGTCTAGAGTTGAGTGTAAAAAATCAAGAGTTTTCCAATACTCCCAGTCGGGATCTTCTACTTCATCCTCTCCAGCACCGGATCTTGCGTTTCTGATTTTACTTCGGAGTTTACCAAATTTAGTTCTCAAAGACTTCCACTTACTTGAACACTGATCAGCTAAAAAAAATTCAATCATTTTTTACTTGTCATTTTTTAAATACATAATAAGAGATATAGGGAGAGGTTTCAACAGTCTTTTTAACTTACGAATCAAGTTTAATGTCGTTCCTATTTCTTGCCATCCATTCCTTCGTTGCCAAGGATTTTTATAGTTGTCATCTTGTGGGTCCCACAAAAATCTTCTTTGTTGGACTTGGTAAATTAGGATTTCTTCCCATCCTTTGCGCGGCGTAGCGCTTGACATTTTCTTTGTTTATCGGCACAACGCCATATATATGTATGAAAAAATTGATGCATGGTATTAATTTTTTAACAACTTCAAGAAGAACATATTAAAATTTAAACTGCATAATTTCAGGATTCATTTGTTTGACCCTATATAAAAATTTTGGAAAACAGCTTATTTATCGTATATATATGTTACATAAAATTGAAGTTAAATATATTGAAAAAAAAAAAATTTTTATCAACATTTTTTGAAAATGTTTAAAAAAATTTTTTTAAGTATTTATAGATAAATTACATTAGAGTAAAATTTATAGATAAATTACAATGTTCAAAACTGAATTATTAAAAAAAATTTCTAATGAACAAACTGGAAAAAATTCAAACTTATTATAATCATACTTTTGTATCAACTCCACTAATATTTTATTACTTTGTACTTTTCAAAATCTGTTTAGTATAGAGTCGAGTTAAATCAAAATAGCTTTAAAATTGTCTCTCTTTTTTTTTTTTTTTAATGTTCTAGACACTTTTTGTTGTTCAGTTTATACAGATTACAGATAAAATCAGAAGTTTTTTTTTTAGATTGTTGACTAACTGAAACGTTAAAAGATAAATTATTTATTTATTTAAAATGAAATCTTTTTTTTTAACTAAGTTTTTTAATTTTGATTCATAATTTTTTTTTAAATTATAGCTGAATTCAGTTGTAAGTAAAATAGACATTCTTTAGGTCTTCATTGTAAAATAATTGAAACATTTTATTTAGTAAAAATAAGAATCTATTTTTTATATACACATTAATTTGTAGTTAAATATTTTGTTCTAAAATTGAATTATTTTTTTTAAAGCAAAAAGTTGTCTTTAAAAGTCATTGCTTTTCTCTTGTTGGATTGTTAAACTTTTAAAAAATGTTTGTAAGTTCTAGTTTATTTTGTTTGTTCCAATTGTTTCATTGTATAGTAAAAGAAAATTAAATTAATTAATGTATTTAGAAAAAAAAGTCAATAATGGAGAATAACAAACAAATTTCTAAAAATTATTAAAAAAACAACTACACAAAAATAATTACTTCGTAAAAAGTTGTCATATCCAAACAGCTTATTCCAATAAAAAGATATGCATATTCATTAGTTCAGTAATCCCGAAGTAATCTCAGAGTTATAGAGTATTATATATCTAAGAGCCAACATTGAGTAGTGTTTTTTTTTCAAATTCTGTAGAAACTCAATCAATAATCATAATGTATCACTATCACTACTCTTTCCAGTAATTGCTTAATTTACTGGTAATCACACCTACTGTTTGACCAAGTTGTCATAATCCATTTCCATGTAAATTTTTGTCAATTGTAAACTCTAAAATGATATATCATTAAAAATTGAATTGTATTCATTTTTACCATCGCTATAATTAATAAAATTTATAAATAAATACAATCATTAAGAAAAATTGTCAATACATTAAATTATGCTTAATAATTTAGTATAGCATGTCTTTGTAAAAAGTAAAGTTCAAATAATCTATTTTTAAGAGTTTACTTGTAAAATTTGTAATATTTTGATTATAAATTACTATATGATTCTTTACCTTGCCAAAGATTATATTACATTGGTCTACATTTTGATATTGTTTCTTTTAACTATTTTAAAATATAATTACCATTTGTTAGATGCATAATTGACTCAAAAAGCTGTTGTCATAATGATTTACTGCATTTATTATGGTACCTTGTAAAAAATCATAGTTATTAGTTAAAATTCATATTTTCACTAGATTGGTGCCAACTAATCTGTAAAACGATAATAGAAAATTTAACAAAGAAATTTTTCTTACAGATTTCAAGAATAATATTAAGAAAAAATTAAATATATACTATGCTTATCTAAACAAACTAAAAAAAGTTAATATTTTATGATGCAATATTTGAAACTTTCCAAGACTGAGTGATTCATAGGTTCATTTTTTTTTTTTTTTTTTTTTTTATAAGCACCAATTAGATTATTGCCTTGGATTAGATAAACGTTTCTGAAAGTTGTAAAAAAAAAATCAGATAATAATTGTATGTCTGCCAATTGTATAATTATTAATCATCATAACATGTGTAACATTTTACAAAGTTATGACATTAAATTCTGATTTATGGTAATCCATAGACTATTTAGTTTAAAAATTGAATTGAAAAAATTCGAATACATGCAATTAAAAATGTACATACATACCAAAAATTGAGTATATGAGTATAATAAATGAACAGCATTACTTGGCCATCTTTAATCAAGTCTTCTCTTTCCAATTTGATGCAGCTATAATTTGATCTGTATGAATAGAACAATGTATTATCCACCTGCAAATCCATTCAGAATACTTTAAAAAAATTTTTTTACAATGGTATTTTCAAGCAATGAATTGTGATTACTCAAACTTAAACGCAAGTTATGTTAAATTTTAGAGGTTAGAAGGTCTAATATATTTATGACAAACATTGATTATCATGTAAAATGTATATATTTTTGGTTTTTTCCATGAAGTTTTAACATAATTCTAGATGATGAGTCAAAAAATTTAAAATATTTTCATCTTCCAAATTTTCAAATAACTATAGCTTATTCATTACAAATTTAATACTTTTCACTCCAATATCAATATCATTCTTAAAACGGAAATTATTGGACTAATTCGATTCAACTTCGTGAGCAGCTAACTATATAAATTCATACACAAATATATGTATAGGTATACTTACACAGCGCTGCCGTGAGCTGATCCGGTAGGTGCTCACAAAGTTGAATCGAATTTGTAAATTTTAAATGATGTATTTATCTCAAACTACTATTGAGCTGTTCATACAAATTAAAAAAAAAAAAAAAAAATTACGAGTAATTAAAAACAAACATTATTTAGTAGGCTATGGATGGAAAAATTTTTTTTTTTTCTTTTTTAAAGGAAAAATTGTATATTTTTCATTAATTTATTTTTATTTGCAAAATTAGACTCACTATCTGAACTGATTCTTAAATTATTTTTAATAAGTACCTATATCAGTCACAAACTAAGTAGTACTGCACAGAAATAGGTGAACTTGCAATTGCCACTAGGAGAGACTTAGGTAACTTACCTAAGGTACCTTAGGTAACCTACCTTAAGACTAGCACCGTCAGCTGTGGATTGAGTGATGAAACTATACCTACAAAACTACCTATAGCTATACACTACAGTGCACAGTCCATGCACCCAGTTGCCCCAACTAAATTGAAAATTATCCAAAATTGGAATGGCTTTATACCCGGTGCAGGAGCTGCAGGTCATAGTACGACCTTTTTTTTTGTTATACCATGTACAGGATTATGATGTAGGCCGTAAAATTCGTTAACTCTAAATAAAGAGTATATACTTTATAGACTGGAGATTCTTCATCACAAAAGATAGTTAAGAATTACACACTGGTTGAACTGTCTTTATTTACGTGACTTTAACCCGCGACTTTTTCACTTTTCTTACGGTGAATGTTTGCTTTTACTATGCAATAAAACAATTTTAATTTAGTATACTTTCGCAATAATGGCAGTTAACGAGCAGATTTGGCGTCTTTGAAGTTCGAGGTAGAAGATGCGATGTTTATGAGAAGAGGTATGTACGTTCCCAATCGAAGGGTTGTACAGTATAACAGTTCCTTTTGTTTTTTTTTTTTTTTTACATCAACAAACTTTGTTTAGTTTATAGAAATGTCAACGTAGATTTGGTTTTTAAGATATACACATTAAATTATTTCAAAAATATTACTATTTTTTATAAAAAAATAAGGACAAATCGTAGTTTTTTCCAAAAAATCAAATATAGAATATGTTAAAGCCATAAAATTTAATTAATTTGACATTTTTTACCCATAACTAAGATTGTGATAATTCTATGATAAAACTTCCTGTAAAAAACTAAAAATATTTAAATTTTACACTATAATCAATGTTTGTCATGAAAGATATTAGACCTTCTCGCCTTTATAATTCACCATAACTTGTGCTTGAGGTTTGAGTAATAATTTATTATTTGAAAATATTATTGTAAATAAAACATGAAAGTTATTTTAAATTTTCTGTTGATCACTTTTAACTGCATGAATTTAATTCTTTAAAAAAAGTTGTGAAATAAAGTTTTAAAAAGTATTCTGAATGGATTTGCAGGTGGACAATACATTAATTGTTCTATTCGTACAGATCAAAGCTGCATCAAATTGGAAAGAGAAGACTTGATTAAAGATGGTCAAGTGATGCTGTTCATTTATTATACTCATATACTCAAATTTCATATACTCAATTTTTGGTATGTATGTACATTTTTAATTGCATGTATTCGAATTTTTTCAATTCAATTTTTAAACTAAATAGTTTATGGATTACCATAAATCAGAATATAATGTCATAACTTTGTAAAATGTTACACATGTTATGATGATTAATAATTATACAATTGGCAGACATACAATTATTATCTGATTTTTTTTTTACAACTTTCAGAAATGTTTATCTAATCCAAGGCAATAATCTAATTGGTGCTTATGAAAAAAAAAAAAAAAAAGAACCTATGAATCACTCGGTCTTGGAAAGTTTCAAATATTGCATCATAAAATATTAACTTTTTTTAGTTTGTTTAGATAAGTATAGTATATATTTAATTTTTTCTTAATATTATTCTTGAAATCTGTAAGAAAAATTTCTTTGTTAAATTTTCTATTATCGTTTTACAGATTAGTTGGCACCAATCTAATGGAAATATGAATTTTAACTAATAAACTATGATTTTTTACAAGGTACCATAATAAATGGCATATAATGATTGCAGCTTTTTAAGTCAGCTAAAAAAAAGAAGTAAAATTTGTTTATTATTTTCACTAAGGTACAGAGAATTTATAATTTCAAATCCTTTTTAATCTTACATGTGTATAAATGTGTACTATTTACTTTTCATTACATATTTTCAAAATTTACTAATCTCTACTTGAATACATTTACAGAGTTAATATTGAAAAATTGTAAATGTAATATAAACATCCAGTATATAATATTTTATTGGAAAGTATCCTGCTTAAATAAATTAAAATGAAATTTCTCAATTCAGGTTGGAATTTTTCATTTTTTTATTGAGGTACATATAGACAATGGCATAAACATTTTATGCCACCGACTTAAACCTACTGTAGCTGGTCCAAAAAATATCTGATTTATTTTTCATTAACTAGGTAATTGTTTTTTATTAATTTTTAAAAAGATTTGAAAGTATGTAACAACAAGAGTATTTCTAATGAAAGTTGGAATTTGAAGAATGATAAAAAATTTTTAAAAAATAGTGTAAACATTTTTTTTCAAAATTTATAATGAAATTTTGGTGTACATAAATTTTGTTTTTATCTTTTTTGGAAACAATCAATTTTACATTTCAAATATACAAATCAATTCTTCAAAAATTTTTGGTTTCATAATACTTTTTTTTTAATATTCACGTTATTTGGTATATTTTTCCAACATTTGATTTTTTTTTCTATTAATTTTACGAGTAAGGATAATAAAATCTGAAGAAAAGTCAGATGATTTTTATTATTTTCAAAAAAAATGTTTACTACAGAAATTTTGAGAACTCTTTGTTTTATTTTTTTATTATTTTTTTTAACATCGAAACTTTTTCTTCCTCTTCTACTTTTCTCTTCTTTCCCTACTTATTGTCTACACTGAATTCAGCTCTCTTCAACTTCATTATACTTCATAGGTTTACATAATGTCATTTATTCAAATGCCAATTTACTATTTATTCTTTTCTTTTTTTTAATGCATAATTGGTGTGGTGACTTCATGATTTTGGTTAGTTTTTTTTAATGAATATTTTTATTCTTATATTCTTTTTGTTTCTTAATTAAACTTACTAAATAAATTTCATTGTTTTATTTATTTATAAAAATATTTTATATTATTTACAATAATCTCATCGTTTTAAATTATTAGATATTAATTTTGTAATTACAAAATGATTAAAATTTTAAATATTTGAAAATTTACTGATCCTTTTACTTTGAGCTTGCAAAAAATCATAATCGCTCAGTATTTTAACGCTCTACGCTATAGTTTAATAAATAAATTCATATTCAATAAAAAATTTGAAAAAAAATTATAATTTGGAATTTTATTACTGTATTTTTTGTTTAGTTTAAAAATTTTTATTAAATAATTTTAAAAACTTAAGAACTATTTATTTATCAGATTCAAAATTTTTTAGTTATAAGTAAAGATTTTTTTTAATTGTATTTTGGCAAATAAACAATTTATATGGAAAATCAAGTTTCTTAATGATCAGCAAAATGAGTTATAGTTACATTTTGTATTTTGTGATTTCCATGTTGTACATATTTAGCAAAATGTTTACAAAAGCTTCATTTTTAAAATAAAACATTAATTTTTTTCAACAGTATTTTTAAGTAATTAATTATAATTTGTTTTGAAGTCTACAATAGCACCAACAAGAAAGTACAATGTTCATCCTCTGAATCAAAAAAGAACAAGTACGGGAGAGTACTACAACTTATTTCCATCCATAAAACGTTATCCAGAAAATTTTAAAGAGTATACCAGAATGAGCGTGGAAACATTTCATGAATTACTTGCAAAAATAGAGAAATCTTTGAAAAAAAAATGGACAAATTTCAATACCCAACCAATTTTAGCTGAAGAACAACTTGTTGTAACATTAAGGTAACTGTCTTTTAAAAGTACATAGACCAACCTTCGATCATTTCATTTTATTTAAATACAGATTTCATTGTAAATTCAGAAGTAAATAGATTATTTTCTAAGTTCTTAGTTTTTTACAATAAGTTTAATACAATAAAAATCAAATGTAATTTTGCCTAAATAGAAACACAAATTATGTATTTTTTCTTTATTTTTTTCATGATGTAATAGTTTTTTTTTTTTAACATTATTAGTATTTATAATAACGTATTTAGATGAGAGAAAGAGGAGAGAGGACGGCTTGCATTTATAATATGTCGCGTTAAAAGTGGGGGAAAGTTCTTTTTTTTTTTTTTTTTTTTTTGATGTCATGACATTGCGTGGTGTGTCAAATATTTCCAAACTTTTTTGCGTAGCTGATTGTTATAAGTGTCTCAAAATTGTTTGATTATCACGAAATCTTTTCATAATGACCCAGCAAAGGTTCATCATGTTCCTAGAAATTCAGAGAGACGTATCCACTTAGGTTTGTGTACACATGTTCTGAATGATAATTCAATCATGATTGTACCATTATAATTAAATTTATTTCAATTGAATATGCCAATAAACCTAAGCTTTTCAATGTCTGTTTTTTAGTAATTCTTTCTCAACTTAGCTTTCAGTATGAATCCACTCTTCCATTGGGAAAAAACTATTTGCATTTTTGAAAAAGAAAAAATACATTTTTCATGACTTAAAATGTTATTTTGAATTAAATTATTTTATATATAAAATTTTACAATGCTGTTTATAAAATGTATTTTGCCTGAGTTTTTTCATATAAACCTTTTATCCATTTAAATTTCAAACAAATGCTTAAATTGAAAAAAAGATAAAAATAATATTTTATAAAACTGACTTTTAATGTATGACAACTTTTTTTTTAACTCCAGCCTAAAACTATATTATAATATTTTATTGTAAAATGTTCTATCTTTTTTTAAATATCAAGTACTCAGAAAAAAAATAATTTTTAATTACTTTTTTTTCCAGATTTTTAATGACTGGTAACACATATGGAGTCTTAGCCCGAACGTTTAGCATGGGTAAATCTACTGTTAAAGGAATAATTGAAGAAACAATGGATTTGATTTGGCAAGTACTTCAGCCTACCGAGATGCCAATACCTTCTAAAAAGCAGTTTAAAAAAATCGCAAGGCGATTTTACAAAATTTGGGGCTTCCCCCATTGCCTTGGAGCTATTGACGGGAAACACGTGGCGATAAGAAAACCAAAGTATTCTGGTTCAAGATACTTTAACTACAAGAAATTCTTTTCAATCGTTCTCCAAGCAGTGGTTGACGTTGATTACCGGTTCGTTTTTGTCGACGTTGGTAGTGTCGGAAGAATCAGTGACGGGGGCATATTAAAAGCCTCTAAGTTAGGTAGAGCGTTAGAACTAAATTTGATAGAGTTTCCCTCTCCAGACCAACTTCCTGATTCAAAATTTCAATTACCCTATTATTTTATTGGAGATGGTGCTTACCCACTTATGGAGCGTCTTATGAAACCGTTTCAGGGATCATCCTTATCGCGCGCGCAGGCTAGATTTAATAAAGCCTTATCTAGAGCACGAGTTGTAGTGGAAAACGCTTTCGGGCATTTAGCCCAAAGATGGCGAATTTTTTATACTACTATTAATTAATCCCCAAAAATAGTAGAAAGTATTGTTAAATGCGCTTGCGTACTTCACAACTTTATAATAAATCATGACTCAATTTTTGCTGACGCCAATGACCAAGAGTTGTCAGATGAGGTACCTTTTCCCACCGTTAATTACAAAGACACGGATTTCGTTGTAGGTTTTGGCAAAGAGGTACGAGATGTACTTACCGAATACATTAGCGATAAAAGCAAAAAAGGTCGTTTGAACTGAGTTAAATTCTACATAATTTTTATTTTTTTATTTTTTTTCTATAATGAAAAAATTATTTTACATTAGCACATACCACAGATTTTATGTTATCTTTTTAAAAACTATTTATTATTAAATACTTTAACTTTACAAATTTATTGCTTTTGTACCGTTAATTGTTCAAAAATTTACCAGTTTTTTAAAATGTCGCGAAAATTATTATTATTTTTTTTTATTGTTCAATTTCAATCTTTATTACAATATTTCTATCTGAAAATTTTAATACTTGCTTTAGAATTTCAATGTTATTCAAATGACATATTAAATAATTATCAATAAAGTTAGATGGTTTAATATGAAAAGTTTTTACATAAATTACATTTACACACTTACTATGTCTATCTTTCTCTTTAAATGTACGACCTTGAAATATTAAGTCATTTTTTTTCAGTTATGTGGCAAAACAATTTTGTCTGGCTGATTGTTTCAGATGTTTATACCTGTAATGACTGTAATTTTAAATTGTAAATAAAAAAATTTTTAAATCTATTAGACATGTATACTTGTTTATTAAAAAAAAAGAAATCTCACTTTAGTTGCAAATAAAAACCAAGGTTCCCAAAACTATTTATTGTATGCATTTTTTCTTTAATTAGTAATTATAAAATTTTCAAAATTCGAATACTATATACAGTAAAAAAATTCGAACTACTTCTCATCCACCTAATTTCGAAACGTCACCGCATTAATAAAATAAAAGAATGTATACATATTAATTTCCGAAATAAAAGAAAGATATCAGTAAACTTATGATCGGTATAAAAGTCGCTATGGAGGAATTTGATCAAATGTCTAACAATTTAAAACGTCGTAGAGCTTCACCCCCGTTAGAAAATAATTCTTCTTCAACAGACTCGGACAATGCGAGCATGGCAAGTATTGAAGATGATAACGATGTTAAGTACCAGTCTCACGAAGTAGTCAAAAATATTTTTTCTAAATGTGTGCTGTGCTCCAAAATTTTACTTCCCAAAAATAATTCTAAATTACTAGAATGTCTACACGCTGTATGCACTAGTTGTATAAATGGAGTAATCCAATCCCAGTCTTGTGGTAAGATGTTTTATCTTTCAAAAAAAAAAAATTTTTTCTTTTTCCAAATTCATCACTCTTTCTATAAACAATTATTTATCAGTGACAGGTCAAAACATAGTTATTAATTGTGAAGAATGCCATGTACCCAGTCATATTGACAATTTGATAGAAAATCGGTTCCAATTGAAATTTGTAGATACTAGTAGCAACTTGATGCATTCAGTTAATGAAAATAATTATTGTAATAATTGTGATAAAAATTTGGTTGCCACCAACTGGTGTGTTAATTGCAAAGATTGGATTTGTGATGCTTGTACTAAGGTAAAGAAAAATGTAATGTAAATAAAATTTTATTCTGAATTTTGGCTCTAGCTATGAAATTTATTTGAACTTTCTAGGCGCATCAAGATTTCAAATTTTCACGAAATCATACAATTAGAAAAAAAGAAGTAACAATTGTAAGCGAAGACAAATCTAGTCAAATTTTAGTAATTTATTGCCCAGCTCATCCACAGGAAAAGTTATTGGTGTACTGTCAGAAATGTGACCAGTTAACTTGCAGAACTTGTCAACTATACCTCCACAGGGATCACTCATATAAATTTATTGAAGAAGTTGTTGACGAAACTCTAACTTATGTTGAATCTCTATCAATTAAAATGAGGTAATAATCATGTAAAAGCTTAATTTTCTCTCTTTTTTTTTAATCATGTATTAACTTTAAATTAAAGCAAAAAAAAGGAACTTCTTTTAAGAGGTAAGCAAATAATTGAAGACAGAAAGATGTTAACATTGGATAGAAAAAATAATGTTGTCAAAGAAATTTCAAACTTTATAGAACAGTAAGTTTAATAATTTTTTTTTTTTTTTTTTTAATTTATGTCAATAAATAAATTTTACTACGCGAAAATATTATTCAAATTTCAGATTGAAATATCTAATCACTGTCAGGGGAAAAGAATTAATACATTCCTTGGAAAAACAAAACGAACAATTGCAAAATAAGCTTAATCATAAAAAAAAACATATAGAAAACCTTTTGGATCAATTTGATCGGTGCATCAATATAGTGGAGTATGTTTCGGAAAGAAATACTAATTTAGAGCTTGTCTACAGTAAAAAAAGATTTGAAAGCTACATTAGTAGTACACTCAACTCAAAAGCTGATGTACCTAATCCTTCGGTCCCAGTACAAATTGAATTCTTACTTGAACAATTAAATTTATTAAGAAATGGTAAGCAATAAAAATAATTGATTTCTTAAAAATTTCTCATTTATTCCACTGAATACATTTTTATTTTTCAGAAATTGCAACAATTGGAACTGTGATTTTTGAAGGTAAAGTAATATCTTCACCCACAATAGATCACATGAATTTTAAATCAAAAAATTAGTTCATTACAAAGATAAAATTCATTTAATTAAACTTTTTCATATTAAAGTTGAATTTGATATTCTTTTATTATTAAAATAAACATTTCTACATGTTGATAGCCCTTAATTGATAATTATTTATCACTAAGCTATGGTGTTCTTTTAATTTAATTTTTTTTTTTTTTATCAAGCATTGCTTTGGCTTATGCATGTACTAGATTGAATAAACTCAAATTTTCGTTCAACAAGTTTTTTTTATTATTTTGTTAAATAAGTGAAGTACACTATTCAAATTTTGAAAATTTTTGCACAAGCATTTTTGCAGCTATCCAATTTTTCTTAAAGAATATTTTTTTTGTATTATTTTGAGTGACAAATCAGAAATACGGTTATTTATCTACTTATAATTTCCTAGGACTCTGGTCTGGGCCTCCAACAGTCCCGAACTAGCAGATGCCTTTATTATTCTAATATTGCTATCCTACGCACACGCTCGCACCTTTGTGCATTGCACATTTGCACCACTCTGCAGTCCTGCACACACGTCATGATCACCCCACACTGTGTTTTTACGAGCACTGTGTAATCACCACACTCATTGCGTGTCATGTTCAATCGTCCACACCCACAGAAATTGGTGTCGGCCACAGGACGGCCCGACACTCGTGTGTCGTGTCGGTACAATGGGACTATGGGAGTGAGACAGATAGAGTTGACGCACCATCTAAACTGCATGAGCCGACACAAATTTTTCAGTGTATTGACGAGACTTGAACAGCTGAGAAGAGTGTGTCATAGAAAAATAGATAATTCTCGAAAGTTTTTCACAAAAGTTGTATTATATAATAAGTATCATACAAGAGGCTTTTATTTTGTTGTTTTTATCAAAGTAAAATAAAATGTATAATTTTTTTTTTTCAATTTTTATTATTGTTTACATAGGCTTTGATTATAATGCATTATTGAAAAAACAATGAAAAAATGAGTAACAAAGTAACAATGTTTATGCAATTAATTATATAAGACTCAAAAATCGTGTTAATTTTTTAAAGTATGAAGATTATTAATTTTTTATTGCAAAGAATTAATTTTAAACTTGATTAATTTATGAATTAATGTTTTAATTTGTTTTATAGTAATAGAAGTAAAAATTTTTGATTTTCAAGTATAGTATATTTCATTAGTAGCATTAACTGAATAGGTTTTGCCATCATACAAAATATAACTAGCATACATTGCAAATATAAAAAAAAAAAATAAAAAAAATAAATAAATAAATAAACTTTGTTAAGAAAAAAAAAATTATTTATAAAATTATGGCATGTTAAACTAATTTACGCCAGTAATAAAATTATGAACTTGCATCATCAAAAAATTAGGTATAAAATTGCATTTGTTGTTCTTTCAAGATCTAAAGTTTATGTTTAGTTATTGTTTAATATATTGTTATAAGTAAAATCATGATTTATGGTTTATTGTTCTATCTCATCATTACATTTTTATGAAGAATACACAGTCATTATTCTCAGGTGATCGCTTTTTACAAAATTAAAGCATATTAAAGGAAGAATTATCAATCAACTCAGTAAACTGTTTTAATAAATATAAATTTTTATCAATTATTTTGATTTAAATTTAAACGTCATTAAAAATTTTATTTTTTAAAAAGCTCAGTTACTGTTGGTATAACTGCTTTAGTTATATTTATTTTTCAAAGATAATTTTCAAGTAATAAAGTCAATCATGGATTAAATATTTTTAAAAATTCTTTAATAAATCGTGTCTACTTTCTTTCGTTAAAATTCTATTTTAAATAATTCAAGTCATAATTATAGCCATATGCCCATATATATCCAGCTGTATGTGTCGCTACCTCAATGAAGATTCGCTAGTTATATAAAAAAATAATGATCATGTAAAATAAATTGTGAATAAATAGTTTTTATTTTTTTATTTTTACCATTCAAAATGAAAAACAAAATAAAAAAATGCTTATTTCAGCAGATAAGGACCTGATGAGATTCAAGTGATACAATGAGCTGATAATCATTGCAGCCAAATACATTAAATTATGAAGATATTTTAAGCTAGGACACGTTGAAATCAGACGTATAAGATTTCAATCGAATTCCCTTGATACAAGCTTTTAAATGATGGAAAAAATATATTTATATATATTTGATCTTATTGAATCTTATAAGACCCTGGCGTAACCGTCGTCTACTACTTGTAGACCGGTGTGTTAACACAGGCAATCGCCTCTGCCGAGCCGAAGGCAGCCTGCAGAGTGCAGAGGCTGGAATTCACAGCTGAAACAATCGCTCGCTTCGAAGTTTATGTGGTAAGTAGGTACGTAAAATTTTTCTTATTCTATCTATTACTACTAAAACAATTCAATTCTTATTAAATTATTTCAAAGAAAACACCTAAGGTACGTCTTATCTATCTTCTTGTAAAAACAATGGCATCTTATTGCTTTTTAAAATGATTTGGTAAAAACATTTTTCTGCGAAAACAACCTAACCTCAGTTTATTTTCGATAAAAAATTAATGGCCGATGCTAGCATAACATTCATATTTAATGATTGATAATCTTGCATGTGTAATTACTTAGTCGAAATTTAAAACGTACATATCTGCCTGAGCTCGATGAAAACTGATCCGTGATTTTTTCTTTTACCTACATTATTTTTCTTATTCAAATAAATATCATTGTTACGTAACTTTTAAATTGCACTGTTTAATAGTAATTATTATTTTTTGTGTTAGAAAAAACGGTTTAATGGAAATGATTTAACTATAAATAGTTGTTTTTGTTTTTGCTGCTTCATGTTGAGGTCATTAAATAAAAATTAATGAAACTATTAGATTTATTGTGCAATTCTGTAATAAATTTGACAATATTTTATTTGATGATTACTGGTACATTAAATAATTAATTATAAATCTATTCCTACACCGTCGCTTAAGTCGTCTTTCAGCAGCTGCGGAGTGACCATATACATATAGTTACTATTTAAATCATTAGGAGAATTTGTATTTGTGTCTTTATCATGTCAAAAATCAATAATTATATGAGATAAGCTTTTGACACTTATTTATTTAACGGGCGAAATTTTATTTTTGCCATCGGTGTATCTTTGTTAGATTTTTGTGCTATATCTGAGTTTGTTTATTGTCGAATTGAAAATACAATTTTGAATCATTATTTTAGAATTAATAATCACCCTTTGATTGAAAAATAAAATTTTTATAAAACAAGTAATTTTAATTTTTTAGATCATAGTAATCATGGGTTGGCAAAAACAACGATCAAGTTGGGGATGGCGTCGAGTACCTGCAACAAAGACAAAAATTCTAACTGTACCCGAGAACAAAAATATAAATGATGAGCGTGAAATACGTTTTGGATCGGATACTGCAAATAGTTCTGATACTACTATTAAGACTATTTCAGAAAAAGCAAATGTCGATGCTGCATTGAAACCTGTTAATCACTGCAAGAGTGAAGATGTCATTGCCAGGTTTGATATATATATATATATATATTTAATGAGAAAATAGAATTAATGCTTGAAAACAGTCAAATTCATTGTTCCTGTTATTTTTGACACAAATATATGTATATATATTTAAAAATGAAACAAATATTGCTACATTTCATAAATCAGACATTAAATGTGACACTTTGATATTTTTTTTTTAGCAGAATCCCAGCTCACGAAATCTTTTTATTTTAAATTTGAATTACATTTTGCAATGATAAAAAAATACTAATTTTTATAATTGTTTAAAAAACTATTTGAAATTTTTTGTTAAAAAATAGGCATGAATTTATTGAAATTTTCATCTGGGATACATACACTTTCAATATAATTTATATAGTTATAGTTGAGAAAGAAAAATTCTATTTTACTAAATATTTTTATTGGCAAATAGTTTTAATTATTCTTTTTTGCATCTTAAAAATATTCATTTAAAAAAAATTTATTTACTGGTAAAAAAAAAAAAATTAAATTACTTTTTTTAATTTTTGAATTGAAATACATTATGACACTACACACTACAGTCAAAAAGACCTCACTTGTACCTATGCAATATAGCCAGGACAGAGTGAAACACCATACCGCTCTTTTTGAATGTGGACTGTATATAAATTTTATTTACTTTTAAAAAATTGAATATGTAAACAATACAAATAATTAGTTAAACTGTGTTAGAAAAGTTTTATAAGTTGTAATGATACAAAAGATAGTGCATACCTTTTAAAAAAATGCTTTTATACATATATTTTATTTTGGCAAATATAAATAAATTTATAAAGCTATAACAATATATGGCTATTCAAAATAATGTGCATTGCAGTATAATTAGCTGTATACACTAATTTTCATGAAAGTTATTTTAAAGTTGAACTACTTATAAAATGCTACTATATTTATACATAATTATATCTCTATATGAAAAATTTCAAGTAATAAATACAAATTAAAGTAAATTCTGTCATTGAAATGAAATACTTTTTTCCAAACTTGTCTAATTAACATGTACTGTATAAAATAAAATGGACTTAACAACTATTATATAATACACTGTTTTTTTTTTCTTTTAGGATCGACGAAAAGTAATCGGAGAATGCACCAAACGATCGGTGTGGATAATGCGCAAACCAGCAGGAACATCACTTCAGGGCCGAGAAGTTTTTTTTTTACATAATTAATTAGTTCTCAATATAAATGTTTATATTTTTTTATTTTTAAGTTCATTCTTAATTGTATGTAATTGGAAAATGAAATACTTTCAAAAATATATTATTGACAAAATATAATTTTTTAATTTTAATACTTTAAAATAATAATTCTGTTCGGTCTAAGTTTAATAAAAAAATTAAGAAGAGCTTTTTCAATCAGTCGGATAAGCTTGTTAGGCAGATTGAAAAACGAGGTCCGAAGACCAAATTGACAAAGCACAGAGTACTTGAGACGAAAATTTAAGCAAACAAGTTGTGGACATGCTGTCCAAATAAGCAAGGAGATTGTCAACTTTGATTCTTCAAAAATCATAAAAATGAAACAGGTAATCACGAAAAAGTAAATAAAAGAACCCTTTCATTCTTTTCAAATACCTTGATATAATTTTAATAGACATCTTTTTAAAATTAATAGAGTATATAGCCATAAATAAATTAAAATACATTTATGATAGATTTGTTACGAATTGTCTCATTTTAATTATAAGTATCATAATAATAACTTTTTTATTTTTTTCACGTCACCGAGAAACTATAAACTGAAAAGGCTTAGGACTGAAGCATCTCCAACTGTGGCGTCGACAATTTTGAACTCTTCTTCTGGCGTAGACAACTGGTATGTGATGCATGAAAAATTTAAATTGCACTTGGGACTGAACTTGTTGAAATAGCAGCATCGTGGACAAATGGTACAGATACAGGCTAGTAATTTTTATTTGAAATATATGAAACAATAAAAAAATATTTAAAAAAATGAAATGTAAGGTAAAAAAAGCTGCAGTACTTGAAGTTAAAAGTATACAAATATTTGACAAGATGATACATAGTATATGCATAACTTTTTTAAGGTTTTAGTTGGTAAAAAAAAGCGTTTGAAATTTTATCATTTGATTTATGACCCACAATCAAAAATTATCAGCTGTGTAATAATAATTGTAGACAGAGGATAATAATATTAAATTTTTATTTGTTTATAAAACTTTTTTTTTTCTATTTTAATGTCATGAGAGTATATAAAAATCTGATTGAATGTGAACTATCTATCTGATGTAATGGTTTAATTTTTAACGCAGGTCAAACAATGGTCAAAGGTCATGGACATAGTTGCATCTTCTTCATTAGTACACGAGGGCACGTCTTGGGCAGAGTCGAAATAAGAACTTCTCTAAATAGTAGACCCAAATTTAAGGCATCACTCGAGCTCAATAAGTAACAAGCTCTTTTATATAATTTTTCTCAGAGGCTAGCTTTCAATGTCGAAGAGCGATGGTGATGATAAAAAAATTTGTTACGGCTAATTAAACTTAATGTATTTTGCTTTTAAAAAATAGAAAATATAAAAAAATCGTATTATATAATTACTTACTTTTCATTTAATGCATTTGTTGATCGAATTCTCGATAGTTCTATCTTGGTTGCGACTGCAATGAAAATGACCAATTTTGTATACTTTTTTATTTTTTTGTTTTTCTTTGAAGTTTCAAAAAGATTTCGAAGTTTTGGAGAAATCTTAATTTCTAAGATATAGTGGCAAATTAATATGATGACTTTGATGATTATTCTGTGAAAGTGTACAGAATTTGAAATTTTAGTTTTAGTACTTACAAAAAAAAATAAAATATAAATAAATTATTTGATAAAACCAGTGTGCCCTGAGGCTTTTTAACTGTCAAGATCATGTGGTCAGACAACTTGCCTGCTCCAAGGTTTTAGTCCAAAAATTTTATAATGTCCTGGGATTGCTACGCAAGTTTTATGAAAAAATCAAAAACTGCAAGATTCATACTGTTGACCACGACTTTTCCATTTTTTTGTTTTAATATTTGAAAAATGTTTTAAAAAAAATTGTGGTTTTTTTAAATTTGATAGTTTTTAAACGTATTCAATGACTGTTGGCGCACAAAATGAAAATTTGATGAATTTGAAAAAAGTTTTTACTTATAAGTTAAAAAAAAAAAATCCAAGTTTTTGGAAGTAAACAAAGTTTTATGATGTTATAAATAGACTATGTCTTTTGAAATAATCTTGTGCATGAGATTTTTCATATCAGGAAATAAAACATTTATCTCATGAAACTTCGTTTAAAAACTTTTTATAAATAGACCATAAGTAAAATTAAAATTTTTTATAATTTAATCAACATATTTTTATAATTCACATCTATCACTTTTACCTTTAAACAGTGTAAATTTTTTAAAAGTATCTTGTGAACTTTTTTTTTTTTTTTTATCATATACTTTTTTTTAATCTAAAGAGCATTGTAAATAACTATACAGTTAATTCAAATTTGTTTACTTAAATCTAATATGTAAAATATTTAGTAAAGCGAAAAAATAAAATAGTTTTTCTTTATTGTCGAACGCATGCTAGAATTGAAAAAAATCCTTGTAACGAAATAATGTTTACTTAAAATTTTTTTTCCACTTCATGTTCAATCATCAATATTGGGTGTAAAAAAAAAAAAAAAAAAAAAAAAAAAATATCTCAATCACGAGTGCTGGTATGTCCGTAGTATCCGGTCCTATGCAAAATGAAATACCGCAAAGTGAAGCTGAAGTCCTGATACGATTTATTTGTAGGTAAGTAGTTGAAGTAACGATTGAAGTGAAGCGGTAGTGAAACCACCTCGTCGCATAGCAACGGCTGTGATATTAATAACTTACCAGGAAAACATAATCAAAAAATACAAAAATTTTCAATTCCATATTGTTGAATGATCCATATTTTTTATTTTTTACTCGTCTAAGGTATCTTTTTCTTTTTTCTATAAATAATATTAGCTTAAATATGAGTGCGACCAAAAGTATTTTTAAATTTGGCGTTAGAAAAAAATTGCTCTTAAACAAATTATTAGTATAGTTTAAAATTTCAATTTTTAATGTTTTTAAAAAATAATTACAAGACTAGGAAAGTTTTAATAAAAATGTCCTGGTATTGTGAATCCATATGCCAATGCTGGATTTAATATTTTTTCTGTATGTAAACCATATACTAAGTATCGTCTGTACGCGTTGATGCATTCTTGATACTTTTAAAAGTTAATCAAAACCTTAATTGAATAACTTGATACCGTGAAAAAAAATAATAATAATAATAATGAATAAATATAGCAATACTTTTTGAAATTAATACTCGCTTCTAAAAATTACATCCGGCCAGGGGAACAGCCTAAACAAAAGGTTACGTATTAGCTTTACCGATCGCTAATTGTTTACTACTGATGCGACATGTTCTCCTGGTTCTGTGAGGTTCTTTTTCTATCAAATTGAGCCCTTCAATAGGGCTTGAAATTTCTGAAAATCATCACCATGGGTGAAATGACCATCCTTGGCTAGCAAGGTGTTAGCCAAGCTGACGTGGAGTCCGGCTCCAAAGCTTGGAGCCCAGCTTAGGAGATCGGAGCTTAGCTCGATTGCTCGGAGCCTGAAAAAGATCAGCTCGGAGCTTGGAATAGTTCAGCTCGGAGCTTAGCTCGCTAGCTCGGAGCCTGGAATAGCTCAGCTCGGAGCTTAGCTCGATAGCTCGAGCTTGGAACCTCTGTGCTAAAATTGGCAAATTCCAAGCTTGGCAAATTCCAAGCTTGGCAAATTTAAAAGTTGGGTTATCGGGTTTCAATTTATACCACAAGGCGTCGCAAAAGCTAAAAAATTTAATTATCGAGTCTTTGGGTTATAATTTCACGCTTCACACGTAATGAAATTTTTTTCATCGCTAACTTAACTACGAGTACTTGGGCTTCTCAAAATTATTTAAGCTTAATTTTTTCACCTTATTTTATAGATCGAGCAAACTTGTACTTATTTTTACACTGCTTTAATTTATTATTGCTCAAAGTAACAGCTGCGCTATGCATCATATAATTTTTCATACTCTATTTATTTTTTATTTCTTTTGATTCAATAAAAAGCCGCAGATTGTTGGTAAAATTTTTCAAAGAGTCCTAATTGTCCAAAACAATTTTTTAATTTTTTAATGTTACCCATATCTGGTCCGTAATATTTTTTTAATCATTTTTAAAAATTTTAACGGTTCAGTAAATTATTTTTTGTGTTCTCTTGACTTTCGGTTTATCGCTTTTACTAATTCTTATATACCATCGTTTAATTTCATGCTATTGCTCAGTACCTCGTTTCAAAACATTTTCATGTCGAATTTCTTTATATACCTTCCACTATTAATTCACTGTAAAAATTCATAATGCTTTGATGGTTAGTGTTGAACTCTCATCGGAGTATGTGATTTTGAAAAGTGACATTGAGACCAATGGAGTGAAACATTTCAACACCGCGAGTCAACCTATATTTGAGACGACCGATTTGCGTGAGTGGTACGATCAAAACGTTATCGATCCTGTGCTGCACCAAATTGAAAAGTTTGAAGGCTGTAGATCAGGTTGGACCTTGCGGCAGATTCTAAGCATGGTGGTCAGCATGAAGCACTACCAACCGATGCATGCAGGCTCTCACATTCCGTTATCAGCTCCCATACAAAAGAAAAAAGCATGTGTTAATGTTGATAACGAAGACAATGAGTGTTTCCGTTGGGAAATACTGTCAGCACCACACCCAGTTCAAGAGCATACTTATCGTGTAAGTAACTATATATCATACTCAAATGAACTCAATTTTTCTGGTATACCATTTCCTAAGAAAATGAAACAAGTGAAGCAGTTTGAGAGACAGAACGATGTCTCTGTAAACATTTTTGCTTTGAAGAAACATGGTAATCAGTTCGAGGTGTGCACTGCTCAGGTTACTGACTGTTACAAACCTAACCACGTTAATTTGCTTTATGTGCAAGACCACTGTGCTGATGAGAATGAAGAGCTCAATGAACTCGTGAACAACATCCCGAAGAATCATTATGTCTGGATCAAAGATTTGAGTCGATTGGTTGGTAAGCAGTTGACTAACCACAACGGTAAGAAGTACTTTTGTGACCGCTGCTTGCACTATTATGACACGGTACAAAAACTGGTTGATCACAGAGCCATTTGCCAGCAGTTCAACACTTGTAAAATTGAACTTCCGAGTGAAAAAGAAAATAAACTCAGGTTTCAAAATTTTAAAAATATGGAAAAAGGGGTTCTTGTGATCTACGCTGATTTCGAAAGTCTGTTTAAGCCCACAGGTGATCCTCGCAGCCCACAACAACATCAAGCCTTCAGCGTAGGCTATTATATGAAAAATAGCTCCTACGATAGCCAATCATACTACAGAAGTTACCATGAAGCTGAAGATGGACAACAGTCACCTGCAGAATGGTTTGTGAAGGAGTTGAAAAGGATTGCGTCAGAGATCGAGTTGTTGCATAAAAATCCCAAAGAAATTATTCTCACTGAATGGGATTGGAGTAATTTCAATCAAGCCACGGCTTGTTATTTATGCAACAAAGGGTTTTACAAGTCAGACCCTAAAGTGAAGGACCACTGCTATTTTACAGGCAAATACAGAGGCGCGGCTTACAGGTACGTTTAAAATAATTTTGGGTCTGTAAAACAGTATTCAAATTTGATAAAATTTTTCTTTCAGGTCGTGTAATTTGAAGTTCAAGGCAGCTAAATTTGTTCCTGTGATTTTCCACAACCTTTCGGGATATGACGCTCACTTTTTGATCAAGGAAATTGCATCAAAGAAAATCCTTGATGGTGATATGACTGTAATTGCTCAAAATAAAGACCGTTACATTTCATTCTCGAAATACATCAAGGATTGTGTGATCAACTTCCGATTCTTGGACTTGTTCCGGTTTATGGCATCATCCTTGGACCAGCTCATCAAGAACCTCCCCGACAAAGACATTGCCATTGGAAATCTTCATCAAGCTGGCTTGGAAGATGATCAAATTGAGCTACTAACGGTGAAAGGTCATTACCCTTACGAGTACACTGAATCTTTTGAAAAACTCAATGAGACGGAGCTTCCCGAACGAGAAAAATTCTACAGCAGTTTGACTGACACCACTATTAGAGAAGATGAGTACACTCACGCCAAGGATGTATGGTCTAAACTCAACGTGCAAACTCTTGGAGAGTACTCGGACATCTACCTCAGGTCAGATATCTTGTTACTCTGCAATGTTTTCGAAAATTTCCGTTCGACGTGTTTGGAAGCTTACAGCCTGGATCCTGCCTGCTATTACACCACAGCTGGTCTATCGTGGGATGCTATGCTTAAACAAACAGAGGTAGAGTTGGAACTGATAATGGACATCGATATGCTTCTTTTCATTGAGAAGGGAATCAGAGGAGGTATCAGCCAGTGCTCCAACCGATACTTGGAAGCAAACAACCCCTACATGAAAGAAGGTTATGACCCTGAAAAGGATGAGAAATACCTCGTTTATCTAGACGCCAACAACTTATACGGGTAAATATGCTGTTATTATCAATTAATTATTCATTTTTCAATTTCTAATGTTTTATTTACAGTTGGGCTATGTGTCAGTATCTTCCTTATGGTGGGCTCAAGTGGGTAGATGATTTGAGCGATCCAGACTTCTACTTCGTTCCAGAGGACAATGACATTGGCTACTTTCTGGAAGTGGATATTGAGTACCCAGAAGATCTTCACCTGGAGCAACAGTATCTCCCCTTCTGTCCGGAACATATGGCGCCACCTAACTCCAAGCACAAGAAGTAATTCACGACCGTGATACACAAGGAGAAGTACGAGATCTATTACAGGGCTTTGATTCAAGCACAAAAACACGGTCTCATGGTCAAGAAAATTCATCGAGCTGTTCAATTTAATCAGTCTCAGTGGTTGAAGAAATACATCGATTTCAACACTGAGAAAAGAAGACTGGCGAGAAACAAGTTTGAACGTGACTTCTTCAAGTTGCTGAACAATATAATATATGGCAAGACGATGGAGTCACAGCGAGATCACGTGGATGCAAGAGTGGTTACCGTCTGGACCAGTCGGTATGGGGCTGAGGCTTGCATTGCCGATCCCAATTTTCACAGCCTCGTGGAACTTACTGATGACGCTGTGCTGGTTCAGATGAAGCAGAGCAAAATTAAGATCGATAAGCCGCTTTATATTGGCTTAAGTGTGCTTGACATGTCGAAGACCTTGATGTACGACTTCCACTACAACAAAATGAAGAAGTGGGTTGGTTCCAAGTGCAAATTGTTGTACATAGACACGGACAGTTTCATCTATGAAATTGAAGGAACCGACGTATACAAGGTCATGAGAGAGCATCCTGAGTACTTCGACACTTCTGATTACCCTCCGGACAATCGTTTCGGGATAAAACCTGACAACGAGAAGAAGGTGGGTCTCATGAAAGACGAGTGCAATGGCAAAATCATGGCTCACTTCATCGGGTTACGTAGTAAATTATACAGCTTTCTGATAGAAAATGAGACAACTGTGATGAAAGCCAAGGGGGTCAAGTCAACAGAACTCAGAAGACTAACTTTTGAGGATTACAGGGAGTGCCTTTTCGAGAAATCCATTGTCAAATGCCAGCAACACTTAATCCGTTCCAAGAAACATCAGGTCACTACGGAGTATCAAGAGAAAGTGGTTTTGAGCCCTTACGATGACAAGCGGTACTTGATTCCTGGAAGTACCGATACTTTACCATGGGGCCACAAGGATATTGAGAAGTACCAGGAATTGGAGAAAGAATTCCAAGTGGCACAGCCAATGGAGGTGGCAGAAGGAGTGGGGACAGCCGTACTTATCGAGGCACCCCAGGCTCCCGAAGTCATTCCAGTTGTGAACAGCAGACTTCCAGCAGCAAGCAGCAAATCTCCAGCACTTCCAGCAGCAGACAGCAGATCTTCAGCACTTCCGGACGACGACGGAGCAGCTCCACTACTTCCAACAGCAGATAGCCGATCTCCAGAAGACGACGCTGCAGAGTATCCAGACGACGGCTTCCTGGACATTCCGTTGGACCTTGACTTCTACAAAGATTCACCACCTGTCAAGAGACCTCGACTATCCTGAGTAAGTTTGGTTTTCTCTTTTCCTTGAAACTTCGTTTAATGAAATTTCTAAAATTAATTATAAATCTTATTTATTTTTCAGGAAAATGGATTTAAACAGCCTCAACAACCTTGCATCCTACTCCTACATCCCCAGGAAGTCCTGGAACGAGTTGGCCCTGAATGAGAACTACATGGTCACCGAGATCAAAAAGGTCACCACACGCTACGGACAAAAGATGGTCTTTGTCATCACCGAAGGTTCTAGTCAATTCCAAATTTTTGTTCCTACCCGCATATCTGATGCCCTCTACGAGAACGACGACATGTATAATAATTTAGCAGCTAAAGCGAATAAATTAGAATTATTCATTTTGAATTTGGGTAATAGTAAATTCAAATTCATGTAAATAGTAGTTAATAAACCAACAAATTTAATTTAATTTATTGTGTTTTTATTTATTCAAATATAATACAAATTTATTTATTCAAATATAATACAAATTATAAATCATTTTTGTGTATCCAGCTGTTTTGACTTTTGTCAAAACCTAACCATTTAACATATAATTTATCACCTTGTTTTTTAATTACTTTTTCAACTAAAAAAACATCCGGATGTTTAACCCTTAAAAGTTCTTGTTCGTAAAAGCAGCCAGAAATTGGTTCACCTTTGTGATCCTTTAAATGATAGGTAACTGGTTTAGTCTTGAGTGCTCTGGCAACAGTGAAAATTTCCGTTGTCCAATTAGGTGTATAACCTTTTTCGAACAAGTGTTTTATTTTGCTAACTCTAACTTTATCATTAACTTTAAATTTTATCATATTTGAAAGCTTTCTATTGTCCATAAAACTCTTGAGAACTTCAGCTTCGTTGGCAGCAGTGACGTCCTTGGGCTTCATGCCAATTGTTCGATGTTTGGTATTGTTGTATTTTTCAATCAACTCAGGTAATAGATCGAGCCACTGATAACTTCCTTGTAAACTGAATTGCTTCCACATCTTGTTTTTTAAAGTTCGATTAAATCGCTCAACAATGGATGCTTTGAGATTACTGTAAGTTGAATACATGTTGATTTTATGATTTTTCATTAGACCTTGAAAGTCTTTGTTGTAAAATTCCTCTCCACGATCAACATGACGGTTCTTTGGAATTCGCTTCTCATTAAGAATAGAATTCATGGCTTCGGTAACGTCCTTACCAGATTTTGTTTTTACAGGCACACCCCAGGCATACTTTGAAAAAACATCTATCGTGGTAAGCAAGTATCTGATCCTTTGTTCTCCCTTGAGTAGGGTTGCATCTCTACGAGATCAGCTTGCCAGGTTTCATCAATACCCCGAACATCGAATTTTCTTCGAGGATGATTACGACGAGCAGGCTTGTGAAGTTCTTCAACCACCACCACTTTTTTATTCATCTTTTTTAACAATTTTAGCGTTTATTTGCAGGATACTCTTGTCAATGTCGTCTCTGTGACCTTCAATTAATTCAAATAGTTCATCAACTTTTTTCTGAACGTTGTCGTTTATCTCAGTTTTGTGATTGCTTAGAATAGCACTCAAATCATCCACGTCACTTCTCAATTTTTTCGTAATCTCGTACAGACTTTGAAGTTCGAATCCAATCAGGTTTTTGATATTTTCTAAATTAACGGCGTCATTAGATTCCACAGGTGCAGCTAGGTTGCAAAGTCGTTTGCCTTCTACATCAAACTGACCGGTTTCGGTTAATTTATAACCTATACCTGGAGCACCTCGAACGCCTTCTGTATTCTTTTTTAAAGCACGTCCGAACACGTCGACACTCATTTTGATAATGATGAAGAATTATCGAAATCAGATCAATATATATAGCCAGCTTCTCGGAGTTCTTCGATGATTGAGTGAATTTCGTTCTCATGATTATAATTACCAGCTGATCTTTCGGCAACCAAAAGTTGAAGACGTTCCACGAGCTCATTAGGATTATCCCAGTAAACAAGATCCATACGGGTATTACGCTTAGCAACTTTGTATCGAGGTAAGAGTCCACTCCCGGTTTATTCGAACATGCATTTAATTATATTATTGTATTTCCAACTGGAAACATGTTTTTATAATTGACCGTCGGTATTTTTATGAGCATTTGATTCCTCAAGAATTTTTTGATAGTTTGATTCATCCTTCATTGAAAAATTTTCAGGATTCTTTTTTACAATAAGATCTTGCAACCCTTGAGTTCTTGGAAATGACTTATTGTTTACGAAAATCTTATCTTTCGAAAATCGTAACATTGCATTCCCAAGCTCATACCCTTGGTTTGTTTTTTTCTTAATACCATACAGTTTATCTTGCTCTGTTGCAACGAGTTCGATTTCTTCTCCAAAAAAGTCTTTTTTAATAGATTGATTTAAACTTGTTTTGTTTGGAATTCTCACAGAGTCAACAATTAAGTCTTCATCACTCTGAAAATTATCCTCAAATTTAATCAAATCTTTCTTAAAATCCTCTAATTTTTCTTCTTTTTCCGGAGAATCTGATTTTTTATGATTCACGAGTTCTTGAAGAGGAGTAATGATGGGTTTGAACATTTCATTCAAGGTTTGTTCTGTATCATCTCTTTGAGATTTAACCAAATTGTATTTCTGCTCTACAGCTTGACGCGCTTTGACAAGCTGCTCCAGCATATTTTTTTCTCTTTCTATATGAGACATGTTGACCTCTTTAAATCTAACTGTAGACTGATGACACAGTCATTTAGTTGGTTATACTTATAGCAAAATTATCAAAGCATTTGCGATATCGACCAGAATTTATCGGTCTGTCCTCATCTATGACAACAAATGTATGATTATCTTTCCAACATTCTGAACAGAAATTCCTGAAACTCGTGTAAGGCATGTCAGTGTTGACGTGATCGTCGTACACATGTTTCAAATTTACATCATCTTGTCTGAATAGTACGAGTAGATTGACGTAATCTCGTACAAGATGTTTTGGCACTTGAGCATATGACTGACAAAGATAGAAAGAATCCAGTTTAGCATGTCTACCCATGCAGAAGAATGCTTTCACGTTATCTTGTTTTTCGCAAGCAACGTCATCGAAAATCATTATTGAATTTGGTAATGCATCTTTCGGTGATATTACATCTTCGTGCTCACTAAAAGGAAAATATTTTACACCTTCTATGGGTTCCAAAAGATCTTTCAGGAATTTGTATTTTGGTTGGTTGAGGGATTTCGAATAAACATACACATTTTCGAATCTGAGACCATTTTCGTGTGTAATTAGAGCCAATAAACTATTGGTCTTTCCACAGTTGGAAGGTCCGCAGAATACTGCTCTTATAGTATCCGGACGTAAATCACCATGTCTCTTGATCTTTTTTTCCTCTTCGACTACTGTATCGAAATTCATCACAGGAAGTTTCTTGGAACTCGGTAGAAAATCCATGTTGATCGTTTAGATTCTGAACAAAGACTGGTCCGAGGAGGCATAAATACAGGGCTTATATATTATTCAACTCAGTCTTTCATGAACTTCTGAACGGTAATGATCATTCACAAGAAAGAAGGTCGTGGTCTGGTAAACAAGCTAATCAATAAACTCCCATTTGAAGTCCATCTCCCAGGATATCAATATTGTGGACCTGGAACCAAATTGGCTAAGATTGTAGGACAGTTTTCTCATACCAGTTGTTTGAGAAAAGTAATGATTGAGAAAAATGACCATTAAGAAAAAATATCATTGAGAAAACTGCTTTGAGAAAACTTTCCCCCTACCTTGGCTAAGCGTTTGGCCCGTGGTGATCCAGGAATAAATTTATTAGACTCAGCTTGCAAGGATCACGACATAGCTTATTCTCAGAATCGAGAAAATTTACAAGCTAGACATGCAGCAGACAGAGACCTCGCATATAAAGCGTGGGATCGAGTACTTTCAAAAGACGCAAGTATCGGTGAAAGAGCTGCAGCGTACGCTGTTACTAACGCCATGAATTTAAAAACCAAGCTCAGACAGGGTCTGAAAAAGACCAAAAGAAGAATCAAGAAAAGAAAAACAGTGAAAAGAAAAACAAAAAAGACAACTTTGAAACAAATAATTAAGGCAGCAAAACCTAGTTCTACAGGAAAATGTGCCAAAAAAGCTATAAGCTCAGCAATTAAGAATGCGCGAGAGCCCATCAAAAAAGCTGGTGGTAAGAAAAATGTTATAATTCCAAGAATTCTTACAGTTTACAAGAAAATCGGTAGGGTTTTGCCGTATCTGATTCCTCTTTTTGCTGGATTAAGTGCAACAGGTGCACTTGCTGGTGGAGCAGCTGGAGTTGCCAAGGCAATCAATCAAGCAAAGTCATCGAAAGAACAATTGGAAGAAAATCGTAGACATAATAAAACCATGAAAGCTATAGCTCTCGGGAAAGGGTTATACTTGAAACCATATAAAACAGGTTATGGTCTATACCTCAAACCTTACATGGGTGTGAGCTTAAAAAAAAAAAACTCGAAATAAGTTTACCCAAAAGAGCGTTGTCTAACTTTGATTTAATTAAATATGCTAAAAAATTAAAAATACCTGATTTTCGTGGTGTATTCATGAGAAATTCTTTACCAGAAAACGGTCCTCTTTATCGTGAATCAGCGATAGTAAATCTTGATGACGATAAAGGTCCTGGAACTCACTGGGTGGCTTACCGTAAAATAGGAAAAGACGTGATCTACTTTGATAGTTTTGGCGACCTTAGACCACCTCTTGATTTGATTTTATATTTAGGCGATTGTTGCGGATTTACTGCTTCATTAATTATATTTTTATTTGCCGGATTAAAAGCTGGTAGGGGACTGGGGAATAGGGGAGGGTTGTCCAATAAATTGAGTAGACCATTAGTTAATTTTATTTGAATTTTATTTTCTAAGAATATATTATTATTTATAAAAAAAGGTTCAAGTTTAATAACTTTTATTAAATCTCTTAATAATTAATCAACAAGTATGAAATTTAAGTAGTTAATGTGTATTGACAGATTAATAAGTTTGATGTTGATAACATGAGCTCATTACTATAAAATAGAATAAGACAAATCATCAAAGTATAAAATAATTTAATTATAAATTATGGAGAATCACTATTGAGCCAGGTCCAGTTGAAATGTAAAATGAGATAAAATAAATCAGTGTAGTATACTTAAGAGAACTATCTAGAAGGTTAAGTTGAATTTAATGAATTAATGCAAATGAGCTGAGAATGAGCTTAAGAGAGAGAATAATAACTGATTAAAGAGAGAACCTGAGATATGAGAATATGTTGAATTGAGAATTGCCAGCATTAATTTCCGTGTAAAGTAAATTAATTAATTTGAGAAACCGCCTAGTCAAAACTCATGACGAATTTGATTATATTAATTCAAACCATAAATACGAGTTTTGCTTGAGTACAGTTGAGGTAAACAAAGCAACAGAGAATGGCCTTGAAAAGAGTAGAAAAGAAAATGGCTGCGTGTAAGACAGCACAAAGAAAAGAGAGAGAGAGCAAGAGAATGCACAGTAATTTTATTGATTTTCTGGCTGTGAGAAGGGCAATGTGAAAGCACCGGTAAATTATTGTTACCGGTTCTGAGCGAAATACCTGAAGATGCCACGCCGTGAAAGCTCTCCTTGCTGAGCAATTAACCCAAGAATTGAATTGAGCCAAGCCGTTTGAGTGAATTGAAAATCAAATGTCTCCCGAGTTGAGCCAACACTAAGTAGATGATTCGTCGAGTTGACTGTACTGATGAGATGACGACGTTGAGGATGATGAGAAAGAGTCACGAGAAAGAACCCAGAGAAACCCGAGAAGTTTCACAAAATGGCGAGTGAAACCGTCTATTCACGAGCGTTGTCTTGAAGAGAGAGAGAGAGGCCCGAGCGTAACAGTCAAGTCATAAGTAAATGTAAACACCGATATTGATTTGACCTTAAATTATGAGAGTTTTCTTATTTACATTAAAAGGTGTGAGCGTTGGTCGAGTAGCAGCAGAGAGTGGCCTTGAAAAGAGAGAGAGATAGCCCGATAGAGAGAGAGAGAGAGAGAGAGAGAGAGAAAATGGCCGAAATGGCTACGTGCTTGTGCACATTGAGATAGACAAAATCAGCACAGAGTCGTAAATTCTGTGCTAGAAAAAATGAAAAGTGAGAAGGGGCAAGGAAATGACTGTTCCTTGCACCTGAATACCTGGAGATGTTCGATGAGTGAGGATTGTCCTTGAACCAGACAAATTCTCCGTAGACCACCGGTGAAGAGTAGCTGGTACACGTGGTAATGGCGCGGCTCCGAGGTTGTTGATGATCACAGAATTACTGTCTTAGATCGTCCGGATGAGCTGGTGCACGGTGAAAAGGCAGGTTCTGGGACTACCTGGTGAAAAAGGCGATGAGAAGAGCCATTGAGAAGAACAGTGAAAAAGCCGGGAGAACTCTCTGCTGCACACACACACACACTTGAGCACCAAAACCAGAAGCCGGCACGCGAGGCCTGTGGTAGCAGCAACGGCGACAGCGGTACTACCCAGCACTACGGCGCGCGGGAGTGAGAATTGGGACTAAAGTCCCCGCCTTGACTCATAGATGGAGCCATGTAGTCTATCAATTTTAAGTTGAGCGAATGAGCCGAAATATTTACGAGCGAATAGTGGTCCACTCCGTAACAGTGTTGATAAATTAAAATATAATCCTCAAAGATTCCAAGATTTTGGAACGTACAATTGCGGTCATCTGTGTCTACAATTTTTATCCAAAGGTATATAAAGAGAAAAGTTAACATCATTGCTTCATTCTACTTTGAGCTGTCATGGAGTCGATAACCTTAACTTTATCAGGTAAAACTTCTTCACTCGAAGCACATTATTTTCCTCCTTTGGAACTTTCAACGAACAAAAGCTACGTTCTTGGTTTGGTAGAGTTTTTGTCGTTTCATTCAATATTAAACGTTGATGAAAATAATAATAAAATCAAGGTTGGTGATAAAATAATAAAAATACCTACTGGCAGTTACGAGATTGATGATATTAAAAAATATATCAAAAGTCAACTTACTGATAAGAAAAAATTCAATTTGAAACCCAACAATAACACATTATCAAGTGTGATCAAGTGTAGTGAAGAGATCGATTTAACAACTAAGGATTCAATAGGTTGATTACTTGGTTTCACACAGAGAAAACTTCAGGCTGATATCGAACACACATCTGATTTACGAGTTAAAATTCTTAAAGTTAACTCTTTGAGAATCGAGTGTAATATAACGACTGGTGCTTACATAAACAATCAAAACGTTCACACAATTCATCAATTTTTTCCTGCAGTTCCTCCTGGATATAAAATTATCGAAGCTCCTTCTCAAGTAATGTATTTACCAGTTTCAAACAAGTGTATAGATTATATTCAACTGCGTATAGTTGATCAGGACGGTGACTTGGTTAATTTTCGTGGAGAAACGATTACTGTTAGATTACACATCAAATCAGTCATGTGATGGGGATCGTTTTTTACGGGCAAGGGGATAAAATGCCTACACCATGTCGCTCGACCATCAGTCGTCAACGAACTCTGAAAGCGTTAACACGGCAAAACATAAAAATTCTAAAAAGTCTCAGCTTCCGAGTAAAGCCTGGTGGAAAATAACTTGCATATTCTTCTGCTGCTTCAAGAAAAATGGATGAAATTCTAAGTATAGAGACACCTGTAGTGTTTGATGACAGTATTTCACATTACGAAGTACACGCTCATAAGCCATACACAGATGCTCATTTCAACAACAGTGATGAAATCCGTATATCGATTCAACATCAAGACTTGTGTTTGTTACCATTTAAAAGTTCGCTACATATTTGCGGAAAATTAGTAAAAGACAATAGTGTATTAGCTCATACTGATTTTGTCAACAATGGAATTTGTCACTTGTTTGATGAAATTAGATACGAGATCAATGCAATCGAGATCGATCGTTGCAAAAACGTTGGACTTACATCACTCATAAAAGGTTGGTTATCTTTCAATCCCAGAAAAACCTTGGAAAATGCTGGATGGGTCGATGTAGACGAAAAAATCAAGATCACTGATAATGGTTATTTCGATATATTTATCCCTCTCAGCATGCTTCTGAGTTTTGCAGAGGATTATCGAAAGATTGTGGTCAATACAAAACATGAATTGATTCTTCGAAGATCCAATACAGATGTCAATGCGATCAAATCATCATCTTATAAAAAGGGAGCAGAAGATAAATGGGAAAATTGGAAAATTCAATTATCAAAAATCGAATGGCTCATGCCGTACGTGTTTTTCTCCAACGTAAATAAAATTAGCATGTTGAATCATCTACAAAGGGGTAAACCAGTGGTCATGAGTTTTCGATCTTGGGAATTATTTGAGTATCCTATGCTTCCTAGTACTTCGAAACACGTTTGGATAGTGAAAACATCCAATCAATTGGAAAAACCCCGCTTTGTTATTCTAGCATTTCAGACCAATCGCAAAAATCAAAAAGACAAAAACTTGAGTCAATTTGATCATTGCAATATCAGAAATGCTAAACTGTTTCTCAATTCTCAGTATTATCCTTACAGTAATCTGAATTTGGATATTGGTCAGAACCAGTATGCTATGCTTTACGACATGTACGTCAATTTTCAGAATTCGTACTATGGTAAAGAGTCAGAACCGTTGTTGAGCAAGGAAAATTTTATCAAGAAAATTCCACTGATTGTTCTAGACTGCTCCAAACAGAACGAATCTCTGAAAAACGCTCCGGTAGATGTTCGTTTGGAATTTGAATCAAGTGATAATTTTCCAGGAATCACAACTGCTTACTGCTTGATCATACATGATCGAATAGTCGAGTACAATCCTGTCAGCGGAGACGTCAGAAAGATCGCTTAGTATACCTCAAGATGACGAAGAGTCAAGTAGTCTCCAAGTGTTGTAGAGAAACCAGTTGCAATATTCCTGATTGTGAATATTATCCAGAATACAAAAAACCATTGGAGGGTTTAACTTGGCATAAAATACTTCAAACGTTAGTACAATTGAAGCTACAAATTCAAATAGCTGCAGTTCAGTGAGAAATCAAAGAAGTTCTCGAAATCGTTAATTTATACAAAGATAAAAATAGTTTAAAATTTTATGTTGCAATATACGGACGTTTCACAGAACGTGAATGTTTATATCCACCTGGTGGCTACCTTCGAAGTAGTTGGAAAAATTGTCATGATATAAAATGTTTTCATCATGAATATGGTGACTTTTATGATGAAAAAGTTTTTGAAGATATAACAGTGTCAGAACTCGTAGAGATAATCATCAAACATAAGGTTTTTAACATTAGATTTGGTATATCCAATAAACATTTGAGAGATTACAGTTTCTCTAAATACGACACTCGCTGTCCAAAACATTACAGTGTACAAATATTGAGTCGTAATAAAATATACACGGAAAAAGGCTTAGGCAAGTTTACACACGATTCAACTTATATGTACAAGCAATTAAATATATGATGGAATACGCCGTAGACATGCAAGGATTTTTGCAACCTGGAAATGACTTTGTTGTCAAAGAACTAGCAATAATTTCATTGCATGATGATTCTGACGCAAAGGTATTCATGTTCCAAGAACCTTTTCCTTGGCAGAGATTATCGAATAAGTACAGAAATATCAATCGTTTACTAGAAACCACCAAGCATGGTTTGTCGTGGAGATCCGGAAAAGTACCCTACACACTGGTGGTCAACGTGCTCAATGAATACTTATCGGATGCCAAAAAAATTTATGTAAGAGGTGAAATGACAAAGAACTGGTTAGAAAGATTCAACTTACCTGTTTCTGAAGTGACGTCCATTGATTATTCTGAGAAACCGACTAAAGTTTCCACGGTATGCTTGAATCACAAATTTCTTAGAAAAACTACATGCGCACTGCAAAACGCTCGAATTATGAAAAAAAATATTTTGGAAAATTTGGAGTGGCAGGATATGGAGTGGGAAGAGATTCAGTCTTAATCCAACCTTCGAGCCAGATGGATCAAGAACAGAGCTCCTCTGGCTATGACAAAATAAAAGATGAAAAATCCTCAGGTTTTAAAAGTTATTCTGAGGAAAAAAAGCGTCAAGATGAGCAATATAAAAGTTTTCAAAAGCTTCAAAAAGAACAAAAAACTTATGAAAAGAAAAATGAAAAAAAGATTAAATATGAAAAAATTAAAGAAAAACAAAAAAAATAAATAAAATTGAATTCTAATAATTAAAATGTTATCAATTAAAAATAAGTAGTATAAAAAAGTAGAGCTACCGGCTAGTCAGCAGCGGCTAACCCCTAGCACGACCCCAGGTGCCCACCCTCAAAAAGGTACGGGGCCAAGAACAGTACGAGAGAACGGGCACAAAAAAGTAAGAGAGAACCCGGCCAAAAAAGATACGAGAGTTCTAGGCCATGGCCCAGAACTCTCTTTGCTATACTACTTACCAAAAAAAAGTTGAAGTGTAAAATTAAGGTTTATAATATTTTTCCATTAAATAAAAAAAATAAATAAAAGTAACTTTTCAATAAAAGTTAATTTTCTATAAAATATTTTGCGTCCTTTGTAGTTCATTTCACACAACTCTTAAATTTAATAAATTCTTATGTCTACGACAATTTGTTTCTTTTTTTTTAGAATTCAACAAGTAACAGATGTTTCTATCTATCTTACATTCTAATAATTTTTTTTCAATCACTACTTTTTTACAGGCTTCTTTATGACACTTATTTACATCAGGAAAGGTCAATAATTAGACACTTCTAGCTTAATTTGCTTCAAACATTTTCTTTATTCATATATTATACATAATAAATTCTTTGTTTTCATAACAACACAAACATATTATTATTTATACAATATCTAATTTATGCATTTCAAAAACGGTTCTTTTCAGTTGCAATAATTATTCAGTCTCCAAAAGATATAAATCACACTATCAATATCTATTACTTTCATAAATTGTAATATCATTTATTTTCTGTACTATTTCACAACTACACTTTTTTAACACTTGTAACTCTTTTCATCTGCAGTTTGAAATCAAATCTGAGGCAGCTGCTTCAGACAACAGCCACTATAACCTCATTTGGATCAGTTGCTACTTCAAAATGATTGTTGTACCTCAATGAAAATTAATAAAATAGAATTGCACTTTTCTTTTTAAATAACTTATTCACTAAAATCTTGTTTATCCTAGCCACAATTAAATTTCTTTATCTATTGGTGTCAATTTTAAAATTTGCCTCCTTTACTTTTAGACGCGTATATTACCTCACTCGTACGTACGCACGTACTTAACATACCTAAACCTACATATGCTTTACAGAATGCCACCCCTGGCACCCACAAAAGTCAAAACTTCCTGGAGAAATCATCTCCAGGGCATAATCGCTGCCTAATTTCCCCAGATAGCCATCATGCCCTCGCCAGAGTCGAAAGTAAACTGATAAACTATATTTTTATTAATATTAATTACTCGGTGAAAATTTCATTCTATGAAATACCATATACCCTATAAATTCTTGATTTTCTTCTCGGAACCCTTAGTGTAGACCCGGGTAGATTTTCGGAGGGCATCCTGGATCGATCTGGTGCACGGCGTTCTGGAAGCAAAATAATTACGACCTAAAATGCCGATAAAAACGGACTACAGGGCCTTTTTGGGGCATGTTTAGAGGCCCCAAATTCACTTGACCGGAAATCCTAGCTGCTTCCGTTCGCGAAATATCGTCATTTGAAATTTTCGAACTAAAGTACTACGTAACGACGTTATTAGCGTAATTTTCATCAACTCATTCTTCATTTATTCTGTCGAGTAAAATTTTACGATCGATCTACCAATTAAACAACATTATTTTTACGATAGCTTATGCTTTTAAGCGTGAAAAAAAGAAAAAAAAAACATTGTGTGGACTGTTTCTTTCAAGCCTGAAAATTAAATATGTCATATTTATAATTCTTTTTTTTTTAAAGGAATCAAATCTATTATGTATGAACAACTACAAAACCTTTATTTACAATAACGATTCATACTTAAAGAACAGCAGCAGCACTTTTTAATAACATAAATTAATATTGAATATGATTGATATTGTTCAATAATTACATTTTTTGTACATATTGATCGATTCGGAAGAGTTGTTATATACAATTCTGGTTGAACTTAACTAATGTAAGTTCGTTTAATTTTAAATTTAATAGTAATCTTTTAATCAATAATAAGTTTTTAAAAAAAAGAGTAATAAATTTAATAGTAATTTTTTAATTATTAACAAGTTTTTTCAGTAAAAAAATAATACGCTCAAATTTTTTTATTTTACTTTTAATTAGATATTTAACGATGAAAACTGCACCACTGCCTTTTTCAAATTTTTCGAGTATTGATCGCTTGACAGAGAATTAATCTTAAACTTTTCCCAAGTTTTCAGAAATTCACGATGAATTGATTTTCCTGCTTGTTCTGACCAAACTCCAAGTCCACTACCATTCAGGAAATGTAAGCAGTCGACTAAATGATCCAATAATATGTGAAGTTTCAATGTTCTTGATAAGTTGATACACGACAAGGCTTGTTCAAGGTCTTTCAAAAGTCCTTCTAAGTTGTTAGATTCGATCTTCCATGCTCCAAAATAGCCATGAACAATTTTTTTCATCGTCTTGAATGCTGATATATAAGGAACTAATGCAAAATATCCGACTTTTTCATAAATCTCCGGGTCATTTAAATTATCAGCAAATTTCAAAAGATCTCTGCAAGCATTGCCTTCAAAACAATCACCTTGATAGCTACGTGAAATTAGATTGAGTTTTTTAGGCCACAATAAAGCTTTTTCAAGACTTACAAGATGTACTAAACTATCCCGAAATAAGTGATTGACGAACCCTTGCATAATGTGTAACTCTGGAACTATGCACTTTTTTATCACTGGTTTTTTATCATTTTCTTCGAAAAGAGGCTGGTTAATAGTACTGAGACATTCTTTAGAACTTTTTTTTTCCTAGCAAACAATATTTACTGTAGTCTTGACGTAAATCACCGTAAGTTTTCAAATCCGAACGTTCCACCTCACTTTTCGGCTTTTTTAAGTCTGTTAAAGATATAAAACAATAAGGGCAAGGAAATGATGCAGTTGCTGTCTGTTGTCTATTGATGATCAATAATAACTTGAAGTCTACTGAGAACTTACAAAAAATATCATTCAGTTTTATAAAGTCAAATAATACTTTCACATTATCGTAAGTCTCTTTTACAGATGGAACTATACAGAGAAAGATCAATTTTTTTCACACTGGTCAATTTACTTCCGTTTAAGCTTTTATTTTCTTCTTTATCATCTTCATCTAATAAATAATCTTTCGGGAAAACACTGAAACAGATTTTCAAAAAGCCTTGACCTCCGTCCATCATCACTTTAACATCTACGTAATCAATTAACTGTCGCTTTGTGACAATGTAATCTAATAGCTCTTCAGCATTTGCCCACACAACGGGTCTTTTTTCTTTGACTGTAATTGATTTTCTCGCTTTTTTTTCAGTTGGCTTTGTCTCTTTACTTTGACTGGGATTTGTATCAAAATATAGTTCATCAATATGATAAAGATCGTTCAATAAATTTGATTTTTCAGACATGTGATCTACATAGTTTTTCGGAGCAGTATTTCTTCCAGCACTTTTTCTAATAATTTTTGTAAATTTTTTCATTACTTTAACAGAGGCTCCACAATCAACTCTCAATTCGTCCAAAGTTTCTTCCGTAAATTCAACAGTTTTAGATTTTTTAGCTGGATTTATAGATATTCTGGTTTGTGGACCTTGATTTGAGATCAATTTTATTTCATACCCACATTTAAAGTCTGATTTATCCATTTTTCGCTTTAAAATATTCAACGCAATTTGATTTTGCGTTGTTTCCGGAAGCATATTAACTATTGTTAATGTATTTTCTTTTACTATCTTGTTACTACTACATATATGTAGCTTACCTTTACTTATTTCACTCAAGCAATGTTTACATAAATGAAGAGTGTTATTTTGTTTTTCATGAGCGCTAGTTTGAATTTTTGGAATATTTTCAACGTTAGACTTCCACGTGAGTCCATTCGAATAATCAATTTTCGTGTTAATTTCTCTTAAATTTCCTCTACCTTTGACTACTTTATTGTGTTTTGTAGATCTAGCTACTTAACATATGAAGCAACTACAGACAACTTCACTTGTGCTTCTTGTTGTAGTATTACGCAGTTTTAAGTCCTCATAGTTTGGCATTACTGGTAAAGGACGGTGCTTTTTGTTTTCATTATATTCAGAAAGTGTTCTTCTACAAGTATTACATATACTTAGAGGAAATTTATAATCTGAGCTTTCATAATTTGGATTTAAGAATTTTTTAATTAGATTTTCATGTGAATCATTTATTCGATAAAAGCTCAAAATTTTTCCTTTGGTTACAACGATCTTCCTCCCGCAAGGAGCACAAAGTTTTATCCTGTTTTGTTCGTGATCATACGTATAATTCATACTAAATTTTATTTGAAAATTTACCTTACATCAATTATAGATAACTTAAAAGAATCTTTGGAAAGCTCTTGCTACAAATCTTGCACTTACAATAATCATTCATGAACAATTGCAATTTTATCTCTCCATTGCGCAGAATTCTCTTCTTAAAATAAAATATGATATCATAAGATTATAAATATTTAATTATATACAGTAAAAAATAATTTTATTATGTTTACCATTCTTAATTTATTGATGCGATCAAAGTTATTATGTATACAAAAGTTAGGTTAAGTTTAAAAAATTGCAATAATAATTTTATAAGTAATTCAAACGGAAATACTTTCGATCTTCATAAGCAGAATTAATAAAATACAGTGGAAATATTATGAGTGATTGATAAAAGTTTCTTTAAAAACCTTGAATCTGATCAATTTAGAAAAATTATTAACTTTGAAAGTGATTACAAGCTAAAGAATTCGAATTTTTTACGTGAAACGTACTTATTCGAACATGTACTCTGGCGCCACCATTGGCGAGTGTTGCCAACTCTAAGAATCAAATTATACTAATTTAATACTAAAAACTAATAATGAATGAGGTCATTTCAAAATGAAGTATAAGCTTTTTGTACAAAGTTTATTATTTCTTAATCATTTAAAATAATTTACTTATTATTACTTTGAGAATAAGTCTATGAACTTTCGTTTTTTTTTCATTTTTTTTATCGAAAAATAATATGAGAAACCTTTTGAGAACTTTTTAAAAATGCTGTATAATCAAAATTGGTTAGTCAAGCTTTTATGGAAAAAAAAAAAAAAGAAACTTAGTTTTGACTTGATACCGTATTAAATTTAAATAATCAAGTCCAAATTAAACATGAAAGATAGATCATATCAATTAAATAAGATAAAATAGCTAACAATAACAATCTACACCATTTTTTCTGTTTTTCACGCTTAAAAGCATAAGCAATCGTAAAAATAATGTATTTTAATTGGTAGATCGATCGTAAAATTTTACGCAGCAGAATAAATAAAGAATGAGTTGATGAAAATTACGCTAATAACGTCTTTACGTAGTACTTTGGTTCAAAAATTTCAAATGACGATATTTCGCGAGCGGAAGCAGTTAGGATTTCCGGTCAAGTGAATTTGGGGCCTCTAAACATGCCCCAAAAAGGCCCTGTAGTCCGTTTTTATGGGCATTTTAGGTCGTAATTATTTTGCTTCCAGAACGCCGTGGGTGCAAGCCGTCAGATTATGTAAGTTTGGATAGGTAAGTTAAATTAAGTTAGGCCAGGTAAGTTAGGTAGGTAATTTTGAGCAAGGCCAGGTCAGTAAAATTAAGTTAGGTCAGATAAGTTACGTTGGTAAGTTAAGTAGGTAATTTTAAGTAAGCTCAAATAAGTTAGATGGGTAAGTTTATGTAGGCTCAAGTAAAATAGATGGGTAAGTTTAAGGAAGGTCAATAAGTTAGGTAGGTTTAGGTAAGGTGGGTAAGTTTAAGTTAGAACAGTTAAGTTAGGTAGGTTTAGGTTAGGTGGTTAAGTTTAAGTTAGGTCAGTTAAGTTAGTTAAGTTGAGGTTAGACCGGTTTAAGTTAACTCTGGTAAGTTAGGTATTTAAGTTTAAGTTCGGTCAGGTAAGTTTAAGATAGCTAAGGTTAGTTGAGTATTACAAAATAGCTTACTTTCCGGGGGAAAAGATTATAAATTCTTAATTTTCTTCTCGGAACACTTAGTTTGGACCTGGGTAGCATCTCGGAGGGCATCCTGGACCGACCTGGCGCAAGCCGTTAGAGTATGTAATTTTGGATAGGTAAGTTAAAATAAGTTAGGCCAGGTAAGTGCGATAGGTAAGTTAAGGTTAGGCAGGTAGATTTATGTTAAGTCAGGTAAGTTATGTAAGTAAGTTTAAGTTAGGTCAGATAAGTAAGGTGGTTATTATAGGTAGGTAATTTTAGTTAGCTCAGGTAAGTTAGCTGGGTAAGTTTAAATTATGTCAGCCAAGTTAGGTAAGTTTAGGTTAGGTGGGTAAGTTTATGTTAACTCCGGTAAATTAGGTAGTTAAGTTTAAGTAAGCTCAGGTAAGTTAGGTAGGTAAGTTTAAGTTAGCTCAGGTAAGTAAGTAAGGTAAGTTTAAGTTAGCTAAGGTAAGTAAGGTATTTAAAAATAGCTTACTTTCCGAGTAGGAAGATTATAAATTCTTAATTTTCTTCTCGGAACCCTTAGTGATCTACAGGTAGCATCTCGGATCGCATCCTGGATCGACCTGGTGCAAGCCGTTAGATTATGTCAGTTTGGATAGGTATGTTAAATTAAGTTAGGCCAGGTAAGTTAGGTAGGTTATTTTAAGTGAAGCCAGGTAAGTTAGGTAGGTTATTTTAAGTGAAGCCAGGTAAGTTAGGTAAATAAGCTTAAGTTAGGTCAGATAAGTTACGTTGGTAAGATAAGAAAGTAATTTTAAGTTAGCTCAGGTGATTTTGGTGGGTAAATTTAAGTTAGGTCAGGTAAGTTAGGTAGGTAAGTTTTAGATAGATAAGGTAAGCTCTAAAACCCTGGGTCAGGATGGTCACCAGGTCTCAAGGTCCAAAGATTACGTCTTGGAGAAGACTTCCCCAGGAAGTTTCGACCCAGGTCAGGAATAGATACTTAATGCATGGGGCAGTGATAACTCTTTGAGGATGACTTCCCCAGGAAATTTTGACTCAGGTAAGTCAGTGTAGACACCTGATGAAAGGAGAGGTGATTACACTTTGAGGATGACTTCCCAGGAAGTTTTGACTTGAGTCAAGTCTTAATAGACACCTGGTGCATGGGGCGGTAATTACTTTATTAGGATGAATTCACCAGGAAGTTTCGACCTAGATCAAGTCTAAATAAATAAACACCTGGTGCATGGGGTTGTGATTACTCTATGGGGATGAGTTCACCAGGAAGTTTTGACCAGGGCCGAGTCTGAGTAGACACTTAATGCAAGGGGAGGTGTTTACTCTCGGGGGTCGACCTCCCCAGGAAGTTTCGACCCAGGTTAAGTTAACGAAGACACCTGATGCATAGAGAAGCGATTACACTTTGGGGATGACTTCTCCAGGAAGTTTCAACCTGGGTCAAGTGTACATAGACACCTGGTGGATTGATTACTCTTTGAAGATGACCTCCCCAGGAAGTTTCAACAAGGTGAAGTCAGAGTAGACATTTGACGCATGGGGCGATGATTACTCTTTGGGGATAACTTTACCAGAAAATTTCGACCAGGGTCAAGTCTAAATAGACACCTGGTGCATGGGGTGATGATAACTCTTTGAGGGTGACGTCCCCAGGAAGTTTCAACCAAGGTAAAGTCAGAGTAGACATCTAATGCATGGGGTGGTGATTGCACTCTGGAGGCGACTTTCTTATGAAGTTTTGAGTATAAAAAAGTCAGGGTGGACACTTGGTGCGCCAGTGATTACGCTCCGAGGACGATTTCTCCAAGAAGCTTCGAGTCAAAATAGGTCGGGTTGACACCTACTGCACTGGGTCGGCGAGTACGCCCTGGAGGCGATTTCCACAGGAAGTTTTGAGTCCAGACTCCAGAGTACTCAGGTGGACAACTGGTGTCCTGGGTCAGTGAGTACCATCTGAGGACGATATACCCAGGAAGTTTTGAGTCCTCAGTGGCCAATCTGACGTGTACCTTGGATCGATGGTTAAGGCGATGGCACGAACTCGCGAGATGCGGGAATCCTGCATCCCGCGTCCTGCAATCGTCGGTCATGCGCACGGCGGCCGGCCAGCGAGTTCAGAGTCAGTCTGCTGTGCACAGTGCAATTATAACTTAGTGAAAAGTTTATCATGCTCAGAACATACTTTTAAATTTGTAAGTATAAAAAACTTCCATACTAAACTTAAATATGTAATTTGAATGTTTGAAAAGTTTAAATTAATATGCATGTCAAGTAATCTTTTAGCTGAGATTCACCGGTTGCAAATAATTTTTAGGCTAATTTTCAATTGAGATAAAACTTTGTACACATATATAACCAATTATTTCAATTTTCAAACTCTTGAATTTTATTATTAATTTTTTTATTTTTTATTTATTTGCAAGTTTTTATTTCGTTTCTGTAAAAAGAATTATTTATTTAAATTATATCTAATAATAATTGCAGTAAATGGCTTCTCAGGATACAATACTCGATGAGCTCGGTCCGGAAATGATGGACATGGATGAAGATGACTTGGCCAATGAGCCAAATGAGCTCAACGATGAACAAGTTAACAAACTGATTGAAAAAATTCGTGATCACCCCGCTCTATGGTACTTCAAGTCTCCCTTCTATAGTAGAAATGATAAAAAAGAAGGAATTTGGATGAAGTTTGAGAATGAAATGAGAATACCAGGTAAATAATAAATAGTTACAAAAAAAAAAAACATTGTAAGTAGTATGTAAACGAGTGCACACTCGTACCCTCTGAGGGGGTACGAGTGTGCACTCGTACCTTTTAGAAGGGCCCGGTGCACACTCGTACCTTTTAGAAGGGGCCGGTGTGCACTCGTACCTTTGGAAGGACGGTGCTCTCTCGTGATTTTGGAAACGGCCGCTCTCTCGTGATTTTTGGAACGCTCTCCCCCGCTGCGCACTCCTTGGACGCTCTCTTCCCCCCTGGCGACCACCGCTGTACGCTCCCCCCGCAAAGCGCTCCTTGCTGGTGAACGCACCCCGCTGCGGCGCTGACGCCTCCGGGTGGACTTGAACCATCAACCTTTCGGTTAGCGCGCTAGCCAATTACACCATGGAGCAAAATTTACTAATTACAAATATTTGTACGAATTTGTGTTTTTAATAAAAATAGGTGAGTCTAACAGAACTGAATTCAGTTAAAACAGATTATTTGTCAAAAATTAATTATTTATAAAATAAGATAAGGGTTTGAAATAACAACATGAATCTTTTATTATAAAAAAGTTTATTGCTTCACACATATATTGTATTACAAAAGATACTTAAACTATTTTTCTTACATCGCCTGTCATTGGATTATATTGAATTATACGATCATGAATAATTAAACAATATGCAGCTGTTCCATTAGGAAAAATATCTCGTGATTCTATTTCAAGTCGAACATCAACAGGAGCGTTTTTAATTATATCATTTTGCTTTGAGCAATCAATAACTATTAAAGGAATCTTATCAATAAAGTCTTTCTTAGTTAAAATAGGTTCAGGATCTTTACTGTAATATTCACCTTGAAAATTAGCATACATATCATAAAGAAGCGCATATTGATTTTGATCTACGTTTATATTTAAATTGTTATATGGATAATATTGGGAGTTTAAAAAAAGTTTAATATTACTAATATTACAATGATCGAATAAACTAGCATCTGCACTTTTCTCTGATTTTCTATTGGTTTGAAGACCAACGATGACAAAACGTGGTTTTTCCAATTGATTTGAAGTTTTCACAGTCCAGATATGTTTAGATGTTTGAGGAAGCATAGGATACTCAAAAAATTCTCTTGATCTAAAACTCATTGTTATAGGACGATCTTTTTCAATGATTTTCAATAAATCAATTCTATAAGAATCAGAAACTGATACGTAAGGCATGAGCCACTCAATTTTTGTAATATCAATCTTGAATTCTTCATAGTTGAGAATATTGTTTTCTCTGGTACCTTCTTGCTTAACTGAATTTAACTCATTTCTTGATCTAGTAAGAATTAATTCATGTTTGACGTTGACGATAATTTTACGATAGTCTTCACCAAATCCAAAAAACATGCTCAATGGAATAGCTACATCAAAGTATCCAGCATCATTAGTTATTTTACCGCTTTCTGAGAGACCAAACCATCCAGCATTTTCTATTGATTTAAGTTGATTGGGATTTAAAGAAATCCAATTTTTCATTAGAGTTGATAAACCAACATTTTTGCAGCGATCAATCTCAATACCATTTAATTCATAGCGAATATCTTCAAACATATGACAAATGGCATTATTGACGAATTTAGTTTTTTCGGTCAAGGCTGGTTTATCAGGTGGGTTTGTCAATCGACCACAGATGCGAATAGAACTGCGAGATGGTAAAAGACACAAGTCTTGATGCTGTATGGCTATACGAATTTCATCACTATTATTATATGAAGAAGTATAGGGTTGATGAGCATGAATCTCATAATGAGAAATGCTATCGTCGAAAGCGACGGGGGTTTGAATGCTCAGTAGGTCCGCCATTTTTTTCTTGATTGCAACAAAAAAATGTGCAAGTTATTTTCCACCACCAACGATTTTTAATCCTAGACTCTTGAGAAACTGGATGTTCCGTCGTGTTAGCGCTTTGGGAGCTCGACGATGACTGGCTGATGGAGTACATGATGAGTTGCTTTTATATCCTCTGCTATAAAAGTTTGTTTGAATTCCCCTTCCATGATACACGATACCCATTATGATGATTTTATGTGTAGTCTGATTGTGATAGTTTCACCACGAAAATTAACAATATTTCCGTCTTGATCGATTAGTCGCAATTGTAAATTATCAATACACTTTACTGAAACAGGCAAGTAAATAACTTCAGATGGAACTTCAATAATTTTATATCCTGGATCTGCAGATGGGTAAAATTCATGAATAGTATGAACTTTTTTATTATTTATATAAGCTCCAGTAGTTATATTGCATTCAACTCTTATTGAATTAATTTTATTAATGTTCACAGGAAAATCTGAAGTATGTTTTAATCCTGGTTGTAACAAACACTTACTGAATCCCAGAAGTTTTCCAATTGAATCTGAAGGTTCAAAGTCTATGAACTCAGAGCTTTCGATTTCACTGCGTAAAGTGTTCTCGTTAGGTTGAATTGAAAGTTCAATATTTTCTTTACTGAGGATTTCTTGAAGATATTTATTAATGTCTATTATATCGTAACTTCCAGTTGGAATAGTTATTGTATGATTACCAATATAAAACTTATTGCAACCAATATCAATATTAGGAATTGCGTTAAAGGTTAAAAGTTGTACTAAACCAAGAGTATAATTTTTATCTGGTGAAAGTTCAATTGGAGGATAATACTGTGCTTCAAGAGTAGAAGATGTGCCAGACAAGGTAAGAGTTATTGACTCCATGACACATTATAGTAAACTGAACAATCCTGATAGAAAACATTATTTATATACCTTTTAGCTCTCCACTTAAAAATTGTAAACATAGATGGCCACAGTTGTAAGAGTTAAAATCTTGAAATCTATTTGAGTTATACTTCACAGTATCAACGTTAAGATATCTCATTAATTCAGGTGGTGGTTGTAAATTACCAAAACTGTCGAAGTAGACTACTTCATTGCCACGTTTTCGATAAGCCACCCAATGAGTTCCTGATCCACTTTCTTCATCAAGATTAACTATAGCTGATTCATGATTATTAGGACCTGACAATGGAAGCATATCTCTCATGAAAACTCCTCTAAAATATGGAATTTTTAATATTTTTGCATGTTTAATTAGATCAAAATTTGTAAGAGCTCGATTGGGTAAAATTAAATTGAGATTTTTTTTTTTTTAATTTTTGACATCTTTTTTTTTTGGGTGCACGTTTTTTTTTTAATTTCTTGCAATTTTTTTTTTTTTTAAACCTTTGCCTTTAAATGACTTTAAGAATAATCCAAGACCACGCTTTTGAGATTTGAGGTAAAGTCCTTTTCCTAAAGCTATGGCTTCCATAGTTTTATTATGTCTTTTACTCTCTTCCAGCTCTTGTTTAGCTGATTTAGCTTCATTAATAGCTTTATAAATACCAGCAGCACCACCTGCTAATGCACCTGTAGCACTTAAACCAGCAAATAAAGGTACTAATGGTAAAAATCCACCAATTTTAGAGGTTACTGGTAAAATCCTAGGAACTTGAATTTTACTCTTTCCACCTGCTTCTTTGACTGCAAGTTTGGATGCTCTAAGCGCTGCACTTATTATACTTTTAGGCGTTTTACCAGGATTAACTATTGACTTTGATGCTCGTTTTATGATGGTATTCAAAGTTGTCTTGGATTGAGGTTTATTCTTATTTTTAGTTTTAAGACCCATTCCTAACTTTCTTTTCAATTTCATAGCGTTGGTAACAGCATAGGCTGCAGCTTTTTCACTAAATTTAGCGTCTTTTGATTTAACTCTTTCCCATGCTTTTTCAGCTAAAATTTTGTCAGCAACATGTCTTGCACTCATATTATCTTTATTTTGAGAATATGCAATATCATGGTCTCGACAAGCGGCGTCAAGTCCGTTATTTGGAGGATCACCACGTGCTAATCGAGCTTCTAACTTAGTACCAGGTCCGCAATAACTGTAGCCAGGTAAGTGCATTTCAAAAGGAAGCTTGTTGATGATTTTATTAATCAAACCACCCCCTCGCTTCCTTTGATTCTTTTTCTCGTGAATAATCATCTTGCTTCGGCGATTCAACTACGACTGAGCTCTAGAGTATAAAAGCACGCTATTTATACTTTTTTTCTTATTCCAGTCTGAGATTTTGAAAGATCAACATGGATTTCACACAAAATTCGGTTAAGCTTCCGGTGCCTAACTTTGACGTCATTGCTGAGCAAGAGAAGAAGCCAAAGCGTCATGGTGATTTACTTTCAAGCAGTATCCGAGCTGTTATATCAGGTCCATCAAATTGTGGGAAAACAAATACTCTATTAGCACTTTTAACAGATCCAAATGGGTTACGTTTTGAAAATATTTACGTTTATTCAAAGTCGCTCAATCAACCAAAGTATAAATTTTTGCAAGAGCTTTTAGATCCTATTGATGGAATGCAGTATCTAGCATTTAGTGATCATGAAGAAGTAATATCTCCAGACAACGCCTTACCTAACTCAATCATGATTTTTGATGATGTCTTAACTGAGAAGCAAGAGCATATAAAAGCTTATTTTTGCATGGGTAGACATAAAAACGTAGATTGTTTTTATCTTTGTCAATCATATGCAGCGGTACCTAAACATCTGGTAAGAGATAATGTCAATTTAATGATTTTATTTCGTCAAGATGAGGTTAGTTTGAAGCATATTTATGATGATCATGTGAATACTGATATGTCTTACAATCAATTTAAAAGTTTATGCTCTAAATGTTGGATAGAAGGTAAACATAGTTTTATAGTCATAGATAAAGACAGAGGTATTAATGAAGGTAGATATCGCAAGGGTTTCGATTGTTTCGCTATAAATATAGCTTAAACCTTTAAAAGTCATTAGTTGAGTGTGAACCTCTGTTGTGTGAACATGGCTAACTATTGTCGAGAGAAAAAAATACTCGAAGAGCTAGTGAAAGCTCGAGAAGCGGTAAAACGAAAATATAATCTTTTAAAAACTCTAAAAGATGACAGTGAGCATGATTTTTAGGAAAAATTTAAGCCCATTGTTGAGCCTCTTGAAAAACTTGTACAAATAAAGAAAAGACGTGAAGAATATCCTGAAATGTATTCTGTAAAAATAAAAAAATCAGATGAAAATTTAGAAGAAGAAATTCAAAAACATCCTCATCAAAGTTTTTATAAAGTCGAAGGATCTACTTTACCTGTTGAAAAGGAACACTTAGAAATGGATATACTTGAGGATGATAAAAGTAATAATGATTTACAAATGGTTTCACCTGAAGATGGAACATTTGAAAATGATTCAGAAACTTTCCTCCTGAACATGATGCAAATGATAATAGTTTAGATGAGACGGCCAATGCACAGAATGAAGGTATTAAAGGTATTGAACATATAAAAGAGTCTGAAATAGATCTAATATTTGGTCCAAAAAAAGTATCAGGTGGTTATAAACTTGGCAACGCAGCAATAAGATTTTTAAAAGATTCTATTGAGGTGAACAATAAATCATACCCTACAAGTGAGGGTTTAGTAAATCTTATTGTTCTAAAAAATCCTGTGGGTTATAGCTTGACTGACTTAACTCTTTATAAAGCAATTCTTGAACAAACTAGTGCTCACAAGAAGGGGAATAATCCTAGTGGAGAAATAAAATATCATATTACAAGTAAGAAATATAAAGATATAATGACACATCTTTTTGATGTAAATTCAACAAAAACCACACAAAAAAGATCACCATTTAAAGCTGTAAAAAAAGCGTCGATATAAAGGAAATCACCATTGTCAAGATCAACTCCTACAAAACTTGGAAGTGGCTTCTTACCTAAGTATAAAATTTCAAGGTTAGGTACAAAAACTGACTATGTCTACTGGGATGATCCTAATGAATTAGCAGATCGTCTACGATTATTAATTGCTGAGCAAGCTGCTGGCAATTCAAGTCATACAAACGAGATTCACTCAATAGTTGAAGAATTGCGAGAAAGTGGGTATATATATTGAAAATTATTCAATCATCGATCAGTATCAAGATGCCTTCGGACGTGTTTGGACGTAAGAAACTGGAGGAAAACGTTAGTCGAGGACCTCCAGGCGTTGGTTATAAATTTACACAAGACGGTCACTACGATCTAGAATTTAAGCGACAGTGTAACTTAGCCTCACCTGTTGAAGTCTCAGACGCAGTTAATTTATTTACACTTCATCAAACAATTGAAAAAGAACAAAATAAACTGAAAAAAGAAGTAATTGAAGAAGTAGAAAAAAAATTTGTGAATTTAAGAAAAGAACTATCAACTTGGCTTTCACTCTTCAAATCGAACATTGTGAAAACTTTAAATCAGCAAGAACCTGTGGAAGTACTTGAAGACGTCATTAGTGATTCAAAACTTTTAGAAAATATTTATAATCATCGTGAAATATTGAAAGAAGACATCAATTAATAATGGAGCAGGTTGTTAAAGAGATTCATAAACCAGCACGAAGAAATTTTCCACGTAGAAAAGTAACAATGAGAGGGATAAATGATACATGGCAGGCTGATCTTGTTGAGCTTCAAAATTATTCAAGACAATTTGGTGGCTATAGATATTTACTTAATATTATTGATATTTTTTCAAAATTTGCCTGGTCTTTACCCTTAAAGACGAAGACTGGAAAAGAAGTTACTGAAGCAATGCAAACAGTTTTGAAACAACAATCTCCTCGTAATCTTCATGTAGACATGGGTAAAGAATTTTACAATAAACATTTTCAAGATCTAATGAATGAGTATAAAATTAACATGTACTCTACCTACAGTGGTCTAAAAGCTTCAATATGTGAAAGATTTAATCGAACTTTAAAAAATAAAATGTGGCAAAAATTTAGTTTGCAAGGAAGCTATAAGTGGCTTGATATTTTACCAGACTTAATAACTGAATATAATAATCAAAAGCATCGAAGTATAGGTATGAAGCCTGTAGAAGTTACTTTAGAAAATAGTGATGAAGTTTTACAAAGATTGAATAGTATTAGAGTTATTAAAAAAAAAAAAAACCCTAAATTTAAAGTTGGAGATAAAGTGCGTGTAAGTAAAGTAAAACAGTTATTTGAAAAAGGTTATGCAGGCAACTGGTCTACAGAAATTTTTACAGTTTCACATGTTAAAAAGAATACTCAACCTATAACTTACAATCTAAAAGATTATCAAGATAAACCTATTTCAGGATGCTTTTATGAACAAGAGTTGCAGAAATCTAAAAAACCTGATGTTTATTTAGTTGAAAAAGTGATTAAGCAAAAAGATGATAAAGTTTATGTTAAGTGGCTTGGTTTTGACAATTCTTACAATAGTTGGATCGATAAAAATAGTTTATAATTTGAATAAAATATTCTGTAATTAAAAAAAATGTTGTAACTTTTATATGATATGGTAAATAAATAAATAAATAAAAAGACAAATAATATTATGATTTTCTTTTATTTAGAATAGGTCCTATTACATATTCCATACACTTAATTCGCATTTTAAAAATTATTGGATTTAGTATAACACTGGTCCTTTGAATTCTTAAATTAAAACGTTCTCTGTCGCAAGCAGCTTGAATCCAAGGACCCATTCTTGCTTTACGACTAGCATAATCATACACATACATAATCTTAACACTAATACAATCACTAAATGTCACTTGCTTCATTTTTACAAGATCTCACACAAATTTTATATATCACTGCTTATTACAAAACTCAAGTTGACAATTACCTAAGTATTTAATAAACAATTGATCCTTTTCTACTTCTTCTTTCAAAAACTCAAGCTGATCAGGATTTTTAGTGAAGAATGTGCTTAAACGTTCAGGTAGAAACACTTGGAACTCTTTGTTGATTATAACGACAATGCTAGCTCCGAACTTGGTGTTGCATTGATATATTTTAGTTATTTTATAGAATTCTCCATTGACAAGATCGGTCAACTTCTTCTTTGGGAGATATTGGGTTTTTGCCATAGCATTCATCTTAGTGAAATCCATTTTTGTATCTATAAAACAAAATAAAATTTAATGTTAATATATAAGTAGTTAATTTTAACGTTGGAATTTTTTAAAGTATTGATGCTTACCTTATTAGGATCACTCGTTTCGTTCAAAATTGAGTCTAGTCTTTTTCTGTGGAGGTCCGTCGTCTGAAAATTTTGAGCAGCAAGTGAGCTCTCGTCTTCGACTGCACCCCTTATATAAACCATCGAAATCGTCTGCTATGGCCCCCATTGCATCATCCCAACCATCGCAATCCATTGTTTCATTTCCTAGAAAGTTGCATTGAGTGATGTAACTATTGCCAAAAGTTGCGTCATCTTGTGAAAGTCTTTTTTCTGTCACGCTGGTTTCTTCTAGAAGATTCTCTTTGTTCACATCATTTTCTAGGAAGTGTTTATTTCTTGTATCTTCTAGAAAATTCCTTTCTTCCAGATTATTCTCGCTTTCTCGAAGTTTCTCGTCATTTTCTTTTTTCAGGTTTTCTAAAAATTCTTCAATGATAGGTATTCTGTAGTCCCCCCAAGCAAGAGTGTCAGTTGTATTTTTTATCCAGGGAATCTGAATGCATTCATCCGCCAGCAAGTATCGCTTGTTGTCATATGGACTCAAACCAACTTTTATTTGTTTTTCTGTATGAATGTTGTGTTGTCTTGATCTGATGGTTCGCTGTTCAACTTTTATGATTGATTTGTTGAAAAGACAGTCTTTATAATGCTCGAACTTGATTTCTCTAAGTGCTGATGACTTAACACCCTTAGCCTTTAATACTGGATCATTATTTTGTATTAAAAGACTGTATAATTTTGATCTCAAACCCACAAAATGAGTGAGAATTTCAGAATTGCATTCGTCTTTAAATTTTGCAAGGACTTTACCATTTTTAGGTTCGATACCAAATTGGTTACCCTCCTTATACGCCGATGTATCAAAGAATTCCGAGTGCTCCTTCATAATTTTATAAATGTCTACGCCCCGTACCTCATATATAAAGCTGTCCGTGTCCATATAACAAAGCGATAAGGACTTAGATCCAATCCATTTCTTCATTTTTGAGTAATGAAAGTCATACATCAAAGTTTTTGAGATATCTAAGATAGCCAGACCTATGTAAATAGGTTTTTTTATAACGATTCTAGCTGGTTTCATCTGAACAATAGCCATATCATCACTTACTCGTGATATGCTATGGAAATTAGGACTTGCAATGCATGCTTCAGCTCCAGCCCTTCCAGGCCATTTATTTATTGGTCGTACTTTTTTATATTTACGTTGGTTCTCCATTGTTTTTCCATAAATTGCATTAACTAACAATTTGAATAGATTCTTTTCAAACTCATTTTTAGCTTTTGCTCTTTTTTCTGTGTTGAAGTCTACATATTTTTTTAACCACGCAGACTGATTAAATTGAAGAGCTCTATGGATTTTTTTTACTTTCAAACCATGTTCTTGAGCTTGAAGTAAAGCTCTATAGTGAATTATATATCGCTCTTTATTATCCAAGGTTGTAAGCAATTTCTTTTGTTTAGAGTTTGGTGGTGGCTTATTTTCAGGACAAAACGGTAAGTCTTGATGCTCTTCATGGAGCGATTGATCATATTCAATATCTACCTCTAGAAAGTAACCTATTGGACTGTCATCTGGTACATTGTAAAAGTCAGGATTACTAGTGTCTTGAACCCACTGGAGCCCACCAAACGGTAAGAACTGTGTCATAGCCCATCTAAAAAATTTTTTTCAAGTTAAAATTTTTTTCCAAAAAAATTTTTTATAAATAATTTTTTTGTTTAAACAATTGTTTATTTATTTACCCGTAGAGATTATTAGCATCTAAATAAATTAAGTACTTTTCTTCTTTTTCAGGATCGTATCCTTTATTCATATACTTATTGTTAGCTTCTGCGTATCGATGGGAGCATTGATTGATCCCACCTCTAATGCCTCTTTCTACGAAAAGAAGCATTTCCATGTCTGTTATTAGCTCTAGTTCTACTTTTGTTTGTTTTAACATGGCGTCAAACGACAAACCTGAATAAAATGAATAGATTAACTCAGTAAAAAAATTAAACTATAAACAACATGAAATAATTCAAATTACCTGGCGTTGTGTAGTAATGTGCTGGGTCCAATGAATATGCTTCTAAGCAAGTTGATCGAAAGTTTTCAAAAATGTCTGCCAATAAGGCTATATCAGTACGCATGTAAACATCTGAATATTCACCAAGATTTTTGATATTCAACTGTTTCCAAACCTGATTAGCATGAGCATAATCTTCGTTGGAGATATGACACCCTGTCAATTTACTGTAGAAAGCTTTTTGTTCAGGTAATTGTGTTTCTTTTAACTTATCCAAAGAATCAATGTATTCATATGGAAATTGACCTTTGATCGTTAATAACTTTATTTGTTCATCAGTTAATTTAAAATCACGATTAACTTTGGTGGTAATAGGCTTCTCTGGCAGATAACTTGCTAACTTTTCTAATGAAGATGCCATAAATCTGAATGAATCGATGAATCTGAATTCTATGACACTACCCTCAATTTTTTTGGTAAAGGAAATGTAGCGTTCTTTGTTTTCAGCTAATATCTCTAGATCCCCTTTAATGATGTCATCAGAATAAAGATCTTTTATAATCAGGTGCGCATCATATCCAGTTAGGTTGTGGAAAATGACACTGATATGTTTTGCCTTGTTGTACTGTAAATTGCACAAATTGTGGGCCGCGCCTCTATACTTTCCTGTAAAGTGATCATGGTCTCGAACCTGAGAAAAAAAAAAAAACAACCAAACCTTAGCAATTTTTTTTTTTTTTTAGGTGTGACTTACCTTGGTGGGGTTGGAGGGGGTGAAGCCATGCTGACAGATCCAACACTTCTTGGCGGAGCCGAAGTTTTGCCAATCCTTTGCGGTCAGTACCATGGGTTTGGGTTTGTCGTACAGCGCTTGATACTCTTCACCCACTCTTCTGAGCTCCTCTACAAACCATTCAGAGGGAGTTTTTTCACCTTCCTCGTTTTGACGATAACTAGCATAATGTGATTTTGTATCATCAAAACTATTTTTTAAGTAATAACCTATACTGTAAGGTATGTGTTCGTCTGGAGCATCAGGGTTTGATTCGTCCGAGCTTTTTATTTTACATTCTACATCAGCATAAATAACGATTGACGCTTTCTCTTGGTTCTTGTAGTTTGTAAATTTTAGTTTGTTATCATTTTCATTAGGTAATTCTACAAAACATTTGTTGTACTGCATGCAAATTGGAATGTGCTCCTGTAATTTTGTAGGTCTTAAAGAGTAGTGAAGACATCGATTGCAGAAGTAGAGTGTACCCTTGTGGTTCGTTAGCTGCTTGCTAACTAATTTTGAAAGGTCACGTATCCACACATAATGAAATTTTGGTGGTTCATCATGTTCTATTTTATTCGGTTTCTTTTCATCAAAATAATAATCTTGTATACAGAGTAGGTTGACATGCTTATTTTTAAATGATTCCGTCAAATGAGCTGTACCAACTTCCAGTACATCATCGGTTTTTTCAAGAATAAAAATATTTACCGATACGTCATTCTGCTTCTCAAATTGTTTTATCTGATCAAATCTAACTGGGAAATCAATCCCTTTAAAATTTAGCTCATGTTCATGATCAATATATGAACTCACTTTTTCTGCATTAACCCTCACAGGATGAAGACAAGATAATATGGCCCATTTAAAACATTCATTATCAAACTCATTTCTAACATTTAAACAAGCTCTCTTTCTTTTTATAGAAGCTGGAAGCTCTATGAAAGAACTTGCATGCATCGGTTGATATTTCTTGAAATTGTAAGTGACACTTAGAACTTGTCTTAAAGTCCAACCTGATCCACAAGCTTCAAACTCTTCAATTTGATTAAGTAATGGTTGTACAACCCTCTCATCATACCATTCTGCTAAATCATTAGTTGTTATATACACAGGACTACTTGCACTATTAAACGTTTTCACTTCTAAAGTTTCAATATTATTTTTTATAATCATATATTCAGAAGAAACCTCAGCATTAACTTTTATTGGGCCTTGCTTCTGTAGGGCAACTTTAACTTTTTCTATAAAAGTGGTTTCAGCATCTTCTAAAAATGATTTCACATCTTTATGTATCATGTTAGTTCCCAATACAGAACTAATTCGATTTTCAAAAATTGAAGGTAAATCATTCCACTGAATTGATTCTTTTGGATGATTGTCTTCCAATGCACCTCCACTTTTCTGAAGAAGAGATTTAATTCGCTCCTGTATATTAACTGATTGAATTAGATATGAGTTGCATCTTTGTTTTTGATGAACATTCAAGTTCCCATTGTTAAGCAAATTTTTTATTGTATTAGTCATATCAACAGACATGTTCATCCAATGCTGTAAGTCCATACTTGTAACATCTTGCAGATTATTAAGATTACTTTGTAATATCTTTATGTTCAAACCAAAATACAAAAATGAAGCCATTTTAAATACTATGATGAACACTACAATTCACTGTACGTTTTCAAACTCTACTGAGCTCTCAAGAGCCATCCCACAGTACTTATACCCAATGGTCACGTGACTCAAGAAAAGAGAAAGCTATTTTTTGAATTTGAAAGAGAAAAACTATTTTCAAGGATTTTTTTCAGCAGGAAGTGAAAATCGACAGCTCAAGGTTGGAACAGTTTTTTATACCCAATGGTTATGTGACTCAAAAAAGAGAAAGCTATTTTGAATTTGAAAGAGAAAAACTATTTTCAAGGATTTTTTTTCAGCAGGAAGTGAAAATAGACAGCTCAAGGTCGGAACAGTTTTCTTTTCAACAATTTCTTTTGTTTGCAAATTGAAACTAGTTTTTTTTTTACAAGTTTCAACTTGCTACAAAATAGAAAGTTATATTTCTAACGGTTTTTGGAACTGTTAACAATGGTTTCCCCCTCCCACTCAGTTTTCTTGTCAAGAATTTCTTTTGTTTGCAAATTAAAACCAGTTTTTTACAAGTTTCAACTTGCTACAAAATAGAAAGTTATATTTCTAACGGTTTTGGAACAATGGTTTTCCCCCACTCTAACTTTAGTGAATCACGTGACTTTGGTGTGGTGGGGGTTGGTGATATAAAGGTTAACGAGACGATCAAATGTAACTTAGTCGTTGTTGTGTCATTATAAAATCATTATCGAAATGGCGTTCGTTGTGGACTTGGAATTCTCTTGTAGATCTAGAGATATACTAATCCCTAAAGAGCTCGCAATATATGGTGTGCAGAGTGGTTTGTCTGTACCTATAATTGCTCTTTTCAAGCCTTCATCTTTTTGGTGTAATCTTTTAAAATGTGAAAAGCGTGTCAATACATATCTAGAAAAAAATTATCATCATATACCTTGGAATGCAGGCCATACTCGACCGGGTGATATTATTAAAATATTACAATCGAATTTAGTACATGCTACTCGAGTTTATGTATATGGTTCACAAAAAAAGAAGTATCTTCAGGATATACTTTGGAATAAGTAAGTTTCTATTTAAATTTATTATTAATCATTCTGATTTTTAATTATTATAAATAAATATTATAATTTTTCAGAGAGATCATTGATGTTGCAATTGAACAGCCAAATTTTAAAAAAATACAGAACGATTTTAATTCCTATTATTTATGTGATTTTCATAAAGATGATAAAGCTAAAAATTGTGCAATCCGACGAGCATGTATACTAAAAAATTTTTTATTAAATAAAGAAGAACCGACAACTTCATTTGCAACCCCCGAGGGATATGATACTATTGATTATAAATTTCCATCATTTGGTTTTTACTATTCAAGAATACAGGGAGATGAGATTGATATGTAAAAATAAAAAGATTAATTAAATTTATAAACGATTCTTTTTCTTTAATGTTCCTTACTTCATTTTATAATACAAAATTAATTATCATAAAATTAGTGTTTTTAAAGTAAAAATTAAATATTTATTATACAAAATAAGTTAAAACACAGCAGCTTAGATACTAAGAGAGTATAATCCCCAAGGAGCTACGCAGGTATACAAAAGTGAACGCTCCTGGACACACAAATAATGATCTTGGAGAAGACAGGTAGCAGGAGAGTATAACCTCCAAGGAGCTAAGCAGGTATACTAAGGAGCTACGCAGGTATACTAAAGCGAACGTTCCTGGACACCTGCTTAACTCTTGGATACTTATACTTTCCTGCTGTCTGCAGTGCTCTAGCGTCAGTTAATCACTAAATAAATAAATAAATATTAACAATTAATTTATAGTAAGGGAACGTTCACAAACCACGTGGCCCAAACAGGGGGGGAGGGGGGGCGATTAAAAGGCTACGAAAGGTTACGTGGGGGGTAGGGCTGTTGATTCAGAAAGGGACGTGGTTTTTAAAGTGCATGAATCGATGTTTCGATTCATAATATGAATCGAATTCATGTCGAACGTTAAAATCGAATCCGTGCCTGTCATCTGATTTGCGCCTGCGCGGCCGTGTGCAAATAAAAACTCGTCAAAGTTTTGTTTTAACTGTCACGCACGTGCTTCATTATCACCGCGTGCAGGTAGCTTCACTAGTTCATGGTTCTCTGCAGTCTGCAGCTGTTTTGTGAAAGTCTGTACCCTAACTACTTGAACAACAATCTATTAATTCACAGTTAGAAATGTATTCGTTATACAGTAAACTGTATGACTTATATCGAGATTTAAATGCAGATAAAATTTCAAAGCAAAAAATTCAAGATGATGTAGTAAAAATGTGGAATGGTTTTAAAGAAAATAAAAAAGAATTTCCAAGCAACGCTGAAAAAAAAAATAAAAGAACTCTTGGAAAAAAAAACAAAAAGGAGTGCAGCAAATCTTAATTTTTTCATCCGACAGGTATGTTTCGTAGCTCAATAAAAATATGCTTGTGCAACGAATTTATGCGTATATAAAACATTGAGCAATCGCAATAAAAAAAAATTATCTTTACCTTTGATACGTCAAAGATTCTACAATATTTTTCATGAGTATATTTTTAAGTCTTCCAGTGTTAATCACCCTTCGACAAGTCACGATTTGTCATCAAATTTGCAATTATCATCGCCAGCAATTTCATCAAGTAATCACATTTTCGAATAGTTAAATTAGTTCATTGGCTGAAATCAATTCTTTTACGAATTTCTAAGACCTAAAATAAAATTTTTTTTTTCATTTTATAGAAAGAAAACGTAAACCAAGTTCTTTACAACCTAATAATACCGAAACCGACATCAACTCAATTAGTGACAACGAGAGTGTTGATAAAGATCGTGAAATATGTAAAAAAAATATTCGACAATACACTGCTCCGGCTCAAGATAGTCTCAAGATTGAAATAAATATTTTAGAGAAAAAATTATTGGTATCTATAGAAAGCCGTGATGCTGGTCTTGCAGAACCCGGAGTTCAACAGGAGATTGACAAGTTAAGAAAACTTTTAGGAGAAAAAAAAAAGCTCTTTCTTCTAAAATAAAAAAGGCTGACCGTCAAAAGGTTTACCGGGATAATACTCGAAGTACTATGTTAGAAATCAAAGCAGGAAATTTTGATTTAGCTAGCACTTTAAAAGTGAGTTATTTCAAATTTTTTAAATTTTTTTTCTTTAACTTACATTCTTCTTAATTTTGAAAATTTTTAATGTTGTAAATCTGAAAAAGTTTTTTTATTAATGTACTAAATTTAATGATTCAATATTTAAACTAGATCAACGTAGCACCAGGACGACCAAGTATTCAAGCAGATCAACCAGAGTTGTTAAAAACTATTGCGGATATAGCAATGTTTGGGGGATCAGCTGCTGATCGCCGACGCTCCAATTTAGTCAGAAGTTGTAAAACTTTGAGTGAATTAACTGCCGAAATAAATTCACTTCTCGGCATCAAAATATCAAGAAGCGCAAGCTATCTTCGTCTTCTCCCGAGAGATTCTACCACAGCTGAGGGTAAAAGACACGTAAAAACAGTACCCGTAAAACTGTGTCGGGCACAAAACAACGCTAGAAAAAATTCCATAGACGGTAAATTTTGTACAGCATCGATAAGGTAGTTATATAATAGCATATATAATTTTACTTGTATAAAAAAAAATTTATTTTATTGAAATTATTCAAAAATATTGTAAAATAAATAGATCTTTAGAGCAACTAGTCTCGGTACTTGGTAGTAAGCAAGTCGCTGTGGTTTCGCAAGACGACAAGAGTAAAGTACCGATTGGCTTAGCTGCTGCTAACAAACAGGCACCTTTACTCATGCATCTTGAGTATAAAGTCACACTCCCAGATCATGACTGGGTTATAGCCGCGCGGCATAAGCTAAATCCCAGCGTTTATGCAGGTATAAAGATAGAAGATGGCAAGATTGGTGATATACAGAATATTTCATATTCGGGTCCAACTTACGTTGCTATTCGCAGCTGTAAGCATAGCTCAAGTACTGCACTATCTCACGCATTCGATTTTCAAAAACTTTTGAATTTGGAGTCATTTAAAGAGATTCTTTATGGTATGAAACGAATAATCTGAAATTTTCTGTTTAAAATATTAAAATAATTTGATTTTAATAAAATTTTTTTTTTTTTTTACAGAGGGAGAGACAGTCAAACCAGTCCTTGTTTTAATGTGTGACGGTGGACCAGACGAAAATCCACGTAACAGAAAAGTGATCATGTGTGCTTGTCAACATTTTTTAACTTACAATTTTGATGCGATATTCATAATCACTAATGCTCCTGGCCGAAGCGCATTCAACCGCGTGGAAAGACGCATGGCTAAATTTAGTAATGAACTAGCTGGATTGATCTTGCCTCATGATCATTATGGCTCTCACCTCGATAACGCAGGAGCAACAATAGATGAGGATCTTGGAAAAAAAAACTTTGATTTCGCAGGACAGACACTTGCAGAGGTGTGGGGTAATATGTTTATAGATGGATTTCCTGTCATTGCGGAGTACCATAAGGAAGACTCTATCATCGCAGAACCTGCAGCAGTCTCTACTGAATGGTACAGCGCTCATGTACAGGAAAGCCAATATTTTCTTCAGATATATATATATATATATATTTAATTTAAAAATTAAAACATTAAACATTAAAAACTCTTTACGCATGCATTTAATTCTTTTACAATTTTTAGATTGTGAAATGTAACGACTTAGATTGCTGTGGAGAATGGAGGAGTAATCTCAAAACTATCCTGCCTATGAGCAATGGTTTTCTTTCACCTCCATTTCCGTTACGCCGTTCAACTGATGGAAAACTAACGATACCTTTACCGAATGAAGTCGAAGAAAAAGATAGTTTCCTTGATCTTTTTGTAAGACAGTCAATCGGTTTGAAACCTGTGGCAACAAATAATATTGCAGTGCAGTATGACATGTATTGTCCTTCGTTGTGTAATGAATTAAGTGGTAAACTTTTTTTTTCAGTAAACTCCCATTTTTTTATGCCTTTTTTAAAATTAAATAATATTTTGAATTCTAGGGAGAACCTGCGATTTATGTGGTGAATACTTTGCCACCAAAAAACAAAAAAATGTTCACAGTACTGCAGTGCACGGAAGAAAGCTTTCTGAAAAGCAACGCGTAAAAAAGATTCTTGCGCAGAGAGAGCAAGAGTTGCTTTGCGAGTTGGAATCTTTAGAACCCGAAATAGAATGGTTCGAACAGGACGATATAGAAATAGAGTTTTTCGATTTGCCTAGTCAACCAGAAAATAGCACAATTTTAATTCATAACTTACACGATTGGCTGGTTTCACCATTTGCAATAGCAGATGGTTTTGAAAGTATTGAAAAATCTGTTTATAATTCAAGTTATTAGTTGAAATTAAAATGATTATAATGTTAAGTTTATTAGTGTAAAATTCATTTTTGTAACAATAAATGATTATCAGTATTAAATCATTAATTTATAACTTGAAAAATAGTGTTTTTAAAAAACTAATAATGTATATATTTACAATTTGAAATCGTAAAAAAAACCACGTGAGTTTAGGGGGAGGGGGGTCGAAAATTTGATAAAAATACTACGCTGATCTTCATGGGAGGGAGGGCCCTTCAAAATCTTCGAAAAAATGACCACGTGGTTTGTGAACGTTCCCTAACTATAATTTATGTATTACTTAAAAGTATGAAATTCTAAATATAATTGTTCTTTTAAATCTAATACTAAGTCTGTAATATAGTCTCTTATATTTTTTTTAAAACAATTAGATTCACGCAAAATTGTATTTTTAAATATATTTATAAATCTAGTAACAAACACATCATTTATGTCTCGCGACATCTCTTCAAACACATGATTTATAAACTCATACATTTCTTGAAGTTCCGGTTGTTCTTGCTGTTGTTGTTGATGTAGTTGTTGCTGCTGTTGTTGACCAAAGTAGTCTCCAATATATGCTTGGAGTGGTGTCCATGGTCTCTCTTCCTCGCTGAATAAAAAATCACCTGAAACAGAAATTAAATTGAATATTAATTTATTGTACGATTGATATTTTTTAAATTAGTTAAGTATACTGTTGATTAATTTTACCTTCCATGTATCCTTCAGGGATGGACGGTGGTGGAGAAGTTAGATCCGAGAAACCGGACGAGGTTAAATTTTCAACATCAATATCCTCCTCCGATGATGATGATGATGATGATGATGATGATGATGATGATGATGATGATGATGATGATGATGATGATGATGATGATGATGACGATGATGATGAATGTGAACTCTCCACAGCCTCCGATGAAGATAATTCTTCCTCGTCTTCCATTCTGTTAAGCAACTCACTTATAGGTACCGCGGATGGGCAAATAAAACGTTGTAGATCTGAAAAATAAAAATTTTTTTAATTTTTTATTTCAAATTTATTTCAAAATTTAATCTGAAAAATTTTAACTACTTACTAAATATCTGCGGTAAGGCAGGTTCTTGTGGGGACATTGAAAGATCCAATGCCTCATATTCCACCTCTGGTAGCGACTCTATAGTGTTTACTTCATGATCTAAAATAATAATCGATAAAAATGAATTGAAGCCTTTTAAAATAATGTTTTAAAAATTTTCTATGTACTTACTCATTTCAGTATCTTCAGCTACCAAATCAATGAATTCATAAACAATATGAATATCGTCACTAATGCTCAAATTAGTTCTATATGATTTTATTATTCCACCATCAGATGGACCACTCTTATTCGTTGACTTCATCGACAGCTGCTTGGTATGTGTTTTACCACCTGTTGACTTGCGAGCAGTTTGTTTTGGTATAGGCTTGATAAGAGCCTTACCACCAGTTGATTTGCGAGCGGTCTGCTTAACTCGTGCCATTTTTTTTAATTAAGAAAAAAAAAAGTTGTTAACTAAAATTCACACAGGAAAACTGTTGTCTGAGACAAAATAATTAATTCACTTCAACAGTTAGACAAGAATCGCAAACAGACTGGTTGAATCACTTGAACTGTGTTAATCACAAACTGACTGGTTAAATCACTTAAAATATACAGAATCAGACTTAAGAATCACAAACAAACTGATTGAAACTCTCGAAAAGCACTGAAACTGTATGGAAGCAGACTTGATGTGGATCCGAATAGTTCGACAGTAAGAATGGTTCAACAGCAGAGCTAAGACGTTTAAATAGTGCCTACCAAGCAAAAAAAAACCCTTTAACCCCACCTCTGAATCATCCCTTCGTGGGAGGATCGAACTTGTTAGACTGTACACCATGGATTAGACCTTGCCCTCCAATGAGGGTTGTTACCACTCCTCCGATCTTGACAAACGTTGAGTTTTCACCAATGGGCCTTACCCTCCAATGGGGGGGCGGGGGCGGTCGTTGAGTTTTCCCGATTGGGCCTTACCCTCCAATTGGGAGGGGTGGTCATTACCACTCTCCCGATTTTGACCTGAAATGAGTTTTCTCAATTGGGCCTTACTCTCCAATGGGGGGTCGTTACCACTCCCCTGATCTTGACCTGCGATGGAGAGGCAATAGAACTCCTTTAAACTCATGTTCTCCTGTTCTCAGTAAGACTATTTCGTTATTTATTTATTAAACTTTCAACTCTACAAGGTCAATGTGACTGATGTTTTTTGCTCCTCGTTTAACACTCACCATGGTTTGTGAGTTATTTATTATAATTTATTGGAGGACGATGTCACTTTAATTTTTTTCATGTTTCCATGACTCAAAGTATGACCAACGTGAGTTATTTATTAGGGTTATTGAGTTACGGTGACTGTATCGCACAAGTTTTTTTTTTATTGAGTCGAATATTTCACTCTGCAGGCTGCGAGTTATTTATGCTAGGGTTATAGAGCCAAGTTTTTTTTTTAGTCAAATATTCAAGATGTTCAAACTGCTCGAGGACACAATTGATGTAAAGTAAACTTTGAGACTTTCTGAATTGGAATCTGGCAGGGTTGTAATTTTCAATAAACAAAAAACTAGCTACTTTCTCGTCCTTCAAAGATTTTTTTAGATGTTGCAGGAGAGAGCGTCCTCGCTCGATGGTTGTCAAACAGAGAGAGCGAGCAGAAAAGTCGGCAGGGGTCATAAAAGGGAGAGCCGCTCGTGAGCAGTGGGGAGCGTACAGCGGCGGGGGACAAGCAAGAGCGTTCGAGGAGCGCCTGGTGGTAGGGAGGGGGCGTCTGCGCGGGGGAAGATTTACAGTGGTGTTGTAAAAAGAGCTCGGGCGGTGGGTTTTCAAAATCACGAGGGAGCAGCCTTTTTTTCAAAAACGCTGGGAATCACCAGCAAGGAGCGCTTTGCGGGGGGAGCGTACAGCGGTGGTCGCCAGGGGGGAAGAGAGCGTCCAAGGAGTGCGCAGCGGGGGAGAGCGTTCCAAAAATCACGAGAGAGCGGCCGTTTCCAAAATCACGAGAGAGTACCGTCCTTCCAAAGGTACGAGTGCACACCGGCCCCTTCTAAAAGGTACGAGTGTGCACCGGGCCCTTCTAAAAGGTACGAGTGCGCACTCGTTTACATACTACTATTGTAATTTATATACTTATAATACATGAAATTATTTCAGCGTCAGTCCTCCAGCATAAATTCTTTAATTTAAAAAGGAGATATTCAGATGAGAGGTGTAAAAGAAAACAGGAATTGAGCAAAAGCGGAGCCCCAGGTGCTGCAAAGAAGAGAAAAAGGAAGGGTTTTCCTTTTTTTGATGCCATGCAATTTCTGGAAAAGAATGCAGAGGACAAAAGAACTAATAGGTAATGATATAATTTTTGTAATTAAAATTAAAATTTTAATTACTAAAATTTAATATTTAATATTAATTTGGTTGGCTTAATTAATAAATTATTCTTAGGTTTTACCAAGTTTGACTTGGAACTTATTACTACCCAACCAATTCAAACAATTATTTAATTTTTTCACTATGACTTCTAAATTATTAGAAAAATCATCAAACAGATGTAAATTATTGGTTTTATATGTTTTCAGGTCCTACACTAATGTAAGGCCTCGTACAAAGCCGCATAACTCAACAAATCTTGCTGCAGCAAACTTTAGTTGTTCTTCAGCAAGTTCAGTTGATAATGAAGAATTGAGCGTTAGCTCTTTTGATGCAGCTAACACTGTACCACCAGTATTTAATGCTGAAGATATTGATATACTGCCTATTGTGAATGTACAGCCAGAAGATATTCTTTATGATCTTACAAATAACGAAAGTGTAAGCAGAGCTATAACTCCACTTGCAGAACTATTGTCAAAAAACAGTGCTCATGAAGTTTCTGCGAGTGGGAGTGCACCACAACCACCTTCTGCCAATAAGTGTTCGAGTAGTAAAGAAAATAACAAGCCCAGTTCGCAAACACCAACAGTACCTTCTCCATGGACACTTACAAAAATTTCAAATGGTTCACAACCAACCTCATGTTTTTCAGGAAATTTAAGTAAAAAAGATAAAAAAGATCCTTTTTTAGAACTAACAAAAACTTTAACTACTGTCATTGCACAAAGTGCTCAAAATGAAGAAAAGAAAAGGGAATACGAAGAAAAGAAGAGAGAAAGTGAAGAAAGGAAAAGAGAAAGTGAAGAAAATATAAATGATAAACTTGATGAAAACTCTGATATTCCTGTCTCGGATCTACTTTTTGGAAAAACTGTCGCAGCAGAACTAGCTCAAATCAAGGATCCAGTAATCAAACATGTAAAAAAAGGAATGATAATGAGTGCTATTTTTAGTTTAATACCAACAAATTTTCCCGGTATGAATCACAACTTTTCCGCAGGCACTTATCATGAAATGACTCCGGATAATTAATTAATTGATTGATAGGTTTAAAAAGAGTTTAAGAAATAGTTTTCAAATTAATTGTTTTTAACAAAAAATTATCAAATTTTAAGAATTGGTTTTTGTATTTAAAAAAGATTTATGTACTTAATAATTTTATTATTGTTTACAACCTAGAATAAAGTTCTATGTAGGTTATATTCTCGCTTTAAGTTGTAAGGATTTTTAAAAAGATATTTACTTTTTTTAGTCAAAAAATTTGCTAGTGATTACTGGTTTGTGTAAGGATATAAGATTAAACAGTTGACTTTTTTATACTGTTAAGTTGCATGGAAAATGTTAAACCATTGTTAGTACAGAAAATGAATAAATAATTTATCAAATGTATATAAATCATTATTATGACTATTATCTACCTGCTACGTATTAATTAGTACAAATATTCACACACGTATAATATGTATGCTAAAATATGTTTTTGATTAATTTGAAAAAAAAGTATTCTTGAGGGTCTAAAAAAAAAATCAAGCATTTCTAAGTTCTATGGTATTAAATAACAACCTTTTCCATACTTTTGTTTTCATATTTTTATTTCAAATTTTGCTCGTACAAAAATTATTGAATATTTCAATGTCTAAGCAATAATTTGCTCGTACTCCAAAAATCTTCTTGTAATTAGACTAAAAATATTCGAATCATTAAGAACTTATACCATAGGCAAATACCAAAATAAACTAAATTAAAATATTTTAATTTACACTGTGGAATGCTCACTCAAAAAACTAAAAATATTTTACCATCCGTGTACAATGACTTGGTACTTGTTGACCTGTCGACAAAGAGATTTTTGGAGTAGAATTAACTATTCGCTTGGTATAAATTTTCTTAAGAGTTTTTACAAATATTATCAAAATTTATACATACATTTTTTATTTCATTTTTATTCAGTCTATGGGGTGTATGCCCATTACAAAATTAATTCAGACTTAAATATTTTACAAACTATATAATATTTTATAATTTTTTTACTTTATTTAGAATTAACAAACCACAGAGATTTAATATTAACAATGAAAATCTTGTAAAACATTACCTTATGATTCATGTATTCTATCAAGTTCTTCCCATACTTCAGGCGAATAATTTATAGAATCATTCTGCCAAGGAACTGAGCCTTCTGGAGTTAACAAATAATTTTTCAATCCATCTCGCATTGCTCCAGAATCTGTGTTGAGCACTCTAAAATTTTCATTTTCATGTAAGTTTTCTTCAAACTCAGGAACATCATAAAACCTTTCAGGTGGATTTTGCGTCATTTCTGTGATTCTCAAAAAATTGTGCAAGCACACTGCTGCCAATATTATGTTATTAACCGACTCTGGAAGTAATCTAATTGGTGATTCGAAAACTCTAAAACGAGAAACAAGGATCCCGAAGGCATTTTCAATTACTCTTCGCGCTCTACTCAACCGATACTTGAAAATTTTAAAATCATCTTTGAGAAAATGTCCAGAGTACGGTTTCATCATCCTTGTTGTTAGGGGGAAAGCATCGTCTCCGACGAAAAATGCTGGGGTGGCGATGTTACTTCCAGGTAGGGTAGCTACGCCCTTTGGTAAATCAAGCTCTTCATTTTGTATCAAACTACCAAAAATTTCAGCAAAAATTCCAGCATCGCTGTTGCTGCCCATTTCACCAACATGAGCGAGAGTAAAAATGTAGTCAGCATCACAAGCAGCTAAAAGAATAATACTAAAAGTTCCCTTGTGATTGAAAAAAAGACTTCCCGAATGTGGAGGAGCTCTGACGATAAAATGTTTGCCATCAAAGGCTCCAACGCAATTCGGCAGGTTCCACCTTTCCAAGAATCTTAGTGCAATATTTTTCCATTCTTCTTCACTAGGTGGTCTCAAATAAATGGGTTCTAGAACTTGAATTAGTACACAACAAACTTCTTTAATAATACTTCTTGCTGTTGACTCACCAATTCGATGACACAAAGCTATGGAAAATATACACCAGACACCAAGTACCTTAGTGCTATGATCAATCTTTCCTCAGGGCATAAAGCGGCTGGATGATTTTTTTGCAAGTGCGCTGAAACTAATCCTAATAATACATTAAATGTTTCTAAATCCATGGCTGTGTACCGGTGAAACATATACGGATCTTCTTTTATCTCTTGCCATTGTGTATTGAAGAAGCCAAAATAATGTCTAAGCTGATTCATAGGGCGTATCAGCCACTCCCGATGAATCCATCTATTCCCTTTTCTTCGCAAAATTGTAAGGACTAAGACTATTAAAAAAATCATCCTCAAAAATATTGGATCCATGATTACCAAGAACTTGATCAGCCTGTCATGTAGGGTAAAAAAATGTTGTTTTAGTGCTTAAACGGTTACAGCAATAAAAAATTGATTTGTAAGTGTAAAAAATAACAACATACTGTTGTTTCCAAAATATTTTAAACAATAAAAAAATAGTCTAAGCTTGCACACCAATTAACTTATAAATATTAGTAAAAATTAAAACACCAGTTTTTTCGATTTTCACAATAAATTTATTTAAAATTTATAAAATATTATGACTCATTGTAGCCATTTCGACATATAATATCGTCTTCAGATGAGTAAAATTAATACTATTAATAGTATTAATTTTAAAAAGCGTTACTCTACCAAAAATTGGTCCTAACCTTAAAATTTTATGCCAGCTTAAAATTCTGTATTTTTTAAAAATTTTCTGGAACCCTAACTTTCATTTATTAATACTATTAATATTATTTTACTCATCTTAAAGACGATTGTATGTCGAAATGGCTATAATTAGTCATAATATTTTATAAATTAAAAAAAAAATTGTTGTGAAAATCGAAAAAACTGGTGTTGTAATTATTACTAATATTTATAATGGATTTTCACCAAATAAATGCAAAAACTTTAAATTTAATTAACTTTTTTTTTTTTTATTTAATTAACTTACAGATCATAATAAAAATTTTAAATTTTAGGTTAGAAGAATTTTCAATTATTTCTTAAAAAAGTATTTTCATAAATAATAAACTCAATTTTATTGAACTTACTTGTTACAGGTTCAGCTTTTATTTTAATTTACGATTTCAACTCTTAAAACGGTTTAATTTATTATAAGTACTGTTAAAACTTTGAAATTTTCAACTGCATACAGCAGACGCACTGAATCATGCTCAATACAAACATACGCGCGGCGCAAGAATAGCAAAGACGCAAGACGCGGGACGCAGGACGCGGGACGCAGGATTCCCGCATCCCGCGAGTTCGTGCCATCGCCTTTACGTACCAGAGGCGACTTCGTTCCAGGGGAAATCGCTTTCAAGGCTTAGTCGCCGACCAGGTTAACCTCCCTGCTTAGTGAAGTAATATACTATTCATAAATCTTTGGTAAAATTCCGGCTTAAACGAAATTATGAATCGTTTTTTTAGCGGTACATTTGTGCAGAATTATTAATAAAATTAAAGTACAAGTAATTCTTTGCAAATGTACAGATAAAAAATATTAAACTTAAAAAAAAAAAAAAAATTATTTTTCATTTTTACTGACTAAAATTTATTCATTCCTTCTTTTCTTTTTATAAAAAAAAAAAAAAAATTCGTTTTCTTATACAAACTTGCATTGATAATATTGGTTCATATACAGATGTTCAAATTATTTGTATGTACATCGATTTATTTTATTCATTCATATTTTAATAATTAAAGTCACTAAAAAATAAGAAAAAAAATTAATTAAATGAGAAGCAGTTTGCAAATAAAACAGTTTGATGTTTTAAAATAATTCTTCGACTTTTTCTTTAAAACAAAATACTATCATTTAATGCAAACGGCATTAAATGTCTGTTATGTTATTGTAATTATTACGATGAAAATATATTATGTTTGAGTGTGTATAAAAATTGTGAGTTCCAATCATGACTGAAGAAGATCCAGGACATTTACTCGATGGTCATTTATCCATTATCATGTATCACTGTCATGTATCACTTTAAATCGAGTTATCTTAGAAAATCAGATGGATGCACAATCGAATAAGTATGCACGTACTACATTATATATTCAGCAAAATTGTTGTAAAAAGGTTATAGTTTTGGTCAAAGAAATTTTTGATAATGATTATTTCAATTTTGATAGCCGTTACGCTTGTAACAAAGACGTACTCAAATGTCCTGGGACTGTTAAAAAAGTTATGAATCCTGATAAAAATATCGCCGTGCAATAGATTATTGTTAGACAACACGATCCAGAAATCTGTAAGCCAGACACGGAACTTGAAATTAATATAAAGAAATTCAAGAAATAATTTTATAAATATTCTATAAATGATGGACAATCAAAGCCAGCGGTAGGCTTGGGAGAGTTTTCCCAAAAAAAAGTAGCCAGTACTACCGCGCTTTATTTACAGTAACAAAAGTTACCGTAACCTCATTCAAATTTCATTTAATGGTTTTCTCAAATATTTTTAAGAAAAAAAATATTGAAAACTTTAAACGCTTCTACTTTTGTATAGTAATCGTTATTTCAACGATTTTAGCGGCCTAAAGGGTATAGCCGGGTAAGATAGTCGAATCGGCCCCCAGGGCGAACCCCTACAATATATATATTATTTGAAAGGGCATAAAAAAAAAAATTTGGCGCCAACCAGAATTTTTTATACCCACTACTGCGCATGCGCGGTCCAAAATAGTGATTTTTCAACTTTGATTCTTATCTCGAAATCTAAGAGGGCTAACAAAATGCGGTTTGCGGCAAAATTTTGTTTACAAAAAATGTACAAACTGTTGTTTACAAACTAATTTTTTACTTCTTTTTGTAGCAAAGCGAGTTTAGGTAATATTATTTACTCAGTTTTAATTGTAAAAAAAAATTAAATAAAAAAAAATATATCAAAACATAAAGCGTAAACCAAAGTGAATATGACAATGATGTTTGGTTACAGACAAATTTTGGAAAATGGAAAAAGTTGTGGTGAAATAAAATATGATTTTAAATAATTAAGTAATAATAAGAATATTTTTAAGCGTACATTTTATTTTGAAATGTGTAATAAATTATTTCCTTACTGATTTATCTATTACAAAAATTACATGAGAATTTTGATTTATTTTTTTTAAATTTATTAATTAACAATTTAAAATTAAATATTTTATTTTTTTCAACTATTCTATGGTGTAGATAAAAATACGGAGTACGGTATTCACTTACAGATTTTTCGAGATTTCTCTCCTGATTTCAATATTTGTCATCAAAATTAACAATCACTATTAAAAACGTGTTAAATATTAGTATATTATGCAACGAGTGCAAACTGTATGCAACTCATAAAAAACTGCATTCTATTGAAATACGGGCAACATATAATATTTAAGCGTATAAAAACATGAAAAATTATTGTAAATAGTATAAAGAGAGAGAAAACATTTTTTTATATTTTATGTAAATATAACGTAAAAAAAAAGATGAAAAAATTACGTAAAATCAAAGTATAAAAATTGCTCATTTCAGAAAGTGAATTTGTTGTAAATTTTACATAAACTTTACGTGAATAATACGTAAATTACAAAATAAAATGTACATACATATTTAGTAAAATTTACGTCAAATTAACGTACCCAGCTGAAAAAATCAGTACGGAAACCAGTACGGATATCAGTACTGGGATCCGTACTGGGATCCGTACTGGTCTCCAGTACTGATAATTGAGACCGATATCCGCACTGATTTCCGTACTGATTTCAGTGCTGATTTTTTTTCTTTTTTTTTTTTTTTTTTTGGGGGGAGGGGGGGGTTAACTGTTGTACAAAAAAATATAATAAGTTTTATAGTGAAAATATCAAAATCCAATATTTCAGTTACATTAATGAAACATAAAAGTAAAGTATGAGGCTTTTTCATAAGCAGACGATACTAGCAGAACGTGGAGTAGCCAAAACGATATTTGTTAGATATCTAACAAATATCGTTTTGGCTACTCTATTCTTTTATTTATAATTTAGTTTTAATTCGAATACTTTACAACAATAAATAGCTTGGCAATAACGGGTTTCATTAAATACAAAGCCTTTTAAAGAAAAAAAAAAAATTTTATTCAATAACTTAACAAATTTGGTACTTCACGTATCAACTCTTTATTTTTATAATTACCCAGCTGAAAATACATATGAAAATCCATGCAGGACCGCATACGGAAATCCATAACAGAATCCATATGGAATTCCTTACGGAAAATTGAAACAGGTATCCATATGGATTTTCAAAAGCAAAGAATTTATTTTTTTAAATAATTTTTTTTTTCCAAATGTTTTTTATTCTTTAATAATAATTTTGAAAAAAATTGGTTAGCATAATTATTTTTATGCCTTTTTCCAAAATAATATTTGTATATACCTTTTCTCTTTACTCAAATTTTTTTTTTTTTTTTTTTATTCAATTCTTTATATTTTGATTTTACTCTCATCGGTAAAAATTAATATTTAACAAACTTTATATTTTACTTTGATTATTGATAGTTATCGACTTATATAATTTAATTTTTGAAGTTACGCGTTTTTATTATTTTTGTTTCGTTATCTCAAAAGTTAATACCGCTTGCTATATTTTTCTTTGTTCCTCACGATTCCTAACATCTTGCTATGTCAGAAAACCTGTTTTTAAAAAATATTCTATGAAAATTGAATGTGCAATTCAAAAATAACCTTCAAATTTTTACGAATTTTTATGCTTGGCAGAGCACTTCCACCTAGTGAAAATATATGATGCGTACACACATGCGTACGCACGTGCTGTTAACGTTCAGTAAATTTAAAAAAAAAAATAACAACAACTTTATTATTTAAAAAAAAGTAAACATCAAGGTAATAGTTATAAACAATAAGTTCAACATCAAAACTTAACTTGTCTGCGCCCTCTGCTCGGCTAACGGCTTGCAACCTGCACGAACTCTATCATTGTGAACCTTTCTCCTGTTCTCGGCCATCACTGCTGCTGCTGATCACTAACGACCATGTGTTAGCAGTTTTTTTTTTTTTTTTTAAGTCAAAGAAGAAAGGAACTGTATATGGAAATATGGAAAATTTGTCTGAATTATAAATTGACACTCAATTTATCCCTTTATAAAGGAGAGCTATCGCCATTTTGGTGAGATTTTCAATGTAAGATTTTATTCGTGAGGTGATTGGTGGAGAAGTTTTTAAAATATTTGAAAAGTGCCTTTTGAGGTTACAATCATTGTTTTTTTTTCCTATGCGCGCTTGCAGCGCGCTGAGTGGCACTAGTTTAAGTTAAAAATTTGAGATTGTTATTTCTTTGTACTTTCTTGATTGCACAGATCTATGCTCATCAGAGGTTTTAGTGTACCTGACTTTGGACATTCCAAAAATGGATTTCAAATTTTATAGTTGAGTTTCAATATTAACATTAAAAGAAAAAATTATAAAAACTTTTTCATTAAAAATATATAAAATTTTTAGATGATAGCAAACTAGTGGTAACATGTTTTTTTCTTACTCGAAAAATTTCAGGTACACGGATATTTGGTTCAGTTCGCCATAAATTGAAAAATAAATTCTTTATTGTTGAACTTATTGTTTATAACTATTACCTTGTTGTTTACTGTTTTAAAAATAATAAAGTTGTTGTTATTTAAAATAAAAAAATTACTGAACGTTAACAGCACGTGCGTACGCATCATATATTTTCACTAGGGCCATGCAATGAGTTGAAACTTCCGAGCTAAATATCTCAAAAATTAACGTGTAGGGGACACAAAAAACTAGCTCTGTGCAAAATTAGAAAAATTTTGTAAGAAACACGAAAACTATAGGGAGCTACCTTAAAGCTACATTTTTTAATCTTTTCATACCTTAAAAAAAAAATTAATCAAATTTTAACAAATCACAATTAATTATACTGTTTGATTACATTGAATTATATAACTATCAATAAACAAAATAAAATATGAAGACTGTATAATATTAATTTTTAAAATATTAATAAAATCAAATAAAAAGAATTGAATTATAAAAAAAAAAAAAATTTGGATAAAGAGAAAAAATATTTACAAATATCATTTTGGAAAAAAGCATAAAAATAATTATGCTAACAAATACTATTTAAATACAAATTTTTTTTTATTTCGGTAATATTTTGTTTATACTGTTACCCCCAATTAGAAAAAATGATAATATTGGATTTTGAAATTAACTGAAATATTGGATTTTGATATTTTCACTATAAAACTTATTATATTTTTTTGTACAAAAGTTAACTCCCCCCCCCCCCAAAAAAAAAAAAAAAAAAAAACAGCACTGAAATCAGTACGGAAATCAGTGCGGATATCGGTCTCAATTATCAGTTCTGGAGTCCAGTACGGATTCCAGTACGGATCCCAGTACTGATTTCCGTACTGATTTTTTCAGCTGGGTATACTTTTTTGCGTGGGTGTCATTATTAAAATTATAAAAATAAATTATTTTTTTGCGTGATTACATAATTTGTTCTCATTTAATAATTAACTCTTTACTGTTTTAAATATTCTTTCAGAAAAATTACGAATATAACATCGATACTTAATTTAAGTATTTCAGACAATCACGATACTTTACGGAACAATATTATTTTAATCTTGGTTTAAAAATTTTTTAAAACCCAATTACTTCATATGTAATGTTGAACGAATATTTTGAAAATTCAACCAATCAAAAGACAGCTCTCCTCCATGCCAGCCCGGCATTTCCGGGTCCGTTGTTGATGTGTTTATCCTTTACATCACCGAAAAACCACCTCGCTTTAGTATCGTCAACTCAACGTTACAATAACAGAAGAACTGATACTCTCTTCGCTGCTGTTTTGCCAGAAGTACAAAGGTATTATTTTATTTATTATTCTAATCATTAAAACTCATATGACTCCTGGTGATGTTATTATGATATCTCTGTCTATATTAGGTTAATTTATTGTAGATTATTAGAATACTTTAGCTAGAACTTTTGTTGCTTTTTGAATAAGGTTTCATTGTTTACTTGAAAGAAATAACCTACAGTTCTTAAATTAATAACTTTATCCGGTGCAATTTTAGAAGAGTTTTTCTAAAACCTTTTTTACTATTCTAATTTACTACCTATTTATAAAAAAATTTTCTGTTTTCATTTATTGTTGAAAATACTCATAAACAACTTCTAAACTACAGAATTTTATAGTAAAAAAGATATCTTAAAAACTCTTCCAAAATTGTACTCGAGAGAATTGTGAGAATTATGTTGTATGGGTGACCATGAGAAATGATGTATGCATGGTTAATTTTACATTTTTTATGACTTATGTAAGTTCTACTGAAGCTTAAATTGAAATTATTGAGCTGTAGCTGCAGTATTTCAAAAGTTACAAAAATTGCATTTTTTCAATAAGAGAATAACGAGTCAGGGTGAAATTAATTTTAATTTCCTTAATTTTTGAAATATTGCTGCTACAGCTCCATAATTTGAACTTCAGTTTCAGCATGAGTATAGAAAGTCATACATAAAGCAATAGTTGTACTATACTGACAAGGAGAGGTTACACCCTCCAGAGAACCAAACTCTACCAAACTTTGGGAATTGTTTTCTTGTACCATAAAATGTAGGTAAATATTAATAGTTCTATCCAATGGGCCTTTTTAGTCTATTCGCTGGCTATGTGCACTTTTAAAAAAACACCACTTTTAGCGTAATATCTAAAAATACACATATTTAGTATTTAGCTCACTTGAAGCCCATTCAATGGATCATAACCAAATTTTGGCTCATGATTTGTTTTACTTTAACACTCTTGAAAAAACTATTAAGAAAGCCTAATTAATATTTTTGATTGTTTTCTCCACTATGAGCACTTTATAAAAATAACACTTTTTATACCTTTTTGATGTTATTTTTTTACACATTAAGATCAACTTTTTGGAACATTTTTATACTTACCTAATTTCTTTTAATAAAATAAACTGCAAATAACACTGCCTTGAGCACATTCCCATTAAAAACTTGATCACATCACAATGAAACTTTTCCAAACAGCGCTATCAATGTACTACACACTTATATCCATAACTGTAAAAGCAGATAAAAATGATAGTACACCTCAACACTTTGACACACACAAATCAAAATTTAAGGTAGTTCCGAAGCGTATATATAGCTAACCTAAAATATAGTTATAGACGCTCGTTGCCCCCACTCTGACGCCACGCGCCGCCGTCGCCAGCGCTGTTCGAAATCATGCTAAAATCATGCATTTTTCATTCTTTTTGATTGTATATCTCGTAAGTTAATATCGCTTGCTATGTTTATCTTTGTAAGATACGATTTCTAAGATCTTGCCCCACAAAAAAACCTGTTTTTAAAAAATATTTTAAGAAAATTGAGTTTGCAATGAGAGAATAACTTTCAAAATAAATATGAATTCACGCGCTCAGCATAGGAATCCCATGTAAAAAATTGAAACTTCTGAGCCCAATATCTCAAAATTAAGTATGGCTTGGAGGTTTAAGAAAAATACCAGCGTGTACAGGACTCAAAAATCTACCTCTGTGCGAAATTCTAGAGATTTTTTAAGAAACTCAATTTTTTTGGGAACTACCTTAAACTTCCTTGAATGAAGACCGGGTTATATTTTCAACTTTCTTGACCCACAGACTCACTAAAGATTATTAGCTTTTGTACATAACTTTTAATATTTATGATACAAGTTTGTGGACTGGCTTGCCGGATTCTTGATTAATAAAAATTATTTAAAGTTTTGAAATTAAGTAACTAAAAACACTTGTTCTAAACAAAAAACACTTGATCATTTAGCACATTTTTTAACACTTTTTACATATTTACCCAACTACCACACTATTTTTGTTGATCTGATTCTAGTTGATATGGTTCTTTAATCACATTGACATTGGTATCTTCACATAAAAACTTCCATGATGACACTCTTACTCTAGCCAGTTAATAAGAGAAATTTTAATTTTGTCCAATCCTTACTGCAAACGCTTTTTTATTCTTGACACCACATACTCTGAATGAACTGAAAATTTTTTTTTTTTTTTCACAAAGCAACAATATTTTTTGTTAAATAAAAAAAAACATGCATATTTTTAATAAAAATAAAAAATATACTTATCTGACAGACTGAGTGACCCAAGTTAGTAAAATAAATGGCAATGAGTTTTTTTTCCACTTTTATGATAACTTTGCTTTATGTGTTGTCAGCTCAGCTGGTTCCAAAACACAAGTGTCAAGTGCGTTCTGCAACTTCGTAGCTGCGGTTTAAGGTCCAGTCTGTAACTTGTAAATAGTATATGTTTCAAAATTCGCGCATTATTGTATGACTTACTATAGTCATACTGAAGCTTAAATTCAAAGTATGGAGCTGCAGCAGCAATATTTCAAAAGTTACAAAAATTGAATTTTTTTCAATAAGAGAACGAGTCAGGGTGAACTTTATTTTAATTACTTTAATTTTTGAAATATTGCTGCTACAGCTCCATAATTTGAATTAAAGCTTCAGTATGACTATAGTAAGTCATACAAAAATCAATGGTTGTACTATAGTGAAACAATTTCTTATAGTTACTCGTAGAAACATGTATCTTACTGTTTTTTCCGATAAAACTCTTCCATAATTGCACCGGATAAAACAGTAAGATACATGTTTCTATGAGTGACTATGAGAAATAAATTTGTCCAATCCAGCTGGAAAATTTTGAAAAAAAACTAAGTTCATTTTTTTTCTATATCATTGAAAAAAGAATCATCACTTCATATTAAGTATCATTAACAAAAACAATTTTTTGGACAATCCCGCAAAAATCCATCTGGATTTTTAGGGTAGAACACTTAAAACTTGGTAATAAACATTTTAAACAAGTTAACAAAACATATAATCTATTCATGAATAAAATGCATGTGGTGCATTCAAAAACTGGTAATTCATAAAAAAGTGCTTGTTAAGTGGACCACATTTTATTATTTTCATCTTATAAATACTACAAGGAAAGAAATAAAATACTACAATTTCAGATTTTTAAATCACCACGGGAGAAAACAACTCATAAGATCATACTTAATCTTTTTATTTCAAATTAATTGCGTTGCATACTTTTAACATAAAAAAATTTTAAGAAATATTATATCTTCTTTCAGAAAATACAAGTGTTGTGCGGTCTTTTTGCTCGCTGTAAATTATACCTCGACAATTATCGTCACCGACTCAGGGTCCGGACAGCAAGTAGAATTTTTTCTTTGACTTCTTTGAGGTTATCAAGTAGGTATAATAATTCTTGTTTACATTTATTCTTTAGTACAGTTTTAAATAAATGATAATATGAAATAAAAATTGTGATTTAATCGTTGGTTTTACAGTTTTTGGACACTGTATTTATTGAAGTACAACTTTTTGTATGCTTTCACTCTGATAATTTAATTAAACGTATATGCAATGTATATGTTTACAATACCACTGTTTCATCAAATATTTATACTCACAAAATCTTTTCACGCTGACTATTGATTTTCATATAATTTTTCAATGTTGGGTATCGGTCTAAAGTATCTATAATCGATTAAAGATAAAAAATTAAACGATTTCACATTTACATAACTTCATTTCACGCGAAAATGTTACAGACTGTTAAACTTTTGGCAATGTATGACTAAATATTTGCTCAGCAATTATTTTATTTCCAACCATCTCATTTGTATTTAATAGATTCGTTAAATTGAATATTATAACATATGTACCATCTGAAAATTTGACAAAAAATGATACTTTTGATGTTTTTTTTTTTATATTTTAAAAATAGTAAAAATGGCATGAGAAATTTTAAATTATCTTTAAAATTTTTATGTCAGTTACATCAGATTTTTATGATACGCTGTGATTTTTTATGATTTATTAATTTATTTATAGGGTACATTCATTAACGTATGGCAAATAATAAATCTTATTAACATTCATGCAAACATTTATTTTTAAGAACAATAATGACAAAGTCAAAAATCAATTTAAGTTATTGATTGCTTTTGTTTTTTAAAGGGGCTGGATCTGGTTTCCAACCTTAAAAAATTAATGTTTTTAAGGCTTATCTTTTAGTACGATCCCTGTAAAAATTATAAGTTTTAAAAATGGCTTCTCAACTAAAAGCAAAGTATTTAAAACAATTTTTTTAATCAAAACAGCGTACTACGGGATAGTTTGGTACACTTTGATCGAGTAGAGATACTTATCTATGATGTTTTTTTTTTTTTTTTATCTATGATAAAAATCAATTTAATTACTAAAAAAAAAATTATACATATATTTCCGTTGAAGTATCCTTTAAAGAAATAAATTCGCAATCTAAAATAAATTTGTATCTATTGTTTGTAAATCGACCTGTAATTTATTTTATGTTTTGAAAAATTATTTTTTTATGTACTAGTTTTGATATGTTTTTGAAGAAAATAAGAAGAATCAATTAAAATTGTATGCTGCAATTACAGTCCGATACCGTCAAAACAAAATTAGCAAATAATGGAAAATTCTTTTAGTTATATGAATTTAATTTTTTTTTTCGAGCCAAACATTGAATTCTGCGCATGCAGTGTTGTCAATACATTGCTGACAACACTGTCATTTGACAACACAACATTACGTTTTTTTTATGGCGGTCTACTGTCTAAAAAATATACGATTTAAGGACGTTTCAGGGATTTTCGGTCAACGTTATCAAATTTTGTAACTTGGCATACAAGAAGATTTTTATGTGTTCTTTCCAATGCCACAAAAAAAAAATAGGGCAAGCGGGACTCGTTTTTGAGTTATGAACGCTCAAAGTTCGGTCGTTTTGCATGGGATGGCACGTAGAGTACTACAATTTTTTAATGTTATCGACGACTGTAAATTAACTAGTAGTTAACTTTTTCTAAAAAAAAGAGTATATTCTAGCTATTGAAACAAGAATCAATCTAACATTTTTCAAAATACGGCAACCGGGCCTACTTTCAGAGTAATTTAACAGTAAAGTTGATTTTTTAGTCTTTGCGGTTATGCTGCGCCACGAGGGCGAGAGAGACAGAACGACCGGCGCGTCAGCTGTTTCTCGTGCGGAGAGCCCCAAAACTGAATGAGAGTCACTGGAGGTCTGAAACGTCCTTAATTGTGAAATTTTTTTTAAATAATTAGCTTTTTGTTTACAAACCATTTTTAAAACTTATAATGTTTACAGATTAACAGTAACGCCAAAAAAAAATACCTGCTAATTTTTGATTGAGTAAACCCGCAGAAGCAGTATTAATAATCTTACTTATGATCCTTTTAATTTTACTAGCTCTTCTGAGCGCGCTTCAAGCGTGCATAAGAAAAAACAATAAGAGCAACCTCAAAATGCACTTTTCGAATATTTTAAAAACTTTTTCACCAATCAGCTCACGAATAAAAATCATACGCAAGATGGCGATAGCTCTCTTTTATAAAGGGACTCTACTCCTAGTCTGAAGACGTTTCAAACAGCCAAGAAATTTTGAAAGTAATTAATCTTTTATTAACTGTTTATTAAACTTTTTTCTTTTTTTTTTTTAATAAAAAAAAAATTTTATATAAAAAAAAAAAAAAAACCTAAATAACCATGATTTTGATTTGAAAATACTTTATTAACCTTCTATAAGATACATGCTATCATTATCTGCATTAATTGTGCTAACGCACGGGATTTCAAAGTGGTATATGCCTTTTGGCCTTAGACTCTATCGGTAACAATAAATTACTTTTGCTGTATACTAGGACTCCTTAGCGCGGTGCAAGCGCGCATAGGAAAAAAACAATTTTAACCTTAAATTGCACTTTTCGAATATTTTAAAAAACCTTCTCCACCAATCAGCTCACGAATAAAAAGTTTACGCAATATGGCGCTAGCTCTTATTTAAAAGTGTATCTCATATCCACGACATTTAGTAGATTTGTTCATTTGTATTTTCGTGCAAAAATTTGAAAAAAAAAAAAAAACATTAAGGTGGTTTTCTACCAAATGTATGACAATAGAGAATCAGCTCAAATTTTCTGGAGGTGTTTATTAGATAGGGCGTTATTTAAACGAGCAGACTCAGGAATACAACCCACGTGGATCTGCCGAGTTTGTCATACAGCCTCTATAAGCTCTGCCGCAGTCGACTACACGTCGACCAGTTTCCTGCAAAAGGAGAAAATTCCGTCCGCAATTATATATCCCTAAACGGTTTATTAATCGGGGAGGGCGCGACAGCTCGTTGATTTCGGTAGGTGGGCGCGGGCTAGAGGATTCGAGCGCGGGGAACACCGGTCAGAAAAATAATTGTTACTCAGAAAGTTAATTTTGAATATTTAATAACAAAAAATTAACTTAAAAACTAATACAAAAATCTATGCTTGACACATAATTTATAAACAAATACTCATACGGTTGAGTATTTCAATCAACAACAAAGAGTTATCTGTGCTCTCTAAGATGATTTGCGCGCGCACACAACAACCTGCTGCTATCAGCAGCTTACGCGCGCGAGAAAAACAAAGTATTTTACAACTGATTTTAATCACTCACACTCTCACACGATAACGATTATGGTCGCTTAACAAACAATAACTCACGAGGACGCCGCAGGTGCACCTGTTACAGGGCCGTAAGGCTGAAACTCTAGCCTCCAAGCTAGATACCCAAATCGTAAACTGCTGTGTCTCGATGCCGGCGTACGGTCCAGTGTCGTCGTCTCGTTGTCGCAGGTTAACAAGTTGTCCAAGGATGACAATCCTGTTGAAGACTTGTTTTCGTCGTGACGATAACTCCCGAGCACGCACGACACAATAAAATTGACCTTTCACTCGTTCTTTTTATAATTTCGCGAAGCTTCGAATCGGTACGATCTGTACTCGAACGCGTGCGGTGATTAGAATGACTCCTGTCCTCCTTCTCACCGGCCCGATATTCTACCGATTCCCGCGCGTTCCATTCCCACTCGTGCTGCGTTCTAACGGTCGCGCGGCGAACATGAAATTAATTTAATGTCGTCGCGATTAATTAGCTCGTCCGTTACAGTGCATACACATATCTACGAAGTCTGGTCAAAATCGACCATACAGTTTAAAAATTACAGCGAGTTAAAGATTGAATTTTTTTCATTACGCGAATGGCCGCTACGCTGAAAAAGAGTACTAAATTATTGATATTTGTCTTATTACAATAGAGATCCTTTAGAAAAACCACATACATATAGCTTCACTATCAAAGAATTCATTTCTTGAAATTTCCATAAATTGACGTTTTACAAATTTTACAATAATTCTACAAGAATAATTTTCACGCGAATAACCTCCAAATCTGCGGTATTCAAAGGTGAGATTTAAAGTTTAAAAAAATGTTAAGTTGTTATTGTCAATGTTTTTTTGGTAGAAAATAATTTCAGAAGCCATAAAAAGTTGAAAAATATATTTTAATAACCATTGTTAGTAATCTGGTGAAATCATTTTTTTTTTATTCTTTAACTTGACTAGCTCTGGTAGAAAACCACCTTAATCTAAATAACTATTCAAAAATACTTAACTTTTAAACTTGTGACAATGCCTCTTTTTTTCCTATTCATTTTATTTTTAACATATACATAAAATAAAATGAAAGAGCTTTAATTTCTTCTTTGACTGAAGATTCTTCAGTTTCTTTCGCATGGTTATTAATTTTAAAAGATTAATTAAGAGTTAATTTTTTTATGATTTTGATTTATAATCAACGAACAATACTTGATATTTGAGAACATGACAAAGCTCCCAAGATACATTTTGGATAATCTATTTTGTAGGATCTTATATTTCTATAGAAGAGCTTCGATTATTTTTCTCGACACGTACCTCTACGAATTTTTTCATTCAAGTTGTACGTAAAATAGAGGACCCAATTCGCGGTCCTTACCCGTAGTAAATGAGACTTGCTTCAAAGTACCCCCATTATGGACCATGCAAATTTCATGCATGCAGCTCTGCTTACCCCGGTTAATGGACCAAAAAATCGAAACGAAGCAAAATTTTCAAAATCCAACCTCGCTTTTCGAGTCTTCGGACCGCTAATTGGGGTAAGGTAAAAAGTGTTCCCATTAATTGGGTCAAAAATGTGTTGACTTTAAACATTAATAATTCAAAAAATAAATAAATATTTAAAGTAAAAAAAATTTATTCTGATGCTCAACATCCTTAAAATTAAGTTTGTGAAAAAAATAGACTTTAAAGAGCTTTGTCTTTTCAACAAAACTCAAAATCTGAAAAAACGTGATTTTTGCGGACCACAATTGGGTCCTCTACCTTATTCAGTTTTAATAAAAACTCGACTTTTTTCGTCGGTTATGTGATTGACCACTATGCGAGAATTGAAGCTCAAGTCTTTTGGCCGCCATTTTGTCAAAAAAAAAATCGTAGCAGCAATTTTCAAAAGCGATAAGATTCAAAAACTTCAAATTTAACGTTTCCCTTTTATTAAATTTTCTGCGTTAAAAAATTAATTTCTAACCTCAAAAGCCATTTTTCGAATATTGTAAAAACTTCTCCACCAATAGCTCACGAATAATAGAATCTTACATTGAAAATCTCACTAAAATGGCGCTACCTCTCTTTTATAGAAAACTAGTACCACTCAGCGCGCTGCAAGCGCGCATAGGAAAAAAAACAATGATTGTAACCTCAAAAGGCACTTTTTGAATATTTTAAAAACTTCTACACCAATCAGCTCTCGAATAAAATCTTACATTGAAAATCTCACCAAAATGGCGATATCTCTCTTTTATAAAGGGAAAATAAAATGAAATAAAAACTAGTACCACTCAGCGCGCTGCAAGCGTGCATAGGAAAAAAACAATCATTATAACCTCAAAATGCACTTTTCGAATATCTTAAAACAGCTTCACCAATCAGCTCATGAATAAAATCTTACATTTAAAATCTCATCAAAATCGCGCTATCTTTCTTTTATACATAGACTTACCATACAGGTTTACTAAAATAAAAGTTGAAGGTATGTTTTAGTGAGGTAACTATACTGTCAAAATTATTCTTCAGGATTGGCTAGTTTTCGACTCTATACAAATATTTTTGGTTACTTTGCTTATGTTGAATAATATTTTCGATTTCTTCGTTTTTTTGTCATCAAATATAGTATTTGTACGTCATTACATATTTTTTTGCTCAGTTATGATAATTTATATAATCCACTTATTTATTTGTTAGTTGATCATCAATTTCAATGAAACATTTTTAAAATGCTATATCCTGTCATAAAAGATTTCACTTCACCAATATATAAGAAGTAAATATTGTTCTTTAGTCGTTTCGTGTTTTTTATTTTAGTATTTTCGAAGATATTACAAGACAACAATTTTTTAAAGCTATTCAAATCATTTTCTGTCCTATTTGATATTGGCTGATTTTATTAATTTGATTTCATTACATTTGAATTTTCTTAAATTCATATTTTATGTAAAATTTATGTCTTGAGGATTTAATTGATACTTTCTTCATTAATTCAAACTTTTTTTTTAATGCTTTCTTATTTTTTGTTTTAAAAGTCGATGGATTTAAGTGTGTTCTAAATAAACAGTTCTTTTTTCTAAATTGGGTCTTGTAATTAAAAAACAAGACGCCAGTTTTCTTCTTTGAGAACTTGCGAGGGAGTGAATCCCTCGTAAATTATTTTTCTTACCTGGCAGTGTCAGGTCACCTGGGAAACAATGAAATTATGTATTTGTTTGTTTACTTTCCCAGGTGATAACCATGCCACTTTCTCGCGCAGCAGAAGCCGACCACGTGGCGACGATCGCCGTCGGCTGGACGCTGCTGTTGCAGCAGCACGAGCACCCGGCGCGCGCACGACACATACACACACACACACATGTTCACCACCCGGGAAGGCTCTCCCGGCCCAGGGCGCGCACGTACACACACATACACCACACACGGGTTCGATTTCTCCGTCGGGGAGTTTTCGGCGACGGAGGAGGTGCGCGGCGCGTGTCGGCAGACGACGCAACTGCGTCGCCAAGCGAGTGCGCGCACACTCACCACAGTAGACACGGGCGTGAGTGAGATTTTTTTTTTTTTTATTGTGTACGTTGCGCGAACAATGGGTGCGTATGGGGGAGAGCGAGAGAGAGAGTATGTGCGCGAGGGATAGGGTAACGCAGTGAGTGCCTCGTGTGCATTATTTTTTTTTTATTCTTTATTTTGGATTTTCGCGCGTATTATAGGTGGCGTGGCGATCGCCACCGGAAGATTGTAGACGGGAGCGTGATTGGGTGTTGTGGCGTGAATGTGTCTGATTGGTGGACAAATGACTGTTCCTCGAGTATGAATGAGGCTTATTCGATTAATTTGTGTGGATTGGCGGAGAGTGTTTGGAGGGGATGATGAAGAAGGAAGTTGAGTCAGAGAGACGCAGGGAGCGTCACTCTGTTCTCAGTAGCCATAGTGTGAGGTAGTGTTTTTGAGAGTGTGCTTTAAAATTTCTAAGTTCTTCTCCTTTTGTAGACTTATTCTAAGTTCTTTCTTTTTTTTCTTTGAGTTGTAGACTTTCTTTTTATTTTATTTACAGCTAGGTGGATACAAGATTAGTAAAACACTTGGGTTAGTCCACTACAAATTGAGAGTTGGAAACAAAAAAAAAAAAAAAAAAGTAACAAAAGAGAGAAATTGAAGTGGCCATTTTGAAATAGAAATTTTTGGGGTAAAAGTAAGGTTTTTACATTATTCTATTAAATTTTTATAAAGCATGGTTTTGTTTGGAAATTTGGGATATTGGTACGCCGAATAAAAAATTGTTGTTATATATATTATTGGAAGAGTCTTGTAAGAATTCGATCGAGATTTTTCTTTTTCTTTTTTTTGGCGCGGCGTCGTTACCCGCCATTTTGTAGACTACTTTATAGTTTCAATTATATTCCTTTGTTCTCAAATTAAACTTTAACTTTTTGTAATTGTGGACTTGATTTTTTTTTAGTAGACAAGAATAAAATCAAATTTAACCTAAAATTTTTGTAATAATTTATTTCTTCTCTCTCTAGCTCACCAACCGTTCCCGGAGGTTTTCTCTCCGTGGAAACCCTGACCCCAGATTAAGAAGTTTTCCCCGAGAGGTTTTGCGAGAATTTTTCTTGTAACGGGAGGGCCGGGGAAACTTTCTTAATTATTTAAGGGAGGCCCTTTTCTCAAGAAATAGCCCGTTACATAATATTAAAAATGAAATAGTCACATTTCAAAATAAACAGTACGCTATTTTAAATGCAATTTTTAAGCATGGCGTCAATTCAGAATTTGGTCATTATACCAGCTTATTGCGAAAAGATAAAGTGTGGTATCTAGCTAACGATGGTGTTATTGATAAAGATGTTGAATGGCCTGACAAGGCAAGAGAAATTTATGTTATTTTTTTGCAAGAAATTCTTCAAAATAAGAATTTTGTTGCAACACTTCCAAATAATAAAGACAAATTATCTAATCATGGAGCTGGTACTACTCTCAAAGATTCCATTCCTTTGCAAACTTTTTCTGATAAAATAAAAAAAAAAAATTCTAATTCTAATTCTGATATTATGAATCCAAGTAAAAAATTTAAAAAATCTCAGGACTCAACGGTCGATCACATCTCTGTAAATGTTACACAAGCGAAAGTAAAACAGGCTAATCATCAATATTATCTCAGAAATAGAGAATACTTAATTTCAAAGCGAAAAGACTCTCTCCCAAGTAAGGAAGTTAAAAAAGAATACGACAAAAATTATGATGAAAAACATAAAGAGAATACATTAGAAAAAAATAAAAACTACCGTGAAAATAATCGAGAAAAAGTATCTAAAATCAAAGAAAATTATAGAAATCTCTATAAAGAACGAATATCTGAAGAAAACAGAATCTACTTTATTAATAATAAAGAAAAAATTTTATCTCAAAGAAAAAACTTATCAGAAGCGAAAATTAATGAAAAAGTCACAAATGCAAAAAATTCTACAGCCACCAAAATTTTGAAGAAGTCTATTATAACAATTAATCAAACTACGAAAAAGTTGATTCAAGAAAAAGAAAAGTTTGTGACCAATGTCATGGAAAAGTTAGATGATCCGTTTTCATTAGATCTAAGAATAGAGGCCGAAAAGCTTATAACAACTTGTATCTACGAAAGAGGTAGTCTTAAAAAACAGGCAGAAAATAGTCTTAAATCTTGTCAAGTATTGGTTGAATCAAAGTTGACTAACAAGGAGAGGTCACACCCTCCGGGTCACCGATCTTGACGAAACTTTGGGGATCGTTTTCTTATACCAAAAGATGAAGAAATCTACCAATCATCCCGTCTAAAGGGCCTTTTATACCTAGTTCCTACATAGCTTATATCGTATTTTTAGCTCTTTTTGGGTTTTTTTGCGAATTTTCAAAAAATTCCTGTTCGTAGCCTATTGCACTTACAAAATTCTGCAACCCCGCATTTTTTTTGTTTTTTCATCTTCTTTTGAGAAAAAATATTTTTAAATCTAATTTTGAAGAAATAGTCCATGTAAAATTAAGGTAATCAAAAGCATTTTTTTACTGTTTTTTTGGTTTTATGAACTTAAACTGTACGTCGTCAGCCTTATCAAAATTATGTCTAAAAATATTTTTTCTAAAAAATTCATAAAAAAATAAAGAAAATGCGGGGTTGCAGAATTCTGTAAGTGCAATAGGCTTTGAGCAGGAATTTTTTGAAAATTGGCACAAATAACCACAAAAGTCGCACTAAAGTGTTAAAAGTGTCAAAACAAGCTGATTTTCAAAAAATTCCTGCTCAAAGCCTATTGCACTTACAGAATTCTGCAGCCCCGCATTTTCTTTGTTTTTTTATGAATTTTTTAGAAAAAATATTTTTAGACATAATTTTGATAAGGCTGACGACGTACAGTTTAAGTTCATAAAACCAAAAAAACAGTAAAAAAATGCTTTTGATTACCTTGATTTTACATGGACTATTTCTTCAAAATTAGATTTAAAAATATTTTTTCTCAAAAGAGGATGAAAAAACAAAAAAAAATGCGGGGTTGCAGAATTTTGTAAGTGCAATAGGCTACGAACAGGAATTTTTTGAAAATTCGCAAAAAAACCCAAAAAGAGCTAAAAATACGATATAAGCTATGTAGGAACTAGGTATAAAAGGCCCATTAGACGGGATGATTGGTAGATTTCTTCATCTTTTGGTATAAGAAAACGATCCCCAAAGTTTCGTCAAGATCGGTGACCCGGAGGGTGTGACCTCTCCTTGTAAGTTAAGTAATGCGGACATTGTTGGTAACGAAATATATGCGCTCGCTACTTTATGTGGTCAATCATCTCATTGCTCCACCACAGAACCCTACTTTTTTGAAGCAGCTTACAATTTTTATGAAAATTCTTCAAATACGGGCATAAAATCAGAGGCTTTAATATTGAATGAAGTTGGACAAGCAATCAATGTTTTCCCAGAAAAAGAATCGAATTCAAAAACTGTCAATTGGCAGTGTAATGAATTTTGCAAAATTGTCGAAGCTTCAATTTTATTAGAGCTCAAAAATTTGTTTGTTGAAATAAATAATTTAGATTTTATAGATGCTACTAAGTATTTTAAAACTTACGATCAGTGTTCATCTGAAGTACGAGATCCAAATAAAAAAGGGCATCCTATCAATTGCTACATTCAGCCTCTACTATGTTCGTCCAAGCTTTTGAAATTGTCCATCTTATCGGCACACTTTCCATGACTTAGAACTTTAAAAAGACGTTTGTTTTCCACTAAAAAATTGTTAACTCAAATAAAATAAAGAAGTCTTAGATAAAGCTTTGTATCATGGTGACATTATCAAATTAAGACGTCTTGCCGAGGATATAAGTAAATTTTCTAAAAAATTTGGTTGTAAACATGATGAATCACTTTTTAAAGAAAAAGAGCTTCATGAAAAATTGGCTTCTGGAATCAAAGAATACCAAAAGATAAATTTAGATCCTCCAAAAACTCCTTGCGTGTCTTGTGAGAGACTTTTTTGCAAGCGAAATCTTAACTGTGTCAAGATCTTCTCCATTAATAAAGCAGCCAGCTTACTTGGAATAAATCTTGAAGATTTCAATTATTATGAGCGATTGAAAGAGTACCATAAAAATAATTTAACTGAGTTTGAAAATGGTTTTATTTGTCAATCTTGTGACACAAAATTAAGAGCAGGTGAGCTTCCATCGCTTTGTGTTTTGAATAATCTTTCTATTCAAAAAATTCCTGAAGTAATAAATTTATTGAACCACTTTGAAAAAATGTTGATTCAACGAGCTAAGGCTTTCCAAACTGTTGTTAAAATGAATCCAGTTATCAATAAGAATCTTCCGCATCACGTTAAATTGGATAAAGTCAAAGGTAGAACTTTTCATTTACCATTGCCATTGGAACAAACTTTAAAAAAAATTTGTCCTGACGAAGATCCAATTTACTTAAATCATGAATTATTTATTTAAGTTCGGAGTCATCCAACTAAAGAAAATATTATTTGGGAAAATAACGTTGACGTTAAGAAAATTTGGAACGCATTACATTGGTTGAAACAAAAGAACCCACTTTATTCTAGTATCATTATTCCTGACTCACCTGATGAACTTTTAGATAAAATTAAAGACTTAGAACTACAATATGAAGATATGTCAGAAGTAATTGAAGAAAATAAATTGGACAGTGATGGTGTAAATGCAGTTGATTTAAAAAATGTTCCTGCACTTTTAACACAAAAATCACAAACTGATCCATTTTATGAACATTACTCTATTTACCCTTTGCACACAAAAAAGTTTTATGATAGTGATACAAATCTATACCAAATGTTGCATGTTCAAGCTGCTCCACTTGGCAACCGAGAAAAAGATTTAGACCTCAAATGCTTTCCTGACCTTTTTCCTTATGGAATTAATGGTCAACACGATGAAAATAGGCCCGTTAGATTACGAGATTATGATTTTATTAGATCTAGGTTTATGTCCAGATATCCCCATTTCAGACTAAATATTCAATATCTATTTTATACAGTTTACGATACTTTTATAAGGCAAATAAATGCCGGGATTTTTAGTAAACTCAATATTGTGAATCCTCGATATAAGTATACAGCACAAAATTTGGTACAACAAATCGAAACTGAAAAATTAGAATCAAACTTAGAAACTGTGTTTGCAAGGTTACCCGGCACTGAAGCTTATTGGAGAAAGGTCAGAAACGAGTTGCGTTGCATGATGACAGAGTATGGACTAGTCACTTTCTTTATTACTCGAAGCCCTGGAGAGTGGATGTGGGCAGATTTGAAAGAGTACATTCTTGAAGTCAACGATTGGCCAGACACTGGAAAAAATGCTAGTGAGCTTTTGGCCACTGATCCAGTATCTGCATCAAGATTTATGAACAATAAATTTGAAGCTGTATTGGCTTACATAAATTCTTCAGCTCATCCTATTGGCGAAGTCGACCATTACTATTATTGTGTCGAATATCAAGGAAGAGGTTTGCCGCATTATCATATGTTATTTTGGATAAAAGGTGCTCCAATTTATGGTAAAGACTCCAATCAAGATATTAAAGAATTTATCCTCAAGTATATTACTTGTGAAAAACCAGATCCAGTGAACTCTCCCGATCTTAATCGGAAAGTCAATGCATACCAAGTTCACAAGTGTAATGATTATTGCATGCGAAGTAAAAAAACCAATCTTGGTACAAAGAAAGCTTGACGTTTTGGTTTTCCTCGACCACAATCTGATGAATTCGTTTTGAGAGATTTGTCTACAGCTATAGCTAACAAAAAAAAGTTAAAAAATAAAAAGACTAGGTTCTACGATTTGCCTCGTAAAAAAGATGAAATTTTTATTAATGACTATATGCCATCTCTTTTAATTATTTGGGAAGGTAATAACGATGCGCAATTTGTTAGTGAGTCTTCTTATCTACTTACAAGATATGTTTCTTCTTATGGGACCAAAGGAGAAAAAAGTAACGTTGACTTTGGTGATATAAAAGCCAACAATACTCTGTTAAGTCGTTTATGGTCTTTTGCTTTGCGTCTAGGCAATAATAGGGAATGAGGATCTATTGAAGGAGGTGACCGAAATTTGGGTCATCCCACTCATGGTTTTGATAAAGACACTGTATTTAAAACATTAAATACTGGAATATCAAGATCTAAAAAACTGTTACCATATAAAGAAATTAAAAACCTTCCCCTAGAATCTACTGACTTATATTGCGATAATTTTATTGACAATTACTACCCTTATCGACCAAAAGATTTGGAAGATATGAGTTTATATGAATTTGCTCAATGGTGGAATGGGAGCAAGATAAGACCAAAAAGAAAAGATTACTATGAAATTTTACCTGGAGTTTACTGCTTAAAAAGGGCAAAACCTTATTTGTTGATAACTTGGGATTATAATCCTATAAATAATCCTGAAGAATATTACCACTCATTACTTCTTCTATTTCAACCTTGGAGAAACGAAGATGAGTTGAAAAATAACGAGAACACTTATTTTGATGCATTTCGTAAAAAGCAGAATGAGTTATCTGCTGCAATGGAACATCATGATAAGTATCAACTCATCCAAGATGCTATTGATAATATGAACGAATTAGTTCAAAAGGCTCTTGAAATTGAACATGATGAAAACAAAGACTCGAGTCCCAACGATTATCCTGAAGGTTGTATTCCAATTGAAACCGAGAGAGCTATGAATGATTTCAAAGCATTTGCTGAAAAGGTTATCTTAAACGAAGAGGATCTTGAAAAACGAATCAGTACATTTAATGCAGATCAAGCTCGAGTGTTTACTAATATAACATCAGCTTTAACTGATGATCAAAAACCTTTAAGGATATTTGTAAGTGGTGACGGAGGCACTGGAAAAAGTTTTATAATTGAAAATTTAGTTTTGTTCAATAAAATTTAAAATAAGAAAGAAACAGCTGTAACTGCACCTACTGGAATAGCTGCATATAATATCAAAGGTTTAACCTTGCATCGGCTTTTGCAATTACCTGTTGAAAATGATGATCGGATTTTAGAGTATAAAGATTTGTCTGATGCAGCTATTAAACAAATTATACTAAGCTTAAAAAATGTCAATTTGTTAATTATTGACGAAATATCTATGGTTTCCAATCTCACATTAATGTTTATTCACTTAAGACTAACCGAAATATTCGATACTTTTGAAGATCCGGACGGTTATTTTGGAAAAATAAACATTGTTCTTTTTGGTGATTTATTACAACTTCCTCCTGTAGGGGGTAAATTTTCATTTGTACCATTAACGAGATCAGAAATAAATAAGCATGTCAAATCTATGCATGCATTCGATTTATGGAGTTTATTTGATTACGATGAATTAACCATCAACATGCGGCAAAAGAATGATAAACTTTACAGTGAAATACTTTCTAGAATTAGACTTGGTTCTGTTACGGATGAAGACATAAAAATTTTGCAAAATCGTCAAATTAGACTTTTATCAAATGATCCTTCCAAAAATGTTGATGAAATATGCGATCTCTTAGATAAGTTAGGTATGAACAGTGTTTGTTTACTTCCCACTAATGAAATGTGCAAAGTTATAAATGGCGCTATGCTTAAAAGAATCGATTCAGAAGAAATCTATCTTGTAGCAAATGATTCTTTCAAATGTAATAATGATAAATCACGTAAAAACATTGAAAAATTGTTAAAAAAAGATGAAAAAGATCAATGCGGCATCGACCGTAACATAACTCTTAAAAAAAGCGCAAAAGTTATGATAAGAAGAAATATTGATGTTTCAATTGGTCTAGCTAATGGAACGTTAAGTACGGCAACTGGTTTTTGTAAAGACCCAAAAACAGAAGAAGTTACCGGTGTTAAAATTAGATTAAATTCAGGCGTCGAACACACTTTGTTACGCATAGAGTGCAAATTTATGATATCAAAAAATGTATACGTTTCACGCCAACAGTTTCCAATTTGTGTATGTTATGCAATGACATTTCATAAAAGTCAAGGCATTAGTGTAGAAAGTGCTGTAGTTGATGCAGGAAATTTTGTATTCGCGCCTGGACAAACTTATGTTGGCTTCTCGCGTGTCACAGAGTTAAAAGGCTTACACATCATCAATTTTGATCCATCAAAAATTTTAGCTGAACCATCTGCTGTATGCGAATACAATAGATTCAGAAAAAAGTATCGACCAGAACTTGGAGTACTCGAGAGTGTTGATAAGAGTAACAATCCTTTACGTCTAAAGCCAAGATCTCGTGATGTGCGTTGGGCGTGTAATCAAAAAGTTGCAAATTTTGAAGATAAAAGTGTTCTAAACAACGTTTTAGAAAATATTTGGAGTATTAAAGGATTAAGAAATGATGATAGTAATTCCTTTATTAACGTTTGCTTACAAAGTTTATTTCATTCTGAGACGATCAGAAGAATATTGACTCTGCATAGTGGAGACGATTTCATAAAGAATATTTATAATCAATACATATCGAATACTTCTATTAATACTAAATCAGTTGCACAATACTTTTTACAGAAAACCCTCCAAGAAATTAATCAAGATCCTAGTGAAGTTTTAATTAATATTTTTAAAAAATCAGTACTTTCAAAAAATCATATTCATCAACTGAGTTCAATTGTAATGTGTTCTATGTGTGATAAGCCAATAAATTCCGAAGAATCAAGTTGTATCTTATCACTTCAATTACCAGCTTCAACCGAAAATTTACCTTGTGTATACGGTCTTCAAGAATTAGTAGACTATAATATAGAAAGTTTTAGAGATATTGACGGCCATTGCTTCGAAAATCACAAGTGCAAAAGACGTCAGAAAAATGACATAATAGTTAATGGCCCTTTATTAATAATTAAGTTATCTATTTTTGATACATGTTCAAGCAAAAAAATTAACATTAAAATTAATAACGGGCCTAAATCAATTATAAACATAAAAAATCATCACTATAGAGTGATGAGTTGTATAATTGTAAATAAACGTAATAAAACGGAAAATTTTTACACTAACATTTTACGACAGGGTAACAAAAAATGGTATAAAGTTGACGGTCTGTACATAAATCAAATAAATTGGCCAAGAGGTTCTAAAGATGCTTTTTTATTTTTCTTAGAAAGAATTTAATTATGAAATCTAAAAACTATTTTTATTTTCTATATAATTTTACTTATAAAATAAATGTTAACCAACTATAGATTAAAAATATAAAGCAAAGATGTTAGTTTCATCAATTCGATTGTTTCTAATCTCTTTGAATTTTCTTACCTAGTGGAATTATTCTTTCAACTATTTTGTAAACTTTTCCTAATTTATAATTTAATAAAATTAAAAAAAAAAAAAAAATTTTTAAGGAATTTTAAAAAAATCTATATAAATTGAAATTGATACTAACTTACTACTGAATTATAGTTCTTATATTTTATTTTGATTCTATGATTAAAGAAATATTCAGTGTTTCTACTGTTAAATGAAATCGAGGAGACTTTTTTTATCTCAATACCGGAAATGTTGAGAGCCTTTAGGTCCATTTCTACCTCTTGGGCCGTGTAATCTCCCTGGATGCCTTTCAAGACGAAGTTCTTTGATTTTTCCTCCTTCGGAGTAGACGTGTAGTACTGGACTTCATTCTCAGTGAGGAGTTTTTTAACATAATTAAAGGCCTCGATGCCGGTGCTGAAGACCGTTAGTTTGCCTACCTCGGTCTGCCTGAAGTAAAATTCATCCTTCTTCAGTTTATCGCCAACAATCGTGATCAGCTGTTTGGGATTTAGTCCAGTGGTGTAGAGGGGGGGGGCGGGTGACCTCGCTTGCTGCTCGGCCCCATCGGTGGGCCGTTAGTGGCGCCATCTTCGTTGCTTGAAGTCGCGGTAGAATTACTAGGTGCATTGTTTCGCTGCCTAGGCGGTGCACGCGGGTTGATGCCTTGCGCGCCATTTTTTCTTGGCTTCTGTGCGGTCGCTTGTAGAGGGTGCTCGAAGGTTACCTCTTGAGACGCGCCTGCGAGAGGCGAGAATTTGTTGATCACTGGGAACTGCCACAGGTCTCCAAGGGGGGGGGGGGGCGGGTTCCTCATGGGTCTTTTCGGGATTTCCCATATCTGATCGACGTTTGCCGTGTTCGGGTGGTCTAGAGGATCATCGGGGCGGGTCCTCTTCAAGGACAGGTTGGGCATAACTGGGGACATGGTTTTCTTCCCAAAGTCCTTCTTGGCTTGCCTAAATAGCTTCTCGACCGAGGAGGCGTTGACATTGCCTCTCTTAGAAGCCGCTAGTCTGGATGACTGCGATAAAAAATTAACAAAATCTTTGCCAGGCGGCTGAGGAAGAGGAGGCTGCCTGGTTGTAGATGAGGTGGTCGTCGTCGGAAGGTTAGCCTGGGCGGGGGTTTCTTCCGTCTCCATGCACGTTGACGCCTGGGACATCGTTTTGAGGTTATGTGGCACGCGTGCCTGAGCAAAAAAGCAAGATTCCTGGCAGGCGGCTGATGCCGCTGCCTTCTCGAGGAGGCTTTCACCGGCACTAGGCCGGTGACACGACACAAGTTTCGCTGTTAAGGAATCCACGGATCACTAGCTTTATTTATTTCGGTGCACGAGGTGAGCGATGCGGAGCGGGGAAAACGCGTGCGCACGCTGTGGCTGCTCGAGCGCTACTCGTCGGGAATCGATCCCGGGTCTCCGGCGTGGGAGTCTAACACCTAACCCACTCGACGACATACCCCCTATTGTGCTAAAACACATCCCGGATAGTATAGTACGCGACTACACGACAATATTCAATAACTGCCTCAACAACCGATTCTACCCTGAATCGTACAAGAGAGCGAAAATCATACCTATCCTGAAGAAGGGTAAACCAAGCACCGAACCGTCGAGCTTCAGGCCGATCAGCCTCACTCCTGCTTTCTCACCCCTGCTCACTTACCAGTAATTGGGTTACAAGCAACAGGGTTCGTGGGGGAGAAAACGGTTAAATTGAAAAAACAAATTTTTGCCCCTATTCAATTAGGACCAGTTGTATGGGATGGAGTTTTGATTATAATACCCAAATTAATACGCTCTTGTATAATCGGGCGGGATATTATTCGCGATTTTGATTTTAAGATTAATATTGGTAAAAATTGTTTAAATTTTGAAGGCACTAATATCGATTTTGTGAAAAAAGAATTAATAAATAAAGTCAATATCGTTGCATGTATTCAGAAAGATGATTTTGAACCGAAAGTACATTCTAAAGCGCGTATCTTGGATTCGGAAATCTGGGATAAAATAAGTCCAATTAATGAATTAGAATATAGTGATAAAATTAAATTATTTCAATTATTAGATAAATACCGGGATATTTTTAGCGATAAGCCCGGGCTTTTTAAAGATTTCATTTATAAATTTGAGGTTAAGGATACGTCTTCGTATTTAAAAAAATCTTATCCGATCCCGTTACAACATAGGGAATTAGTAGCCAAGGAGATAAAAAGGATGTTAGACCTTGAAGTTATAGAACGATGTCAGAGCCCGTACATTAATCCCTTGGTGGCGGTCATAAAAAAGGATGGGAGTTTAAGGTTATACTTGGATGCAAGGGAATTAAATGAGCGGTTAGTCGAAGATTTTGATAATCCGGTAGGTATTGAGGAAGCGTTATCGCGATTAGGCGGGGCTCGTGTACTCACTTCAATCGATCTAACAGCGGCGTTTTGGCAGTGTGAATTAGAAGAAAGTTCGCGAAAATTCACAGCTTTTCCGTAGCAGGGAAAAACGTACTGTTTTAAGCGAGTACCTTTTGGTACTAAAGTATCCATGGCCGCGTTAACCAGAGCTGCTGAGTCTATTTTAGAGGGGTTTGATTTCGTAATTGATTTCGTAGATGATTGGCTACAATTTTCAAAGAATATTGAAGAACATTTCCGACATCTCGAAAAACTTTTTGAGCGAATTTTAGAAAAAGGGGTAACTGTGAAATTTTCAAAGGTAGAGCTTTTCCGAAAGCAGATGAAATTTTTAGGGCATATCCTAACCCCAGAGAGAATTGTGATTGACCCAGATAAGGTCCAAGGGATTCACGATTTCACTCAACCTAGAAACGTTAAACAAGTAAGGGCATTTTTAGGGTTATTAAATTTTTGTGCTAAATTTACAGATAGAATAGCCTACGAGGCTGCCCCACTTTTTGATTTATTGAAATCATATATAAAATGGCAATGGACCGAGCAACATCAGCTAGCCTTGGACAAAACCAAAAAGCTGTTCTGCGAGGAAGCTTGCTTGTACGACCCTGTGAAGGATAGAGAATTCGTTTTATATACAGATAGTTCAGATCGGGGAATAGGGTGTTTATTAGCTCAATATGATGAATTGGGCAAGCTTAAAATTGTGTCCTGTGCTAGTAAGACTTTGATTCTAGTTGAACAACAATATTTTACAACCGAGAAAGAATTAAACGCAATTAAGTGGGCGTTAATGGAGAATAGAACTTACGTGTTGGGGGCTAAAATCACGGTCAAGTGTGACCATAAGAGCTTAAAATTTCTTTTTACATGTCAGCATGTAACAGGGCGTTTGTATAGATGGGCATTAGCTATTAGTGATTTTGGGGTAGAAATCTCATATATAAAAGGGTCGGATTATGGAATAGCGGACTTACTATCGCGTATGGGGCATCCTGAAGTAGACAGGGGAACCAATGCTTTGGTGGCAGCCGCGTTTTTAAAAGAACCGAATGCTACGATTAAAAATTTGTTAAAAAATTTCAAGGAATCTCAAAGGGGAGATGAGGAGTTGGGCTTGGTTGTTGAGAGGTTAGAAAGGGATGAAAAGGTCCCAGTTTTTGAAATAATTGGGGGGTTGGTGTGTAAAACTCAACCAAACCTCAATCCTAAAATTGTCTTGCCTAAGTCCATTGTAAAGGATTTTGTGAAGGCCACTCACGAAATTTATAGCCACCCGGGGGCTAAGAAAATGGTGAGACTACTATGTCCGGATTTTTACCACCCGCATTTTAAGAAAATTATTTCGGGTTTCGTTAGATGCTGCGATTCCTGTCAAAGGAATAAAGCATATACTTAGAGTACCGCTGCAGAGTCAAGACCTATTTTACCAACTACGATAAACGAATTAACCTCCATAGATTTCATGGGAATGTTACCTATGTCCAGAGGGGGTTGTAGATACATTTTGGCGGTGCATGACGCGTTCTCTAAGATTGTTAAGCTATATCCATTGAAAAAAGCAACCACCCAGATAGTAATTAAGAAAATTTTCGATAATTACATCCCCACTCATGGGAAAATGAGTAAAATCATGTCTGACCATGGATCCCAATTTAACACCCCAGTTTGGGTAAAGAGGGTGGAGGGTGAGGGTATTCAGGTTGTTTTCTCCAGTATTCGGCATCCGCAAAGTAACATGGTGGAGAGGGTGAATAAAGAAATAGGACGCTATATGCGCACTCTAACCTCCCATAATCATAAGAATTGGGCTTCCTTTATTGACCAAATCGAACTATGTTTGAATGAGGTACCGCACGGAGTCACCGGGCTTACGCCTAAGGAACTCCACTTTAATACAGAGCCTTTACGCCCTTGGGCAAAATTAATTCCTGAAGGGAGGGTTCGGAAGCTAACTCATGGGGAGAAAATAAAATAAGCAGGTGAAAGAATGAAGATCGGGAAAGCGCGTGCGGGAAAATATAACGCTAGTTGACAGCTAGTTGTTTACAACCCTGCAGATAAGGTGCTAGTGAAAGCGTGTTATGTTTCTAAGGCTTATGACGCCACTATAGCTAAATTACTACCACTTTTCAATGGCCCATATACAATAGCGGAAAGACATCAGGGGTGTACATATAAGCTCACCGATAAGGAGGGTAAACCAATAAAAGAGATTTTCCACAGCACTGCATTACGACCAAATAATGAGGCACCAACGGCAGAAACAACGGGCAGCTAAACAATAAGTAGAGGAGGACACAACAACAAAGTGGTACGTCAAAGCAACTACAACAACACCAACACCAAGAACAAACAAAAAAAGGGAAAGGCAACGGTTGGATGGAAAAATTAGAAAACTAGAGCAACAAATCAACAGCCTAAAAACGGAGCACGAACAGAAACAACAAAACAAACAACAACGACAACAACAACGAGAAGGCAGATTGAAGCAGCTCATGCATGGGTCGATAACCACCCATAGTCAGGTACACGAGTACCGGAAGACGCAAGCATGGTGGCGAAGCTTGTCCCAGGACCAGAAGGGCGAGTGGACGAAACTCCAGGCCAGCAACATCATGGGCGCCGAAGGAGAGTGGAAGACTCTGAAGGACCTTCAAGCTGAGGTTACGGCCCAAAAGATCCGGGAACGTTTTCGTGACCGGATCAAGAAAAGAGTCATCCCCCTTCAGGATCCGCGTTTGGTTAGGAGAGCCGAACGAGAACCAGATCCTGAAGCGTGGAAAAAGGACTGGCTCGAAATCATGCCTTCTGAGCACGAGACTGCTTGGGTCGCTGAGGTCGAGGCCACAATTTAGCAGCGTGCTCAGGAAAAGGCTGAGCAAGCCCTAATCAAGAGGCGAGCCCAACACGACGAGGTGATGCGGGCCAGACTCCAGCAGAAGGAGAAGTCTCAGCTGGTCAAGCAGCAGAGATACCAGGCTATGGTTATTGGTCATTGGCTGAAAGGGCACAGAGGGGTCCGTTTCCAGGACCAGGTCACCATCGCCCAAACCTGCCTCGCCGACCAGGGGTATCCATCAGTGCGGCGAGAAAGTGTTGAAACAGTGAAGTGTTTTTTTTTATTTAGGACAGTGAAAAAAAAAAATAGAAAAAGACTTTTGAAAAAAAAAACCATTGTTAATATTGTTACCTTTTTATTTATAATTTTTATTAGTTAACTTTTTTTTTGTATTATTATTCTTATTATTATTTTTTTTCTTTTCTTATTAAGAAATTATGTATTTTTTTTTTAGGAGACAGTGAGCAATAATTTTCCTTGTTTTTAAGAACTTTTTAATTTTTTTCTTAAGCTAAAAATTTAAAAGTCAGAAGGGGGCTATGCAAGGGTACGGCTCCTGCACGCCGTCTTCTTGCCAAATACCGCAAGCAACCCCTGCGACTCGGCAAAACTTCTCTTGGATAAGGGCTCGAGGCCACTCGCGTGCATCGCTGAGCCGTCGTAGGGGAAGCTGAGAAATTATCGGTGCGCGGGCACCCGATACCCCTCCAGGTAACTAGAAGCGCGAGACCTCCCCTGGAGTGCCGAAATTCGCGACGCGCACGCCTAGCGCATCCCCCACTTAGGGCCGTATAGGTCAGGAGCGCACGGTCCAGAGGGCCGGTCGCGCCGGGCCTATAAAAGGTCAAACCGAGCGCTTGGAGAGCACTTGATTCTTGTCTTTCAAAAACGCTACATCCAAAATCTCAAATTATTACTTTTGGTCGCGCCTCGTGCATTTTTTTAAATTCTCTAGTATAGAGAGAATATCGCCGCGAACGGTGTTCGATTTTATTCAGCAGGCTTCCGAGCTGAATAAAAGTTTAAAATATTTTTACGTGCAGTTACCTCGTGGTTTTTTTTTCTCAATTAAAGTGACAGTGATTTTATTTTACGCTTTCGGTCTAAATTTTCACAATCATCGTCCGTAATTATTCCTGTAGACTGTTTAGTCGATTCCTGGCTCGACTGCCACGTAAGTACCCTCCTATTATCGGTGAGCACTCACCTCAAGGGCTCACCCACTAAACTCAATTAGCAGTGAATTATTCACGTAGCGAACGGGTGGGTTCCTAGAACCTAGTGGAGCCAAGCCCGAGTAGTGACAATCTGAGGAAAACTCGGTAACTAGCGGCCAAGGTCAAACACTTGATGCAGCAAAAGCGGATGGTCCTAGACCTCCTCTGTCACTGCGGACTCATCTATGTCTATGCGCCTGATGTATACGCGTTATTCTTGGGTTATAAAAGAATATTGTGAATAAAAATCCGAAGCCAATCAAAATAATCTCTCTTTATCTTAATATCTTATTTTCCCGATTTCCTGGGGTGATCGCGAAAGTAGGGTTATTCTATAGAAAGTATGTACATAGCTCACTGTCTCATTAATTATTAGTTTCGTTATTCATGAGAAGCTGTAAAATAATTTATTACTGTGCGAATTTATCATAAAGAAAATCTCAGTGAGATTAATGATTTGTACCTTTTTTCTTTTGAAGTTTATATTAAAGTGCGAGTAAAAAAAAAAAAAAAAAAAAATGATTTTTTTTTGGATTATTTATTATCCTTATAACTGACTCCATAAATATTCCTAATTTATTTATCAATTATCAGTAACAATATGATTAACCAGACTGTTTGAACGCTGGAATTTTATGTTAAGATTGCTTATTAATAAAATTTCTGTCTCGTATTATTTTCACAAGAATAAACCAGTATACTCTCATAATTATAATTTTTTTTTAGGCAGATTCTTTTCTTGCCAATTATCTCTCATAAAGATTGGACGTTTCATTAATTATTAATTCAATTTATAAATTTTTTTTTTTTGTACATTAGATTTCGTTCAACACGAAAGAAAAGCGTGCTATTTTCGATAAACCAAAATTAGCATACGCTTTCGGTACATTCGACCGTTCGCGCGCCGCGAGCGAAGACCGATTTAAACGGGTCTACTTTCAGACTGAATTTTACAGTCATTTTTCTCTCCATGTAGCTTTCAACTCTGGCTCCTGCGATAGCAGGTTCTTACTCTAAACCGAGGATATACAGGATCGTACCATTTGGCGATGAGGCCCCGCGTACAGCACGCGGTGCTACATCGCTTAACTTAGAGATGCAAGCATTGCAATTGGCAAAATTTGCTATGTCCCATACTTACTCCCATGGCTCGATGGCCAGCTCGCTGTCGGTATACAGAGCAAGCACCGCCGTCGCAGAATAGAACCATGAGCCATCGCTAAGTTTATCGATGGAGCATCGTATACTCATGTTTAATTATTTAAGTATGTCATTTTATTTTTTATTTTTTCCAATGTTTTATTGTAAATATTTTGACAGCAACGCATTTCTTCATTTTTTTTTTTATATAATAAACAAAATAATTAGAATCTAACCTCGGATGGTAATTAAAAAATGATCGTCGTGCAATTGACTCGCATATTTTTCTAAGATGTCCCAACTGCTCATTCCATTATATTTTACAACTTCCCAATTTTTTTCTAGAAGTTTTTCATTTAAAATAGAATTTGTTTTTTTTTCTTTTTGAACTGTTTTTAACATTTTCTATGTGTAATATTGCAGAGTAGTTTAATATTTTATCTGAAATTAAAAAAGAATTTATAGTAATTATTATAATCACCACCCTGTTAGAATTGCAAATACAAAAAATGGCTCCAGCTATTAATAATTATTTTATTTCACTGTGAATTTTCACTTTGAAATAAAATAATTCAAAAACATATTTCACTTTTAATTCAATCCATGAAGAGCATATTTGAATTGGTTAAAAAATTTTTATAACATATAAAACATCGTATTGAACGTGGTGATTCTCGTTGCATATAATTTGATAGTAATTTTTAAAATGTTATAATTTGCGGTGCAATGTGTGTGCTACGGGGAGATCGGGAGCTTGACCACAAGCTCCCGGCATTCTCTCTCTCGTCAGCTCTCGTGGCGATTGGCCGGAGCTAAGCCCGAGCGTGCAGCGAAACGAGGAAAGAGACGGCGGGGAGCCTGATTCCCCTCCCCTCCCCTGCTCAGCTGAGTGGCGCTGGCGGTGACCGCCAGCGACCGAGCCTCATGAGGCAGTCTTTGTCTACCCGCCTAGAGTGTAGCCGGGCATTCTCGCCTCGAAAATACGCGTCATATACTTTTCTACTAGAGATTATGCTGTAGAGCCGTAATTTGGCTAACCGTTCCGGACATGGGTGTGAAGATCATCGGGGATCGGCGGCCACATCGAGATCGAGGATCGCCGATCACGAGGAGACAGCCTTCCTCCCAGCGGACCACGCCGTGAGCCAGTCAAAGGACGCCGTGAGCTACCGAGCAAGCATCTGACTGCAAGGTACTGCCGAATAAGAATAGATTCGTTTAATTCCCGGTGCTCCCTCTGCGTGCGGTGTGCAAGGCCCGGATCAGCGGATCCGGCCGGTGTGTGGCCTACGGTCTTGCGTTTCTTGGGCCTCGCATCGGCATTTGTCGACCCGCCCGTGTAGGCGTTTTGAATAAATTAGTTTAACTTGACATATTCTCTTCTTTCATTTAAATTGTATGGTATTTTACCTCTCTCTCCTTAAATATTTTTCTCTCTTTCCTGTGTTTTTCTCTCTCTTTTTTCTTTAGGGCGCAGCCTAGCAGGGCTGATTCTCCGCGACGAGTCACGGTAGAGGACGGCGAGACAGCAGCCAGCGGTGGAGCAGTGAAGCAGGCCCTTCGCGGGTAGTTTTCCGGCTCCACCTATTGTTATTTTTCTTTTTGTTCGAGCTAGCCGGGACGGGAATCAGGGCGCGTCGAAATACTGGCCCGTTCCCGAGTGTAGATTTTCCCTTTTATTTTTAGGTTCTTGGGCGTTGGCCGATGGGACCTCGGGGCTGGCTCTGCGTGGCCTTGTCCCCCAGGTACACCGTTGCATGGCGCTGCCAACGTGTGGGCACGGAGAACCACTGCTGCCGCTGCTGCTGGTCGTGTAGCGTGATCACGACATTTCAAGTTTGTTTATATTGTTGACCTTGTTGGTTTGTTGTGATTATAACTTGGAATCTCGTGATTTATTCGTGTGTGTGAGAGAGAGCGAAGGAGTGTTGAGTGAAATTTTCTTCGCCGAATTTAGAGCATAAATTCAAATTTATTTTATTATAAACACCGTGCTTGGTAAGCCGTGGCCTTGAGGCTTGAGTTTCATTCGGCTGTTTCGTGCAGTTATACTATTTAGCCGCCTCAGCTCAGTCATATTACACCGATCGTTTGTTTGTGAATTGGGGAATTTGACTGAGTTGAGAGGCTTGTTGGTCGACAAGCACGGGTGTTCCCGACTATGGGCTTAGTTAGGGGGAGCCAGTGGCAATAATTTGAATTTAGTCTCCTGTGGAGCACCGGTTTAGAGTAAATTTATTTTACTGTTATCACCAAGAGTTCTAAACATTATTATTATTGAAATTATTTGCGTTTATCTAGGAGCCAAATTTGCCCTATCTGCCCGGCCCAAAGTGCCCCTGGGAATTTTCCTTGGTGGAATTTTTCCGTTTAGCATTATTATTTTTTCTGTATTTTTTTTTACCAGTTTTGTGGTTGTTCCTCTTTTCTCTTCTTTCTTCTCCTTAACCTTCGCGCTCGGAATTTTTATGTACCACGATGGCGGACTACAGAGAGGATGGCCTGCTGGCGGAAGAGATTGCCGCGCGGTTGGCGCTCCGTGAAGTCTTGAGGCAGTCTAAGGACGCCCGCGACCTTCATTCGGTAATTAACCGTCTAGAGCCCCAACAGCTGATCGAGAGCCTCGACAAAGAGGGACTCAATACCTCGGGGACCCAAGGAATATTACGGGACTGGTTACTGCGGTACAGCATCATGCAGGCTGAACAAAAGCTTATCGTCCCTTGGGACCCTCAGGTAGACGAGCGAGGGGAGCAAGCGTCAGCAACCACGGCTGGCTTGAATCTAGAATCTTCGAGGGAGGAGCAACCCGCGCTGGACGCACCCAATCCCAGACCAAGACGCAGGCCCAGGAAGGTCCAAAACCGAAAGTCAACGGGGAAGACGGACTCGACAACGGACACGAATTCCTCTTGGACCCGTCCAGGGCTCCGGAAGAAAACTCGGAAAGCTCAGCTGGTCGTCAGAAGTGCAAAGCGGGTGATTCGCAGCTCTAAAGCCTTGGCTGCCAGATCGGTCAACGTTGAGACCCCTGGGACGAGCCGGGTAAACCCCACACAGGAGAGGCCCTTCGGCTCGTCGCTCCCAATTAAGGCACCGTCGCTCGTGGACGTGGTGTCAGTGGCCCTGACCTTAACCTCGACGACGAGCACCACGGCGGGGAGCGTCTCGACGAATCCCTTCTACTCGGGGACGTGCACTACAGGTTGTCACACCCCCGGAATGTCACCGTCGGTTTCAAGCTCTAGCGTGACCCCCTTTGGACCCGGGGAGATGCTGGGAAGCATCGAGACGAATTATGTTGCGAATTATCGTAACTTAATATACCAGATGCCCCGACTCCACTTGGGTAACATGTTTGACTTATTGGGCCCCGAAATACTTAACGCGTGGGGCGGAGTACAAATGCCAGGACACGCAGTCGGTTCAGAGCAAACACCCGGACCGAGTGGCCCCCAAAAAGTGAACACCGGTAGGTTAGCGGTCCCAATTATTAACACGCCTCGGATCAGATCAGAATAGGAGCCCAGTAGCCCTTCAGATTCTGACTCGGTTAGCTCGGAGGAGTCCAGCTCAGAGAGGGACCCCTACCAACCTACACCCGAAGCGGGAGCTGTCTATCGTCAGCTGGGGCGTAGCTTCCAGGAAGGTCCGGCGCGTTCTCCCCAGAGAGGCTCTCGGGGTGACGCGACACATAATCCTCCGGGGTTTAGATCTTCGGGGCTTAGCCCACGGACCCAGAGAGCGGGCGCTGCTTCATCAGAGAGTGATAGCGAGCAAAGCGGGCCGGGCCCTAAAACCCGCGGGTACCCCGCGAGGCAAATGAAGGCCCCACGCCGCACGTCAACCTTGGAGCCGGAGTGGCATTTGGCTGATCTGAAAAGTGCATGGACTGGACCCAGGAAGCCCAGCCGTAAACTCAAAGTGCGTGATGCCGACGACGGCCCACCGTGCCGTAAATCGGACCTACGAGGGAGTTCCCGACATTCTGGTAGCTCAGAGGAGCGACCTCGGACGTTTCGTCGTAGACGGATTCCGGAATCATCCACCGAATCTGGGTCAGACAGCAGTACTGGGAGTACCAGTAGTAGCAGGATGAAGAGCCCAGGCCCACGAGACCGTCACAACCAGAGCAAGGTTCTGCGGGACCTTAAAGCCTGGGACATGAAATTTAGTGGCGGGGATAAAGATGACCCCGATGAATTTCTGAGGCGTTTGAAGGACTTCCTAGATGCCACTCAGTGGACGGGCCGGGAAATTATGTGCGCCTTGCCGAGCATATTATCCCGGTCGGCTTGCTCATGGTACCGACGGCGCGGCCGGAAGATAAGGTCGTGACCCAAAGAAAAAGGGAGAAAATTGAGCCATTTGTCGACAAATTCAGAATGATTGTCAACAAGTTCCAGGACCCACCGTCCCGAAAACAACAACTGAAGATGGCCTATAAGAACCTGGAAGCCGGGTACAGGCTATACATCGGCTCGAGGCTCTTGAGATCGTACAGTGACCTAATTAGATTAGGTCGCGAGTACGAACGAATAAAGGATCTAAACAGTCAATGGGTCCAGCCGCCTCCCAAGGACAAATCACGAGTCCCCATGGCTGCTTGGGTGGGGGCCACGAAAGTCCAGAAGGTGGCCTTGGTGCAGGAGTCCCACCGCGATGAGCAGGGGTCCCAGGATGAAGTCCCAGAACCAGGTGAGAAAGCCGAGCCCAGGAAAGACAAAAGACTGCCAAAACCTGGTTCGAATAAAAGTGAGCTGGAGCAGCCGCGGGCAAAATCCAAGAGTAAGATCGACCAGGACACAGGGCCAACGCCACAGGTAGCAGCCATTGGCCAGGGCCCGCCAGGTCGTAATCAGGGCAGAGGCCCTCCACCCAACCAGGCCAAGCAAGCTTCGGCTAGTCAACCGATCCGTACACCAGGCTTGGCCGGGGAGGTGACGCCGTTGATCCGGACGTCTGTTATAACTGCAGGGAGCCGGGTCATAAAATAACCAACTGCCCGACGATCGTCTGCTACTCGTGTCGCAACACAGGCCATTTGGCGCCTCAGTTTCTGGATCGGAAGGCTAAGGTGTCCTGCCAAGGATGCAACGCGGTCGCAGTTACGGTCAGGAACTGTCCTAATTGTGCCTGAATTTGGGGAAATGCAAACGGAGGGGGTTTGAACGGTCCCAACGCCCTGTGCTAGAATAGTTAGAGACCACCCAGCTCAAAGCCTCGAGCCCTACATGGCCCCAGAAGAAAGCCAGAAGCCAGGAAGGCCTCGTAATTCAAGCAGTAAACGAATGCGAGGAAGAGCAAACACTAAGCGACTCAGATCTATGGGATCCGGTGACAAAGACCTCAGCCAACCCGGAGATCGACGCGGATCGTGGGAAAACTCAGCTAAAGACTGAGTAAGAGAACCATGAGCAAGTCTTCGAAGCAGTGGAACGGTACATGAGAGAGTCCGGATGGTGCATGGGAGAAGCCGACGGTAAAGGCCCTGACGCAACTGCTAGCCCGGAGGCCCTAGGAAATACTTGGAAGAGTTGGGAAGCGGATAATGATGACCTCAAGGTTGACGGGCACATACTTATCCAAGACAATGTCATCGAGATGGTCGCGGCAGTCAAAGAGGACAACCGCTTCTACATTCCCATGATTGTCGGTCGTCAGAAGTACAACGCTTTATTCGACTCTGGGGCAATGCTTTCCTTGGTAGGCCCACGGAATATTGAGAATAATGTAAAGCGGTTAAAGCCCACGGATACGCTGATCTGGTCGGTCATAGGTGAAGTCAAAAGCCTGAGGGGCGTGTTGACGGTCCAGTTGGATGTGTGTAGGAATAACAGGCCGTTTCAACTCAAAGCCTACGATGGCCTGGAACACGACGCAGTCCTGGGTATGGACTTCTGCCGAGAGTTTGGGGTCGAAGTACAGTTCGACATTGGCTGGTGGCGTGTCAAGGGTGGGCCTTGGCAAGGTTTCCTGAGCCAGCAGAACAAATTCGAGAACCCTGTGGTGATTGTGGAGTGCGCCGGGATCAGCGAGCTCACGGACGACGAACGGGCCCAACTCGAGGAGCTGGTCACCCGACTACTGCCTGAGCCCGCAGACGAGCTGAAAGCGACGACTTTTGCAGAGCATGTCATTGAGGTCATCGACTGTGAGCCCATTCGGCTGCCGACACGGCGTATGTCTCCTTGAATGAATGACATTATGATCGAGGAGTTCAACAAGATGTTGAAGGCAGGGATTATTGAGAAGTCCCAAAGCGCATGGTGTAGTGCCCCGGTCCTTGTCCGCAAGGACGACGGGTCCCATTGGTTTTGTGTCGACTTCGGGGAGGTCAACAAAGTAACCAAGAAGGTTGCCTTCCCACTCCCGGACATGGACTCCATCCTGGATCAACTCCGGGATGCCCAGTATCGACCAAATTCGACCTGAAGCAGGCTTACTTCCAGATCCCGATGGCGGAAAACAGTAAGCAGTATACGGCATTTGCGGTCAAGGACTATGGACTGTTCCAGTTTTTAAGGATGCCCTTTGGGCTTACAAATGCCCCGGCCACCTTCCAGAAGCTGATCAATGAGCTTTTTCCCCCGTGGTTTGCCCCGTTCGTCTTTCGGTACTTGGACGACATCATCATTGTGACAGCCACCTTCTTGGCCCATTTGCACTGAGTACACATGGTCCTGAAGCGCCTAGCGGAGGCTGACCTGACGGTCAATTGGAGCAAGTGTGAATTTGGCTGTTCTCAGATACCGTATCTTGGGTTCCTTCTGGACAAAAATGGCCTCAAGCCTAACCCCGAACGAACCCGGGCTGTGCTAGAGTTTCCCACACCGACCTCGGTCACGAAGCTTCGCAGTTTCCTCGCCAAGGTCAGCTGGTACTCACGCTTCATCGAGCACGAATCTGAGAAGAAGTTGCCCCTCCTGAGACTGTTGCGGAAAAATCAAAAATGGGAGTGGGGTCCCGAACAAAACGAAGCTTTCCTCGCGTTAAAGGAAGCTCTAACGTCAGCCCCGGTCCTAGCCCAGCCTGATTTTACCCTTCGTCCTACAGGCCGACGCTAGCGTGGGAGCCCTCGGGGCTGCTCTCACAAAAGAGTTTTGGGATGGCGAGCACCCCATTATTTTCATGAGTAAAACCCTGTCCGATACCCAGCGACGCTACTCCGTCTCGGAGCGAGAGTATTTGGCCATCAAATGGGCAGTGCTGAAATTGAGGCCCTACGTCGAGGGGTACGAATTCAAGGTGATCACCGATCACCGTGCCCTCAAGTGGATAGCCAACCTGAAGGAAGACACGGGCCGCCTGGCTGCTGGAGGTTGAAACTCTCCCAGTTCAACTTTAAAATCGAGTACCGCAAGGGCGCCCTCAACCGCGTCGCCGATGCCCTCTCGCGAATGTACGAAGATGAGCCTGCGGAAATCGCGAGCTTCGAGACGATCGAAGACCCGTGGTATCTCGAGAAGCGTCGGTTGGTCCTCGAAGATCCCAGGAAGTATCCTGATTGGTGCGTCGTGGACGAAATGCTGTACCGCCACCGTAAGGACCCTCTTTTGGACCCGTCGACCAACGGGGAGGAGGGCTGGAGGCTGGTTGTCCCTGAAGAGTACCGGAACGAGGCGCTTTGTGACGCGCACGTCCACCCGTACTCCAGACACTTTGGAGTCGAGAAAACCTATGACCGGGTGATCCGTGAGTACTACTGGCCCGGAGTGTATGCCGAGACCCGGCGTTTCGTTCTGAGCTATTTGGAATGTCAGAAGTACAAGACCCCGACTTCGGGTCCACAAGGCCTTATGAGCAAGAAGGTGGTCGAGCGACCGTGGTCCGTGGTTTCCGTGGACCTGATGTAGTTTCCCCCAAGTAAGAATCAGTTTCGTTACCTGGTGGTTTTCGTAGACTCGTTCACCAAGTGGGTGGAGTTAAAACCTCTACGGAAATCCACCGGGAAAAACATAGCCCTGGCCCTCGAGGACCTTATACTGTTTCGGTGGGAAGCCCCGGATTATGTCCTCACTGACAATGGGACAGAATTCGTTAACAAGGACCTTATGGGCCTTCTCGAGGAGTATGGGATCAAACATACGACCATACCCCCTTACCATGCCCAGACAAACCCCGTGGAGAGGAGCAATAAGACGCTCAAGACCATGATCTCAATTTTCGTGAAACTCGACCACCGGTTGTGGGACGTTCACCTTGCCGAATTCCGGCATGCCATCAACACCGCTTGCCAGTCCTCTACAGGAGTCTCGCCCGCCTTCCTGAATTATGGCAGACACCCCCGCCCGGTCAAAAGCCTACGGTGGAAGGTGGAGGCCCCGAGAACTCTGTTAAAACTGAGCCCTGAAGTCTGGTTGGATCGCGTAAAGCGGTTGGACCACCTGTGGGACCTGGTGCGCAAGAACATCGAGGCGGCGCAGAGGAAGTAGGAACAGCAATACAATAAGGGGCGTAAGGACGTGCATTTTCATGTGGGAGATCTGGTCATGCGAGCCACCCACTACTTGTCCGACGCCGCCACGAAGTTCAATAAAAAGCTCGCCCCGAAATTTGAAGGCCCGTTCAAGGTCCTCGAGGTCGAATCGCCCACGGTCTATGTGCTGGACATGGGCGATAGTCGGAAAAACCCAAAAGTGCCCGTAAGTGACTTGAAACGTCTTATTCCTCCTCGGGGGGAGAAAGAAACCCCGCTCGCGGTGACCGAGACAGCGAGTCTAGATGTGAGCACCGGGGAAAATTAGTCGTTCCGCATGCTGTTCTTTAATTTTTTTTGTGTGTTGACTGACTGTCTATTTCTATTTTTTGAGTATTTGGCCCACATTAATAATTAAACTCTATTTCAGATGCCCAGGCGCGGATCCAAGCCCTCAGTCCGCCGGCCATACAACCCGGAGATGATTCTCCCAGGGGAACGAGACCCTCCACCAACCACTGGGCGGGTTGTTATTTTAACGAGGCCACCCCTACGGAACCGAGAGGAAGAGCCCGAGATCGAGGACGAGAGTCTGGACATCCGGTACCCCCTTCTGGAATCCTCATCGGATGAAGAGGCCGAAACACGCCCTTGGCAACGGGAACGGCTGGGCAGAGAAAACCAGTCGGAGGACTTCCAGCGACCCGAGTCTCCAAAAAGGCTCTGTCGGCGAGGGGACGATGCAGGGTTCCCGTCCATACCACTGGATCCTGGGTCTTCCCGTTTCCGCTCCGTCAGCACCGGTCCACGGGACAGTCGCTCTCAACAACGGGGGGGGGGGGGGGGGCACGGGGCGCGGGTCCGAAGGAGGTCGCGGTCCTCTCCTGGTCCGAGACGCGTGGTCTCAGAGGGAAATACCTCTCGCTGGCCTGGATCGCCCGTCGAACCTTTGGAGGGGTCAAACGCCCGTGCGGCCGTGCGGGTAAGCCCGGAAGCGCCGAGGCAGATCAACCCACCAGCAGACATCGAGCCGACTCCAGGAGGAGCGAGACGGCGATCGCACGCTAAGCCCGGCTTATCATATCATCAGGACCCCCGGGAGGCGGGTCCTTATCCGTACTCCGGTTGTGATAACACCCAGCCGATGCCACCGGACCTACCAGCATTCGTGATGCAGTCGTTGCCCCGCCGGAAGGAGATGGCCTACCGAAAGGGGATTTACCTGGGGCGCACCATGACGGTTCCCACCGACGCCCGGTTCGATCCCCCCTCGATGCCCCAGCCCCAAGGTAAGGATCTTCTGCTCCAATTGCGGAAGGCGAGGATTGTCGGTGGGAGAGTGCCCCCGTTGCAGCGAAGAGTTTCGGCGGCAACGTCCCAATGGGGAAGCCACCCGGCCCGCCAGGCCCACAGGTGGCACACCAAGGACCCCGGTCTCAAGAAACCCGGGCAACACGTCAAGAACGGCTGAACCAGAACCGAACTCGGGTTCTAGAGGGACAGCAGGGGGGGTCGACTTGAGTGCCGCCAGTGGCTCGGCTGGAACCCCGGTTTGAGCTCACCAACAGATGGCGCCACGCGGAAATTTTAGTGCCGTTTTTGCATTTAGCTCGAGTCTTGGGTTCAGCTTCCCGAGCAGCTTGGCCGCGAGCTTACTTTTTACCGCCTTTTTAGTTTTCCAAGATGGAGGAGTGAGAGGTAAAATTGAAATAGCTTTGCGCGTTACTTAAACTTATTATTAGAATATTCATAGTTATAAAACATTAGATTATTTACCTAATTAGTATACTGCATTAATGAGTGTTGATTGATACTAAACAACAGTAGCGACCAAGGTAAGGTTATAAAATAATTATTTTTAAAAATGTTCATTTTTATAAAAAGAAAGACCGTCACGGTTTTTGATTGTGTCTTTTATAGTAATATACTTTTAAATCAATTCTCGGGAAAAACAGTTTTGGTATGTAATGTATAATTTTAAATTTACTAAAAAATTAGTCGTTTCTGGCCGTACCAATAGGTAGAAGTGTTGCAAGCACCGTGTGATTTTTATGAAAGAAACTGCTTTTACAGTTATAATATTTATAATTAGTATCTTATATAATTTTGGCTTTGATAAAATAGTCTTTTTATTGTTATATATTGAACAATTATGGAATCAAATTTAAGATTTAGTTAAAATTTTTATAAAATTTTCTTAAGGCTAGAAAAAGATTTTTGTTCTGGAGACAATAAACATTGTATGTAAATAATGAATAGTATATGTAAATATGAAAGTATATGTTCATTATTACTATTCATAAACAAATGAAATTGTTCATAACTCTTATTATAGATTTCTCGAAATCTTCACATTAACAATATATGTTCATTGAAAGTCAAAAAATTTATTAAAGTGAAATTGAACGTGAGAAAAAAAATTTTTTTTATATTTTGATTGACTTTTAAAAAGTTTTTAAATAAACCGAAAATAAATTATTTATTCTGATGATTAATAGTTGTATTTTTTAAATTTAATTTATTAATATTACATAATTCTTGAGTAATTTAATTGAGGTCTTTTTTACAAAAAAATTAATGAATCCAACTTTTGTTAGATAAAAATTTATTCGTTCATTAATGTGTGTGAAACACAGATAAAAAATGTATAAATATTTCAATAGTGTAAATAGTTATGAAATAAAACTTTTTTTTTTCAAATTTGAATCCGTTAAGTTTGCCCAATCGATAAAGTAGTGCGTGGAAAATCAATTCTACCAGTCAGCTGACAGCTGCTGCTGTTAGCTGATTGGCAATCAGCAAAAAAATTTTTTATCAAGCAAGGATCTGAATTCAGTTTACTAAACATGCTAGGTGTACTTTATCAATTAACAGTATTTTATTAATTTTAGCTTACAATTATAAAATGAAAATAATGATAATCATAGTTTACAATTCATAAATTAATGTACATATTTACAAAACTATAAATTTTTTAAACCAATTAAAAAAAAAAAAAAAAAAATTAAACTCAATTAACTGTAAGCCGTGTAAAAGTAATAAAAAAAAAAGTGAGAATTAAAATACGGTTCATTGGTCCGAAATACATAGGTATATAATAAAACTAGGGGGGGTACCCCCCTGCTCGCTCCGCTCGCCAACCCCCTAATTATAATTGATGACTATAAAAATTAATCGAAACAATACGTAAGCTCTATGTTTGGTAAAATAATAAAAAGACTTAAGTGCTTAAAACCAATAAAAATTAGACACGAGAGTTCAGTTTGAACTTTACTTACTCATCATAATCTTACCAAATTATGTTACTAAAAGATTCATAACCCTACCAACCCTACTTGTCAGGGTGGGCAGTTTAAGCTAGAGATCTAAGATGAGTCAGGTCCAAAATGAATAAGGTGAGTAGGGTTTGTTGGTAGAGTGAGTGAGAGATGAGTTGGGGATTAAGTGCGGTATTTGAAGTAAGTGAAATTAGTAAGGTCTGTAATGTGGCTGAGATTAAAATATGTTAGGTGGTTAAAGATGAAAAATCAAGTAATTAGCAACTACTCGAGTAATTAGCGAAATAATAAAAAAATCACGATTATTTTCAAATTTTGCAATCTCGTATAAGCAAGCCTCGATTTTCAGTCGTAATACCCCTAGTGCTTCAAAATTGTCGATAATTTTCCGACTGTGTTTTGCGGGGCAAGTTTGACAAAAAATCACTCGCGCTTCGCGCTCGTGATTTTTAACCTGTCAAACTTGCCCCCTTCGTTGCTGTGCAAAAAAACTGGAGGAAAATTATCTAAAATTTTGAAGCACGAAGGGTTATTCGGCTGGATTATACAAAATTTTTTTACAGATTCTTCTTGAGATGAACTTACTTCCTGCATAGTACCAGCTCGCAAAATTGCGTTTAAGCCGATTTATGATTTTGTGGGGAAAGGGCTGAATTTAAAATGATAAACGGCTTTGTTCAGCACCCTCTCATGACAACAAAAAGGATTTAATAAAAATTTCAATGACATAAAATGACATAATTAGAAAGCTGCTGAGCTCAAGACCTTTTTAATGATATATGATTTTATATGAAAATTCTAATTAGAGCCAAAGTTATAATTTTAATATCTGATCTACCAGCCCACAACCACCTTACCTACACTCTACCCTCCGCACAGACTCGCCTTATCTAACCCGATTTACTATTCTCACCCATATTAAGAACCCTACTAACTATACTTACTTTTTTATCTTCAACTACCTGATCTAATACAATCTTAGCTACATTGCTGACCTCACTAATTTGATTTACTTCAAATACCGTATTTTATCCCCCAAACTTATCTCACCCAATCTACGAACAAATCTTATTCACTTTATTCACCAACTCAGTCACTAACTTTAAAGTTTTGTTGAAGTACTTTAAATTTTGGAAAAGCTCTATTAACATTTTTAAGTGCAATAACAAACCCTTCCCACCTCATCTTCCCTTCCACGCTCCTCCCTATAACCTCCGCCTAACCAACCTCATCTACCTTACCAACCTGTAGTATTTTTCTTGTTTTTTTGCATGTAGCTTCAATATTATGTTCATATAAATTTGTTATTTTCAATCTAGTTCCATTGCATACACCATCTTTTTTACTTAGATTTCTAATTAACATACCACTGCATTTTTTTTTTTAATTTTAGTTCATGGGTAGAAAGCCCGTCATTTACTGAATTTAAGTATTCAATTGGATAATCTAAACATATATTTGAATCAGTTTGATCTACTCCCTTATGAATGGCTTTGTCTATACTGTAATATGTTTTACTTGGTCCATTTAATATGTTTAATACTTTTCTGTTAAACATTGCAACATTTTCATTTTTCGATTCTAAAATAACTTTGTTTAAATTATTATTTTCATTTATATCTCCAAAAATTTAATAACCAACATCTTTACTTTTCCATTTCATAAGTATTTTAAAATTTTCAATTTCTCCTATTTTTAGTAATAATTTAGAAAAGTTTTTATCTTTACATCTCATATTTTCAGTGAGTTTAAGAATTTTGAAATTTTTCCACAATTTACTGTATTTAATCGTATCTTCTACAATAATTTTTTCATTGCCTCTTTTGACTACAGGAAGGATTTGTCTAAAATCGTCACCTAAAATTATTAATTTTCCTACAAAAGGAAAAACTGTTTTACCTGTACCACCTGCCCATCTTTTAAGTACATATTATTTTTGTTTTTTGTTATTGTATTAAATATATTTTTTTGATCATTATTAAATTTTTCAAACATTTTTTCATACTCTTCTTTTCAGTTTATTTTGCAGTCATAATTTTCAGAAATATTAGAAATATTTTCTCAGCATGGTTCTGGTAAACCAAAACATTTATAACTTAAATTAGAATCTTCGCAAGATAGAAATTTGATTATTTCATTCAAACCTCTATCTTCTGCATTATCTTTGAAATCTTTTATAAAATGTAATTTATATTTATTCCAAATTAAACTACCAATAATTTTTTCAGACAATAAAAATAATCCGAAAAATTCTTGTAATTTTTTCGGAGTTAAATAGTTTATAGATTCTTCAAAAATGGCATATACATTTTTATCATTTACTATTAGACCCATTTAAATAGCTCCTTCTCTATATGTTTATAAATAATTTTATTATGAGTTCTTAAGTATTCGTGAGAAGTACCACCTTTTACTTTATCTGATATTAATTTTAAGTGAAAACTCTGAATTTTTAGAAGAAACAACGTTTATTCTACCTATAGTTTGAAATTTTTTTTAATTTTTCTATCTAACAAAAGTTTTATCATCTAGAAATCTATAGTAATTTGGTATATTGGCATTTTTAATATTTCTAACAGATCAATTTTATTTAATTCAAACCAAGTTGCTAAAGTTGTTTTCCAATTTTTTACTATTTAATTTTTTAACTATATTATGTTTTGTTGATTTTCTGTATGAATTTCTAAACGTTGTACTGAATGACTACATTTACACAATTCAAATCTTTCTATACACCAAGCTGCTTCTATAGAAAATATTACATGAGAATCTAAAAAGCACCGTTTTGAGAAAAGGAGGACTCAACTTTGAGGACTCAACTTTCCCATCGTAGACTCAACTTTGAGGACTCATAAGTATCTTTTTTATGTGTCTTTTGACCGTGTTTTTATTGATTTTCAATTTTGAGGACTCAACTTTGAGGATCATAAAAAAAACCAGATTATAATATAAAAAAAATTCAAGTTGCTACATAATGGAAATTGGAATAAAATCAGAATTAGATTTTTATTCCTCTTAAAAAATTTTAATAATTCTTATACAGAAGTACATTTCATTTTAGATTTAATAATTTTTTCTTTTAATTGAAAAGTAACAATCAAATTTATTAACTTTAGTAAATTTAAGCATAAACTTATATTAATATAATTTTTTTAAAACAAATTTATTGTTATAAAAATTATAAAGAATTTTAATGGTAACATTTTATATTTTAAAACAACGAAAAGGAGGACTCAGTTTTGGGGACTCAGTTTTCACGACGCAGAGCAAGTTTTGCGGACTCAGTTTTGCGGAGCAAAAAAAGTCAAAATTTAACTGTCTTTTGACCGTGTTTTCAAGATTTTCGTCACAACAATGACCAAGTTTTGCGGACTCAGTTTTGCGGAGCAAAAAAAAAAAAGGGATTATAATATAGGGAGATTTCAAAAGTACTTTGAAGGGGTAAAAAACGATCGTGGAATTAAAGATTTCTTCTTAACTCGAAGCCCTCGTTTTCACTGTTATTCTCTTCGTCCTCACTAGAACTGTCAGAGGACGTGACTAATACAGTGTCCGGGAGAGACTCTTCGTCATCAGAGAAAGTAGACATTATAATTCCGTTAATTTTATCTAACAACGATAAATTTTTTGTAATGGTCTCTGAATTATTTTTTACTCTTTCTGATGATTTCAGTAAATCCAACAATTTTTTTTCTTGATAATAAATTATTTTAAAATGGTTAAATTCGGATAATTTATCTAAAGGTTCTTCTAGCAGTTGAAGCACGGAAATCAGTCTAGAAGTTTGCATGTTTAGAAACTGAGTTCGCTGCATCTAATTTATAAAAAAGTAAAACGTTATTAAAAAAAAACAAATTTCAAAAAAATTTATGGCTTACTCGATAAGTTTACACACTTTTTTCTCCTAATTTACAATTAATACTGCAAGAAAATTCGAAAGTTCTGCAAAGTTCTGTTCCACTGTGGTTTGCTGTGGTTCACAAAATTTGTCGCTGCATTGCGCTGCAGTCGAAAAAAATTTCAGCGAACTAACTGATCCTCAAACGGATTCTCGGAACAAGAAAAAAAACCAGAGAAATACGATCTTTTTTGAATTTAAGTTGTAAATATCATTATTTTGCATTTCAAAAACTTATTTGATTAGCGTTACAAATATTTATTTTTTATATCATTAAAATTAAACCTTTTTTCGAAATTATATACATTTATTTAATTAGAGAAACCATTTTTAAATTTTGTACCAATAAAAAGTAAATCAATAAATTTAAGACCAGCTTTTTTTCGACTTTACATTCAATTTAAAAAGTGCAACAGTAGACGGATATATTTGATTTTCAGATAGATGTTGACACCGAATTTTTGTTATTTACAACAAAATTCAAATCGGATAAAAAATAAATGGATTGTACAAATTTATGATTTGTATTTTTTTATTTAAAATTTGGAGGATTAAAATTATTTTAATGGTTTCTCTAAAGCTATTTTTAAATTTATTAATTTCTTTTATCATTGATTACACACGATCGTTTCATTATAATAGATGAGCAAATCTGATAAGCAAAGCTGCAGTGTTCTTGGCTGCTCAAGTTCAAGAAAAGAAATAACTTTTAAAATCCCAACCGATCGTTCTCTGGGTCAGCAATGGCTTAATGCTATTAATTGTCCTGTATTTAATAAGCTAAGTTATGAAGAAATCATACAGAACAAAATCTGTGTTTGTATAAAACACTTTGAAACTTTTTTTGTTACGAAAACCCCAAGGTCAACAAAATTAGTCAAAAATGCAATCCCAACGCTACTCTTAAGTCCTTCTCCAACTACAAAAGCCGGTACCAAGGTTTACGTTAAACGAGCTGGTAAGCTAACAAAAATAAATTAAAACAATAAACTAATTTATAGTACTCCTGGTCACTTTAACCTCAAAATCAAATTTTTGATGCGTGTTTTCGGTGACTCGTACTATAAAATAGTATATAGCACTGGTGCAGCAAGTCACCAGGGCTCTTTAAGGACCTTGTGCTCCGCTTCGCTACGCACTCGGATCCTTAAAACCGCCCCGGTGACGATGCTGCACCCGTACTATAATATACTATTTTTTACCTAGAAATCTAAACCAAAAGTTATAATTAAAATTTCAACATAGACTTGGATCACACTAAATTAAAAATATTTATAAAAATTATTTTTCAATAATCGACCCTTGTGTATTCTTAAATCTTAATTTTTTGTATTTTTTAATTTTTATTAATTCTTTTTCCCAGTTGATCCACGACTTCGCAAGCGAAGGTTGAGCCGAATTTTATCGGCTCCTCCAGACACTCCCAAATCCACAAATATTGATTACCCCCATGAGCTCGAAGGAAATAGTTATGGAAAACGACAACTCATTGACCTAAGCTATCGGTACGGTAGTGACAAAGTTTTCTTCTATCTTAGCAATGATAACCAAATTTCAACTTCTTCTAATTTAACTTGGTCCCAAGTTTTCGAAGAAACCGAACATGTTCCACGTAAATATTATTTTTTGGATGTTTCCAAACAAATTCAAATTTATTTATTTTATATCATTTTTTTTTTTTTTTTCATTAATTGACGATCGTTTTACTTATATACTTTTTTTTGAAGTAACCCGATTTCTATGAATAGAAGTAACTTCAGATTTAAAAAAATTTTTTTTTCAAAATAAATACTGGCAAATTCTTAATGATTATAAAAAATAGATACATAAATTATTACCTGAAAATTCAAACAAATATATTTCGTATATAATTTTAATCATTATAGTTGACAGTCTTATTAAGGTGGTTTTCTACCAAATGCATGACAATAGAGAATCAGCTCAAATTTTCTGGAGGTGTTTATTAGATATTAATAAACATTTTTCCGAAGTCTGATCAAAATTGACCATATAGTTTAAAAGTTACAGCAAATTAAAGATTGAATTTTTTTCATTACGCGTACGGACGCTACGCTGAAAAAGTGTACTAAATTATTGATATTTGTCTTCTTACAATAGAGATCCTTTTGAAAAACCACATACATATAGTTTCACTATCGAAGAATTCATTCCTTGAAACTGCAAAAAATTGACCTTTTAAGAATTTTACAATAATTTTACGAAAATAATTTTCACGTGAATAATCTCCAAAACTGCGGTATTCAAAGGTGAGGTTAAAAGTTTTAAAAAATGTTTTGTTGTGATTGTCAATGTTTTTTTGGTAGAAAATAATTTCAGAAGCCATAAAAAGTTAAAAATTAAATTTTAACAAACAATTTTTACTAATTTGGTGAAATAATTTTTTTTTAGTCTTGAACTTGACTAGCTCTGGTAGAAAACCACCTTAAATAAGAACATTCCTTTTTTAAAATATTGCTTACAAAAATATTCACTTTTGAATCTTAGAATGTTGAAAGAAATGGACTGAAACCAGGCGCGCAACAACGGGGGAGACAGAGGTGTCAGGACACCCCCTGGGCTAGTAGACGACACCCTCTACAGTTTATTGGGAGTGTCCGTGGAATTTGAAATCTCAAGCCTTAAACCTACAAAACCCTGGGCGCCCGAGTTAAACAAAAAAATTAATCAGCTATCCCTCAAGCTCTGAATCCCCAAATACCCTGGGCGCCCGAGTTCAACAAAAAAAAAAAAAAAAATCAGTTATCCCCTAGGCTCTAAACCCTCAAATACCCTGGGCACCAGAGTTAAACAAAAAAACTAATCAGCTATCCCTTAAGTTCTAAACCCCCAAATACCCTGGGCGACCGAGTTCAACGAAAAAACTAATCAGCTATCCCCCAAGCTCTAAACCCTCAAAACCCTGGGCACCCGAGTTCAACAAAAAAACTGATCGGCTATCCCCCAAGCTCTGAATCCCCAAATACCCTGGACGCCCGAGTTCAACAAAAAAACTAATCAGCTATCCCCCAAGCTCTAAACCCTCAAAACCCTGGGCACCCAAGATCAACGAAAAAACTGATCGGCTATCCCCCAAGCTCTAAACCTCCTAAAACTCTGGTTACCGAGTGGAATAATTTTAGAAGTTAAGCTCGAAGTTAAGCGTACTTTATATAATTGAATATCATGTCCATAAAAAAATGTTTTTTTTTTTTTTTTTTTTTTTTTTGTTCCACAATAAGGTTGTGGATTTTATTTTCTAATTAGAAAAAAAAATTTGTTGATAATTTTTTTTGTTGCAACAAAAAAAATTTCGTTCAATTGAACTCGGTTGGGGATTCAGAGCTTAGGGGATAGCCGATAAGTTTTTTGCTGAACTCGGACGCCCAGGGTTTTGGGGGCTTAGAGCTTGGGGGATAGCTGATTAGTTTTTTCACTGAACTCGGACGCCCAGGATTTTGGGGGCTTAGAGCTTCGGGGATAGCTGATTAGTTTTTTTGCTGAACTCGGACGCCCAGGGTTTTAGGGGCTTAGAGCTTGGGGGATAGCTGATTAGTTTTTTTGCTGAACTCGGTCGCCCAGGGTATTTGGGGATTCAGAGCTTGGGAGATAACTGATTAGTTTTTTTTTTAACTCAGGCGGCCAGGACGCTTAGGCATATTTAGGTTTAAGGCTTGATTTAGGATTGTACAATTTCGTTGACACCCCCTGAAAATACTAGGGGGTGTCAGGAAAAAAATTGATCAGGACACCCCCTAGCTTACATGGGTTGTTGCGCCCCTGACTGAAACTATTGAATTTTTAACAAAAATACTGCCTAAACTTACAGCTAGTCTACTTTATGAGGAATGTATTCCGAGTTTTTCGGATACAGAGGATTTATTCTCTACGAATCATCTTGAAACCTCCGAGGATCATTTAAATGAAAGTCATATTTTTGAACCCAAAGCTCCTGCCATCCAAAATCCAGATCCCAACGATTTAAGGTAAAATATATACTTTGAACCACATTGATTTTGTGCCATCCTATCAATACTAACTCAAAATTTCTGCAGCAAGAAAAAATCATTAAAAACAAATAGTAACTCAACACTTGAGAAGATACAAAGAAAAAGTTCATCCCTCTTAAAAGAAAAAAATAACTTAAAAAAAAAGCTTAAGCGGTATAAATTTTATACATTAATTCAAAAATTCAAGTGAACATTAATTTAAATTTAAAGTAAGGTTATAAAGTACTAGTTTTTAAAATGCGTAAACAACCGGTGATATATTTAATTCTAAAGCGCGGTAGCACTCGACGGCGATTGAGTTTTTTTTAACAACAAATAACGAAAAAAGCTGCCGTCAAAGCGTACGCTTTAAATACTTTGTATTCATAATAAATTACAACCGAGAAAGTGTTAGTGTACTTTATTGTAAAATAAATAGTGTCGTTTATTTGTTACATACATTTCTTCGTGTGTTCGTGATATTTCTATAGTTGTGTTATCGTGGAATCAATTGAATTGTCAACAGGTATTTCAAATTTTTATCTTACTGAAACTTATGATAAGTGTTTAGAATAAACTAATTGCAAGGAAAATATTTAATCATAAGCTAAAATTAGTTTACAATATACCTTATTTTCTGTTCATTGCAATAATAGTACTTTTAGTTATCCGATTATTTAATTATTTCACTTAATTTTATTTTAAAAACTTGATTTCGTTACGGCACACTTGCGTTTTTTCATTATTATTATTTAGCAACTAATTAATTTTCACTGAATATGATCTACGCATGGATATATATTTGCAACTTCAATGATTATTAACAATTTATTTATTTTACAGCCTCCAAGAGAAAAAAAAACCTCTTTCAAGTTTGGAAAAAAAATATAATAATTTATCTTTGAATCAAAAGTTATTCACTAATATTTTGTTAAAGAACAGTGATAAAAAACCAAACGGAAGGCGATACTCACGGGATGAAAAAATAATGTGCTTAGCATATTATCGTAAATCGCCGGCACTGTATCGGCAACAACAGCTTAATTTAAAACTCCCCGCTATTAGTACTCTAAAAGTTTTACAGCGGCAGTTTATTGTCAACTCGGGAATTAATTTTTCAATTAAATGTCGGCTTTTAGAAGCTGTTAAATTAATGACCGACAAAAGCGAAGGTATAGCTGTACTTATGTGAGACGAGATGAAGTTGCTACCTCATCTCGATTTTGATACTACAGAGGATGAAGTCTTTGGGTTTGAATGTTGGGGTTCAACTAGGGGAAGCAAGCTAGCGGATCATGCAAATGTTTTCATGCTAAGGGGGCGGGGGGGGGGGGTAAATCGGGTTGGAAAATTCCAGTTGCGTATGGGTTTTGCGATTCAACCACGCCCAAGGATCAACTCGTCAAAGCAATAAAGGACGTCGTCAACTTGTGTAAGGAAACGGGGATAAAATTGGTTGGGACAATCTGTGATCAGGGGAGCTCAAGTAGAAGTGGTATAAACTTATTAAAAACTGAAACGGATCAGATACGGGCAAGAATGGGCATCGAGAAGTGTTAGCAGCGAGTTCATTTAATTTAACCTTTTAAAGCCTGAAATGACATTTTTTTTATCGATTTTCAACTGTAGAATCGTACAAAAAAATTAAAAAATCAATAAGGAAATATCCTAATCTACTATTTTCGGGTATGCTCTACACGATGGTGTAGTTTAAATTAATAAAAAAAAATTGATTTTCAATTGTTAATTAATAATTGAAAAAAAAAAGGTAAAAGATAAGTGCTTTTTTTTTCAATAAAAGTGGGAAAACATTTTTTTTTTGCTATTCTACTTTACACTAAACGTGTTTTTGGACCTTAAATTTTAATTCTTTTTTTGAATCGTCTCTCTACGATTTTTTCCCTTAAAATGGGAGCCGTTCAAAGTTTACTTTACAAATAGATGATACGTTGTTGATCGAAGGCGTTCAAATGGTACATCTTTGGGATTACTGTCATCTTTTTAAGGGAATCCGAAACAATTTGTTAACCAAAGATTTGGAATTCGACTTCAACGACAAAAAAAATAAAAATTCCTCAAAAGATCGGAAATACGCCTCCTGGTTACATATTATTATAGCCTATAAAATTGACGTTTTCAGCAATAGAGAGTACCGGCATTTACCAAAGTTAACTCATGAGCATGTATATGAAAAAGACGTTCGGAAAATGAGTGTTCACTATGCTACACAAGTACTCTCACGGACTGTTGCCGACGAGATTGATTCCTTAGCAGAAAAGAATGGTAATTTTTTTTTTTTTTTAAATACTTACTACTTCAATTTCGAAAAATTAAATCATTTAAGTAAAATAATAACCATGTAATCAGTAAAATTTTACGAAATATTGGCTAAAATACAAACTTGTCACGATAGTAATTTACTTTAATCAATTTTTAAAATAATTTTATATTGTTAACCATTATCAAGAAATTTCCACGAAAACCACTTAACTAACAACGAAAAATCTTGAAAGTTTGGAGTCTTATTAGAGATATAAAGTATAAATTTAAAAAAAAAAGTGCTGTTTAAAAATTTTCAATTTATTTAAATTCTTTTTTTAATAGCTAAAATACAAACGACCTTTGGAGAAATGCAGATGCCAAAAGAAGCAAAAAACACGGCGTGGGCACTTCGTTTTTTTAATAAGTTATTCAATTCGATGAACGGAGTCAAATCTGGTGACAAGCAAAACGAGTTTCGATGTCCCATGTCGGCAACAAGCTATCACATTCAGTTTTTCAGATATGCCAAATCAGTTGTTCACAAAATGAGATTTGTGAATCCTATGACACACGAAATCGATCCAACTCATGTGCCAACCTTGAAAAATTTGGAATCTACCATCGAGGGCTTCTTACAACTATTCAAGTTACTTGCGGCTGAAGGTATCGAGGAGGTCAACACAAACTTTTTAAATCAAGACCCTTTGGAAAACTTTTTTGGACAAACAAGAAGTCAAGGATTTAAAAATGACGTGCCTACTTGTTATCAATTTGCCTCAACTTACATAGTATTGTTGATAAGAAATTTGACGTCCCCACATTCAATCGGTTCAAATAGCCGAGACGACGAAGGAAGATTTTTACTGTCATGGGCAGATTATAAACCTCCTCCAAGGCAGAAACCGACAAATCTAGGTGTACCAAGAATTCAAGAATATTGTTTTGTTGAAAACGGTAAGGATTTTACTAGTAAAGAAAGAGTTTTGGCAACAATTAATAAAAAAAATGAATTTAAAAGATGTAACGATTGCCGAAGCTTCTTAAGCAGTAATGTTTTAATAAACCGTTTGTTTTCCGACATAAAAGGAATTTTGAAAAATGTCGTTGCAAAATCCTACACGTCTCCTAATCTTTTAGAGAGAGTAACTATTTTATTAAAAAAAGAGGTCGATTATAGTTTGATATCTTGCATCTCTCACAGAGAAATTTTTTTTGATTTTTTTTAAAAACAATGACAACATTGTACATTAACTCAGTCACAACGTATGTAAATAGAGTTTTTAAAGGACGTGTAGAATTAAAAGATATGCAACAACACTCAGTAGTCTTATTAGCCCTCGAAAAACGCAATAAAACTTTGCAAAAAAAAAATCGCACTGTGCTACCAGTAGATATGACTGATTAAACCCCAGCATTTTTTATTTTGTAATCAAATTGGGAACTATAAAAATATTTAATAGCTGTAGGTATAATTTTGTTACTACCAATGATCAATGTAATGTAATTGATTAACTATTAAAAAAAATAATTTATTGATTATTTCTTCAATTAAAATATTAAATGTGTAAATTCAAGATGGTCTAAAAAAAAAAAAATTAACAATATCTGAAAATTGTATCACTAGTCTAAATAATGATAGGCTATTTTAAATTAATCAAAAACTTGCATTGCAAAGAGTAAAGGGCTTTTTTATTGTATTTTCTTAAATTATCAGATTTCTAGATTTTTTACTTTAATCATTATCTCTTTAGACAAAACTTTAAAAGCTTCTTTACTTAAGCCGCATTAAAAATCACTATATTTTTCATTTATAAATCTCCTTAAACTTACAATTAATTTTAATGTACTTTTTTTTTATGTGTAGCAGTTACCTACACATTATACAAATAATTTATCAACAATGTAATAATGGGAGTGGCTATTTGAATACAAAATTTGTATGTAATTTCAGTTTTTAATTGATAATTTTTTATTGGTAAGTTTAACAAATATGTGTGTATCTTTGATATAGAAAAAAGATCATATAAAACTAGCATTGCAAAGAGTAACAGGCTTTTCTATTATATTTTCTTTAATCAGATTTTTAGACTTTTTAATTTAATAATTATCTTTTTAGACAAAACTTTAAAAGCATCTTTATTCAAGCTGCATTAAAAATCACTATATTTTTTATTTCTAAATCTTCTTAAACTTACCATTAATTTTAATGTACTTTTTTTTCATCATAATATGTGTAGCAGCTGTTACCTACACATGACACAAATAATTTATCAACTACAATGTAATAATGAGAGTGGCAATTTGAATGCAAAACTTGTATGTAATTTCAGTTTTTAATTGATAATTTTTTATTGGTAAGTTTAACCAATATGTATGTACACCTATCTTTCAAATAAAAAAAAGATCATAAAAAACTAGCTTTTAGGATGAATAAAACTATCCTGCATAATTAATTGCATAATTTTTTATAACCATTATTTTTAAGATATCAAAAATTTAGAATCATTAAATTACATTGACTTGATAAAAATAATGCAAATCCAGCAATATTAATTATTTTCTTGTCAGTTGTAATATTCTTTTAATGTAGCATAACTTGAACTGGTATTGTTTCGCACAGAAACAAGTAAATTAAATCAAACAGTTTTTAATCTTATCATTTTTATTTTTAACTTCCAATTGCAATAAAATTACAGTCAACGAAAAGAAAAATAATTTTTTATTAAAATGATGTCGCTCGCTCGATGACAGTTCGTCAAGTGAAGTTCGTTTACCGTGCAAAAAAGAAGATCGAATTTTTAAATTCATTCGAATTAAACAACTAAAATCTTTTTCGCGATAACCTCGAAAAGTACTTTGGTAGCCAGTCGTCTGTGTTCGAACGTGATGTTCGAAACACTCCGAGGTTCCCCGCTGATCGAGGGAAGAAAGGGCGTCCCCAGACAATCCTTATTTGATTGCCTGTGACGCGGCTTGTATAGTATCACTGTGAGATTACTATTAAAGCACCTTTTGAAGTTTTAAAAAGAACATTTTACGAATTAAAAAATAAGAAAAGTCTACGGCAAAAGAACTTTTAAATTTTTGTATTGACTCTTACTTCTTCGAAAATATATAAAAATAATTAACATTTACAGTATCAAACTTGTATAATAAATTAACAAAAACAAGTCTGTCACATTTCTCCACCCTACAAAAAATGTTACTTTTCGATTTGAGCAAATTTAACTAACTTCCTTGTTGGACGTGGTAGACTTGACAATGCCGTTTTAACATCAGCCATTCTCACCTGATTACCTGCGCCAGGATGGACTTTCAAGACAATACCTTTCCTCCATTGATTCCTAGGCGCCTGATCATCCAGAATCAACACCATATCACCCTCCTTTATGGGATCCGATTCATTCTCAGGCCACTTCCTTCTAGGAATCAAAGTAGGAAGGTACTCAAGTAACCATCTTTTCCAGAATAGCTCAGTAGCCATTTCGCTAATTTTCCACTGTTTTCTAGTACAAAAAGATATTTCATTGCTTTTACTGAATTTTATTGAACCCGACAAGGTTCCAATTAAAAAATGATTAGGAGTGAGTGCTTCCTGATCACGTGGATCCAAAGATACGTGAGTCAAAGGCCTAGAATTAACAGAATGTTCAACTTCTGCGAAAATAGTTTGAAGCGTCTCATCTCTTGGAGCCTGTTCTTTCAACGCCGCAGTAATCGCAATTTTTACTGATTGAACAAGACGCTCCCATGCTCCTCCCATGTGAGGTGCTGCTGGAGGATTGAAGTACCAATAAAATCCACCTTTCGCCGCGAATTCCTCTAATTTCTGACCATGTCGGTTTAATACAATGATCGCGTCTTTTAACTCGTTACACATACCCTTAAAATTGGTTTCGTTATCAGAATACACCGCGATAGGTACACCTCGTCTCGCCATAAATCTCTTAAAGGCAAGAATAGCAGAATCAGTATCTAAATTATGTGCTATCTCCAAATGAATCGCTCTCACAGTTAAACACGTAAATAAAACACCCCATCTTTTTTCGCGCCTTCGCCCAATTTTAACGAATAACGGTCCAAAATAATCCACGCCACAATGAGAAAAAGGTCTTTTTTGACAAGCTAACCTACCTATGGGAAGTGCAGCCATTCTAGGATTAGCTGGTTTACCGCGTAATTTTTTACATTCACTACAGTTAAAAACCAAACTACGCAAGGCCTGCCGAAGACCTAGAATCCAATAATTCTGGCGTAACTCATTTAAGACCGTTTCATGATTTCCGTGAGAGTAAGTCTCGTGAATCTGAACAATGAGTAATTTAGTTCAGTTGTCTAAAACAATTGGCTTATAAATCAACTCACCATTCTCGTCCCTAAAGTTCGACAACCGCCCTTGTATCCGCAAAATTCCTGTCTTATCGATGAACGGATCATAACTTAAAAGTTTACTATCTTTCGGAATCTTTTTTCCGTTTTGCAAAGGCGTCTAAAACTTCCGGAAAAGAAGATTGTTGAGAAATTTTAATGCAGAGATTCTCCGCCTCTATTCTTAAATCGGTCAAACTTAAAACGATGTTCTTACGCAAATAATTTTTTCTCCGCATTTTTTTAATTGCAATAAAAAAACCTACAGTTGACCAAATAAGTCGAAGCCATCTCGAAAATCGCGAAAAATCGATCAAAGAATTCTTCACGACATTCACGCAAAAAACTTTCAAGTACTCTTCATTTTCTTTCGGTTTTTTATTCAGAATACTTTGATCCGGCCATTCTGATTCCGGCTTCCTTAAAAACGACGGTCCCTGAAACCAACGACTCCTCTCATTTAAACACCCAGAAGCATAACGAGTACCATCATCAGCTGGATTGTCTTTCGTCGGCACGTAACGCCACTCTGAAACACGAGTTTTCTTTCTGATATCTTCCAAACGATTTTCAACGTATACTTTGAAATCTTTTGGATCACGTTTTATCCAGTGCAAAACGGTTGTAGAATCTGACCAAAAAACGCGTTGAGTCACCGTGAAGTCATGTTCCCTTCCCAACGTTTTAGCGAGTTGTGCACCTAGCTGAGCGGCTTGAAGCTCTAATCTCGGAATTGTAGATCCGTTTTTCGAAGCCACGCGACTTTTAGCCGCAATAATAGAAGTGTGAAAAACGTCTACCTCTATAAAAAACCGCCAATAAGCTACCGCGCAATAAGCCTTTTTGCTAGCGTCACAAAAAACGTGTAACTCAGCTTCGCGTCGTTGAAAACTCTTTAGTTGATAGCACCGATCGATCTGGCATGTTTTCGCGAATTTAAGATCGTTAAGCCATTGCCGCCATTTAAAAAACTCCTCATCGCGAATTTCGTCATCCCATTTTACACCACTCAACCACACCTGCTGCATTAAAATTCTCGAATGAATTGTATACGGTGTCAAAAAACCAAGAGGATCAAAAATCGACATTATTACAGCCAAAAACTGCCGTTTAGTCGGCTTCTTAGTGCCATCAATCAAACGCCCCTCAATTTTAGTCAGGTCCACATTAAAACCAAGTTTATCAGAGCCATTAAACCATCGTAAACCGAGTACTTTTTCCCCACCGTAATCAAAAGAATCTGACTTTATAAGTTGCTCAACACCGTTTTGCTCGTAAAAATCAGCTTAAATAGATACGTCATTACTCGACCAGCTGTGCATTTCCCAATCCGCATGAGAATTAATCTCACTTACCTCCCTCATACGATCATACGCTTCCGCACGAGTCTCACAGCTGTCGAGAAAGTCGTCCATATAACAATTTTTGATCACGCTTTTCGCACTTATCGGATATTTGGATGAGAAAAGCTCGGCATTCTTATTTTTTATGAAGATCGCGGTACAAGGTGAAGATTTGGCCCCAAAAATCATCGATTTCATGGCGAATTCCTGCGGTGGCTTCGACCTATCTTCACCTCTCCAAAGAAAACGTTGAGAATCAAGATCCTGATCACGAATTTTAATTTTTAAAAACATGTCCCGCATGTCTGCCTTTACCGCATAAGAAAATTGTCTAAAACGCATAATTATACTCGGGAGTGACTGCAATAAATCAGGACCAGCAAGTAAAAGATCATTAAAGCTTACTGAGTCAGATTTAGCAGCTGCATCGAAAACTAACCTTACTTTTCCTGGTTTATTGACGTTCGTCACTCCAAAGTGCGGCAAATAACGCGTTTTCCCATCAGAAAAAAAAATTCCGTCAGCTTTTACGGCAAAACCCTTCTCGAATAAACGCGACATCTCTTTGTAATATAATTTTGCGAAATCAGGATTTTTATCGAGCTTTTTCTCGAGTAAATAAAGTCTACGAAGAGCAGTTGATCGTCCGTTGGAAAATCTATGTTTTTCTATGTTTTTCCACAGGAGACCCACTTCCCAAAATCCATTTATGTAATAACTCGTTTCATTCAAAATTTTTAAGGCCTGCTCGTTCTCAGATCTCCCTGTTTGATTTTCCGAAACTCCCGCCGAATCTAAACCAAAATAAAAACGCACGAGCTTTTCGAGGTTATCGTCACGATTTTTAGACTCTGTGTTTGAAACAATTGCGTTGACTCGTGCTGTAACCCTTTTTTCTTCCTCAACCCCGTGATGACCGTGAATAGCCCAGCCCAGTAAACATCGACTGACAAAAAAAGAATTTCCCTGAATTTCCCGAACTTCACGAGGAATAATAAGATCGATATGATCTTGACCTACTAACATACTCGGAACCAAATTTTCAGGGTGTATGTAAATACCTGTGTTATGTTCACACAAGCGCGAAATACTCTCATCGATCTTTTGAGAAGAAAGTGGCAAGTCAGGTACTACCAATACATTGTTCAAAGTAAAAACTGCGATTTTATTTTGTAATTTTATATCAACCTTTTCATTAGCCGGTAATAAACCTCCGATACTATTCAAAACAACGTTTAATCGTATGCTTTTTGCTCCAATACTTTTAACAATTTCGGCATCAATCAGAGTTGCAGTCGAACCTTCATCAAGGAAGACGTGTATAACCCTAGAACCTTTTGGCCCCAAAATTTCTAATGGCAAAATTCTCAAAAAAATACGTGATTTTGAGGTTACTCCCAGATTATTTATTGAATTCCCCACGTCTGGTCACAAAGAACTTGTTTTCCTCGAAGAAGATTCGACTGTGAAGCCTACAGGAGCTTGCGAAGCATTATCTCTCGGACTTTTATTATCTCGGTGTAAACTCTCGTGATGCTTACGCCCACACTTTCTACATGCACTCTCGTCACAATCTCTTCGATTGTGTTTTTCACTCAGACAATTAAAACAGAGTTTATTTTCTTTCGCAACCGTCCATCTTTGTGAAATAGGTATTTTCAAAAAATCTCTGCACTCAACAATACAATGACTTTTCCTTTTACAATTAAAGCATTCATTCTTAGAATTCTTATCACTCACACGAGAATTTTCAGTTACACCTGTTAAAAACACACTCTTTTGGCTGCTACCTTCATGTCGTGAACGCTTCTCCGTCCGTTTCTCTGGTGATTTTACGTCAGGCTCTTTCGCTCGCATAGAAAAAATTCCTGATTTTAGAAGAATCTCAGCTTCCTCAAAAAGAAAATCGGCAATTTTCTCTAGATCAGACTTTCCGTTATCTCTATAGGCTGCAAATTTAGTAAAACAGCTTATCATTGAGTCCGGCATTTTTCCCAAAATATCATTCGTAAGATCGTGACTGTACAAAAACCCAGTACTATTATCCAACGATCTAATTGCCGATACGTAATCATTCAACCGCGTAGCTACATTAATCAAATTACTTTTCCGTGAATCGATATTCGGCAAGCTTTTAATCTCGATGATCATTTTTTGAATTATTAACCTAGAATTTCCAAATCTCATTTCAAGAGTTTTCATAATTCTCTCGGCGTCTCCCCCCGCGATAAAAAGAGCTCGAGTCGCGTCGCGAGCGTCACCCTGTAGAGATCCGGAAAGCCTAATCACATTTTCTTGATTACTATAATCATTTTGCGCAGTAGTTAAATCATAAGCTTGTTTGAACCCAAGCCAGTCAAGTGGATCACCAGAAAAAGCAGGGAGAGGTTTTGCGGTCATTCGATTGACCAAAGTAGAATTATTAAAAAAAGAACTAGAATTAACATCAAGAAATGTCCCTCCCCCGCCCGAATGATTAACCCCACTCGACTGTATTGGATTCGGCGTGCTATGAAAATTAACGTTATCAGAATTATCGAAATTATCATCGCTCAATTCATCGTAAAAATTGCAATCTTCATCGTATTCAGCTTCAAAAGTCGCATCGCTGTCGAAATCTTCTTCATCGGCTTCCAGTACGGCTTCGTAGTGACGTTGGCGAGAAACTCGCTCATGAGTCCTCATTGATGTTGTTGAATTACGGCGAGTGGGCGCTCGGTCTCAGGTTCTCACCGGAGCAGAATTCTGTTGGCGTGATCGTCGTCTAGCTGCTGTCGTCGGTGGTACCGACCTCGAAACTCGTTGAGTCGCTCGACGTTGAGTTCGCGACGCTCGTTGGCGAGCTGTCACTGGGTCAGCCAGATTTTCAGCAGATTCAGGATCATCTACGTCCACATTTTGTTGAACTTGCGGCGCTCGTCGGCGAGCTACCGCTGGAACAGCTGGGTCTGCAAGCTCATCTCCGTCCGCCACTATGAGACGACGTGTATGCGGTGCTCGTGGGTGAGCTACCGCTGAAACGGCTGTCGGAATATCATCGAGCTCTGGAACCGGCGCAACTGCACGGCGAGGAGCACGTGGCGCTCGTTGGCGAGCTACCACAGGAACCGCCGGGACATCATCAGGCTCTGGAACCAGCGCGACTGCACGGCGAGGAGCACGCGGCGCTCGTTGGCGAGCTACCACAGGAACCGCCGGGACATCATCAGGCTCTGGAACCAGCGCGACTGCACGGCGAGGAGCCCGTGGCGCTCGTTGGCGAGCTACCACAGGAACCGCCGGGACATCATCAGGCTCTGGAACCAGCGCGACTGCACGGCGAGGAGCACGCGGCGCTCGTTGGCGAGCTACCACAGGAACCGCCGGGACATCATCAGGCTCTGGAACTGGCTCTGGTGCAATTAAAGGTCCCAGTTGACAGGGCGGTACTTCTTGTGTTGCCGTTACTGCTGGAACCCGTTGCTGGTGAGGCCCTCGTCGTTGAGCTGGTACTCGTACCGCTGCTCCACCAGACTCGGCTACGGGCGCATCTTCTGCTTGTTGAGGTTGACGCAATGCTCTTCGGGGAGGTTGACGCTGATTCCTGGCGCGAACTGTCACTCGGGCTGCTGCTGTGAGCGCTGGTTCAATGACAGCCGCAGCTTCAGAACGTCGTTGACCAGGAGTGACTGCTGGTACGGCTTCCATCTCAGCAACATTGGTCAGTCTTCGACGCCTCACTGGGGGTCCATCGTCTGGTGGAGGCTGTCTTCTTCTCATTTTTTTTTTTCGAACTTTAAAATTCAAAATTTTAAGTTTCCCGGTCGATGCACCAAATGTTTCGCACAGAAACAAGTAAATTAAATCAAACAGTTTTTAATCTTATCATTTTTATTTTTAACTTCCAATTGCAATAAAATTACAGTCAACGAAAAGAAAAATAATTTTTTATTAAAATGATGTCGCTCGCTCGATGACAGTTCGTCAAGTGAAGTTCGTTTACCGTGCAAAAAAGAAGATCGAATTTTTAAATTCATTCGAATTAAACAACTAAAATCTTTTTCGCGATAACCTCGAAAAGTACTTTAGTAGCCAGTCGTCTGTGTTCGAACGTGATGTTCGAAACACTCCGAGGTTCCCCGCTGATCGAGGGAAGAAAGGGCGTCCCCAGACAATCCTTATTTGATTGCCTGTGACGCGGCTTGTATAGTATCACTGTGAGATTACTATTAAAGCACCTTTTGAAGTTTTAAAAAGAACATTTTACGAATTAAAAAATAAGAAAAGTCTACGGCAAAAGAACTTTTAAATTTTTGTATTGACTCTTACTTCTTCGAAAATATATAAAAATAATTAACATTTACAGTATCAAACTTGTATAATAAATTAACAAAAACAAGTCTGTCACAGGTATTAACAAATATGAATGTGATGTAAACCATTAAAAAACATTTTTTTATTGTATAATTGTATAGCTGTGTAATTTCAAAGACGCTGACTTGAATTTATAAAATAAACAATTTTTTAATTTGTATAAACGTCTTTGATTGCATGAGTATTTGATATCTAGCGCGTATAAACATTAATTAGCACGAATTAATATTAGTCAATTGTAGTGTGATCAGTTTTATGAAATAAATAACAAAAATTAATTTCTATTTTTTGTTCTTTTTCTCACAATCAAATTAATTTAGTTTGCATCTCAAAAAAAAAATCTAAAAAAATAAACAGCAGCTGCCAACTACAGACAGCTGCCAGCAGTGAGCATTTAGGTCTGAACTCTGAGTCCTGGGGAATGTGATCAACGCTATCTATTGCCGACATTTTATTAAATTAAGTTCATTGAGCTCACCAACAGATAGCGCTGCACCGAACACTTTTTTGTACAAAGTCGACCCCCCCCTGAGGGACAGGCTCGACAACACAGATCGTCCCGACCCTTTTCGAGAGCCTCTGGACTAACCTGCTGGACACTCCGCCGCAGGACACCGTTTCCTCCGCTCCACTGCCTCCTGGTCCAGCTAGCGCTACCCCGGTGCTGGAGGTCGTCCCGCCTCGGACCCCGGTTCAGAATTCGCTTGAGGACATTGTCCCTCCCGCCCCGCAGCATACTCCGGCTCCTGCTCGCGTTGCCTCGGTAGCAGAGGTTGTTCAGCTTCGATCCAGGACTTGCCCGAGGACGTTCAACTGAACATCCTCCAGGCCATGTTCCCTGGACCTCGTTGAAGGTCTTTCAGACTCCTGGTGAAGCCATCGGGTGACACATCATTTGTGTTTTATTTGTATTTTTTTTTTACCTGCGTTTAAGCCCGTGGGGCAATTCTTTGTATTTTTTTTTATTGATTATTTATAAGCATTAAGCCCGTCGGGCAATTCTTTTGTACTTTTTTATTGTTTATTTATGAGCGTTGGGCCCCGTTGGGCAATTCCTTTGTATTCCTTATTATTTTACTACGAGCGTTTGGGCCCCGTTGGGCCATCCTTTTGTATTTTTTTTTTATTATTTTTTTTTTATTGTTATTTATCTTATGAGCATAGGCCCGTTAGGCGAATCATTTATCTTATTATTCTTTTATATGAGTTAAGGCCGATGGGCCGTTGTATTTTGCGAGGCCCCGTTGGGCAATCATTTGTATTCTGTACTTATCATTTTGCGATAGGCCCCGTTGGATAATTTGATTGTAGCCCTTATTCTTTAATTTGCGTAAGCCCGTTGGGCAGACAAGGAGAGAGCATCGGGAGGTCCCCCTTTCTTTTTTTTACTAATTTATATTTTTGGTATCCGTATTATATTTTGTTTGTCTCGCGTTCTCTTTCGTGGGTGGTCGTCGTACCGCCTGGTTCGGCGTCACTCCTTGGTAAGGGGTGGTTCATTGCGGTGCACTGTATGTGCTACGGGGGGATTGGGAGATTGAGCACAAGCTCCCGGCATTCTCTCTCTCGTTAGCTGGGCTCCTAACGGATCGTGGCGATCGGCCGGAGCTAAACCCGAGCGTGCAGCGAGACGAGGAGAGAGACGGCCGGGAGCCTGATTCCCCTCCCCTCCCCTGCTCAGCTGAGTGGCGCTGGCGGCGACCACCAGCGACCGAGCCTCGCGAGGCAGTCTTTGTGTACCTGCCTAGAGTGTAGCCGCGCATTCTCGCCTCAAAAATACGCGTCATATACTTTTCTACTAGAGATTGTGCTGTAGAGCCGTAATTTGGCTAACCGTTCCAGACGTGGGTGTGAAGATCATCGGGGATCGGCGGCCACATCGAGATCGAGGATCGTCGAACACGAGGAGACAGCCTTCCTCCCAGCGGACCACGCCGTGAGCCAGTCAAAGGATGCCGTGAGCTACCGAGCGAGCATCTGACTGCAAGGTACTGCCGATTTAGAATAGATTCTTTTAATTCCCGGTGCTCCCTCCGCGTGCGGTGTGCAAGGCCCGGATCAGCGGATCCGGCCGGTGTGTGGCCTACGGGCTTGCGTTTCTTGGGCCTCGCGTCGGCATCTGTCGACCCGCCCGTGTAGGCGTTTTGAATAAATTAGTTTAACTTGACATATTCTCTTCTTTCATTTAAATTGTATGGTATTTTACCTCTCTCTCCTTAAATATTTTTCTCTCTTTTTTGTGTTTTTCTCTCTCTTTTTCCTTTTGGGCGCGAGTAGTATAGTAACACTATGGCGAATGTAAACAAAGATGATTCACCGCAGCGAGCCGTCTCGCGCGGTGGGGGCGGCGGGTTACGCGGTTGAGGCGGCTGCTCGCGGGTGCTGCGGGAGGGGGTGCTCGGGGCCGTTCGGCAAGGAGGAGGGCTTCCTGGCGCTGCGAGCGGCCTCGCGCGGTGGCGGGGGTCGGTGACGCGGTCAAGGCGGCTGCTTGCGGGTGCTGCGGGAGGTGGTGCTCGGGGCCGCTCGGGGAGCAGGAGGAGGACTTTCTGACGACGGCGACGAGGCTGATGCAGCGGAAGCGAAGGTCGCTGAGGCGGCTGCGCTCGGACGTCGCGACTGCTGACTCTGCAGGTTGAGACGACTGCTCGCGGGTGCTGCGGGAGGTGGTGCTAGGGGCCGCTCGGGGAGCAGGAGGAGGACTTTCTGACGACGGCAACGAGGCTGATGCAGCGCAAGCGAAGGCCGCTGAGGCGGCTGCGCTCGGACGTCGCGACTGCTGCTGACTCTGCAGGAGCTGCTGCTGCTGCGGCATCTGTATCTTGTTCTATTCTTCAAGAGATTATTTAATTCTGGATCGGTCATTTTTAAATTAATAAAATAGTTTAAGAAATCAAAAAAAAATTAGAAATTAATAATAATAATTTTTAAACCATTGAAAAAAATACTTTGAATATACTTTGATACTAATTAATTTTACTTTTTAATAATTTTTATTCCTTTGAAAAATACTTTGATTTTACTTTAATACTAATCAATCTTACTTTTATAATAACTTTTAATCCTGATAAAAATGATTCAAGTCCGGAGAAGGATATTTAAAAACAAGTGAAGTATATATTTTTTAACTTTTTTTTCCATTTATTGAATGTTTACATTATTTCGTTACATTTACATTTCATTACAAAACTTTTTACAGGTAATAGGGCTGCAGGTGATGTACTGTTTAGCCAGATATTACCTACTCCTTATGCAGTCTGAAACAATTTTTTTTTTGTTTTAGAAAAGTAAAAAATAAAAACTATGAAATAAAAAGAGGTAGTAATTTTTACTTACGAGGCTTTTTAGTGTTTCAACCATTGGCAGTGCTTACGACAACGAGGACAAATCCAACCCCGACAGTCGTTTTGGCAATAAAGCCACTCTAGCTTGTATTTTTTTTCGGGAATATATGCCGAACTGCACCTTACACATTTCACTGCTCGACGTAATTTTTTCACTTCACTACGTTTTAAAAATTTGTATTTATCTTTAATGAACTTGCATGTTCGGTATTGATTACGCGAGTAGGAGATATCATCACTCGAAAATCCTTTAAAGTCCGTTTCTTCTTCTTCTTCTAATTTTTTTTGTTCTTTATTTCTTTTTTTAATAGCTTTTAACACAGCAACTTTTTTTAGAAGGGCATCTAAGGCCTCGAGGTGTTTTAGGCACTTTTTTAATAAGGGATCTGTTACACAATTTGTACTTCTCGGCTTTTCGAAACGACCGGCACTTTGGTCCATAACACTGTCTTCAACTGTTTCAACGTCTATTATCTCTGGTTCAATTTCTTGTGCGTTCGAACCTTTTTCTGGTGTGGTAAAAAGATGTTTGTATTGTTGTGTTTGAAAATCTTCAGGCCCTCCAATATCGATTTCATCTACTTCGTCGTTTAAATTTCTAATCACAACTACTAACTCACTATTCGAGGCCATTCTAAACTGAGATGTTGCCTCTTTCGCGGATTCTTCTGCACTAAGGGGTAGAGTAATCATGCAACATAATAGCTGTATAAAAACTTACTTATGGAAGTATTTTTTCTGCTGACAATATAGTGTATTGCATACCAGGGTTAAAAGTGTCTACTAACTGTAACATACAATATAAAGGCCTTAATAACTTAAGGATTTTACGGCTTTGACGAGGTTTAATGTAACCTCCCTAAAGATCCGAACGCGCTGACTATATAGTGTTGAAAACGGTTTCATATAATCACTTAAAGCCAAAATTATTTTTTTTAACAACACCTTGCGAGGTTGAGGAGTTGTCCTGGATACAACATGGATCGCGCATATCAAAGATTTTTTCAGCTGGTTCACGTACTTCTTCAAAAGTCTCTGTCTTGTCTCTGGTAAATGCCTCTTGTAAAACATCACTAGGCGTTCTGATTCGTTACGAATCAAACTTTGTAAAGTTTCGAGATCTAATATTAATAAAGAACGTTTTAGTAACTCTTCAATAACACTAAGCATCACACAACTTATTATCAAAGGCTGGAGAAAATTTTTCGTCATCATGGTTTCATTTCCTTGTTCCAAACTCTCGTTCGGTTCGGGTATACCAAACACGATCGTGTCACGATAAAGCTGTTGTAGCTGTGGTATGGAGTAGGCACTTCGACTAATAAATTCTTCATCTCGATCAAGGTTAGGCAGGTCCTCTTCTTCATCAGAGTCCGAGGCTTCGAGATCGAAGAGATCTTGAATTTCTTGAGGATCTCGATGTTTCTGCATCAGATGACGCACTAATTCCTCATGTACTGCTTGAGATACTAATTCGACACTATCAATTAATTTTTTTCGTTTCAGCATCTGCAGAGTACTCCGACAATTTTGATTTTCACCTAGGAGGAATAATAAAATATTTAATCAGTTTTAAATTATTAAAACGGTGAGTAAATTTATTCGGAAGTATACATACGATATTTAGTACGTAAGTAAAGGTGTTTAGAACCTCGAAAAGAGCTGCTTACAGTTCGCGACATAATTTTTGACTGCCTACGCTTAAGCCGTGCGAGCTTCGAAAAAAATGTAACTCCCTGAGCCATCTGTTTTATTCAAGGCTTTAAAAAATTGCAACTCTAAAACTTTCTCAGAGTATCACATTCTGTAATTATGTTTTGTGTAATGCAAAAAATACATTTTATTTTAGTTGCTCGTCAGTTTTTATTTTGTTTCTTTTCTTGATGTGTAATATCAAGTTATCAATTTTCCATGAAAGCAAAACACTGAATGAAAGTCGTTTGAGCTTTTAAACGTTCTATAAGTGATGAAAAAATAAAAAAGTGCAACGCTTAGACTTCAGCATTACTCGTGTTCTTAGTCGTTTTTCGAACGTTACAGAATACACAGCACTTGAGCAAAATACTTTTAAACATGTCTGAAATAACAGTAAAAAAGTTAGTGAATATTATAAAATGCATTTTGAGAGTAGCTTATCAAAGAGATGTATATATTAAAACAATGTGTGGTGTAGAGTGGTCGAAAAATTTATCAAGCTTACCGATGCAGATCCTGGAAAAGAAACTGCATTTTTTGCTTCTACACTGCAGTGAAGATACAATTGAATACCTGTACAAGCGAGAAATATTTCACGATGAGAAAATTATTTTGATTTTAAAAAATGTTTTGAAACTCAAAAATTTATTGAACAAACCAGCTTTTAAGGATCTTAACAAACCTAAAGGTATTCGAATAATTTGTGTGCGTGCGACAAAAAAAAAAAAAAAAAAAAAAAAAAAAAGAGCCATTCTTTTAATTTTTTAACTTTGTATATTATAATTTTAGAATTTACCGAAATGATGCTTGATCACGAAGGTGATGAGTTTATCAAACTCTGTGCGTACGAGCAAGGCGAACCATCAACATCAGCAGAAAATAACAATTCACCGTCTTCGTCATCTGAAAGTAGTTCGTGTTCTTGCAGTACTGATAGCGATTCATCTGATAACGATTCATCTGATGATAATGATGACGATGTCGCGGCTCAAAATCTTAATAGTGAGTATAAAATTGTTTATTGGATTAAAATAATAATTAACGAATTTTGCATTTTTTATTTTTTTATATTAGATGTATTATTTCAGAATGGCAGCGGTAGACAACAAAATCAACGATTAGTCATAGAAAACATTAGAACTAGATTTTACCAGAGATTCGGAGTGGAAGGGCGTGAAATAAATGTAAGGATACTGCCACCGCGTGCTGAATCAGACGTTTTTCGGTGGCTAGGAGAAGCTTTAAGTGATCTGCACGCTGACCTTATTAAAGACACAACTTCTTCTGATTTTATCGGGCTGACAATAAATACAGAAAGACTCACTCACGGTCCAGTATGGCTCTCATTTCGGCCATTGCGCGATTTTAACGTAGAAGAGTTGTGGCAACTACTTTTCAGTATATCTCAGAGCTCAAACGAGTATAACATTGAAGATCCTTTGAATATAACTTGCAACATAGTTAAAAATGTAACAGGTTGCGGACGCGTAAAGCTCACCGAAGAGTCTGTCAAAAAAAAGTCAATACTTACTATTAGAAACGATGATAATCTTTGCTTGCCTCGCTCTCTCGTTGCTGCATGCGCTTACAGTATCAGAGGACAGATACGTTCAGGTGTTTTGCATGCCTATTGGAACAGCGTACGTCAAATCAATGGCTCTACTCAAAAAAAAGCAGCTCTTGATTTAATAAAATTAGCTCGAGTTGATGTACCTGCAGAAGGTTGTGGAATGAGAGAAATCGAAAAATTTCAACAATATTTTGCAGCAAAAGGAATAGCTATAGTAGTTTACTCTTTTAGAGATTTCGCACGAGGTGAAAAGCCTCTTTACGATGGATCAAATTTAGTTATTTACAAGTACAAAAGCATCAAGTATATTTTACGTATAATGTATTATGCCTCTTTAAATCATTTTGAACCTATACTTAATTTGGTTGGTGTATCAGGGAGTATAGGTTATTGCATTCCATGCAATAAAAGTTATTCAAGGTTTCTTAGTCATAGATGCACGAACAGATGTTCAAAGTGTTTACAATATCCTGTGTGCGACGAGCAACATCCAATGACTCGATGTCAACTGTGTAATAGATATTTTTACGGTGAAGAGTGTTATCAAAATCATTTAAAAATTAATTCTTTCAAAAAATCTAGCGTGTGTTCGAGTATTAAAATTTGTCAAATATGTTTTAAAGTTTCCGATGACAAGCACGAGTGCGGTAAAAGTTTTTGTACAATTTGTTGCAAGTACATGTCTGATCACGAGTGTTTTATGCAACCAATAAAAGAATCTGAAAAATCACACAGGGTGATATTTTTTTTTTACGACTTTGAAACTCAACAAAACGTGCACGTGCTTGGAGATGAAGACAAAAAAATTCATAAACCAAACTTGTGCGTAGTTCATCAAGTTTGCAACTTTTGCTTACATGAGACCGATATAACGGCTGAATGCGATAAGTGCGGGGTACGTGAACATATTTTTAAGACAGACCCTGTAAAACAATTTATGGAATTAGCTTTGAAGCCACGTAAACTGTTTAAGCGAGTTGTGTGTATAGCTCATAATGCTCAAGGATATGATGCCCACTTTATTTTTAAATTTTTGGCTGAAAAAAGTGAACGTGAAAAACCTTCGGTGATACTGAATGGTACAAAGATTATAGTGATGGAGTACATGGGCATAAAATTTATCGACAGTCTAAACTATTTTCATATGCCTCTTAGTAACTTACCCAAAGCCTATGGATTGACGAACATAGAAAAAGGCACGTTCCCGCATTTTTTTAATAAACCAGAAAATGCGAATTACATAGGTCCTTTACCGGCGATTGAATTTTACTCCCCTGATACCATGGGTGAAAAAGAAAGAGAAAGCTTTATTACGTGGTACAATGAGCAAGCAGCTAAAAACTTTATCTTTGACTTTGATGCTGAATTAACTAAATACTGCAAACAAGATGTAAAAATCTTAAGACTGGCCTGTTTGAATTTTCGAGAAAAATTTATGAAATTTGGTGTGGATCCGTTTCTGGAGTGCACCACTATTGCTTCCACATGTATGAGAGTGTTCAAGAAAAAATTTTTGAAAAATAATCAGATTGGTATAATACCAGCAGGAGGATACAGAGGTCGTAACATACAATCTTTGAAAGCTGTTCAATGGCTGTTTTGGATGGAGAAATCATTGAAACGCCCCATCGAGCATGCAGGTCGCTGTCGAGAAAGAAGATTATTGGAAGGGATTTTAGTCGATGGTTACAGTGCTCCAAAACACCTGGAAAGTCACCGAGGATTGGTTTTTCAGTTTCATGGGTAACTTGATTTTTTTTTTTTTTTTTCGCAAACACTGATGACACTTAAATTTTTTTCTTTCTTTTTAGCTGTTATTGGCACGGCTGCCCGAGTTGTTACGGCTTTAATAGAGATGAAAAATTATCGAACGGTCAATCGATGGATGAGAAGTTTGAAAGAACTTATGCTCAATCAGAAAGGATAAAGAGTCTGCAGTACAGGTTAATTGAAATCTGGGAGCACGACTTTGATGAATTTAAAAAAACAAACGAAGATTTAAAACGGTATTTGAGTGAAAAAATAGACATGATTTATCAAAAACCCTTGAATCCTCGCGATGCTTTGTTTGGTGGGCGCACGGATAATACTGTTAAGAAGTACTTTTGTAAGCAGGACGAAAAAATAAAGTACGTCGATTTCAACAGTTTGTATCCGTTAATTTGTAAACGATCGAAGTATATCGTAGGTCACCCTAAATTATACGTAGGTGAAGAGGAGTGTAGTCTACTCGTGCGCGATAAGAGCGATTTTTCAAACGTTAACGGTTTAGTAAAATGCAAAGTGTTACCTCCTAGAAATTTGTACCACCCTGTATTGCCAGTGAAAATGCACGATAAATTGCTTTTTCCACTGTGTCGAACATGTACCGAGCAAATGATACAACGAGAATGCATCCATGAAAATCCGAAAGATAGATATTTAATAGGTACTTGGGTATCCGAAGAATTAAAAAAAGCGATAGAAGTAGGTTACGTAGTCATTAAAATGTTTGAAATTTGGCAGTACAATATAACGCAGTATGATCCTGTAACAAAAAAAGGAGGAATATTTGCCGAATACATAGACACTTTTTTTACTCAAAAAACGCAAGCTTCAGGTTACCCCGCCGAGTGCACGACCGAAGAAGATAAAGAAAGATATATTTCGGAATTTGAAAAAGTTGAAGGTATCAAACTAGATAGAGAAGCTATAAATTTTAATCCAGGCTTGCGTCTAGTTTCGAAACTTGCAATCAACTCTATATGGGGAAAATTTGCACAAGCGCAAAATAAACAAAAAACTGAAGTGCTTACTTCACCAAATAGATTGATCGAGTTATTACACAGTAAAGAAATAGATGTAAATAGTATCTTACCTGTGAATGACGAATTGCTGTATACAAGCTGGTCTTTCAAAGCTGAAGCGGTTACACCTTCACGATCTACGAACGTTGTAGTAGCCGCATTTACTACAGCGCAAGCACGATTGAAACTTTTTGAGTGTCTACACTTTTTGGGGCCCAGAGCCCTTTATTTTGACACAGATTCAGTGATTTACATCAGCAAACCGGGTATGAACGACTTACCTACTGGTTCCATGTTGGGAGAACTGACGGACGAGTTAGCTGACAAAGGTGTCGGTACATATGTGAGCAAATTTTTATCAGGAGGGGCTAAATTTTACGCTTTTGAGTACGTGAAACCCGACGGTAGCAAGGATTATGTATGTAAAGTAAAAGGCATCAGACTTAATTTCGCAAACAAACAAAAAATTAATTTCGAGTCCATACACGACATGGTAACAGAAAAAATTGAAAATGTCGTTGTAGAATCTTCTAACATACGCAGAACAGCTTTTCACGAAGTAATAACACAAAGCGAAACCAAGATTTGCAAGACGGTGTACAATAAGAGATATTTTAAATCCGTAGAAGAGAGTTATCCTTACGGTTTTAAAATGTAAGCGCCCCGCGGAGTTGCTCGTCAGCGTTTTTTACTAGGTCGATTACGCGCGCTGTCATACAGTTGTGATACGAGAGTATCAAAGAGCTCGCGGTCATAGAACTCTGCGACCGCACATCGCTGCTACTCGCAGCTAAAATGTGAGCCTCTAAAAATATTGTATCCTCGATGTTTCGAAAAGTGTACATGATTAAAGTCGAAAGGCATATCTCTGGAAAAGTATAATTAACGTTTGAATTTAAGTATTGTTATTAAAAACTGCATTTAAAATAAAACCTGTAAGAGAATAAAATAAAGTAAATAAATAAATCCATAACCTTGCTTAACTTTTTTTTTTTTCATTTATTTGAACAGATCCCGATTTTCACAATACGCCCGCTCGCGAGCGTCAGCTGAAGACTTTGTACGTTGAAAAAGTGCAAACCAACACTTGCTTTTTTTTTTTTTTTTTTTTAGCTCAAGCAAAAGCTAATGCTCCAGCTTAAGCTCTAGCTCTAGCTCAAGCTCTAGCTCAAGCTCTAGCTCTAGCTCAAGCTCTAGCTCAAGCTCTAGCTCAAGCTCTAGCTCTAGCTCTAGCTCAAGCTCAAGCAAAAAGAGTATCAGGCGCTGGCGCTCTGTTGGCGAGCAGGCGTCTCCCTCTCCGGCGGGGCGGTAAAATTTAGACAATCGAGTAAATCGCGGCAGTTGTAACGATGACCTTACAGTGGGAGCACCCGTTTACGTCAATTCTGAGTGGTCCCACAGGTTGTGGAAAAACTGTGTTTGTGAAAAAATTTTTAAAATTCATCGATCGTATGTGCGACACTCGCTTTCAACGAATAATATTGCATTACGCCGAGTGGCAAAACGGCTATCGCGAACTCGGTGAAGAGATTGAATTTCGCGAGGGGTTGCCTCAAAGCGGGGATTACGCAAGCGACCCTAGGCCAAAACTCGTAATTGTTGACGACCTGATGCGCGAATCGAGCACAGGGGGCGCAGTTGTCGATTTATTTACAAAAGGGAGTCACCACAATAACTTGTCGGTAATATTCATCACTCAGAATATTTTTCATCAAGCCCGAGGTCAACGCGACATATCGCTGAATGCGCAGTATATCGTTGTTTTTAGAAATCTCCGCGATCGCGCTCAGATTACGCATCTCTCGCGTCAACTGTGTCCTGAAGATCCGCGTTTTTTGCAGGAAGCATACTGGGACGCTACTTCTGAGCCCTACGGCTATCTGCTACTGGATTTGAAACAAAATACTCCGGAAAACTGCAGATTTCGGACATCTATTTTCCCCGACGACGAGTGGCAGTACGTTTACGTGCCGCGTAAAAATATAAAAGGTGGTGACAAAGCAAATCTCGTACCAGTCGCGTCACTGTGATGGCTCGTAAACGTAGAGCGCCGTTTTCCGAAAAAGAAAAACATATTTTGCGAGCCTTGTATCACCTCAACGAGGAGCAGAAAAAAGCAGTTTTGCGCAAAGCTGATCCTTCATTGATTAAGCGTATTTGCGAGTGCGCCTTGAATATCTTAGTGGGGAACGTACCACTGGGTAAAAAACACAAGACGCGTCTTCGGCAACACGCCTCTACTTTACGAACGCTATCCAAGCCCAAGGTTAGTTTGGCTCGAAAAAAAAAAACTAATCGTTCAGCGGGGAGGCGGATTTTTACCGGCGCTGTTGGCACCGCTTCTCGGTACCGTTTTATCAACTCTCATAGCTAAATAATGGACCACGCCCGAAAATTAGTTCTACTACCGTACGACAGTCTTCAGCGAATACAACAGCTAGTAGGCAAAGATGGTCTCCTCAAAACAGTCCAGACTCCTGGCACACCAAGCGAAAGGCTCGACGCGCATATGAACGATATTTTAAACTCCGCCGAAAGAGGAAAGGACGATCGAGAAAAGTGGCTCGATTACAGTCGTGCGCTGCAGAGATTTCTTCTTTTTAACGACAAGACGGAAAAAAAAAATGTCTCGGCCCCTGATAATTTACCTCAAGATGCCTCGACCGATGAAAGTGAAGAGAAAAAAAGAAAAACTTTTTTGGAAGACAGCTTCATCATCGCAGGAGTACCCAAAACTTTTAAAAGCGCTGCTACTAACCTTGTGCGTCATTTGAAACGGGCCGGTAACGTGAAATGGTCCCCGAGTGGCGCTGTAACTATAAACGGAAATTCGGTGGCGGGGGCTAATATCGTCGACTTGGTTGGCGATGCTCTGAGACACAGAAAACGCTCTCCACCTACAGGTCGTAAACAGTTTGCTGCTGCTCTTCGAGAGGCGAACACACCGCGCGAGTTTATCGGAAATAATCAACTGTGGGAGCAAATCGTTTCCAGTGCTCATAGTCAGTCATCCAGTGCTACTTCTTCTCCTTCCTCGGATATTTTGGCTCATGGCTACAACTCAGGAGGTGAAAGACCTCATTTGATTTCACCAGCTGATATTACCGAAGACCGAAGTAGTGCTTTCGAAAAAAGTGACAATTTTGAAAAAAGTTTGTCGAGACGGCAAAAGAGAAACGCTAAAAAGGCTTTGGAAAAAAATTCAATCGCTACCGGAACTCCGAAAAAACAAAAATTAAATAACCAGGGAAGATGGAAGTTTCTGTAGAAAACGCTACTCTCCCTGAGAGCGAAGAGAAAGAAAAAAGTGCTTTGGATGCTATAGTAGACCTGATGCCTTTTGAAATGCATGTACCAGGTTATAAGTTTTGCGGTCCCGGTACAAAATTGTCCGAGCGTTTGAATCGTGGTGACGTAGGCATCAATCCTCTAGACGAAGCGTGTCGTGAACACGATATAGCATACGCTGATAAAAAGGCCAACCGCCGTCAAGCTGATCGCGTGCTTGCCGAAAAAGCATTTTCTCGTTTGTTAGCCGGTGAGACTCCTCCCGATGAAAGAACAGTTGCAATGATGACGGCCTGCTGCATGGTCAGCAAGATTACATTTGAAAAATTTTTCAATCGAATAAAAAAAGCCATCAAGAGGAAGGACAAGAAGAAGACAAAGTCAGTAAACTGCCAACCTTTGCAGAAGAAGAAGAAGAAGAAGAATAATAATAATAAAAATAGTGATAAAAAAAATGCATAGACGACTGCAAAGCTTGTATTACGGCCTACCTCGCGACACGGCATACGCGGGTGCAAACAATCTTTTACACTCTACAAGAAAGCAATATAGTAAACCGAAGGTTTTAAGCTGGCTCGAAGGTCAAGATACCTATAACTTACATAAGCAGGTGAGAAGACGGTTTCCTCGACGCCATTACAACGTTTGTAACATGGATGATGTATGGGAAATTGATTTGATGGACATGAGGTCCCTAAAATCTTACAACAATAATTACGCTTATCTTCTTACCGTTATAGACGTTGTGAGTAAATATTCATGGGTTGAGCCGATAAAAAACAAATCTGCAAAAAGCGTAATTCTTGCTTTCGATAATATATTCAAAAAGTCTAACAACCGAGTTCCCGTTTCCATGCAATTCGACAAAGGTAAAGAGTTTGTAAATCGCGAGTTTCAACTTTACCTGAAAAACAAAAATATATTGTACCGCGTTGTCCGTAGTCCCGATGTTAAAGCCGCGATCGTAGAGAGATTTATAAGATCAATAAAAGAGCGAATTTACAGATATTTAACGCATAAAAACACGCATAGATATTTAGATGTTTTGTCTAACATTGTAGAAGCCTATAATCATACTAAACACACAGCTACAAAAATGACACCGGCGTCCGTTACCCTTGATAACGCTGCCGAAGCTCGTAGAAACATCAAGCATCGTTACGAACGCCCCATCGTCAGAGTTCCTAAATATAACGTGAACGACCTGGTGCGCGTCAGTCGAGCTCGAAACGTTTTTGCGAAAGGTTACGAGAGTGGCTGGACCTTGGAGTTATTCAAGATTTCTCGGATATCCTTGACTAGTTATCCTCCTGTTTATCACCTACAAGATTTAGCCGATGAAGAAATCGATGGATTTTTCTACGAGGAAGAGCTTAGTCGCGTAAAAAAAGATTTAAAAAAGGTTTTTTCTGACGTCGAAAAAATTTTAAAAACTAGAACCAGTGGTCGCTCGAAAGAATTTTTTGTTCGGTGGCGTGGTTATCCAGAAAAATTTTGCTCTTGGATCAAAGCAAGTCAATTGAAAAATCTAAAATGAAGGATCAATTTTATATTGTTCTTCCCAGTAACAGTAGCATGCATTATTACCCTGACAATACTACAACTCGCTTCGTCACGCAGCTACCTCAGCAGATACGCTTACACGGTGCCTGGGCAGTCGCTTTAACAGAGATAAGGATTCCATTGACCTTTCAACACATTCCACTTGAGCGCGATGAGAGATTAGTTTCTGTAATACGATACCGAAAGAAACCGACGATAGATTACTTGTTACTCGGCGCAGAAAAAACACAGGCTTTGACTGCTGTTTATGAAACTAATTTAACCTCTGACACGGGTGAAGAAGATCAAGAAACAACTTCTTCGACTTCAACTGTACCGCCGGGTGTTTATAAAGATATAAAAACTTTTATTCACGAACTCAATAATTTGGCCTGTACAAAAAATCATCTAGAGTTTGGCATTGAACGCGGTGATTATGTATCTGTTAAACGTCTGTGCACTGAAGCTGAGTGTGCAGGTTTCAACCATAAAGTCAATCTCTCTGCGCGAATAAAAACTATTCTTGGTTTAGACCTCAACAGTGTTAATATATTTGAATCAAACGAGGCGATTGTTGGAATTCGCCCTGCTAATCTTTCAAATTGTCTACCATCGATGTTGATGGTTTACACAGACATTTGTGAGCCGTATTTTACAGGTGACGTGCAAACTCGATTGCTACGCGTTGTCTCTCTGGGTACCGATGAATACACTTACGGGGGTCTTCGAATCAAAAGTTTCTCCCCACCCATGTATTTAGATCTACTTTTTAATTCTTTCGAGACTATCGAAATCGATATAAGAGATGAAAATGGTGAACCAATACCATTTGATTTTGGTACGTTGGCAGTGACACTACATTTCAAGCGTACGGATTAAACTATTGAAAAAAAAAAAAAAACAAAATGGATATGGAGCGCTACGACGAATTTTTTATCCTTCAAAATGGTGGAGGTGCTGGAAAAGGTGTTGGTCATATTTTTATCGGCTCTCCCTATCAAAGAGGTCATGGAGGCATAGGCTCTTTTCTTGCGGGCATCTTTCGGCGAGTTCTGCCTTTACTATCGAGTGGTGCTCGAGCCGTTGGCAAAGAAGCTTTTCGTGCTGGTATGAACGTTGTGACCGACGTGACTCAAAATACTCCGGTAAAAGAGTCACTGCGCAATCGCATACGTGAGTCGGGAATGAACTTGAAGCGTAAAGCCGAAGATAAATTGGATGCAATGATGATGATGGAAGGATCAGGTTATAAAAGGCCTCGCGGCATGAGCGCTTTGCAGTTGTTAGCCGACTCTGAGACTGTTTGCAAGCGCAAGAGAAAATCAAAAAAAAAAATAAATAAAATACTTAAGAGAAGTACAAAAAAAAAAAAAAATAAAACAAAGAAAAAAAAGAAAAAAATTGTGAAAAGAAGTGCAAGAGATATTTTTGATTAATCAGCAAAATGGCGTTTCTACATACTCAATCGTGCGAGTGTTTAAAATCGGAGCTCTTGTTATTCGATATTCCTCCAACCTTAACAGCTATAGAAAGTTCAAAGTACGTTCAATATAAACCAATATCTTCGCTCACTGACGATTCACCTATAGAGTTTGTTATCACTGGTACAGGAGACGAATATCTCGATTTAACCCACACGATGTTGAGTTTGAGAGTAGCTTTAAGAGGTACAATTCCAAAAGAATCTTCAGAGGAAGAAGCAAAAAAAGTTGGACCTGTTAACAATTTTATGCACTCCCTGTTTAACCAAGTGGATGTCTTTTTCAATCAAAAAGCTGTTTCGCCACCCAATCATGCTTACGCTTATAGAGCGTACATAGAAACTTTACTCAACTACGGTCCTGCTGCCAAAAAAATCTCATTTGACAAGCGTTCTTTGGTACGACGATACAGCTAAAAATATGGATGACCTAGGAACAGCAAACAGTGGCCTCGAAGCTCGTAGAAAACTTTTCAACTACAAAAAATCTGTGGATCTAATTGGCCATTTACACGGAGATGTCTTCAATCAAGAAAAATTATTAATAAATGGCGTCGAAGTGAGAGTTCGCTTAGTAAAATCGAGAGATTCTTTTAGTCTTATGGATCCTGTAGGATGCTACTCTGTTCATATCGAAGAAGCGTCTTTATTAGTGCGACGTGTAAAAATCAGTCCTAGTGTTTTGTTAGCTCATGCTAGAGCGCTTTCAAAGTCAACTAGTAAGTATCCCCTCACGCGCGTAGAAACAAAATCTATCACGATGCACAGCGGTATTCACGGTGAAACCTTAGATAACGTAATTTTAGGGCAACTTCCAAAAAGAATAATTTTAGGTTTTGTTAATAATAAAGCTTTCAACGGTGATCGTCACCTTAATCCCTTCAACTTTAAAAATTTTAACATTAATTTTCTATGTCTGTATGTTGACGGTGTACAGGTACCATCGAAACCTTTACAGCCTGATTTCAAAAAAAACGGCGCTTATATAGATTGTTATCACTCTCTATTTTCGGGTACTGGTGTTCATTTTCTTAACGAGGGTAATAACATACCTCGCGAGTCTTACCCTGATGGCTACTGCCTTTTTGCTTTCGATTTAACACCTGACTTATCTGCAAATGAGTGTACTCATTGGAATTTAATTAAACACGGTAGCGTTAGAATAGATGTTAGATTTGACGATCCTCTGACCGAAACAGTAAATTGTATAGTTTATTCGGAATATGAAAATATTTTAGAAATTGACGCGTCGAGGCAGGTGCTTGTAGACTTTAGCGGATGAATCACTAGAGGTCGCTTTTTAAGTATATAAAGTTAGTCTCGTTAAAAAAATGAGTTAGTTAACGAAATAGAGTCCTACAATGGAGCTCATTGCAGATGTTCAATTTTTCAAAGATAAAAATAACAAGTTGGTGCCTAAAGAAATAGCTTTGTTATCTTTAAAAAATGAATTTGTCGCGCATTGGATTGTTAGCGCTGTGCACCGAGTAGATTCGCTACCTTGTGAAGTTCGTAAAGAGAATAATTGGTTGACAAGAAATCAACACGGTATAGATTATTTAGAAGGGAGTGTGACTTTGAAAACGCTCAATCGTACGCTCAGCGATATTTTTAAAAGTGTCGATAAAACTTATGTTAGGGGTAAAGAAAAGTGGTTAATGTTTCATAAAATGACTACTAGAGAAGTTATTAATTTAGAGTACGATACGAACTGTCCGTCATTTAATAACCTACCGTGGAGCGATAAGTACTGTATAAATCACGCTGTAAAAAATAATTATTTAAAATTTGCTTGTGCTTTAAATAACGTCTATCGAATTAAAGCATACTTGTTATCTAAATCTCAAAGCTTAAATAACGATTTCCCTTTAAGTTCACCTGTAATATTTTACAATGAACAGCCTGCAGATTCTAAACAAGTTGTCGCTGATGCCCTCACATACTATCGGTGTGTTCCCTGCGGATCGGATTCCATGGGTGTGGATGAAACCGACGGCCTTTGTATTTAACACTGATAATCACACTCAACCTGGTATGCATTGGGTTGCTATACATGTAGATTCACACGGTTTTGGGCATTATCTAGATAGCTACGGTATACCCCCGTTCATACCCAATCATATTAAAACTTTGCGCAAAAATTGTAAGCATTTAAAATGGAATGTTAAACAATTTCAAAGTGAGACATCCGACGTATGTGGTCAATATTGTTTAATGTTTTTACATTATATGACTAACGGATTGGGTTTCGAAGCTTTTCTAAATAATTTTTCTGATGACTTGAAAAAAAATGATTGTATTGCAAGATCTTTTATTAAACACAAATCACGTGATAATTATCAATTTACGGGTAACGGCGGCTGTGTCATACATTGTTTACAAAGTAGTAGTGCAAAAATGTCTTTATTGTAAAATCACGTTGTCAGGACTTTGTAAAACGCCAATGCTGCATTTGCGGGGCTTACAATATTTATACCTATAAATTGTACGACGAAAGTCAGTCTTTCCATCAGTCACAAAGTGTACAGCCTTCGACTTAACTGGCCCCCTACTCTTTACCAGCCGAACAAAAGCCAATAAACGAGCTCTCGGATTTTTGAAAGTCATCTTCCTTGAAATACTTGTAAGTAGATTTGTCGATCTCTATTATTTTTACACTTTATTTATTAATTTTCTTGAATTAATCAAAAAATTTGTTCCAGGCTTGAAAATATGGCTGCAGAAGAAGTAGGCATCGACTGGCTCAACGGTATATCTCAAGCACCTGATTTACCCCGTAAAAACTTAAAGCAGCTAGACATAAATCACAAATACAAAGTGACATCTGTAAACAAGACGACAACAAAATATGGACGCAAAGTTTTGGCTACCTTTGATAACGAATTTGCTATTTATCTGCCTCAAAAAATTTCGGATGCTCTGACGAAACATGAGTCCTTTTGGGAAAAAGTATTGGAGAAAATTGATGAAAATAAATTTTATGCCACGTATATTGGTAATTTTCAATTTGCGTTTACTTTCGATGCTTAATTGTAAAAAGTTTTGTGTATGTAAAACTTTAAAAAATTAAAAATAAAATTTAAAATAAATATATACTTGGATTGTTTTTTAAATATCCACCTCCTCCTCTTCACTCAAATCATATTTTCTTTAAAAAAAAAAAAAAAAAAAAAAAAAAAAAAAAAAGTAAAATTAGTTAGTATTAAAGTAAAATTAATTAGTATCAAAGTATTTTTTCAATGGATTAAAAATTATTATCATTAATTTCTAATTTTTTTGATTTCTTAAACTATTTTATTAATTTAAAAAAAAAAAAAAAAAAAAAAAAAAAAAAATCCCGATCCAGAATAAAATAATCTCTTGAAGAATACGTAATCTAAACGCAGTTGCAACAACCTTCACTTCTGTGGAGTCAGCACCGTCGTCGGCGTCAGGAGCCGCCTCAGCGACCTTCGAACAAGATACAGACGCAGCAGCAGCTCCTGCAGAGGCAGCAGCAAAGCCGGTCAGACCCCCCCCCCCCCCCCCGCAGCAGCCGCGACGTCCGAGCGCAGCCGCCTCAGCGACCTTCGCTTCCGCGGAGTCTGTCTCGTCACCGTCGCCAGAGGGCTTCCTGCTCCCCGAGCGGCCCCGAGCACCACCTCCCGCAGCAGCCGCCTCGACCGCGTCACCGGCCCCCGCCACCGCGCGAGGCCGCTCGCAGCGCCAGGAAGCCCTCCTCCTGCTCCCCGAGCGGCCCCGAGCACCACCTCCCGCAGCACCCGCGAGCAGCAGCCTCGACCGCGGCACCGGCCCCCGCCACCGCGCGAGGCCGCTCGCAGCGCCAGGAAGCCCTCCTCCTTGCCGAACGGCCCCGAGCACCCCCTCCCGCAGCACCCGCGAGCAGCCGCCTCAACCGCGTAACCGGCCGCCCCCACCGCGCGAGACTGCTCGCTGCGGTGAATCATCTTTGTTTACATTCGCCATAGTGTTACTATACTACTGGCGCGGCCTAGCAGGGCTAATTCGCTTAGCGCGACTCGCTAACTCGCCTAGCGCGACGAGTCGCGGTAGAGGACGACGAGACAGCAGCCAGCGGTGGAGCAGTGAAGCAGGCCCTTTGCGGGTAGTTTTCCGGCCCCACCTATTCTTATTTTTCTTTTTGTTCGAGCTAGCCGGGACGGGAATCAGGGCGCGTCGAAATACTGGCCCGTTCCCGAGTGTAGATTTTCCCTTTTATTTTTAGGTTCTTGGGCGTTGGCCGACGGGACCTCGGGGCTGACTTTGCGTGGCCTTGTCCCCCAGGTACACCGTTGCAAATTTTATGAAATGCCTATTTTTCATGAGGCTATTATAAATATTTATTTTTAAAAATTTCTCTATTAAAAGCAAATTGTTATTATTTAAAAATATTCATTAATTTAGAATTTAGTTAATAGCAATTAACAAGGAGAAAATTTTTTTCATACAGTCTAAAAACTAGCGATTAATGTTACCTTGTTCTTAGTCTTAATATGTTCAAAATATTCATTAAATGGCTATTTCATAATTAGCATTTCTTACAGGGCATCTTTAAATTCTTTGTATGTATATTTCATTTTCATTTTTTTAGTTTTTTTTTTCAATAACATTTTTTTGGGATGAATTTTTACAGAAAATAATGTTACCGAAACACTTCAAGACGTCTGGTCTTGTGAAGTTCAAAGCAGCATACATAGCTCTATTGTAAATCAGTTTGCAACTGTTTACGCGAAATATATCATCAAATACAATGAAATTTTCTGGTCCTATTGTACTCATCCAAAACTCATCGAAATATTTAAAAAAATTTCGGAAAAACTGTTTAAATTTTGAGCGTCATCTTTTATATTTTGTAAACAATTCGGTTAATCGATGTCTTTTCCAAGGGGTAATGACATCATTTCATATAAAATAGTTTTTTTTTTTTTATAATTTTCTTCAGTTGCTTTAGGTGTTACATTGAGATCCATAGCATTTCTATATAAGATCTGTAAATTTTTTAAAATTATATTCTAGAATAAAAATATTGCTTAAATATAAAACAAATTTACAATAGTAAATTACACATCTTTCGGGGAAAGCGCACTTTCACCGACCACACGTGGTTGCTGCCCGAGAGAATAGCGAGTACGAGGCGTCAAGATTCAGGAGTACGCTTTCGCTCAGCAGGTTTGCACTTTGTGCACTAAGAGAGACTGGGTGAATTTTGCCACCCCAGTTTTTTATTTTGAAACTTTTTTTTTACGAGAGACTTATGAAATGATATTTTGTTTTACAAGTGTGGTTCTGTGGTACATCTCACCGACAGAGCCGCACAAGTGAAACAACATAGCTTTATTTCAAGGCGGACTGGCAATCTGAACTTCTCAGTCTCGAGGTGGCAAAGTAAGGATTGCTCGCGCGTATTAGCAGTCGGGCAAAATAGTACTTTGTTTGACTGAAAACAGACGGGCAAAGTGAGGATTGCACGTCAGAGTGAAATAAAATAATAAAGTAAGTTTTTAACTACTTTTTAAACAAAATATATACTGTGGAAAACCGTATCAATAATTTTTTTTTTCAACTTTAAAATTTTGGAGTAATTCATTGTGAACTACAATTGAAGTTATCAAAAAATTATTATCGCTATTTATGCAATATACCATTGGAAAGCTAAAGATCCAAACTTTAATTATAATATTCTATTTACGTTTAGAAAAATTTTAAAATACATAAAATTAAAGTTTGGATTATAATATTTTATTTACGGTTAGAAAAATTTTAAAAAACATAAAATTAATCAAAAAATAAAAATGCGCCAGGGAAAAAGGCCATATCTTTCAGGGTAATTTTGGTTGCGGCAGGCGCTCGGTAAGTCCCCAGCCCGCATAGGGCAGTTCGAGTATGGCCGCCAAGGCTAACGCGTGTGTAGGGATCGCTATCCCGAGTTGAGTATTTACTAATAAATATGAGTTTACCGAGACTACCGTAGCTTTATTGTGTTTCACCCTTACCTCCCTGTGCCTAAATTAATCTGCTGTCAACAGGTTATGGGCTTCCAGCATCGTTTTTTTGTGTACTTTACGGCACGCAACGGGAGGTTAGAAAAAAAAGCCGGTTAACTCGCGCACGCGTTTTTGCTGCACTCACCGCGGCAGCTCGTTTTTACGTTCTTTGTTTGTGCAATAGTGATAAAATCTGAGGATTTGTGTTTTTTTTATTCAAGGAAAAAAAAGAAGCGATTTTATCAGCTGGCATGAGAAGACGTAAACTTGTCGTTTTGTTTACGAGGAACGAGGACAAGAGGACCGCCGAGGACATTTTCATCGATTTCAAGATGGAAGACGAGAGGATTGGAGGCTCGAATGAAGTTTTTTTACAATGAAAAGTGAGTTTTTTGTTATAAAAAAAAAAAAGAAAAGAGTGTGCATGTAGGGAGATTTCGAGTGGGGAGGGAGTTTGGGGCCGAGAGAGAGAGAGAGAGAAGACGCGGTGGCGCGTGAGAGTGTAGATGCATGCTGAAGCCTGCACGCTACGCAGAATGGGGGAGGTAATTCCTGGAACGGAAGAAACCCAAGCGTGTTCGGGATTTTGTTGAGTACAAACACTGCATAGTCAGATGTTTTTAGTTGCGTATTGATATACGCTCGTTTCTTTCTTTTTCAGCACAAATTTAGCCATGCTATTTGTGTTGATTTTTTTTTCTTTCTTTTTTTCCTGTTAGGTGATTATCAGTTATGCTACAAGTCACTTGATTATCTCTCTCTCTTACTTGATAATTTTCTTACTTTGCGCGTGCGGATAGTTTTTAGCTAGGGGCGCTGACTTTTTACAGATGTAAGATTTTTCACGCTCGAGATTATTCGTTTCTCTTCACATGCTGTACTGGTTGAGAAATTGGATTTTCTTTAAAGATTGGCTGACCACCGATTCTTTTTCAGATTTCAGGAGTAAATTTTTAGTGAATTCTTTTCATAGGAAATCTTTGCTATTTTCTGGGAATTTTTTTCTGAGTGAGTTTTTTATTTTTGAGAAATTCTTGATGTTTTTTTTCAAATTTAAATTCACTGGGTTTTATTGAGAATTTCTGTTCAGAGAAAATTGTTGAGTGAGAGAAAACTTTCAGGGAATTTTTGTGAGTTGAGAGAATCATTCTATCTGAATTATTTAGTGATTATCAGCTGTGCTGGTCACTGATTTCTTTTAGAATGATGTTTTCAAAGATTCTTTTGAAATCTTTGATTTGGAGGACTTGTTTTATAGTTTTATGCTCGTGATTTTTTTTACTTATTTTTCAAAATTTCTCTGAGTCCTTAAGTTTTCTTGAAAATATCCGTTTCGAAATTTTGATTTTTGAAATCTGAAAAATATAGCCTTGGTATGAGGATTAATGCATGTGTGCCTGAGGATTGAAGTTGATCGTGAGGTTCGAGTTTACGAGTTGTTTTTGCTAAAGAAGGGAGAAATGGCGAGAGTGCCATTTTTAAAAATTTTGCAAAATTAACGATCAAACTCTTTTCTCATAAAGCATTTATTTGCTTTACCTGGACATCAGTCGTAGAGGATCACTGTGTGCTGTAAGCGCTCGATCGGCCTTTACGTACGCCGTGCGGTTATAAACACCGCACATTAAAAACGAAAGGTGTGTGAGCAGTGCATGGTGGTTTTTGAAAACTTTTGTCTAAAATTAAAATGAGCTCGTTCTTAAGCTGTGTCAGTACGAGAAAATTTTAATTTGAAAGACCCTGATGAAGTAATTGAATGTTTGTTATATAGATGAACGGAGGTGACAAACCCCAATACACCAGACGAGGCATTATGAGTTGGTGCTGCTGAGATGTGGTGCGCCACAGGACAACTCTCAAGCAGGTAGAGCCAGTCCTTGAGTTGAGTAAAGAGGACATGCTAGCCAATAGCATAATCAGGACAAATATCAAAATGGTAAATCATCAGGTGTGGCACCACCTGGTGTTGATCCGATGGCCTGGGATCAAGGATGTATAATATTAATTATATTTTACAACCACATGCAAAAGAATTTTTCCTTGTAATTAAAATTGAGTTTGAGTGAGGTAGTGGTACCACACATTGAAAACAAGAGTGAGGCTTGAACATTCAAGTGAGGTAACCTTTAATTACAGAGTAAAAAGGAAAGAATTCAGAGGACACAGAGAGAAATGGAGGAAGTTAATCTGAGCTGAGATACTTGGAGGCAATAGAGGCTGAGTAAAGGCTCATCTTAGCTGCTAATGCAGGGTTAACGGTCACTGGTCAGTCCGACCCAGCCACCTTGACACCGAAAATCGATTGAGGTGGTTAATCCAAATGTGAGTGAATTTGCTAAAACCAAACCATCTCCATGTCCTCAAAAACAACAACAATGTCATTAATTGCTATGACGTCAGCTACGTCATCTGAGCTATCCATAAATACCCCGTTGAGCTCGATGCTAAGAGCAGAGCTCAGCTTCTATGAACGAGGAGAATGAATTTGTGTGCACATCGGCTCCGGCACCAAGAACGTGACGAGTACATCGCCCCCGGCACCTAGTCTAAACGGTGAGTCTATTCCAGGCTCTCCTAGTTTTAGGATAGAGTTGGACGAACAGACTTGGAGGTTATGTTCAGAACTTGAGGCTACTGAAGGCAAACTTCAAGTACACCTCGAGGGTCAAATCTGATTTTGTCACGATTTTGGATGATGCCACGAAGTTGCAATACGATTTTTTTTCTATCTTTCGCTTCTTTACCCCGAAACCTTAACCGTAACTCGCTTAACGATGATTGAAATTTGAAGCATGAGTGAGATTAATGTAAATAATCTATGACTGCCTATCACGACCGTGACGAGGGGAATAAAAGTATCTCGTTTTTCGTGATTATCAGCTGTGCTGGTCACTTAATAACCGTATGATACTTTAATTGAGAACTGAGTTGAGAGTAAAACAATTATTTTGAGCAATTGTCTAGTATATTGAGGGAAATGTAAAAAATCCTGAGATTTTGTCTGAGTGAGTTTAAAGCAGAGTTAAAAGCTTGATTTGCTGGACAAGTTAGAGCTGAACGGCAACATTGATGATTCCATATAACTTAATTGAAAAATTTTTTTAGTTTGAGGACAAAGCTAAAAGATAGAATTTTATTTATTTTGTCAACAGGCAAGAAGGTATTATTAACGAGTATAAAAACTGTCCAGAGACGGTTAAGTTTTCTGAGTTGAATAACAAGCTGTGCTCATCTCTGGAATTTTCAGACAGCTCACTCAAGTGAACAATACTGCTTCCGTGAAGGACAAAGAGGGATTTGCGGAATATTTTTTTCGGTTCAAAATTGAGGCATCGAGGAATGAGGTTCAAACTGCTACAGTTAAGTTAACACTAAGGCCAGAGGAAGTTTTGAGTAAAACTCAAGAGTCGTTGCTGTTAGAAGTTTGTACCCGAGACAAGTGCAGTTTAAATTTACTAAATCAGTGGTACTACCGAGTCTGTAACAAAATTATGGATCACAAGAGGGCGTCTGTTTATTTGAGAGAAGTGAAGAAAATTATAATCATGCTTCTAGCGATAGTCGTGGCGAGGATGAAAGAGATGAGTAGTGTAGGTTATCTGTGAACGCCCATCACAGCATTGATCGGGCAATTTAAAGTATCTCGAATTTCTCGTGATTATCAGCTGTGCTGGTCACTTGATAACTGTAGAATACTTTAGTTGAAAACCGAGGTGAAGGTAGATTCATAGTTTAGGGAATTATGAGTAAAAATGGTTAAAAATGGTCGGGATAGAGGGTACGAAGGACTTAATGGTTTAAACAAAATGAGGGGGGTCAAACGAAGGTAATGAAACAGAACGACATAAGCAAGAGCAATGTTTCTAGAGGAGGAAGAGTGAGGACAGAGTATTATTGAGGCACTTAATTTTAGTGAAAATGCGAACAGTCAAATGAGTTTTTGTTCGATGCTGATACATGTGCTACCAAGCACATTGTAAACGTAAACATTACATTGTAAAACTTTGAGAAGTTCAGAGGCGAGTTTTTGCGAACAAAAACGAGGCAGCAATTTAAACTTGAATGCGGAAACAAGTTAATTGTTTGAGATTTTATGTGCAAGGCATTTTGAAAAACATTTTGTGATTATCAGCTGTGCTGGTCACTAAATGATTTTCTATAGAAAAGCTTTTTGAAAGTTTTGAGGTTCAGATATTTTTGAGGATTTTGCTAAGGCAGAAACCTGTTTTTTAATGACATTTTTAGATGTCTACGATGGAGAAACGAGTATGCGAAGAAGGTAAATTTTTGCCACACTTGGTAATTTTCTCGATCAGTCACAGAATGGAGTTCAGGATCTTGATGCAAATTTCAGGGGGGAGCTTCACAGCTCATTAGCGAGTCGTAGAATTCTGAGACTGGGAGGGAGAATGGAGAGAAATCTTCACAAGGTGGGAAAATTGAAAAATGCTTCGATTGAGAGTTAGGTAATTCGTTTCTTGGCATCTTGCTTTGAACACGAGTAACTTTCATATCATGAGTAAACTGGAAGAGTCAATTTGCAATTGAGTAAGCACATAATCCAAGCGAAGCCAGAAAACTAGATGTAATAATCTTAAGGCTAGCGAGGTTATGTCACTCGTTGTGAAAAGTCAAAATATTTAAATTGAGATGCTAGAGTATTTGAGGAATTTGAAATTGAGGACACTATCAGTGACTGTGAAACTTGCACGCTAACAAAGGTAGAGAGATTGTTATTTGGCGAGGTTAGAATGAAAGCTTAAAGGCATCAAAATTGATTTGCACGAACACCATGGGTTAAATAAAACCTGCTTTGTACCCTAGTGACACCTGTGCAGTCATGAGGTTTTAATGATTATTCCAAGTTTGCTAAAACTTATTCTGTAAAGTATAAGAGCAATTCCGGAATTGGTCTTGAGAGATTTTGAGAATTACGAGTAACCCTGTAGGTGAAAGCAGTAGTGCTTGTTTCATAAGAGCTGACAGAGAAACTGAATTTGAGGGTAAATTCAGAGAGTTGATGATGAGTGAGCAGATAGCGACTTTAAACGTGAACACTAAACGCAAAGAACGGCATAGCCGAGAGTTTTATTCAGACTTTGCAAGACGAAAAGTGCTTTAAAGTTAGACTCTGGTGACCTATGAGTATGTGGTTTCAGGCAGCTGAGGTAGCTGTTAATATAACAGAACATCACGAGACAGGTTTGAGTTTGAGTTTCCACCAAGAGCAATTAAAATTGTTTTTGTCTGCTGCAGGACTAATTGCTATGTTTAATGGCACCTATCCACACAACAATTCATTATCTCCAGAAATGTGAGATTTAATGAAATATTAACATTTGGAGGTTTTAAAGGAAGAGTTGGATCTTGAAGAGGATGAGTTAAAGTTAGTATTGTTAGCCAGTACAAACAAAGATCTAACGTTTTACTATCAGAGAGGAACTGAGTTCGATGAGTGAAAACAATGTGTGAGATTTGGTTGACAGATCTGAGATTGAGAGCGAGTTTCTGAGAGAGTACGAGTTGAGTGAGACATACGCTCCTGTCTCAATACTTATCATGGTCCGGGCTGCGCTGTTTGAATATAACAAACTGAATTACACGCTTGTCAGATAGATGTCAAGATAGCCTTCTGAATGATGATCTCGAGGACGAGGTTTCCTGATGGATGCTTGTGTGAAGACGTCCTGAGAGCTAACGTGGTGTGTGGACTGAGGAAATTTATTTATGAGTTAAAAACAAGTCCTAGGAGGTAGAGTGAGAAAATTAACGCCAAGATATTGAAAACTTGGTTTCAGTCACGACATTAATAAATCTTGTCTGTTTACTTGGGTTTATAAAACTATACTTGCTCTCATTGTACTTTATGTCGATGAAATGCTCATTGAGAGCAACATTGAGCAAAAACTAAGTGAGGTTGAGGTGAGTTTGAGTGCTATATTTAGGATGAAGGACTCTGGAGAGCCAGATGTCTTTCTGAAAAACTAAAATCACTTGAGTTTGTGAAAAGAGGTTCATGAGTATAACCCTAACAAACTGAATAGGCTTGAGAAGTTCAATCTGAGTGTTTGTACTTCTCATGACACACCAACAATAACGAGGAAATTGAGTAATCATGAGTTGAGGTCTCTTGAGTTAATACAATTTGACGAGTCTAGTAACTCTCAAGTTAAAATAATTCCATTCAGAGGAGCAATAAGCTGATCCAGCCTGAAGCTACTGATGCTGTAAGGCCTGACAACGCCGATACGGTCAATGTGCTTGCAAGATAGCAATTGAACCTTACGGAGAATGGCTGGAATTACGTAGAAAGGATTTTATATTATTAATCTGCGAGGTATCGAGATCAACCGAGGATTATCTGATTGAGTACTTTTGGAGACATCATCGCAGAGAGAAGCAAACCCTGGTAACAAGATCTTTGAGAGACGCCGAGTATAACGCTGCATCGAAAGGTTCGTGCAGCTGAATCATCAGTTTGGACAATGTACTTCAAGACACAATGATTTGGACATTCTACCCAGTAAAGATCAACAGTGATAATCTGTGCACGGTTAACAGCTCGCAAATAGAGTGATGTTAAACATCATGATAAGAGTATTGAGGTATTAAGGAAAAATCCGAGGTACTGGAAGTTGAAGGGTAACTGAAAAACTTCTGTTCGAGGCTCATGAGAACTTTGTAAAGCAATGCGTTGCTGAGAGTTCATTGATGTTAGTGAAATGAATTAAAAGTTCGACATGGCCGATAACCTTATCAAGCCACTTCACCGAGGCGATTTAAAAGACTTAAATTGAAGTTTTTTGAATTGAGTGTGTATGAATGAGGATGTACATGAGATGTAAACAAAGAGTTCATGAGGAACATTTTGATTTATTATGTTACAGGTTCACCTAAGCAGTTAGTTGAGGCGAGACAATTACACCCACATTACAGATAGAAGATCAGCGAGAAAGATTATGAGTGAAATGAGAAAGAATAACTCTGTTTTGTGATTTTGTGGACTAATGTGATTTGTGATGTTTATTTCATTAACAATTTCAATTTCTAGCTTAAACATTGCATTGTATAATTTACAGCTATTTTGATTTTCCATTGAGAATTTTTGTTTATAATGATTGCGATTGTTTTATTTTGATTTGAGGTAATATAATTGAGGTTGACGGATTTATTATTGTTGAATAATAAATGGAGGGAGTGTTGGCAGTGGATTTATTATCCAACACCGTCAACAGCTCTTATGCCGCAGCAGCAGCAGGAGACTCAGAGCGCCTGCGCGGCAGGCGCTCGGTAAGTCCCCAGCCCGCATAGGGCAGTTCGAGTATGGCCGCCAAGGCTAACGCGTGTGTAGGGATCGCTATCCCGAGTTGAGTATTTACTAATAAATATGAGTTTACCGAGACTACCGTAGCTTTATTGTGTTTCACCCTTACCTCCCTGTGCCTAAATTAATATGCTGTCAACAGAGGACTAGGAAAATTGTTTTTGGCTTCAACAAATTTGATTAAAAAAAAAAAAAAAAAAATGTATCAAAATTATTGTTTGAATCTTCTGAAAGTAATACATTCATTTTATGGTTTTCTTCTATTTTTGAGTTTTTAAACTTTGCCATTTAAAAAATATTTAAAATTCGATATTGTTTTATAATTTAAATAATTAAAAATTTTTATAAATTTTCAAATATCATGAAAAAATACTCACTCTTGTTCTATTTTTTTTAAATATGTCAGATAAAGATCCAGTGTCGATAGCAGCAGCAACTCTTAATTTTTCTTTAAATAGCAATCTTCAATCCCGTAAGGAATCTGGATCATGACTATGTTCTCCAGTTTGTGTGATCATTTCTTTGTAATTTACATTTAGACGTGCTGTGCAGCACAGTGGTAATAACTGAAAATTAATGCCATTTTGGTTTTAATTCAAGTAAACATGATTCTAAACTTGTAATTTAAAAAAATCGTAAAATAAATTATCATAATTTCAGGATATTAACTAGAAAAATAATTATCTCGCGATTAAATTTATAATAATAATGAATAATAATTTTTGTTGAATATCATGGTTTTTTCAAATTAACGAATCCTACCCTTTCCTGCCTTTCGTTGTTTTTTCAAACTTAAACACATGCTCTTTGTGAATAATTACAGGATCCCCTGCAAAAGGATTTTTTCTTTTGCTGCAGGCCATCTGTACTAATCTTTTGAAGTTTGATGATCCTAAGTGAAATAATACATTTTTTTTTTTAAATAAAATAACTATGATCATCATCAAAGAACAATAAAAAATACCAATTTTAGCCCAACGGTAAATTAAATATTTTTTAAAAATAAAATTCAAATTTTTAAATTAATTTTTAATTAACTTTAAATCCATATACGTATCAAAAAGTGTGATAATTAATTAATAAATTATAAATAACTGTCAAGTTTATTGAGATTAAAAATGATCTATGTGAAAAAATCAAATTACTCTATAAACTTTTCTCGTCAAAAAATATTAATAAATTAAGGTTACTTTTTTTTCATAAAAATTGTACTCGAAAAGGCAAGTAACTCTCTGCCTTGTTTGTCCAAGTACGAATTTGTGAGCTCAAGAAGCACAATAGGGACACGGATGATCCTTTTCCACCTTTTTTTTTTAACGGTGTATTTCGAATATTTTGTGACCAGTGGAAGTGAAGAATGCACAATGTATTCTCATAGCCTATTCGAATTTCAAGTAATCCCAGATGGCGCGCTTTTGAGAAAGAAATAAAGCTTGCAGAATTAATTTTTTATTTCAATGTAAGTAAATAATGTTATTGCAAATATATTTTCATGTAGAATTATTTGAGTACTAACATTTAATTATTTAACTTTTCATAAAAAATACTTTCTAAAAAGTTGTAATCTATAGATTTTTTTTTTTTTTTTTCTATGACTTTTTATATTTAAACAAGAGTTCATTATTATTTAAACGATGCAATTCATGGTAATTAATTTAACTATGAAAGAAACAAAATTTATAAAACTATACTCTTAACGTAAGCGAAACAATTAAATATTTTTATTTTTATATTGATAAAGCAAGGTTGTCGCGTGCGAACGTGACAATAATTATTTAATTTAATTTAAGTTTAATTTAATTTAAGTTTAATTTAATTTAAGTTTAATTTAATTTAAGTGGGAGATTACCCGCTATGAGCAGATCACGCAGTAATCCGCTCGTCACCCTTTTTGCTTGCCTTTGGTAAGATTTATTAATTTGAGATAAAATAAAAGTAATTTTTGAAGTTAATGATAATTTTATTATTAATAATTATAAACAGAAATCTATACGAATTAAGTTTATCGTCCTTCGACGAAATTATAAATTAACAATAAAAGTCTTACTTGTTACTAGGTGTGAACCTAGGCTAAATAGAGAGGGGTCCGGGTTTCTGGGCCGGTGATCCCTAAGGTTGACCCACGTGTCAGGGCTGTCGAACACAGTGGCCTATCGAAGCCCGTGGAACTCCGGCTCCTTTCGTCCAGGTGTGCCTCTACGACCTTCAGCTTGCGCGTAGCCTCCGGATCGCTTGGTGTCGGGAACGCGAGAGAGCGTTTGAGGTTCACGCGAGCCGGGAGGTCGCCGATTATCCCCACCTAGGACTTAAGGATCGGAGCTGCATCCAATTAGCTCGAGCTTTTAGCTCGGCTCGCGACGGGCCCCCTTCCTCACTCTTTCGGCGGGAGTAATTAAGAATATTCAAAAAGTCGTTAGCGCAACTGAGGAGGGTGATGGGTATTGGTTATGATTATTATTAGTATTATTATTTATGTTAAAGGTTGATACACGACAAGGTGATTTCTTCGTTCCATCGCGTTAGAGGAGAGCTAAGCGACGCAAAAAGACTCCACCAAAATTATAAAAAAATTGTGACACGAGCGTGAGGTGGTTTGTCTTTAAATTTTAAAAGTAGCTAGTCGTTGAGGTAAGTTTTTTTCATTATGTGAACTTGATAAATTACAAGCAGTAATTCTAATATTAAATAAGCTACTAAGAGTATATCTTACCAATGTTGCAAAGTTAAAAAAAAAAATATTGATTTGACTTACCTTTTTTAATTAGAATTCCATTTGAACGCTTTATTCATTTTTTAGTTCTTAATAGGTTGTCATTCTTTCTGATAATGCCGCCTTAACCAACAGTACACTCACGATAAATATAATAAAGATCGAACTAAAAGGTATTTTGTTCACAAATACGGTTAAAAAATATGATGATTCAAATTAATTCATAATTGAATTTGAAAATATAAATTTTACTTTTGGTTGATAAACAATACTTAGCCTATTGATGATTTTACTTTTAAAAATAATTTAAATATAAATTCATGTTAATCTTTTATGTCTATTTAAATACTAAATATGTCTATTTAAATACAATTTCATAAATAATTTTTTATTTACCATTAGTTATTATAAATGTATCAAGTGGGAGTACTCAGGATGTACAGGTCGGATAATTTATTGTCGCGTAACTGGTAAAATAACTGTTTCTCAAGAACACAACAATCACCAAACCATAGAAAATCCAAGTAAAGTAAAGGAGTTCAAACGCAAATTAAGACAACAAGCAATATCAGAGATTGATTCATTAACAAATATTTATGAGAAAGTCGAAGAAGAGTTAGTACTTATCAATATTATTATTATTATTTCTAAGACTTCCAGTGTTAATTTTTTTTTTCACGAACGCTGAAAATTTTAAATGTATGAACAAAAAACATATGCTTTGACCGTACTTTATTTTCTTTACACACTTTGTTTTATCTTTTGACGAAAAACACTGATCGCACTTGTAGGCTGAGCCGGGTCCTTAAAAGTTGTCTTTAAAATAGTTAGGACTATCTACTCTTTTATGGAATACTATATTTTATGGAACTATTTTATGGAATACTATTGGATTTTATGGAATACTTTTTTTATGGAATACTAAATTTTTAACACAAAACCACCAAGATTTCTTTTCATGAGTTCAGTTTTTGATATTTTTTGTTGAATAATATATAAATTATTAATAAACCTCTACTTGTAAATAATTATGATTTGATTCAAAATTTTGTAATATAAATTTTACAAGGAGTAAGATTTTTAATTAAAATTTTTCATTTTTTTAAAAAGGTTTGGAGAAATTTCTCCCGAAATGGCTTTGGAAAAAAATAAAATAATAAAAATGATGAAAGATTATCGAAGGGAAGAGTATACAGATGAGTGGAAAAAAATTGACAGCATGGAAATGTTTTTACAGTTTCTGGAGAGCAACGCTGGTAAAAACACTTTACTACACAAAAAAGAAGGTGTTCAGTTATCCTATGACATAGTAGACGACAATGGAACAAAGCATTATATTGTTAAGGATGAATTTTTTATTGATGTAGAAGATAAAATTTTTTATATCTTTTAAAACTCACTTGTTCGACCTAAAGTCAAAGACTGCGAACAAATGATCACTGTAATAGTTAAAAAACCAAAAAGTGTATGATTTAAAGCTGTAAAATAATTTTTTATACATAGTATTCATCATTTTTCAATGAGATTTTTCATTTCCAGGAATATCCATGTATGTGGCTTTTTTTAACTAACACTGATAAGGAAACTTATAAAATAGTATTTTAAAAAATCAAGGAAATCCTACCTTTATGGAACCCAGAACAGCTGTACACAGATTACCAGTCAGGGCTCTCGATTCCGTGATAATCTGGATTCCGCATTGTCCTTACGTGTACAAAAAGTAAATTTTGAATCCTTAAATTATTACGAAAAACTGTTTTCAGTGCATTCTAACATGACATGTCTAGTACTACTATTAATATTTTGTTCAGAGGTAGCTTTTGTCATAATGTACGATGCTGACACACGATTTAAAGATAAAAGATGAAATTATTCAAGATACTGATGAAAATTCATTTTGCAATGAGGTTTACTTCCGTGTGGAATGACTCTAAACAAATTATATTGTCTTTGCTTTGTATAAAATTTTTACTGAAAAAGTTTTGTTTGTTACCAAGTTTTGTAAATATAATTTTTCTTGTACACATGTAAATTTATCTAATCAATTATTCAAAAAAATTTTATCTTTTTACAGTTGAATTCTAAAAAATTAACAAAAAACAGAAAGGACTGAATAATCTCAAAGTGTAAGTAGTATATAAACGCATTTATAATATAGTTAATTATTTCTACAATGATGTATATAAAAAAAAACCCATATCACTTAATCTTAAAATTTTTTAACAAGATCTACTGTTCAAAATAAAAACTTGAGTCAAGACTTCATCACTATTGATATCGATAACTTTAAAGAAAAAAATGAGTCAGAAACTTCCAAAAATACTAACATGTAAGTAACTTTATAGTTTTATTACAGAAACGTTAATTATAACTTGAGTGTCCTCTCTTTTAATAGCACTTCCGTTTTTTCCCGTGCTCGCTCCACAATATGTTTTATACTGCTATGATGGTTTTCATAACTAACTTCAATTATTTTATATTATTTTTAACATTTTTATATTTTAAACCATAAGTAGATCAATATAAAGTGTTCATAAATCTCAATTTCCTTTACTTGTTTTTAGCTTGACTATATTTCCTCCTCCACCTGAGCGCCACGGATGTATTATTACCGTTCAAGATTTCTGTTGTCTAGAAGTAGGAAATTGTCTTAACGATGTAATAGTGGATTTTTATCTAAAATATCTTGAAAAAACAAAATTACCCATTGAAAATCAAACAAGAACGCACATATTTAATTCTTACTTTTTTACTCAATTAATAAAAGATGTAAATTTAAATAATTACAAATCTATGAATATCAGTCTCAAACGGGACATGTATAAAAGAATGAAAAAATGGATAAAAAGTGTCAATATTTTCATAAAAAACTTTTTAATTTTCCCAATTAATCAAAGGTATGAGCGATGCTTTTAATCTGTTTGCATAAATAGTAAAAATGTTTAATGCTACATCAGTAATCGTTACAAAAGTGTTCTCTTTTATGATCTTTCATTAATAAATTTGATTAATTAAAAATGAAAATATAAATTATAATTATTAAAAATTTTAAATGTTGCAGCAAAATGTTTATACTGTTTTACATATGTTACTTTAGTACGGCAAAAAATAAAAAATAAAAAAATAAACGTGAAAAAATTTACCATACTTTGATATAAACTTCTGATCAAAAATGATCGCGACTTTTATTTTTTATTTCAATAATCTGTATAGTTTACGATAAATGAAAAAGAAATACTTCCATAACAATAATTTATGTTATATAATTCAAAGTTATTATTAAATATTGTATTACAGTTATCACTGGTACCTGATCATGGTTTTTTTACCTTCGGAAACACAGAACGATGAGTATAACACTAGTATGCCAAGGTTCGTTTTTAATTTTATTTGATCTTTACGTTACTAAAATTTTGCTATATTTACAATTAAATCGATATAAAACTTGATCTTAAAAAAATTTGAAAATTTTTTAAAATCAGAGGTAAACAATTTCATTCATTGCAAATTTAATTATCGATTTAAATTATTATATCTTATTTCATGAATAAATCTAGTATCTTGGTTCTTGATTCACTCAACAGTAAACCATCTATGAATAAAGAAATAGTTTTACAAGTAATAAGAGATTTCTTAAGTTTTGAGTTTGGTATTGAGGAAGTATTTTCTCCCAGAAATATGAAATCAAATTATCTGACTTTAAGGATGAATTTTTTATTGATGTAGAAGATAAAATTTTTTATATCTTTTAAAACTCACTTGTTCGACCTAAAGTCAAAGACTGCGAACAAATGATCACTGTAATAGTTAAAAAACCAAAAAGTGTATGATTTAAAGTTGTAAAATAATTTTTTATGCATAGTATTCATCATTTTTTAATGAGATTTTTCATTTCCAGGAATATCCATGTATGTGGCTTTTTTTAACTAACACTGATAAGGAAACTTATAAAATAGTATTTTAAAAAATCAAGGAAATCCTACCTTTATGGAACTCAGAACAGCTGTACACAGTACTTTTTTTTTAGAAAATTTTCATGGCATTCAAAAATTTTTCACATCTTTCATTTTTCTAAAAATTTAATGCAAAGTCCGTTCCGGGCGTTACTGAAAACAGAAGTGGTTCTGATGTTACCGGTAAGAATACAAGAACTCAGCGAATTATAAAATGATGCAGTTCTGAAAAAAATTAATGTTCAAGTTAAGTCTTGAAACATTTACGCTCATATAAAAGTTTTTTGTATTTTTCATTTTTTTTACTTAATAAAAATTTATCTTTATGTTCCGGGTGTTACGCGTACGAATAAATTTCTTGTAGAACACTGAAAAAATGATTTCTAATACATATTTGATACTGTTAAATTAAAAATCATCTATTGAAAAACTCTGAAGCAGTTTATTTAAGAAAAAATATTTTTTGAAGATTTTACATTTTTGACGGGTGTATAATATAAACATTGTTATATAATACTACTTAAATTAAGATCTTTGATAATATCTAATAGTCAAATTGATCACCATGAATATATTTTTTAATATTTTATCTCATTTAATTCAACGGAATCTTTTTTTAAAAGTAATTTTTTCTTTTTTCGTCTTTTTTTATCTCTGATTCTTTCTGTATAGTCTGGGCGCCGCGCCGTAGGGGTTTTCGTGACCCGATAGCGGTCAGCGATCCAGGCTTAAAAGATGTATTTTGACCTCTTAATGAAGAATTTCGAGGGTGGACGGAAAAATTTGTTTACAATTATTTAAACAAATAACAAAGTAAAAAAGTCATTTTTTCGATGAAAAAATTTTTTTTTAATATTTTTCAGCTCAAAATAAGTTGAAAATGTAAGCGGATTTTTATTTGTAAAGTCAATAGTTTTCGAAAAAAAAATCATCAAAGTTTAAAAAAACCGTGCATCTGTAGAAAATCAGTCGAGCCTACCATGGCGGCCGGAGTATAAGTTTTTTAAAACTTTTATGATTTTTTTCTCGAAAACTATTGACTTTACGAAAAAAAGTCTACTTACATTTTAGACTTATTTTTAGCTGAAAAATATTTAAAAAAATTGTTTTTCATCGAAAACATGAGTCCTAAAGATTGAACGGAGGCAAAAAGACCAATGCTCTAAAATACGTTTAAAAGTGAAAAAAAAAAAGATATCTGTATTGTTTCTTTTTAATGCTTTAGTAATGAATATACTTTTTTCTGCTTAAATAATGTATTAATTTTGAAAGATTAAAGTGCACTTTAACAGCGACGTCTGTGACATGTAACACCCGGAACGCATTTTTTCGGAAAGAGGAGTCTCAAAATTTTTTTCTACAGTAGGGGGGGGATTAGTTATCTTAAGATAGCTTTGTAATTAAGAAGCTGAGTAAAAATATTAAAAACTCAAGTCACTATACAAACGATACCCTTTTTTAGCGTTCCGGGTGTTACAGAGAAATAAGAATCTTTACCACAGCACAAAATTTTCTGTAATTACCGAAACAAATTGAAACTTTGCTGAGAGCTCAATCACACTGCATTCTAAAGATTGAAACATAACTTATAAATCTTTGTTGATATCGAACGATTTACAGTGCTACCGACTTTGCACTAGAATCACACAAGTCAGGCCGGTGGTGTTCATAGATTCATCAACAGGCTAAAAAATTTTAAATTAAAAAAAAAAGTGGTAGAACCAGTATAGTTCCAGAAACTACATATAATTTCTGACCAGAAAAAACGGTTTATATATTTTTTTTTCATAATTTAATTTTTTACTCTGAGGTTCGTTTTTATACAGACAGACCCTTTATCATTTTATTACTATTGTTAAAAGTTTTATTTCAAACAATTTTATTATGATAATTTCAAATTTATAACTTTATTTAATAATGGAATTAACTTTGATTTCTAATAAAACATTTAATTTTTTTAATTCTTAACATCCGAATTTTGAGTAATTTTTTTTTTTTTTTTCAGATAATAAAATTATATATTTTTAAAAAAGTATACTCTTTTGAATTTGGATGGTGGTTTTTCAGAAATTGAATTATTCTTCAAATGGGATTCCTATAGAAGAGTCATGAACATTAATGAAAGCAATAAGCAATTGGTACATGATGCTCAGATGTAATTAACAAAAATAATTATCTCAAATTAACTTGACTTAAATGTTTTGGTTTTTATATTAAAAAATTACGTACTTTTAGTAAATCTGTAACCTGGCAAAGCATGCGAAACCTATTCAATGAAAAATTCATAGATTGTAGTTAAAAGAATCAGCATTTGCAGCTAAATGGGACAGATTAACATGGACCTCCTGCAGGAAGTGCTCCAGCTAGAGCTACTATGCAAACAGCTATATAAGTCTCAAGATACTGCGCATCGAACTGAAGCTGAAAAAGCGCAAGTCAACTTTCAAAATTCTCCAGATACATTAGCTAAATGTCAGATGCTCTTGGAACATGGAGATACAGTGTATGCACAGTTACTGGCTGCCACCACTCTCACAAAGTTAGCATCTTGGTCTGCTCAAGAATTAAGTTTGCAGCAAAATCTTGATATCAGTGAGTAATTTTTTTAATCATTCAAACAAAAGTATTAATAGAGAGAATTAAGTTTTTTAATTTTTTAAATATCATTTTCATTCTTTTTTTTTAAGAAATCTATAATTTAAATTACTTAGCAACACAGTCAAAGTTGGTTAATTTTGTAATTCAAGCACTTGTTACATTACTAGCAGGTATTACAAAGCTTGGTTGGTTTGATTCTGACAAAGAAGATTTAGTTTTTTGAAATGCAGTTAATGATGTTTTCAAGTTCCTTCAGGTTGGTGATTTTTTTTTTTTTTTTCAAATAAATTTTTTACTTTTTATAATATTTTAATTATTTTAACAGGCATCAGTTGAGCATCGCATGATAGGGGTGCAATTGCTTTTCCAGTTAACATGTGAAATGAACCAAATATCTGAAGCTGATGCTAACAGATCCTTAAGAAAGCATTGCAAGGTAGCCAGCAGCTTCAGAGATACACTGTTATGAAAACTGTAAAAATTGAAATTTTAATGATTAGGCGCAGGTAATAACAATGACATTTCTCTAATTTCGTGATGATAAAAAATCATTTGTTAATATGGTTTTATGCTTTCAGCATAAGTTGATGACTCAATTTCTAAAGCACGCTCAAAACTGTTTGACCTTTGACTTTATGGGTACCTCGACGGACGAGAATTCAGATGATCTTTGCACCGAACAAATTCCAACAAGTTGGAAAAAAGATTTCTCGACTATGCAGCTTAAAAGTTATTTTTTGATGTCTAATACCGTTTGTCAAATACTCTGTCCTGTCTAGCTCTGTCATGTCTGGTTCAAATATCATCTGTAAGGAGAAATATGTTTTTAAATAACGAGAGAGCCAAGTTTTTAACGCATCCAGTTAACAATGTCAAACACGCGTTACAAAATCCTCAGGCATTAAGCGATTCTGCAAACTACCGCGACTAGCAGACTTTTGTCTTGGTGAGTAAATTAATAGTTTTGAAAAAAACAAAATAAAATAATAATCACATTTGATGATGTATTCGTTATTCTTCAGGCGTGTTGGTAATGGTTTGAAACTACCCAGCGAGACAATTCAATTGATACACTACCTGTAGAGTTAGTGACGTCTAAGTCACCGAGCCACATCTTCTTGAAACTTACACTCCTGAAGTAACAAACGCTTTTATAACGTTGAGACTCGAGTCCGTGGCGGTGGTCATCAGAGAAGGCCTCGAGGATCCGTTAAACGATTTGGGAATGGTGCAACAGAAACTCTAGCAGTTGTATGTGAGTATCAAAAAACTTGGACACTGCTTGTACAGCTTTTCGATCAGGCAGCGAGAACTTACCAAGAATTGATGGCGCAAAGTGCCTCGCCTAGTCAACAGATTGATATTCTCATACAATACGGGCAGCTCACTTAGCTTGTTTATGTCATTGGTAAAATACATTGTTGAATTTATTTAAATTTAACCAAAGAATAATATACTTTTTTTTTATTCTAGATAGTGTCATCAATGGCGGAGTATCATTTAATAGTAGAAAAACACGATGCTATGGACTGAAAACTGATCTGCAGAGTTCTTTAACTTATGAACTTTATGCTCAATGAAGTTGTTAAAAACTTTAGCTGGCAATGTTGAGATTCTTTGAACAATTTTGAAAATATATGTAGCTGATCAAGTACAGAAAAATTTCAAAGTTTATAATCTATCTGAGGCTATGATTCTTTGTGTGTTGCTAGCGTGTAAAAGGTCGAAAGGGAAAAAAATTAAAATCTAAAAAAAAAATAATAATATAAACATCTGTTTATCAAAAAATCAGGCTTTAATTTTTGAATTTACACATACAATATACATTTTAACAATTAGGCAAAGCATGATTAACATATATTAAAATATTTTTTCGCTTTAGGCTTATTTGTATTTTAAAAAAAAAAACCTTAATTGTAGAAAGTACATTTTTTTAACTTGTCAAAAAAAAAAAAAAAAAAAACTTAGGTTTACTACAATAGCTTGTTAAAATCATATAATAAATAAATCATTTAATATTTTTACATCATAACGACTTGAATTTGTAAGCATTTGATAAACTGGAAGTATTTATTATTTATTATCTAACTATTATTTATTTTTTTTGCTGTTAAACCAATTGAAATAGGTGTTTGTAAATTAATTACTTTTCTTTTTTTTATTGCCTTCCGTTACTGACTGAATTTCATAATATTTTCTTTTTTTTTCTTCATTAGAAGTCAAATTAGATATTTCTTGCTCGATAAGAAACGGTTCATGCGTACACTGTAAATTTTTTAATCCCGAATTAGGTGACATTGAAAAATCTGACTTAGAATTATTTTGAGTTGAATTCATAATTTCGTTCTGAAATTTTAAAATAGGCATATTTTCAAGCTTTCCTTTGTGAAATTCTGTGGCTAATAAAATTATTTAGTTAGCGATATCTTTTCTTTTTTTTATGATCAGCAAATGCTGAAACCAATCGCTTAATTCATTCAATTGTTTGCTGCTCTTACTTATGAAGTCCTAACAATAATTTTTTGAATTAGTTTCATAAATTATAAGATTAATAATGTTCATAATAAATAAATAGCTCACATTTAAAAAACTTTCAGCGTATTGTAAAATATAAACTCCGCAATCTTTCAAATTTGGTTGCATTGGTAAAGTCAGATAATTTGATTTCATATTTCTGGGAGAAAATACTTCCTCAATACCAAACTCAAAACTTAAGAAATCTCTTATTACTTGTAAAACTATTTCTTTATTCATAGATGGTTTACTGTTGAGTGAATCAAGAACCAAGATACTAGATTTATTCATGAAATAAGATATAATAATTTAAATCGATAATTAAATTTGCAATGAATGAAATTGTTTACCTCTGATTTTAAAAAATTTTCAAATTTTTTTAAGATCAAGTTTTATATCGATTTAATTGTAAATATAGCAAAATTTTAGTAACGTAAAGATCAAATAAAATTAAAAACGAACCTTGGCATACTAGTGTTATACTCATCGTTCTGTGTTTCCGAAGGTAAAAAAACCATGATCAGGTACCAGTGATAACTGTAATACAATATTTAATAATAACTTTGAATTATATAACATAAATTATTGTTATGGAAGTATTTCTTTTTCATTTATCGTAAACTATACAGATTATTGAAATAAAAAATAAAAGTCGCGATCATTTTTGATCAGAAGTTTATATCAAAGTATGGTAAATTTTTTCAAGTTTATTTTTTTATTTTTTATTTTTTGCCGTACTAAAGTAACATATGTAAAACAGTATAAACATTTTGCTGCAACATTTAAAATTTTTAATAATTATAATTTACATTTTCATTTTTAATTAATCAAATTTATTAATGAAAGATCATAAAAGAGAACACTTTTGTAACGATTACTGATGTAGCATTAAACATTTTTACTATTTATGCAAACAGATTAAAAGCATCGCTCATACCTTTGATTAATTGGGAAAATTAAAAAGTTTTTTATGAAAATATTGACACTTTTTATCCATTTTTTCATTCTTTTATACATGTCCCGTTTGAGACTGATATTAATAGATTTGTAATTATTTAAATTTACATCTTTTATTAATTGAGTAAAAAAGTAAGAATTAAATATGTGCGTTCTTGTTTGATTTTCAATGGGTAATTTTGTTTTTTCAAGATATTTTAGATAAAAATCCACTATTACATCGTTAAGACAATTTCCTACTTCTAGACAACAGAAATCTTGAACGGTAATAATACATCCGTGGCGCTCAGGTGGAGGAGGAAATATAGTCAAGCTAAAAACAAGTAAAGGAAATTGAGATTTATGAACACTTTATATTGATCTACTTATGGTTTAAAATATAAAAATGTTAAAAATAATATAAAATAATTGAAGTTAGTTATGAAAACCATCATAGCAGTATAAAACATATTGTGGAGCGAGCACGGGAAAAAACGGAAGTGCTATTAAAAGAGAGGACACTCAAGTTATAATTAACGTTTCTGTAATAAAACTATAAAGTTACTTACATGTTAGTATTTTTGGAAGTTTCTGACTCATTTTTTTCTTTAAAGTTATCGATATCAATAGTGATGAAGTCTTGACTCAAGTTTTTATTTTGAACAGTAGATCTTGTTAAAAAATTTTAAGATTAAGTGATATGGGTTTTTTTTTATATACATCATTGTAGAAATAATTAACTATATTATAAATGCGTTTATATACTACTTACACTTTGAGATTATTCAGTCCTTTCTGTTTTTTGTTAATTTTTTAGAATTCAACTGTAAAAAGATAAAATTTTTTTGAATAATTGATTAGATAAATTTACATGTGTACAAGAAAAATTATATTTACAAAACTTGGTAACAAACAAAACTTTTTCAGTAAAAATTTTATACAAAGCAAAGACAATATAATTTGTTTAGAGTCATTCCACACGGAAGTAAACCTCATTGCAAAATGAATTTTCATCAGTATCTTGAATAATTTCATCTTTTATCTTTAAATCGTGTGTCAGCATCGTACATTATGACAAAAGCTACCTCTGAACAAAATATTAATAGTAGTACTAGACATGTCATGTTAGAATGCACTGAAAACAGTTTTTCGTAATAATTTAAGGATTCAAAATTTACTTTTTGTACACGTAAGGACAATGCGGAATCCAGATTATCACGGAATCGAGAGCCCTGACTGGTAATCTGTGTACAGCTGTTCTGGGTTCCATAAAGGTAGGATTTCCTTGATTTTTTAAAATACTATTTTATAAGTTTCCTTATCAGTGTTAGTTAAAAAAAGCCACATACATGGATATTCCTGGAAATGAAAAATCTCATTGAAAAATGATGAATACTATGTATAAAAAATTATTTTACAGCTTTAAATCATACACTTTTTGGTTTTTTAACTATTACAGTGATCATTTGTTCGCAGTCTTTGACTTTAGGTCGAACAAGTGAGTTTTAAAAGATATAAAAAATTTTATCTTCTACATCAATAAAAAATTCATCCTTAACAATATAATGCTTTGTTCCATTGTCGTCTACTATGTCATAGGATAACTGAACACCTTCTTTTTTGTGTAGTAAAGTGTTTTTACCAGCGTTGCTCTCCAGAAACTGTAAAAACATTTCCATGCTGTCAATTTTTTTCCACTCATCTGTATACTCTTCCCTTCGATAATCTTTCATCATTTTTATTATTTTATTTTTTTCCAAAGCCATTTCGGGAGAAATTTCTCCAAACCTTTTTAAAAAAATGAAAAATTTTAATTAAAAATCTTACTCCTTGTAAAATTTATATTACAAAATTTTGAATCAAATCATAATTATTTACAAGTAGAGGTTTATTAATAATTTATATATTATTCAACAAAAAATATCAAAAACTGAACTCATGAAAAGAAATCTTGGTGGTTTTGTGTTAAAAATTTAGTATTCCATAAAAAAAGTATTCCATAAAATCCAATAGTATTCCATAAAATAGTTCCATAAAATATAGTATTCCATAAAAGAGTAGATAGTCCTAACTATTTTAAAGACAACTTTTAAGGACCCGGCTCAGCCTACAAGTGCGATCAGTGTTTTTCGTCAAAAGATAAAACAAAGTGTGTAAAGAAAATAAAGTACGGTCAAAGCATATGTTTTTTGTTCATACATTTAAAATTTTCAGCGTTCGTGAAAAAAAAAATTAACACTGGAAGTCTTAGAAATAATAATAATAATATTGATAAGTACTAACTCTTCTTCGACTTTCTCATAAATATTTGTTAATGAATCAATCTCTGATATTGCTTGTTGTCTTAATTTGCGTTTGAACTCCTTTACTTTACTTGGATTTTCTATGGTTTGGTGATTGTTGTGTTCTTGAGAAACAGTTATTTTACCAGTTACGCGACAATAAATTATCCGACCTGTACATCCTGAGTACTCCCACTTGATACATTTATAATAACTAATGGTAAATAAAAAATTATTTATGAAATTGTATTTAAATAGACATATTTAGTATTTAAATAGACATAAAAGATTAACATGAATTTATATTTAAATTATTTTTAAAAGTAAAATCATCAATAGGCTAAGTATTGTTTATCAACCAAAAGTAAAATTTATATTTTCAAATTCAATTATGAATTAATTTGAATCATCATATTTTTTAACCGTATTTGTGAACAAAATACCTTTTAGTTCGATCTTTATTATATTTATCGTGAGTGTACTGTTGGTTAAGGCGGCATTATCAGAAAGAATGACAACCTATTAAGAACTAAAAAATGAATAAAGCGTTCAAATGGAATTCTAATTAAAAAAGGTAAGTCAAATCAATATTTTTTTTTTTAACTTTGCAACATTGGTAAGATATACTCTTAGTAGCTTATTTAATATTAGAATTACTGCTTGTAATTTATCAAGTTCACATAATGAAAAAAACTTACCTCAACGACTAGCTACTTTTAAAATTTAAAGACAAACCACCTCACGCTCGTGTCACAATTTTTTTATAATTTTGGTGGAGTCTTTTTGCGTCGCTTAGCTCTCCTCTAACGCGATGGAACGAAGAAATCACCTTGTCGTGTATCAACCTTTAACATAAATAATAATACTAATAATAATCATAACCAATACCCATCACCCTCCTCAGTTGCGCTAACGACTTTTTGAATATTCTTAATTACTCCCGCCGAAAGAGTGAGGAAGGGGGCCCGTCGCGAGCCGAGCTAAAAGCTCGAGCTAATTGGATGCAGCTCCGATCCTTAAGTCCTAGGTGGGGATAATCGGCGACCTCCCGGCTCGCGTGAACCTCAAACGCTCTCTCGCGTTCCCGACACCAAGCGATCCGGAGGCTACGCGCAAGCTGAAGGTCGTAGAGGCACACCTGGACGAAAGGAGCCGGAGTTCCACGGGCTTCGATAGGCCACTGTGTTCGACAGCCCTGACACGTGGGTCAACCTTAGGGATCACCGGCCCAGAAACCCGGACCCCTCTCTATTTAGCCTAGGTTCACACCTAGTAACAAGTAAGACTTTTATTGTTAATTTATAATTTCGTCGAAGGACGATAAACTTAATTCGTATAGATTTCTGTTTATAATTATTAATAGTAAAATTATCATTAACTTCAAAAATTACTTTTATTTTATCTCAAATTAATAAATCTTACCAAAGGCAAGCAAAAAGGGTGACGAGCGGATTACTGCGTGATCTGCTCATAGCGGGTAATCTCCCACTTAAATTAAATTAAACTTAAATTAAATTAAACTTAAATTAAATTAAATAATTATTGTCACGTTCGCACGCGACAACCTTGCTTTATCAATATAAAAATAAAAATATTTAATTGTTTCGCTTACGTTAAGAGTATAGTTTTATAAATTTTGTTTCTTTCATAGTTAAATTAATTACCATGAATTGCATCGTTTAAATAATAATGAACTCTTGTTTAAATATAAAAAGTCATAGAAAAAAAAAAAAAAAAAATCTATAGGTTACAACTTTTTAGAAAGTATTTTTTATGAAAAGTTAAATAATTAAATGTTAGTACTCAAATAATTCTACATGAAAATATATTTGCAATAACATTATTTACTTACATTGAAATAAAAAATTAATTCTGCAAGCTTTATTTCTTTCTCAAAAGCGCGCCATCTGGGATTACTTGAAATTCGAATAGGCTATGAGAATACATTGTGCATTCTTCACTTCCACTGGTCACAAAATATTCGAAATACACCGTTAAAAAAAAAAGGTGGAAAAGGATCATCCGTGTCCCTATTGTGCTTCCTGAGCTCACAAATTCGTACTTGGACAAACAAGGCAGAGAGTTACTTGCCTTTTCGAGTACAATTTTTATGAAAAAAAAGTAACCTTAATTTATTAATATTTTTTGACGAGAAAAGTTTATAGAGTAATTTGATTTTTTCACATAGATCATTTTTAATCTCAATAAACTTGACAGTTATTTATAATTTATTAATTAATTATCACACTTTTTGATACGTATATGGATTTAAAGTTAATTAAAAATTAATTTAAAAATTTGAATTTTATTTTTAAAAAATATTTAATTTACCGTTGGGCTAAAATTGGTATTTTTTATTGTTCTTTGATGATGATCATAGTTATTTTATTTAAAAAAAAAAATGTATTATTTCACTTAGGATCATCAAACTTCAAAAGATTAGTACAGATGGCCTGCAGCAAAAGAAAAAATCCTTTTGCAGGGGATCCTGTAATTATTCACAAAGAGCATGTGTTTAAGTTTGAAAAAACAACGAAAGGCAGGAAAGGGTAGGATTCGTTAATTTGAAAAAACCATGATATTCAACAAAAATTATTATTCATTATTATTATAAATTTAATCGCGAGATAATTATTTTTCTAGTTAATATCCTGAAATTATGATAATTTATTTTACGATTTTTTTAAATTACAAGTTTAGAATCATGTTTACTTGAATTAAAACCAAAATGGCATTAATTTTCAGTTATTACCACTGTGCTGCACAGCACGTCTAAATGTAAATTACAAAGAAATGATCACACAAACTGGAGAACATAGTCATGATCCAGATTCCTTACGGGATTGAAGATTGCTATTTAAAGAAAAATTAAGAGTTGCTGCTGCTATCGACACTGGATCTTTATCTGACATATTTAAAAAAAATAGAACAAGAGTGAGTATTTTTTCATGATATTTGAAAATTTATAAAAATTTTTAATTATTTAAATTATAAAACAATATCGAATTTTAAATATTTTTTAAATGGCAAAGTTTAAAAACTCAAAAATAGAAGAAAACCATAAAATGAATGTATTACTTTCAGAAGATTCAAACAATAATTTTGATACATTTTTTTTTTTTTTTTAATCAAATTTGTTGAAGCCAAAAACAATTTTCCTAGTCCTCTGTTGACAGCATATTAATTTAGGCACAGGGAGGTAAGGGTGAAACACAATAAAGCTACGGTAGTCTCGGTAAACTCATATTTATTAGTAAATACTCAACTCGGGATAGCGATCCCTACACACGCGTTAGCCTTGGCGGCCATACTCGAACTGCCCTATGCGGGCTGGGGACTTACCGAGCGCCTGCCGCGCACAAAATTACCCTGAAAGATATGGCCTTTTTCCCTGGCGCATTTTTATTTTTTGATTAATTTTATGTATTTTAAAATTTTTCTAACCGTAAATAAAATATTATAATCCAAACTTTAATTTTATGTATTTTAAAATTTTTCTTGCTCTGTCGGTGAGATGTACCACAGAACCACACTTGTAAAACAAAATATCATTTCATAAGTCTCTTGTAAAAAAAAAAGTTTCAAAATAAAAAACTGGGGTGGCAAAATTCACCCAGTCTCTCTTAGTGCACAAAGTGCAAACCTGCTGAGCGAAAGCGTACTCCTGAATCTTGATGCCTCATACTCGCTATTCTCTCGGGCAGCAACCACGTGTGGTCGGTGAAAGTGCGCTTTCCCCGAAAGATGTGTAATTTACTTTTATAAATTTGTTTTATATTTAAGCAATATTTTTATTTTAGAATATAATTTTAAAAAATTTACAGATCTTATATAGAAATGATATAGATCTCAATGTAATACCTTAACCAACTGAAGAAAATTATAAAAAGAAAAAAACTATTTTATATGAAATGATGTCATTACCCCTTGGAAAAGACATCGATTAACCGAATTGTTTACAAAATATAAAAGATGACGCTTAAAATTTAAACAGTTTTTCCGAAATTCCCGGGACTTCCCGATGCTCTCCCCTTGTCTGCCCAACGGGCTTACGCAAATTAAAGAATAAGGGCTACAATTAAATTACCCTACGGGGCCTATCGCAAAATGATAAGTACAGAATACAAATGATTGCCCAACAGGGCCTCGCAAAATACAACGGTTCATCAGCCTTAACTCATATAAAAGAATAATAAGATAAATGATTCGCCTAACGGGCCTATGCTCATAAGAAAAATAACCATAAAAAAAAATAATGAAAAAAAATACAAAAGGATGGCCCAACGGGGCCCAAACGCTCGTTGTAAAATAATAAGGAATACAAAGGAATTGCCCAACGGGGCCCAACGCTCATAAATAAACAATAAAAAAGTACAAAAGAATTGCCCAACGGGCTTAATGCTTATAAATAATCAATAAAAAAAAATACAAAGAATTGCCCCACGGGCTTAAACGCAGGTAAAAAAAAAATACAAATAAAACACAAATGATGTGTCGCCCGATTGCTTCACCAGGAGTCTGAAAGACCTTCAACGAGGTCCAGGGAACATGGCCCGAAGGATGTTCAGTTGAACGTATTTCCCTCTGAGACCACGCGTCTCGGACCAGGAGAGGACCGCGACCTCCTTCGGACCCGCGCCCCCCCCCCTTTGTTGAGAGCGGCTGTCCCGTGGACTGGTGCTGACGGAGCGGAAACGGAAAGACCCAGGATCCAGCGGTATGGACAGTAACCCTGCATCGTCCCCTCGCCGACAGAGCCTTTTTGGCGACTCGGGTCGCTGGAAGTCCTCCGACTGGTCTTCTCTGCCCAGCCGTTCCCGTTGTCAAGGGCGTGTTTCGGCCTCTTCATCCGACGAGGAATTCAGAAGAGGGTACTGGATGTCCAGACTCTCGTCCTCGAATTCGGGCTCTTCCTCTCGGTTCCGTAGGGGTGGCCTTGTAAAAGTAACCACCCGCCCAGCGGTTGGTGGAGGGTCTCGTTCCCCTGGGAGAATCATCTCCGGGTTGTATGGCCGGCGGACTGAGGGCTTGGATCCGCGCCTGGGCATCTGAAATAGAGTTTAATTATTAATGTGGGCCAAATACTCAAAAAAAAGAAATAGACAGTCAGTCAACACAGAAAAAAAATTAAAGAACAGCATGCGGAACGACTAATTTTCCCCGGGGCTCACATCTAGACTCGCTGTCTCGGTCACCGCGAGCGGGGTTTCTTTCTCCCCCTGAGGAGGAATAAGACGTTTCAAGTCGCTTACGTGCACTTTTGGGTTTTTCCGACTATCGCCCATGTCCAGCACATAGACCGTGGGCGATTCGACCTCGAGGACCTTGAACGGGCCTTCAAATTTCGGGGCGAGCTTTTTATTGAACTTCGTGGCGGCGTCGGACAAGTAGTGGGTGGCTTGCATGACCAGATCTCCCACATGAAAATGCACGTCCTTACGCCCCTTATTGAATTGCTGTTCCTGCTTCCTCTGCGCCACCCCGATGTTCTCGCGCACCAGGTCCCACAGGTGGTCCAACCGCTTTACGCGATCCAACCAGACTTCAGGGCTCAGTTTTAACAGAGTTCTCGGGGCCTCCACCTTCCACCGTAGGCTTTTGACTGGGTGGGGGTGTCTTCAGGAAGACGGGCGAGACTCCTGTAGAGGACTGGCAGGCGGTGTTGATGGCATGCCGGAATTTGGCAAGGTGTACGTCCCACAACCGGTGGTCGAGTTTCACGAAAATCGAGATCATGGTCTTGAGCGTCTTATTGCTCCTCTCCACGGGGTTCGTCTGGGCATGGTAAGGGGGTATGGTCGTATGTTTGATCCCATACTCCTCGAGTAGGCCCATAAAGTCCTTGTTAACGAATTCTGTCCCGTTGTCAGTGAGAACATAATCCGGGGCTTCCCACCGGAACAGTATAAGGTCCTCGAGGGCCAGGGCTATGTTTTTTCCGGTGGCTTTCCGTAGAGGTTTTAACTCCACCCACTTGGTGAACAAGTCTACGAAAACCACCAGGTAACGAAACTGATTTTTACTTGGGGGAAACTACATCAGGTCCACGTAAACCACGGACCACGGTCGCTCGACCACCTTCTTGCCCATAAGGCCTTGTGGACCCGAAGTCGGGGTCTTGTACTTCTGACATTCCAGACAGCTCAGGACGAAACGCCGGGTCTTGGCATACACTCCGGGCCAGTAGTACTCACGGATCACCCGGTCATAGGTTTTCTCGACTCCAAAGTGTCCGGAGGACGGGTGGACGTGCGCGTCACAAAGCGTCTCGTTCCGGTACTCTTCGGGGACAACCAGCCTCCAGCCCTCCTCCCCGTTGGTCACCGGGTCCAAAAGAGGGTCCTCACGGTGGCGGTACAGCATTTCGTCTACGACGCACCAATCAGGATACTTCCTGGGATCTTCGAGGACCGACCGACGCTTCTCGAGATACCACGGGTCTTCGATCGTCTCGAAGCTCGCGATTTCCGCAGGCTCATCTTCGTACATTCGCGGGAGGGCATCGGGGACGTGGTTGAGGGTGCCCTTGCGGTACTCGATTTTAAAGTTGAACTGGGAGAGTTTCAACCGCCAGCAGCCCAGACGGCCCGTGTCATCCTTCAGGTTGTCTATCCACTTGAGGGCACGGTGATCGGTGATCACCTTGAACTCGTACCCCTCGACGTAGGGCCTCAATTTCAGCACTGCCCATTTAATGGTCAAATACTCTCGCTCCAAGACGGAGTAGCATCGCTGGGTATCGGACAGGGTTTTACTAATGAAAATAATGGGGTGCTCGCCATCCTCAAACTCTTGAGTGAGAACAGCCCCAAGGGCTCCCGCGCTAGCGTCGGTCTGTAGGACGAAGGGTCAAGTAAAATCAGGCCGGGCTAGGACTGGGGCTGACGTTAGAGCTTCCTTTAACGCGAGGAAAGCTTCGTTTTGTTCGGGACCCCACTCCCATTTTTGATTTTTCCGCAACAGTCTCAGGAGGGGCAACTTCTTCTCAGATTCGTGCTCGATGAAACGTGAGTACCAGCCGACCATGGCGAGGAAATTACGAAGCTTCGTGACCGAGGTCGGTGTGGGAAACTCTAGCACAGCCCGAGTTCGTTCGGGGTTAGGCTTGAGGCCATCTTTGTCCAGAAGGAACCCAAGATACGGTATCTGAGAACAGCCAAATTCACACTTGCTCGAATTGACCGTCAGGCCAGCCTCCGCTAGGCGCTTCAGGACCATGTGTACCCAGTGCAAATGGGCCAAGAAGGTGGCTGTCACAATGATGATGTCGTCCAAGTACCGAAAGACGAACGGGGCAAGGAAGGTGGCCAGGGTATTTGTTAGCCCAAAGGGCATCCTTAGAAACTGGAACAGTCCATAGTCCTTGACCGCAAATGCCGTATACTGCTTACTGTTTTCCGCCATTGGGATCTGGAAGTAAGCCTGCTTCAGGTCGATTTTGGTCAGGTACTGGGCATCCCGGAGTTGATCCAGGATGGAGTCCATGTCCGGGAGTGGGACCTTCTTGGTTACTTTGTTGACCTCCCGGAAGTCGACACAAAACCGATAGGACCCGTCGTCCTTGCGGACGAGGATCGGGGCACTACACCACGCGCTTTGGGACTTCTCAATAATCCCTGCCTTCAACATCTTGTTGACCTCCTCGATCATAATCTCATTCATTCGAGGAGACATACGCCGTGTCGGCAGCCGAATGGGCTCACAGTCGATGACCTCAATGACATGCTCTGCAAAAGACGTCGCTTTCAGCTCGTCTGCGGACTCAGGCAGTAGTCGGGTGACCAGCTCCTTGAGTTGGGCCCGTTCGTCGTCCGTGAGCTCGCTGATCCCGGCGCACTCCGCAATCACCACAGGGTTCTCGAATTTGTTCTGTTGGCTCAGGAAACCTTGCCAAGGCCCACCCTTGACACGCCACCAGCCAATGTCGAACTGTACTTCGACCCCAAACTCTCGGCAGAAGTTCATACCCAGGACTGCGTCGTGTTCCAGGCCATCGTAGGCTTTGAGTTGAAACGGCCTGTTGTTCCCACACACATCCAACTGGACCGTCAACACGCCCCTCAGGCTTTTGACTTCACCTGTGACCGACCGGATCAGCGTATCCGTGGGCTTTAACCGCTTTACATTATTCTCAATAATCCGTGGGCCTACCAAGGAAAGCATTGCCCCGGGGTCGAATAAAGAGTTGTACTTCTGACGACCGACAATTATGAGAATGTAGAAGCGGTTGTCCTCTTTGACTGCCGCGACCATCTCGATGACATTGTCTTGGATAAGTATGTGCCCGTCAACCTTGGGGTCATCATTATCCGCTTCCCAACTCTTCCAAGTATTTCCTAGGGCCTCCGGGCTAGCAGTTGCGTCAGGGCCTTTACCGTCGGCTTCTCCCATGCACCATCCGGACTCTCTCATGTACCGTTCCACTGCTTCGACGACTTGCTCATGGTACTCTTCCTCAGTCTTTAGCTGAGTTTTCCCACGGTCCGCGTCGATCTCCGGGTTGGCTGAGGTCTTTGTCACCGGATCCCATAGATCTGAGTCGCTTAGTGTTTGCTCTTCCTCGCATTCGTTTACTGCTTGAATTACGAGGCCTTCCTGGCTTCTGGCTTTCTTCTGGGGCCATATAGGGCTCGAGGCTTTGAGCTGGGTGGTCTCTAACTATTCTAGCACAGGGGGTTGGGACCGTTCAAACCCCCTCCGTTTGCGTTTCCCCAAACCCAGGCACAATTAGGACAGTTCCTGACCGTAACTCCGACCGCGTTGCATCCTTAGCAGGACACCTTAGCCTGGACCCTGCAGTTATAACAGACGTCCGGATCGACGGCGTCACCTCCCAGGCCAAGCCTGGTGTACGGATCGGTTGACTAGCCGAAGCTTGCTTGGCCTGGTTGGGTGGAGGGCCTCTGCCCTGATTACGACCTGGCGGGCCCTGGCCGACGGCTGCTACCTCTGGCGTTGGCTCTGTGTCCTGGTCGATCTTACTCTTGGATTTTGCCCGCGGCTGCTCCAGCTCACTTTTCTTCGAACCAGGTTTTGGCGGTCTTTTGTCTTTCCTGGGCTTGGCTTTCTCACCTGGTTCTGGGACTTCATCCTGGGACCCCTGCTCATCGCGGTGGGACTCCTGCACCGAGGCCACCTTCTGGGCTTTCGTGGCCCCCGCCCAAGCAGCCATGGGAACTCGTGATTTGTCCTTGGGAGGCGGCTGGACCCATCGACTGTTTAGATCCTTTATTCGTTCGTACTCGCGACCTAATCTAATTAGGTCACTGTACGATCTCAAGAGCCTCGAGCCGATGTATAGCCTGTACCCGGCTTCCAGGTTCTTATAGGCCATCTTCAGTTGTTGTTTCGGGACGGTGGGTCCCGGAAATTGTCGACAATCATTCTTAATTGGTCGACAAATGGCTCAATTTTCTCCCCTTTTCCTTGGGTCCGGGCCTTGAGCTCATCAAGGAGGTCGTCGTCCTCGATCTCCCCGATAAAATGGGTGCTAAACTTCGATAGGAATTTCCGCCACGACCTTATCCTCCGGCCGCGCCGTCGGTACCATAAGCAAGCCGACCGGGTTAATATGCTCGGCAAGGCGCACATAATTTCCCGGCCCGTCCACTGAGTGGCATCTAGGAAATCCTCCAAACGCCTCAGAAATTCATCGGGGTCATCTTTATCCCCGCCACTGAATTTCATGTCCCAGGCTTTAAGGTCCCGCAGAACCTTGCTCTGTTTGTGATGGTCTCGTGGGCCTGGGCTCTTTATCCCGCTACTGCTGGTACTCCCAGTACTGCTTTCGGACCCAGATTCGGTGGATGATTCCGGAATCCATCTACGATGAAACGTCCAAGGTCGCTTTTCTGAGCTACCAGAATGTCGGGAACTCCCTCGTAGGTCCGATTTACGGGGCGGTGGGCCGTCGTTGGCGGCACGCACTTTGGGTTTACGACTGGGCTTCCTGGGTCCCGTCCATGCACTTTTCAGATCAGCCAAATGCCTCTCCGGCTCCAAGGTTGACGTGCGGCGTGGGGCCTTCATTTGCCTCGCGGGGTACCCGCGGGTTTTAGGGCCCGGCCCACTTTGCTCGCTATCACTCTCTGATGAAGCAGCGCCCGCTCTCTGGGTCCGTGGACTAAGCCCCGAAGATCTAAACCCCGGAGGATTATGAATCGCGTCACCCCGAGAGCCTCTCTGGGGAGAACGCGCCGGACCTTCCTGGAAGCTACGCCCCAGCTGACGATAGACAGCTCCCGCTTCGGGTTTAGGTTGGTAGGGGTCCCTCTCCGAGCTGGACTCCTCCGAGCTAACCGAGTCAGAATCTGAAGGGCTACTGGGCTCCTATTCTGATCTGCCCCGAGAAGTGTTAATAATTGGGGCCGCTAACCTACCGGTGTTCACTTTTTGGGGGCCACTCGGGCCGGGTGTTTGCTCTGAACCGACTGCGTGTCCTGGCATTTGTACTCCGCCCCACGCGTTAAGTATTTCGGGGCCCAATAAGTCAAACATGTTACCCAAGTGGAGTCGGGGCATCTGGTATATTAAGTTACGATAATTCGCAACATAATTCGTCTCGATGCTTCCCAGCATCTCCCCGGGTCCAAAGGGGGTCACGCTAGAGCTTGAAACCGACGGTGACATTCCGGGGGTGTGACAACCTGTAGTGCACGTCCCCGAGTAGAAGGGATTCGTCGAGACGCTCCCCGCCGTGGTGCTCGTCGTCGAGGTTAAGGTCAGGGCCACTGACACCACGTCCACGAGCGACGGTGCCTTAATTGGGAGCGACGAGCCGAAGGGCCTCTCCTGTGTGGGGTTTACCCGGCTCGTCCCAGGGGTCTCAACGTTGACCGATCTGGCAGCCAAGGCTTTATAGCTGCGAATCACCCGCTTTGCACTTCTGACGACCAGCTGAGCTTTCCGAGTTTTCTTCCGGAGCCCTGGACGGGTCCAAGAGGAATTCGTGTCCGTTGTCGAGTCCGTCTTCCCCGTTGACTTTCGGTTTTGGACCTTCCTGGGCCTGCGTCTTGGTCTGGGCTTGGGTGCGTCCAGCGCGGGTTGCTCCTCCCTCGAGGATTCTAGATTCAAGCCAGCCGTGGTTGCTGACGCTTACTCCCCTCGCTCGTCTACCTGAGGGTCCCAAGGGACGATAAGCTTTTGTTCAGCCTGCATGATGCTGTACCGCAGTAACCAGTCCCGTAATATTCCTTGGGTCCCCGAGGTATTGAGTCCCTCTTTGTCGAGGCTCTCGATCAGCTGTTGGGGCTCTAGACGGTTAATTACCGAATGAAGGTCGCGGGCGTCCTTAGACTGCCTCAAGACTTCACGGAGCGCCAACCGCACGGCAATCTCTTCCGCCAGCAGGCCATCCTCTCTGTAGTCCGCCATCGTGGTACATAAAAATTCCGAGCGCGAAGGTTAAGGAGAAGAAAGAAGAGAAAAGAGGAACAACCACAAAACTGGTAAAAAAAAATACAGAAAAAATAATAATGCTAAACGGAAAAATTCCACCAAGGAAAATTCCCAGGGGCACTTTGGGCCGGGCAGATAGGGCAAATTGGGCTCCTAGATAAACGCAAATAATTTCAATAATAATAATGTTTAGAACTCTTGGTGATAACAGTAAAATAAATTTACTCTAAACCGGTGCTCCACAGGAGACTAAATTCAAATTATTGCCACTGGCTCCCCCTAATTAAGTCCATAATCGGGAACACCCGTGCTTGTCGACCAACAAGCCTCTCAACTCAGTCAATTTCCCCAATTCACAAACAAACGATCGGCGTAATATGACTGAGCTGAGGCGGCTTAATAGTATAACTGCACGACACAGCCGAATGAAACTAAAGCCTCAAGGCCACGGCTTACCAAGCACGGTGTTTATAATAAAATAAATTTGAATTTAGTCTCTAAATTCGGCGAAGAAAATTTCACTCAACACTCCTTCGCTCTCTCTCACACACACGAATAAATCACGAGATTCCAAGTTATAATCACAACAAACCAACAAGGTCAACAATATAAACAAACTTGAAATGTCGTGATCACGCTACACGACCAGCAGCAGTGGCAGCAGTGGTTCTCCCTGCCCACACGTTGGCAGCGCCATGCAACGGTGTACCTGGGGGACAAGGCCACGCAGAGCCAGCCCCGAGGTCCCGTCGGCCAACGCCCAAGAACCTAAAAATAAAAGGGAAAATCTACACTCGGGAACGGGCCAGTATTTCGACGCGCCCTGATTCCCGTCCCGGCTAGCTCGAACAAAAAGAAAAATAACAATAGATGGAGCCGGAAAACTACCCGCGAAGGGCCTGCTTCACTGCTCCACCGCTGGCTGCTATCTCGCCGTCCTCTACCGCGACTCGTCGCAGAGAATCAGCCCTAACCTATCCTACCCAATCCAAGAATTTCAGTTTGTAAACAATCGTAACAATTTGCATTAATTAATTAATTTTTAATTTAATCTTACACCACCTTGCTTGTATACGAAAATATGTGATGAAGAATACATTGTAACAAGACACAGTTATTTATAATAGAAAAGATTTTTTCTAGTTATATAAAATTTGTTGTTATGAAAGCTTGTTTATAAATTAGACCTGTAAATAAATTGTTAAAATCAATATGTTTTGAATTCTTTTGATTTTATACAAATCAAATCGTATTCACTAGCCATCACCATAATTATGAAGTGACTAATACTTTTTTTTTAAAACTCCTACCTAATATTTTCAAAAATGATAGAACATTCTTTTATAGCTTCAGTTTATTATGTCTTAGTATTTAAAATTTAAAAATTTTTTTATACTTTAAAGTATAAATTTTACATTATATTGCTAATACGACTAACGTGTTTTATAACTGATATTATTCATAAATATATAATCTTAAAATATACACATAAACAAATTAACTTTCCAATGATAAAAGATTTTTGTTTAGCCGATATTCTAAGAGAACAATTAAAAAAAATACATTTTCAGAAAATATTTAATTTTAAACAATTAATTACTGTTTTCACTCTTAATAAATCTAATGCAATTTAATGCAATTTATTAGAGCCTCATATGTATGTTTGCGTTTATCAAATTAAATACAAATATATTGTTTTAAAGACTGTACATCCCACATTTCGCTGTGATTTCGTGATGTAAACATTAAATAAAACTAATATATCGAACGATATATTAGTTTTATTATGCAATTTATTTAGGAATACTCTGCCCGTAGTCGTCGGTTGCTTTGCCCGAAAAAAACGGGCGCGAGACCGGCACGGACGGGCACAGTAGAGACCGATTAATCCGGTGACGGCGCTGGGCGGTTTCGGTACATTCGACCGTTCGCGCGCCGCGAGCGAAGTCTGGAACTGAAATTTTTAAGAATTCTCTCGTGTTTAAAAGGCATATGAGTTATAAAAATCATTTGTCGTTTGATTAGCACCTCTCAGAGTTGAAATTAAACAACTCGCCCCGGCCTTAACCTGTCTCAGGTTAGGTATTCCGGGCTCAAATGAGATCTAACTTTTTTTTCTGAAATTTTTGCTTAATTACAAGACATTTGAATCAAAAAAATCATTTGTCATTTGATAAGCACCCGTAAAAGTTGAAATTGAACTGCTCACCACGGCCTTAACATGTCTAAGGTAAGAGATTGTGGGCTCAAATAAGATCTAACTTTTTTTTCAACAGTTCTTGCTTGATTAAAAGGCATTTAAATCAAAAAAAATCTATTGTCATTTGATTAGCGACTCTCGGAATCCGAAATCAACTGCTCGGTCTGACCTGAAATCGATATACCGGTACTGAAAAAAGTCCAGCTTGATTTTTTCATAATTTTGAATCCAAATGGAGGCCTCCGTGTCAAAAAAATCATTTGTGAATAAAGTAGTAAAAATTTCAGTCGATCTCCAACAGTCAACTAGTCTCAGGTTAGGTATTCCAGGCTCAAATGAGATCTGACTTTTTTTTCAGAACTCTCGCTTGTTGAAAAGGCATTTGAATCAAAAAAATCATTTGTCATTTAATTAGCACCTCTCAGAGTTAAAATTGAACAGTTTGCCATGGCCGTAACCTGTCTCAGGTTCGGTCTTCTGGGCTGAAATTTGATCTGCCTTTTTTATCAAGAATTCTTGCGTGTTTAAAAGGCATATGAATCAAAAATATCATTTTTCATTTGATCAGGAAATCTCGGAGTTGAAATTAAACAACTCGCCATGGCCTTAACCTGTCTTAGATTAGGTATTCCGGGCTCAAATGTGATCTATCTTTTTTTTCAGAAATTCTTGCTCAATTAGAAGGCATATGAATCAAAAAAATCATTTGTCATTTGATTAGCACCTCTCAGAGTTGAAATTAAACAACTCGCCCCAAACTTAACCTGTCTCAGGCTAGGTATTCCGATCTCAAATGAGATCTAACTTTTTTTTCCGAAATTCTTGCTCAATAAGAAGGCATTTGAATCAAAAAAGACATTTGTCATTTGATAAGCACCTCTCGGAGTTGAAACTGAACAGCTCACCACGGCCTTAACCTGTCTCAGGTTAGGTATTCCAGGCTCAAATAAGATCTAACTTTTTTTTCTGAAATTCTTGCTCAATCTGAAGACATTTGAATCAAAAAAATCATTTGTCAAATATCTAGCTTCTCTCAGAGTAAAAATTAGATAACTCGCTCCAAACTTAACCTGTCTCAGGCTGGGTATTCCGGGCTCAAATAAGATCTGACTTTTTTTTCCAGATCTCTCGCTTGATCAAAAGGCATATGAATCAAAAAATTCGTTTGTCATACGATTAGCACCTCTCGGAGTTGAAATTAAACAACTCGCCATGGCCTTAACCTGTCTTAGATTAGGTATTCCGGGCTCAAATGTGATCTATCTTTTTTTTCAGAAATTCTTGCTCAATTAGAAGGCATATGAATCAAAAAAATCATTTGTCATTTGATTAGCACCTCTCAGAGTTGAAATTAAACAACTCGCCCCAAACTTAACCTGTCTCAGGCTAGGTATTCCGATCTCAAATGAGATCTAACTTTTTTTTCCGAAATTCTTGCTCAATAAGAAGGCATTTGAATCAAAAAAGACATTTGTCATTTGATAAGCACCTCTCGGAGTTGAAACTGAACAGCTCACCACGGCCTTAACCTGTCTCAGGTTAGGTATTCCAGGCTCAAATGAGATCTAACTTTTTTTTCTGAAATTCTTGCTCAATCTGAAGACATTTGAATCAAAAAAATCATTTGTCAAATATCTAGCTTCTCTCAGAGTAAAAATTAGATAACTCGCCCCAAACTTAACCTGTCTCAGGCTGGGTATTCCGGGCTCAAATAAGATCTGACTTTTTTTTCCAGATTTCTCGCTTGATCAAAAGGCATATGAATCAAAAAATTCGTTTGTCATACGATTAGCACCTCTCAGAGTTGAAATTAAACAACTCGCCATGGCCTTAATCTGTCTCAGGTTAGGTATTCCGGGCTCCAAAGAGATCTGACTTTTTTTTCAAGAACTCTCGCTTGATTAAAATGCATTTGAATCGAAAAAATCATTTCTCATTTGATAAGCACCTTTCAGAGTTAAAATTGAACAGCTTGCCAGGGCCGTAACCTGTCTCAGGTCAGGCCGAGCAGTTGAATTTGGATTCCGAGAGGTGCTAATCAAATGACAAGTGATATTTTTGATTCAAATGCCTTTTAATCAAACAAGATATCTTGAAAAAAAAGTCAGATCTCATTTGAGCCCAGAATACCTAACCTGAGACTAGTTGACTGTTGGAGATCGACTAAAATTTTGACTATTTTATTCACAAATGATTTTTTTGACACGGAGTCCTCCATTTGAATTCAAAATTATGAAAAAATCAAGCTAGACATTTTTCAGTACCGTTATATCGATTTCAGGTCAGGCCAAGCAGTTGATTTTGGATTCCGAGAGGTGCTAATCAAATGACAATAGATTTTTTTGATTCAAATGCCTTTTAATCAAGCAAGAACTCTTGAAAAAAAAGGCAGATCAAATTTCAGCCCAGAAGACCGAACCTGAGACAGGTTACGGCAGTGGTGAGCAGTTCAATTCCAACTTTTAGGTGTGCTTATCAAATGACAAATGATTTTTTGATTCAAATATCTTCTAATAAAGCAAGAATTTCAGAAAAAAAAGTCAGATCTCATTTGAACCCAGAATACCTAACCTGAGACTAGTTGACTGTTGGAGATCGACTGAAATTTTTTCTGTTTTATTCACGAATGATTTATTTGACTCGGAGGCCTCTAATTGGATTTAAAATTATGAAAAAATCAAGCTAGACATTTTTCAATACCGGGATATCTTTTTCAGGTCAGGCTGAGCAATTGAATTTGGATTCCGAGAGGTGCTAATTAAAGGACAAATGATTTTTTTGATTCAAATGCTCTCTAATTGAGCAAGAATTTTGGAAAAAAAAGATAGATCTCATTTGAGCCCGGAATACCTAATCTAAGACAGGTTAAGGCCATGGCGAGTTGTTTAATTTCAACTCTGAGGGGTGCTTATCAAATGACAAATGTCTTTTTTGATTCAAATGCCTTCTAATTGAGCAAGAATTTCGGAAAAAAAAGATAGATCTCATTTGAGCCCGGAATACCTAGCCTGAGACAGGTTAAGTTTGGGGCGAGTTGTTTAATTTCAACTCTGAGAGGTGCTAATCAAATGACAAATGATTTTTTTTTTCATATGCCTTTTAAACACGCAAAAATTATTAAAAAAAAGGCAGAACTAATTTCAGCCCGGAAGACCCAACCTGAGACCGGTAACGGCCATGGCAAGCTGTTCAATTTTAACTCTGAGAGGTGCTAATCAAATGACAAATGATTTTTTTGATTCATTTGCCTTTTAAACACGCAAGAATTCTTGAAAAAACGGCAGAACTAATTTTAGCCCGGAAGACCCTACCTGTGACAGGTTACGGCCATGGCAAGCTGTTCAATGTTAACTCTGAAAGGTGCTAATCAAATGAGAAATGATTTTTTGGATTAAATGCCTTTTAATCAAGTGAGAGTTCTTGAAAAAAAGTCAGATCTCATTTGAGCCTGGAATCCCTAACCTAAGACAGGTTAAGGCCATGGCGAGTTGTTTAATTTCAACTCCGAGAGGTGCTAATCAAACGACAAATGATTTTTTTGATTCATATGCCTTTTAATCAATCGTGAGTTCTTGAAAAAAAAGTCAGATCTTATTTGAGCCCGGAATACCTAGCCTGAGACAGGTTATGGTCTGGCCAAGCTGTTCAATTTTTACTCTGAGAGAAGTTAGTTATTTGACAAATGATTTTTTTGATTCAAAAGTCTTCTAATTGAGCAAGAATTTCAGAAAAAAAGTTAGATCTCATTTGAGCCTGGAATACCTAACCCGAGACAGGTTAAGTTTGGGGCGAGTTGTTTAATTTCAACTCCGAGAGGTGCTTATCAAATGACAAATGTCTTTTTTGATTCAAATGCCTTCTTATTGAGCAAGAGTTTCGGAAAAAAAAGTTAGATCTCATTTGAGATCGGAATATCTAGCCTGAGACAGGTTAAGTTTGGGGCGAGTTGTTTAATTTCAACTCTGAGAGGTGCTAATCAAATCACAAATGATTTTTTTGATTCATATTCCTTTTAAACACGCAAGGAATCTTAAAAAAAAAAGGCAGAACTATTTTCAGCCCGGAAGACCCAACCTGACAAAGGTTACGGCCATGGCAAGCTGTTCAATTTTAACTCTGAGAGGTGCTTATCAAATGACAAATGTCTTTTTTGATTCAAATGCCTTCTTATTGAGCAAGAATTTCGGAAAAAAAAGTTAGATCTCATTTGAACCTGGAATACCTAACCTGAGACAGGTTAAGTTTGGGGCGAGTTGTTTAATTTCAACTCCGAGAGGTGCTGATCATATGACAAATGATTTTTTTGATTCATATGCCTATTGATCAAGTGAGAGTTCTTGAAAAAAAAATACCGATCTCATTTGAGCCCAGAATAACTAACCTGAGACAGGTTAAGTTTAAGGCGAGTTGTTTAATTTTAACTCTGAGAGGTGCTAATCAAATGACAAATGATTTTTTTGATTCAAATGCCTTTTAATCAAGCGAGAGTTCTTGAAAAAAAAGTCAGATCTTAATTGAGCCCGGAATACCTTGCCTGAGACAGGTTATGGTCGGGCCGAGCTGTTTAATTTTTACTCTGAGAGAAGCTAGTTATTTGACAAATGATTTTTTTGATTCATATGCCTTTTAATCAAGCGAGAGTTCTTGAAAAAATGTCAGATCACATTTGAGCCCCGAATACCTAACCTGAGACTAGTTGAATGTTGGAGATCGACAGAAATTTTTTTCTATTTTATTCACAAATGATTTTTTTGACTCGGAGGCCTCTTTTTCGATTTAAAATCATGAAAAAATCAAGCAAGACATTTTTCAATACCGGGATATCTTTTTAAGGTCAGGCCGAGCAGTTGACTTTGGATTCCGAGAGGTGCTCATCAAATGACAAATGATTTTTTTGATTTAAATATCTTTAAATCAAGCAAGAACTCTTAAAAAAAAAAAGTTAGATCTTATTTGTGCCTAGAATCTCTTACCTTAGACAGGTTAAGGCCGTGGTGAGCAGTTCAATTTCAACTTTTAGGGGTGCTTATCAAATGACAAATGTCTTTTTTGATTCAAATGCCTTCTAATTGAGCAAGACTTAGACTAGTTGACTGTTGGAGATCGACTGAAATTTTTTCTGTTTTATTCACAAATGATTTATTTGACTCGGAGGCCTCTATTTGGATTTAAAATTATGAAAAAATCAATCTAGTCATTTTTCAATACAGGGATATCTTTTTCAGGTCAGGCCAAGCAGTTGAATTTGGATTCCAAAAGGTGCTAATCAAATGACAAATGATTTTTTTGATTCAAATGCCTTTTAATCAAACAAGATATCTTGAAAAAAAGTCAGATTTTATTTGAGCCCGGAATACCCAGCCTGAGACAGGTTATGGTCAGGCCGAGCTGTTTAATTTTTACTCTCAGAGAAGCTAGTTATATGACGAATGATTTTTTTGATTAAAATGTCTTGTAATTAAGCAAGAATTTCTGAAAAAAAGTTAGATCTCATTTGAGCCCGGAATACCTAACCTGAGACAGGTTAAGGCCGGGGCGAGTTGTTTAATTTCAACTCTGAGAGGTGCTTATCAAACGACAAATGATTTTTTTAACTCATATGCCTTTTAAACACAAGAGAATTCTTAAAAAAAAGGCAGAACTAATTTCAGCCCGGAATACCTAACCTGAGACTAGTTGATAGGTTTTGAGCACGGAATGACTAACTCGCGACAGGATTGACAATTTCAGATTTGCTCTAATATTTGCTATTTCATTGACAAATGATTATCTTGATTAAATTGCCTTTAAATTTTTTTTAAATCATTAAAAAAGAAAGTTAAGTATGTTTTGAATCCGGAATTCCTAACTTGAGTCGGGTTTGATAGTTGGAGTTTAACTCAACTTTTTTGTAGTTTATTGATTTTAAAATAAAAGTTAAGTATGTTTTGAGTCCGCAATTTATTACCTGAGACAGGTTGGACAATTGGAGATCTACTGTTGGAGATCCACAGAGCGATCGAGAGACATATTGTAAAGTTTTTGAAAATTTGAACTTGTGAATAAAAAAAAAAAAAAATTTAACAATTTTTTGGTTTATACTTTGATTTTTTATAGTTTCTTAATTTTTTTTTTGATTTTATTAATTTACTATTTATCTTTAATACAGGATCCTGTTCTTGCACCTGAAACAAATATAATCTAATGGTGCATTCCGACATCGTTGTATCATCCTGACCAGTGTAATTTGAATGCACCGAAGGCGAAGCGAAGCGTAACCCGAGGTTCTTCATGGAATGAATTGACTTATGTAAATGATGCTTTAAGGTTGTTGGGTCGGTTCATGTTCTGACAAGTAGATTCTAACAAAAAAGTATTCATTTTGTAGGTAATTGCTTCTTATGGATGCCACTAAATTTTTAGGGCAAAATGAACCTTGTGAGAAAAGATATTACAAAATTTGTTTAACACGTAAGCTTACGGGAATCACTGTTTTCTTCAAAGTTTAACAGAACCTGACAAGTCTATTTTAATGAAAAAGGGTAAAAGAAAAAAATTTTTGAAATACTTATTAATTAAAAGCATTTACCAGTGGACCTTATGAGCTGAGAAAAAAATAATCAAACACTAAAATCTTAGGTTAGGTGCTATGTTGTGCCACGAGTGCGAGAGAGACAGAGAGCCTCGTGAATCTCTTCGTTCGACTCGCACTAGTATCTCTAGATTAATATAAATCACTAGTATCTAAAGATTAATATAATAAATTAACTAAAAAATCCTTTGTAATAAATATCCTGATTTCGCTGTAGGCAACATATTTTTTTATTTTTTCTCTTTTATTCAATAAAGTTTATCATAATATGAATAAAAACACACATGAGTTTTTATTTAAAATCGAATAATTTCGATTCTTTCGCTATTTTTAAATCTATCTAATGATCCATCTCTAAATACGAGAATTGACTCCTCGTAAAAAAACCTCGACATCGGTGTGCCAATCGGCGATTTGGTTCTGTTGGTACTGCAGCGGAGACTCCGGAGGAACAGAGAAGTAGTTATAGTAGTAGTTCTTCATCGGGGTCATTAAACGCCGATCTCGAAACCGTCGCCTGAGAAATAAAAATAGTTCAAAATTATTTATTTAAAAAATTTTCAGTCTACGGATTTTTTTTGAAAGATCAAAACTTAAATTAGAAGCAGCTAAGCATTTAAAAAAAATTAAAATTCTCTTTTTATAAAACGTTGAAACAAAAAGAAAAAAATTGACTTGAACAAAAATATTTATTTCATTATTTAAAAAAAAATTTTTTTTTAAATTTAATCAAAAACCAAAATGGTAAGAGACATGTGGAATGATACAATGAATTTTTAAGGATTTTTTCAAAATTTTTTAAACAAAATTCAGCTTCTTAGTTTGATTAAAAAATCTGGAAAAAAAAAAAAATTTCATCTGTATCATTCCACATGTCTCTTACTATTTCGATATTTTATCAAATTTATGAAAAAATTATAAATCCTTTTAAAATACTTTTGAAGGTTACAAAATACCTGTTGCTTTAGTGAGCACTTTTAATTCATCTGCTACCTACCGGTGGTCGGCTTGAGTTGTATGAGTTGCGATCAGGCCGAACAGTCAGCATCCGATGTTTTCGTTGCGGGATCTGCGCTCTGGCTAACCAGCCAATTCGTAGTCCGGTGAGGTGGCCCATCGATTTAAAATAATTAAATAATAAATTAAAAATTATTGAAAAGAGTCAAAACTTTGAAGTAAAAATGATAAATAATTAAATAACGACGATTAAGAGTGTACACCACATCAACAGGTGCTTTGTAACCTGCGAATGCATTTTAAAAGGATTTATAATTTTTTTAAAAATTTAATCAAAAATCAAAATGGTAAGAGACATGTGGAATGATACAATGAATTTTTAAGGATTTTTTCAAAATTTTTTAAACTAAGTTCAGCTTCTTAGTTTGACTAAAAAATCTGGAAAAAATTAAAAAAAATTCTCTGTATCATTCCACATGTCTCTTACTATTGATATTTTATCAAATTTATAAAAAAATTATAAATCCTTTTAAAATACTTTTGAAGGTTACAAAATACCTGTTGCTTTAGTGAGCACTTTTAATTAATCTGCTACCTACCGGTGGTCGGCTTGAGTTGTATGAGTTGCGATCAGGCCAAACAGCCAGCATCCGATGTTCTCGTTGCGGGATCTGCGCTCTGGCTAACCAGCCAATTCGTAGTCCGGTGAGGTGGTCCGTCGATTTGAAATAATTAAATAATAAATTAAAAAATTATTGAAAAGAGTCAAAGCTTTGAAGTAAAAATGATAAATAATTAAATAACGACAATTAAGAGAGTACACTACATCAACAGGTGTTTTGTAACCTGCGAATGCATTTTAAAAGGATTTATAATTTTTTAAAAAATTTAATCAAAAACCAAAATCGTAAGAGACATGGGGAATGATACAATGAATTTTTAAGGATTTTTTCAAAATTTTTTAAACAAAATTCAGCTTCTTAGTTTGACTAAAAAATCTGGAAAAAAAAAAAAATTCTCTGTATCATTCCACATGTCTCTTACTATTTCGATATTTTCGATTTGAAATAATTAAATAATAAATTAAAAAGAGTCAAAACTTTGAAGTACTTACTTTATTTTCTCTGCCAAAAACAGCACTTAAAAAAAGTTCACCGTCCACTGCTTTTGATGACCAAACTTTACTTGAGTTTTTGCACACTTTAATTATAATTATCTTTCTTTTTTCACTTTCATTATTATTTCATTCGTATTGTAGATAAACAATCACACAATTTCGAACACGTGTACCGGTATGACTTTTGGTTATGTTTATGTTCACGATTCATAATAAGATATACATTGAAATTTTCCATTCTATTTTCCGTTCCTTTATTTATGAACATTTTTATTATTTTCAATCGTCGATCACATAAAATATAAATATTTTAGACCCATAGTGTTATAATAATTAGGAATCAGCGAAAAATAATCTATCTGGGACTTTTCTGCTGTCAAATAGGGATGAATCACCGTGTATATACATTTTTTTTCTTGTACATTTAGTCCTTTTTTAAAAAAATTTCTAGTACATTATTGAATTGAAATTGTTTTGCAAAGTATCTTCCACAATTTCAAGAAATATGTTTAACAATTTTGATTTTATTTTTTTTATTTTTTTATTTTAGATAGATCAGTGGAGTTGATTGAAGCTACAAATGAAAAAGAAAGCGATAAGTCGCCGATTAAATATTGTCTTTGGTCAAATTCAATTGAAAACACCAAAACTTCCATTGAGAGACTTGAAAATGAAAACGAATCAAATGAAGCAAGTGATGAAATCGAAGATAATGGTAGAGAACTTAGTTTTGAAAATGGTAAAAAATATATGATTTTCTTAAAATCAATTTATTAATTATAACTATATACACCCAAAACCAAAGTAACTAATTAATTTTTTAATATTCAGAAGATTGGGAAGATTGCAAAATGACTCGGAGATAACGTCTGATGTTCGATTGCTTGCTTCTCCTAGTAGTTCTTCTAGTAAAAACTATAAACATTAATTTTAATTTATTCAATTTAAAAATAAATTTTAATCAATTGAGGCACTTGATTAATTTTTTTTTTAATTTTCCATAAAGGCGCACCAATGGAAAATACAGAATATAATAGTATAGAACCTAGTTTTGAAAATGGTAAAAAATTTAGGATTTTGATTAAAGCAATTTATTATTTATAATTATATATACACAAAACCAAAGTAACTAATTAATTTTTTAATATTCAGAAGATTTTGATAGATTGCAACATGACGCGGAAATAACGTCTAATGTTCGATTGCTTGCTACTACATCTAGCTCTAGTAAAAATTATAAACATTATTTTTACTTTAGTTCAATTTAAAAGTAAATTTTAATCAATTAAGATACTTGATTGATTTTTTTTTATTAAATTTGCCATAAAGACGCGCCAATGGATCTGGATCAGACGAGAATATTGTTAGAATCAACATCAGAGCCAGTTTACAAATCTGAATGGATCCATGCAGACTTTAATGAAATTTGTCTATTATATAGTAACAAACAAGGTAAATATTTTTCAATTGTTGCAATCCATATAATAAATCGTTTTGCATGTAAAATTTTAATGCGATATAACAGTCATTATTGTTGCAAACTCGTTTATTTTAATCTTTTTTAGTAAATGATAAAAATGAAATATGTTTTCAGATAATCTTAAATACAATGTTTCTGCACCAAAAAAAAACAGCCGAAAATTGTGATTTAGAAGAAAAAGATGGAAACGATGAAAATTTAGCCATATGCAAAAATGAAAAAAGTACAGCAGAAAATTATGATTTGATAGAAGAAGCTGGAAATAATGAAAATTTAGAAATTTGTGAGAATGAAAATGTTTGAATGAAGAACCAAAAAAACAGAAAGAGTCAAAAAAAAGAAAACTATAAAAATCAAAAACAGCTGTTAAAACAAAAAAATTGAAAAAAAGGAATGATGAAAAGGCCGAAGAAAATCTTGGAGAAAAAGATTAAAAAACACGGAAAAGTCAAAGAATGTCAAAACCAAAAAGAGATTCACAATTTTCTTATGATAAAAATCCAAAAAAGTTTGTATTCAATATTTCAAACTTATACAATTTAATGAGTTAATTCTGAAATTAAAGCGCTATTCTAATTTCTATATTTTCAGAAAGAGATAATTAAAACAAAAAAAAATTAAAAACAATCGAAGATAATTCACCTGTTAGATAAATATATTTTGACTGTGCCGTCATAGCTTTTTTACGAATCTTTTAAATACTATGTATTATATATTTGTTTATTTAATAATTTATTTATTAATTATTTATTTATTTATGACATATTAATGTCTGACTATTTAAGTATATTTAATGTATGGATTTTTTGTAATGTCTGTTGTAGTAGGTGAGTAACACCTTATTAAATAAAATAAAATTATTTTGAATTAAAATATTGCGACCTTTCTCTGAGTTCGCTTATGTATTTTATTGTCAAAGTATTATAAAATAATTGTCTAATGATAATTTTAAACAAAATGATGAATCTAAAATTCTTTCTTTAAGAATAAGAAAGTTTTCGTTAATTATATGTTTTTATGTTTTTAGTTTGTCACAGGGCTCGATTTAAGGAATTTAATTCCTCGGAAGATCGTGATTGATCACAAGAACCCGCGGCGATCGTCGTCCGCACTCCTCCGACCTGCTGACAAAATGCACTTTCTGTGCATACGACAATCCGTCGATTTTTCTTCAATCCTGAAAATTGGGGGGAAGACGCGTACGCGAACTAATGTTATTATTACGCGGCGCGGCTGCTCTCCTTCGTCGCGGCCGTCCACCCATGTGATGAAATTTCAGCATTATGTGTTTGAACCCTTTCCGATGCCAATGGAATTGTTCAAATATTTTTAAAAAATTTCAGAACCACGTAATTAACGTTTAAAAAAAAAATTTAGCAGTTTAAAATCTAAAACTTTGATTTAAAGAAGTAAGTATAAAAATTCATATTTTAAAAAACTTCAATCAAGGAAGTTGTTTATTAGGTCCTGAAGAACATTTCTGTAAAGTTTCAAAGAGATTCTTCAAACAGGTAAAAATTAACATCGTTTTTTAAAAAGCGGATGGGCCTGCCTGCATCAAGCTCCAGCGCTGCAGCCCAGCTGGCAGCACTCGGCCGCGGTATACCTATATACAGGCTTCGGGAAAAAAACAGCAACCTTACGTCGATTTTTCGGGCGTAAGTTTACCCGACTTTTTCCCCGGTATGATTACTGGCTGTTTTAGCCGGCCGAGTCCTATCCGTGCGGGGAGTATATCTATACCGATGACGTCATTTTCTAGTTTATAGATAAATGTTTTTAAGACTGTTCACACGTAAAAGCAGACGAATTTTTTTTGTAAAAAAATTAAAAAACGCGATGTATAAACTCGTGTATAATAATAATTATAAATATAATGCGCTCTGCGCTCTATTGATAAGTTAGAGTGTAATTTGCCTCCATTATAAAACTAATTTTAATCCAAATTATTAAGACTTCACAAGAAAAAAAAAAGGTTGTGTCTAGGTACCATCGCCGTGTACCGTACACGGTACACGGTAGCTTTTTACTTTAGATCCTATAATTTATTCCAAATAACCCACTTAAGTTTAAAAAACTACTAGTTTTTACTTTAAATCTAATTACCCATCCTAAATAACCCACTTAAATTCACAGAGTGTCTAAAGTAACTCTTATTTGGTACCGTGTACCGTGCACCATGCACCGAATACGGTACACGGCGATGGTACCTAGACACTTTCAAAAAAAAAATTACTGGATAAACCAGTGCTTAGGTAGCACTGAACAGTTCTGATCCTCAGCCCGGATGAACAGGACTGGCGGACGGGATTGACTTTAAACGCATGCCGCCGTGTTGCACGCACGGTATTGACTTCAGACGCATGCCGCCTAAATTCGTTCGAAGTCAATCCCGTCCCCCCGACCAGTTCATCTGAACTGAGAATCGGGACTGTTCAGTGCTACTTAAACACTGGTTTTTCTGTCTCATACCACGGGTTTTCCCAGTTTAAGCTAAGTCGTGGTTGGATAACCAAAATAATATAAACGAGTACAACTTCTGCAACATTTTTTAAAATATCAACATGGCCGCCGCAACTACTTCAAAACACCACTGTTTAGCGATCATGACAATACATCCACTCCGCGACTTAACTTGCGATCCCAAGTCGTTTTACTTAAAAAAAAATTATAAATACCCTTGAGCAGAAACCATTTTCTGATAATCCTGTAGAAACGTCCTGCTCGGTTTCTATTTCTGAACAACTGGCAATTGCTACCGCGGCCGCTTTAAGGCCAACGATGATCCTTGCTGGTTTCTTCTTCATAGCGGCGTAAATACAAAGCACCAAAAACTTATTTTTAAATTACAACGTTTGTTTGAGAGGTACACGTAAAAAGTTTGGATTGCACTCGCTTGGAACAAAACCTGCGCTGCGTGGATTGAAACAAATGAGCAATGACGTCTGCTCTCATAACAATCGGCCGCGAGGCGGCGCGCTGCATTTGTTACTGGCATCTTAGAATCGATGTTGCTCTTAAAATTACGACTGCTTATAAGTTTTTTCTTTTTGTTCAATTTGATAAACAAAGTAAATAAAAATTAAAAATTTTGTACTAAATAATTTGAAGATAAAATTTTTTTTTCTTGAAATCGTAGTGGAAGATATTGTTAACTAGTTTTAAAATTTTTACTCGTTTACCTTACGGCAGCGGCGCTGTGTATCGTCTGTAGTGCTTAAAGTGCATTTCATTATGATTTCCTACGCTTTCTCGCGAAGAGAAATTGCAGAATTTTACGACAAAAAAAAGAAGAAAAATAATAATTTTACCAACTGTAAAATGGATGTTGCTACTCACATAATTAATAAGCTTGAACTGCATCAAACACCGGAAGTAACTAGAATTGTTACTTACAGACTCGACACTAGTTTTTTTAGCCCTTACGAACAAAAACGCAAAGAATTTCGTAAGCTAAAAAGAAAGTCTGACCAATTTTTAGGTACTGTGTGGTTTGATAAGAATTTCACTTTTGAATTGCCGATACCTCCACGTGATAAAGAGAAGCTTTCGGAAATATCAGAAGTGCAAAGTAAGTACTAAGTTTCCATCTATAAAAGAGAGATAGCGCCATTTTGGTGAGATTTTAAATGTAAGATTTAATTCATGAGCTGATTGGTGGAGCAGTTTTTAAAATATTCAAAAAGTGCCTTTTAATGTTACAATCATTGTTTTTTTCCTATGCGCGTCTCGTAAATTTTAAATAATACTGACAAACAAATCATCCATGCACCATAATTCTGTAGATGTTTGCAAATTTTATTTAAAAGAGTTAGTCAGTATTATTTCAGAATATACTTTATTTTTACAATAATAGCACATAAATTAATGTGAATTAAATTTATTAGCATTATTATTTTATAATGAAATGAGTGAAATTTTTACAAATTCGTTCGATCGAAGCCAAAATGTTTCTTTATTATAAATTATAAATTATACTTATTATTATTATAAATTATACTAATTATAAATTAATATGAATGATTTGTTATAGTTGTTTTAGGTACTTAGAATTTTAATGATAAAATAATACTGGAAAAACAAATTTTTGGTATTATATTCCTTGACAAAATCATCAATTAGTATCGTATGAACTTTACTAATTACTACAAAGATTGTTTTTTTTCATACACCATAGATGATATTTTTTGTTAATTTCAACCCAGATAAACAACAAAAGCAACTGCTTTTTTGTAGTTTCGTTTTGTATTGTTGAAGTACATATCTGTAAATGCTAAATATTATTAAAAAGAAAAAAAAAATCAATAATTACATATTATGTTGCGTGTATTTAACATGAATATACAAAATACTAGAGATTCGAGAATATTACGTAATTGCAGGATTTTCAAAAAAACAGTTCTGAACGCTTTGTAGTAAAAAAGATTATTTTAATAAAATTTTACATAAACAAATGTGGAAAATTCCCTGGAAAATTCAGCCAATTGCTACTCCTAATTGTATCAGTCAAAAAAAATTTATTTCATATTAATACTGTTTTTTAAAAGAATCATAAAAGAACGTAAAAACAGTTTTTCCTATCTGTTAAAAACGCACACAAACAAAAAGAAAGTAATGTATACAGATTGTTTTTATCGCAGTTTCTTTAAATTAAGTAATTTTTCTATAAAATATTTCTTAACAGAATCTAATGTTAACGTACTACTTGATTCTTCGCTTTTCAACAAACCTGAAAACTCAAACAATTAAAGCGACGACTTTGTCACTGAAAGTGAGAGAAAAAGACGCTCAAGTGAACGTTCTCAGTCAAGGGCTAAGCGCAGCTGTGGAACTTCAACAACTTCTAATGACAACATTATTCGAGGTCCAAGTAGGCCACCGGGACCTTCTATCAAAAGAATGGATAAAAATAACATTCTATCTGAATCGACCAAAAACCGAGATCGAGCAGACATATGCAATCTATTAAGTCTTGACGATGCAATATTTATTTTGAAAAAAAAATTTCATGAAGTGCAAAATCCTTTTGCTGCCAAAATGATAGACGTACTAAAAAATCGAGAAAAATCAGAAGAAATATGGCAAAAATCTTAAACGACAACTCTAAGAAACCGCTCTTTACACCAGAGAAAGCATTGGCATTATTCTCTCGTGCTGGATTAACGAAAGAATCTTACATTGTCGTAAGATCGATTTTTCGTGATGAAAATATTTATGCGTTACCATCTTACGGAGTGGTAAGTCTGATTGAGAAAACACTTTTATACTATAGAGTTGAATATAATAGAATATTTTTGTATTGCTCTTCATGGGGGTAATCAACTAGTCCTCTTCGAAATTTTTTTATTGGCCCTCTTTGGGTCCTGCTAGCCTTTCCACAACCTATGTTTCGCGTGCTTTTTCTTATGCTTTTTCTGCTTTTTTGACTGCCAAGCAGCAGACGCGATAATCAAGGTTAGGGCGTTCATTTTATGGTAGTTAGATTTTGGTTAGCGCGCGTAAGCATGGAAAGCACCTGCTATTGAGAAAATAAAAATGAAATTAAAAAAAATTCAAATTATCAAATAATAATTAAAGCTCAGTAGGAAAAAAATTCCAATGTAAAATTTTTGTATTTTAATCTTAAATTATATAATTTATATGTGCTGTAAATTCTTCTTTATTCACTCACAATTTTTAAAATTCAACGTATTATTATTTTCTCAAATAGTAATAACTCTTGTATACCGTGTACACGCGCGCTAATCAAAATCTAACTACCATAAAATAAACGCCCTAACCTCGATTATCGCGTCTGCTGCTCGGCAGTCAAAAAAGCAGTAAAAGCATACGAAAAAGCACGCGAAACATAGGTTGTGGAAAGGCTATGCCAGATGTGCTGATGATTTACAAAATTGAAAAGATTTGACCAAAAAAAATAATACTTTTAATTACTTTTCAACGCTGGTAGTTCATTTCTTCTGTATTTTGTACGAAAGTGTCGATATGTATGGATAGACTCAAGAGCTCCTGAGACTTTCTATATGACATTAATTCAAAAAATAAGTAAATAGTATATTACACACCGGGCGCTGGAAAAGTATTGGCCAGCCCTAGCAAACCCAAATTGACGCCCGAGCCGAAGGCGAGGGTGGCAAAGGTTTGCTAGGGGTTGGCTAATACTTTTCCTGCGTCGTGTGTAATGTTTTTTTCATTACGACGGGAGGAAAACCCAAAGTCCCGCTCCGATCCGGGGAGGGAATTTGGTGTTTTCGTCCCGGAGGTATGAAAAATAATTATCATATAAAAAATTGTTGTAAATCTTAAAAAAACTTCGTACAAAATACAGAGATCGATGTAATTTTTACTAGTTAATTGAATAAATTCATCAGATTACACCAATATGACCATAAAAAATTTTATCAGCAAAAAATAGTTAAAACAGCGATAATTTGGAAATAAATGTATTTAATGCCTATAAACGATAAAGGTTAATTCAATTAAAATCAATCAGTGAATTCAATTCCTATTTCAAATATGCCCTAGTGTGCCTTAAGTGCCCACACCCCCTTTTTTGACTTTTGCGCATAATTTTAGACTATGGCTCGATCTATAATAGTTGAGAGACTAAAATAAATCAAGTATTCAGTATTGTGTACAGCTCTGAGTTGCTTTGAGTCATCTAATTCATTTTAAGATCTTTTTTACTCGGTTTCTTATGTAATTTGGTGAAAACTTGTAAAAACTTTTATACTAGTATATTACTTGCAAAAGTATGGAACTTGAGATTTTTCGCCTTTTAATAACATTTTTAGTTAAAATTTATTTTGAAATAATTATGATAAAGAGTATCAAATAAAAATTATAATACAATTAAGGTGGAAGGCAATGAAGGAACAAAATTTTTGTAGTCCTCTAAGTTTCGTTTCATTAAATCAGCTGTAATACAAATATTGTTTTGGTGATGTACAGTGATTATTTTCCCGAGCTTAATTTCAACCAATAGGAACGCCGCATTTGACATTTGACGGAGGGGTGTGGGTAAAATTATTTCGATAATTTTTCGGTTATTTCCAATTTGAACGTTTCGAGTTGCATAGCAACTCGTATTATTAGACTCACTCACAAAAATGTCTTTTAGAATCAAGAGGAAGAATCCGCTTGAATTTTTCATCTGAAATGAAGAGTGTTTCCACTTGATTCAAGAAGATGTTTTTTTGATCCAAAACGACGAATTTTAGAATCAAGACTACAATAATCTTGAATAAAAAGGAAATCCACTTAATTTAAAAAGATTGTCCACTAGAATCGAATCGTCTAGAATCAAGAGGATACCCTTTTCATTATTATATGGAATTTTGTAATTTCTCAAAATTTTGATGGAAAAACTTTTTAAAAATAAACAAAATAATTCTAAAATATTATTAAATAGTAATTTTTTAAAAGACAGTTTTACGATTATAAACTAATTTTATTTCACTCTAACCCTAAAATGCGCCTTTTAGATGCGTCCAGGGGCCTGCTGGAAGCTGCTAAAATCACATTTCTAAGGCTTTCTCTGGCGCCATCTATTAAAAAAATTTCTAACCCCAAATATTACGCTTGCTTTTAATGCTGCAAACAGCTAAGTGCTAGCTCATCGCAGACTGCAGAGCAGATGTAAGTTTTTGTTTTCAGCTGCAGGGAGTAATTTTTTTTAATGATAAATTTTGTCAACAATTGCTATTATTTTATTTTAGTAATCAATATAAAGTACAAATATATTTTTGATTTTAATTGAAATCAACTTGAACAAAATAAAAAAATGATCCCCACAAAATTCTAAAAATCAACCCAAATAATTGTTAAGAAGTAGATGTGAATTTATTAAAGTTCATTTGTCCCAGTATTGCAGAAGAATTTTAAATTATCTCAATTAAATTTAAATTTGGACCGCATTAATTAATGATATAATAATTCAACTCTTCTTATTTTTTCAGTATTGTTATTAATAAAGTATCAAATTGAAATGATCATAACTCGTATTATCTCTATAGTAAAAGTAAAGCTCAACTCTGAACGCTGTAGGTATAATAAAAATCAAAAGTTTAATTAATTGCAGTAAATAGTAAGAGACCAATTAAAATTAACCATATACTTTTGAAGATTTATTTTAAAGTAAAAAAGAAATATTTTGAAAATCTTTTGAAACTATATTTTAAGCTTTGTTTGGTTTTATATTTAAAATCACACCAGATATCTATCATCTTGAATAATTTTCAAACTATTTTGAGCTTGTAAAAAGTTAATTGATTTTATTATCAGAATATACATGACACTACACTGTTTCCTTATGTAGCGACTTCACTTTAAGTAAAATAAATTGAACTTTATAACAATAACTGATTAATTGAATTACTAAATTGATGATTTTTTTATAGCTTAAACTAATCAATGACGACATTCATTTTTATGTTCTTGCTAACCAGTGCGTTTGAAACTTTAAAAAAAATTAAGCAAACAACCAAAACACTAGGTAATTATCAACAATAAACACTTTTCATTTTTCACTTTATTACAAATTTTCAATTTTCAGAGTCTAACAATTATGATCACTTATAATCTCTCTAATATGAAATTTAATTTAACATAAATTATTACAAAAATTAAAAAACTGAAATTAATAAAAAGAGTTTGTTATTAATTTACTTATTAATATAATAATTATAATATGAAAAATTCTTTAATCTACTACGGTAAACTGCTGCATTTGTTGTCAGCAATCAGCTGATCTACAGCAGCAGCTTTAGCAGTGAGAAAGAAACTATAGCTGTCTCTCTCACTCCAAAAAAGTAACTAACCTCTGCAATATATATAGTAATACACCCAAGCTAAAACGAAAAAGTACGCTTGCTCATGGAACTAGACTCGCTTGCGGTCTAGTCATAACCTAGTAAACATGAATGTATTGAATTTTTTATAATTTTCTCACTGGTTGCGCATTTTCGGGTATTCGTGAAATAAAATAGTATACTTAATTCGACTGCGGGTGGCGGCGGCGGAGCCGCCGCCAGCTGCAGGAGTACTTTAATCATGCATTTTACGGACTTATGAAGTAATATACTATTATTTTTATTTTACTCACCTCTATGAAATTTTTCATTGCTAGCATCTGTATTTTTGTGCAGTAATTTTTTTTTTTAAATCAGTTTTATGAACCTTATTGAACCAAATTTATTTTAAAAAATTATTTATCAAAATGATATGATAATATATAGTCTCAAAGCTTTGGACAACACCGATTTTCTAATACCAAGGTCTAAGTTTTTCAAACTATATTTTTCAAGTTGCTGAATGAAAGTAGACATAAAATCTCTGATTGTTAAAGGTTACTACCAATGCTAAATAATTCGATGAAAGTTTTCATAATTTTCTAAGTAATTCGTAAAAACCGATGAACCTATCTCCGAACTTTAGTGATCAAAATATGTCGAGAAAAGAATATACCGTAAATTGGGGTGACTTTATACACTTTTTAAAAATGTATTAAAATTAAAATATTTGAACTCTGTAAATTAAGACAGACAAATGTTTCATCTCTTCCTTTAAATTCTTTATACGAAAATAGATTTTATTGATTTGGGTTCAATACTCAACACTTTGAGAAAGTGTCAAAAGTCACCCCAGTTTATGGTGATTTAATTTTATACGGTTAGTGTGCCTAATAAGGCCACCCCGGATATTTTGAATGTGTGCATTCCATGGCCACTCTACAGGATAGGAAAAAGTCAGACACAATGAATTATGAAGTTTTAAACATTTAAAAATGACTGTTGCCTTTTTCGCATGTAACAAAGTGGTTTTTAAGACCACTGTTCTTACAAAGTTTCCAATCTTTAATAATGTCCTCAGATTGCATATCCAATTATGGTTGCAAAAAATTATCATGAACATAAAAAAGTTCAGTACATACTATTTTTTTATAAAGCTTTTTATATGTGTATGTAAAGGTTTTTAAAACACAAAAGTCGAAATTAATATTAGGATATCAGAAAAAATTAATATTAAAGTAGTTTTGTGTAATAGTATGGTTTAATACGTTATCTGCCACATAATTTAAAATCAATTAAAAAGTTATTAAGATATCTAACTAATAAATTAAGTAACAGTACTACATAGCAGACTGGTCATGATTCTGATAGTTTTTTTACATTTCGTAAGAACATTATATTGTTAATTATCTAATATGCTAAACTTTCCACTAATTTTGAAATTCCCAGATTCAAGGAGAGAAATTAAAGTGTTATCCAGAAGGCCGAATAGTCGATGAAGAAAAAAGTGTCGTCTCCCTTCAAAGTTTACTTGATCAAACGACAAAACGTTTATTGGAAACAATAAATTTAGAAAATTTCGGAAAGCATGTGAAATTTTTTTATAAGTACGGATTTGATGGGAGTAATCTTACGATCTGGAGACAGAAACTACAAAATGCACTCAATAATCATACACATACGTTTGTAACCGGAGCGGTACCCTTGCGAATTAAAAACAAAAACGACGACAATACTTGGGTTTAGAAGAATGACCGATGTTCATCAGTATCTTCTTGTCGCCTATTAAAGTTTATCAAAAAGAGTCCAATGATCTTTTGCGTACCGAAGATAAGAGTTTACTGCAAGAAATATCAAATTTGAAACCATTAGAAATAAATGGACGTACTGTAGAGTATAAACTGCTTCCGACTATGTTGGACGGCAAGGTAATGTTTTTAAGGTTTTGAAAAGGTATTAAGTTCTCGAACATAAGTCTTCAATTAAAAATTATAGATAATAATCTGTTGTTAAGTTTTTTCGTCAAAATGACGGGTAAATTTTTTTTTTAAGTCTTATTCACTAAGGTTTGATAAAGTACAAACTTGTTTGTGCCTTTTCCCTATTGCATTATTTGTAACTACTAAAGTTTTTTAAATTTCTTTAAACCTGATTTAAAGTTTGTCGTGTATAATGTACAAATTAAATAGGAAAATTTCAAAAAAAGTTGACACTTTGACTTGCTGAAAACGTTTTTTATGCTTCACCACACCGTATGAAATTGTCTCTTTACTTACTGCTAATTTGAAAATACAAAGTAGTTGTGACTGTTATGAAATCATTTTTAAATTTACTTTCATTAATAATTAATATAATGAATACTATGAAAGAAGAGAGAATACAAATGCCTGGAAGTATTTAAAAAAATTTTAAATTTTATTTTCAAATTCCAAAATACGTTATTAATTGAAAATTGGAGATAAATTAATGATTTTTTTCATAAATAAGTAATAATAGTAATCTACATGATTAGTATAATTATAATTGTCTAGCTCAATATTATTTGTTTTGTCACAGATTACTCGATATTTTTCAATTTATCCGCGAAAGCAAGGGATAATTTTTATTGAATAATGCTTATGTAATTGCCGAAATTCTTCGGCTTCAAATGAAAATATACGATTACAACATAGGCACAATAAAGTCGATAATTGCTTAACAATAATTTCCGTATTTTTTTTTTTTTAATTTGTAAACACAAACATTTCCAACATTATAAACTATTCAGAACAGATAAAAAAAGTAATAAAAATAACTTTTTGTAAAAGTACTTATTGTGACAAGTTTAAAACCATGATGAAATATTTTTTGTAGGCTCACAGTGCCATAAATAAAGTTGGAAACATGGCGTGCGGTTATTGCCCAGCCACAATATCCGATTTTAATGGTGGAAAATTTGTTGACCAAAAAACAAAATTCAAAAATTTAGAAAAGATGTTGAACACAAAAATTCCGGAGAACAAATTAGTTCGTAGCATACCAACAATGCATTTGAAGATAAGAACGATGGAACTTACATTCAACATAGCGACCAAGCTTGAAAATTGGCAGAGAAATCTGCCGAACGGTAATTATATTCCGGTTGTGTCTAGGTATCATCGCCGTGTACCGTACACGGTACACGGTACACGGTAGCTTTTTACTTTAGATCCTATAATTTATTCCAAATAACCCACTTAAGTTTAAAAAAACTACTAGTTTTTACTTTAAATCTAATTACCCATCCTAAATAACCCACTTAAATTCACAGAGTGTCTAAAGTAACTCTTATTTGGTACCGTGTACCGTGCACCGTGCACCGAATACGGTACACGGCGATGGTACCTAGACACTTTCTTATATTCCATTGTTCAGAGAAATTTTATTCCATACTTCATAAAAATTACCGTTCGGCAGATTTCCCACCCAATTTTCAACCGATTTTGATGATTTTTTGTTTTTAAAGATACATTTCGGGTGTCACTAGGGTGCTACAGAGCCCTTTTTTTAAATGTACCACCTCGATTTTTTTTCTCAATTTTGATTAAGAACAGTGGGAAACTCGCCTGACTTCCCCTTAAGGACCTCGTGCTTCGCACCCGTACTATAATGTACTACTATAAATATTACGGTAATTTTCATACTTTTTTTTTGAAAGGTACCTGAAGAAGAGGAGGAGGCGGTAGAAACTCGAAAGAGATTTCTACAAGAAGAACTGCGCAAACAGTTGTCAATTTTGGTTGATTTCCCCACACCGGGTGCAGGCAACACCAACTGCGGGAATACCGCCAGAAAGTATTTTCATAACGTTGAAACTGTGGCCGAAGTGACGGGTAAACATTATTTGAAACACATTTGTTACAGTTAGTTTTTGAGTAACCTTTCTTAGATCTTGAGAAAAAAAATTAACTTATTCAATAGTTAATAACCAAAAATTAATACTTAAAAATGGCAGTTTTTGTTACATGATAAATTCATTTTATTTGATATTTTTTGTCATTATCTATTCATCAAATTTCATACACTATTCGGCGTACTAGAATAAAAACTAATTTTTTTTTTCAGTTTTTCACTAATTATATCTTATTTCTTACCATGTAGGAATTAATTTAGAGCTATTACGGAGGTTTCAAACTCTTTTAGCAGTAGTATCAGGTCCGTATGAAATAGATCCTCTTAAATTTAAAAGTTATTGCTTTGAAACATCAAAGTTATACGTAAAGTTGTACCCGTGGTACTATATGTCAACGTCTGTACACGTTTTGCTAGCTCATGGCTGGAAAATAATTGACACGGCGTGGATGCCACTAGGGGATCTTTCAGAAGAAGCATTGGAACACTTGCATAAAAAAATAAAAGAAGCTCGAGAATACTACACCAGGAAAACTTCACCGTAAGATTGATACTAGCATAATGATGTTTTCAGATTATAAAATATAAAAATAAAAAAAAACGACATCGATATTTTGTAATAAATTATAAAAAAAAAACATTAAAATATTATCTTAAAATCAATGAAAAATTCTTATCAATAATAAGAGTTACAATTATTTTAATTTAGGACTGATACAAATACAGACATTGGAAACAGATTATACATTGACTCTGACCCAAAAGTTCTAGGTGCTTTGAAAAAAAAAATGAAGAAACTCACTGAACTCACAGAGGAAATGAAAAGTTTGATAATTTTAGACGTTTCGGATGACGAAGAAGACATTGATGAGAACCAGCCCTAGTTGCCAAAATGCAAAAACTTTTCGCATAATTTTTGTGTGCGTTAAAACTGCAACTGTCTCGTAGATCAAATTGTATGTAAAGCGTATTGAAAAAACATAAAAAAATGTTGTATTATTTGTTTTATTCTTTTATACATATATGATACTTTTTTATATAAAGATCTCAGCATTAGCATACATTTAAATATATCTAATAGTATACATGTATATGAATGTAGTTGAGATGTGAAATAGTATAAAGAAATAATAGATATTGAAAAGTTGCTGAAAGGAATAAAAAAAATTAAAAAGTTTTTATATTCATTAATTCATTTGCCGAGTAACTTTAGCCTTAAAAGAGTTTCGGGTGTGCAAAAATTCACATGCACGTTTTATGTGTTGACATGAAATATTTATTTTAGTGATTGATGGAAATCGTGTATATTTTTTTATATTTAACTACTAATCAATTTTTCGTTTTTGAGTATTTTTTATTACATTTCATCATTAAACTCTGACAGACAGCACTATAGACCTTGCTAAATCGTATTGTATTGCGGACAATAACTTTATATTAGTTTTCATCCCCCATAAACTCGGTTAGGGATAGTTCCTGTGAATAAAATTATTTGAAAATTTTTTTGCAAATATTCTGAGCCTAAAAAAAACAATCGCGAAAAAAAATTTTGCAGAATCATATTGAATCGCGGTCAAGCAGTTTATATAAGTTTTTCATCCCCTATAAACTCGGTTAGGAGTAGTTCCTGTGAATAAAATTTCTTGAAAATTTTTTTGCAGAGAATCTGAGTCTAAACAAAAACTATCGCAAAAAAAAATTGTGCAGAATCCTATTGTATCGTGGTCAAGCATTTTATATTAGTTTTTCATCCCCTACAAACTCGGTTAGGGGTAGTTCCTGTGAATAAAATTTTTGAAAATTTTTTTCAGATAATCTAAGTCTAAAAAAAAACTATAGAGAAAAAAAATTGTGCAGAATCCTATTGTATAGCGGTCAAGTATTTTATATTAGTTTTTCATCCCCTATAAACTCGGTTGGGGGTAGTTCCTGTGAATAAAATTACTTGAAAATTTTTTTGCAGAGAATTGAGGCCTAAAAAAAAACCATCGTGGAAAAAAATAGTGCAGAACCATATTGTATCACAGTCAAGCATTTAATATTAGTTTTTCATCCCCTATAAACTCGGTTATGGGTAGTTCCTGTGAATAAAATTACTTGAAAATTTTTTTGCAGTGAATCTGAGTCTCAAAATAAACTGTCGCGAGAAAAAAAAGTGCAGAACCATATTGTATCGCGGTCAAGCATTTTATATTAGTTTTTGATCCCCTATAAACTCGGTTAGGGGTAGTTCCTGTTAATAAAATTACTTGAAAATTTTTTTGCAGAGAATCTTTGTCTAAGAAAAAATTATTGCGAAAAAAAATTGTGCAGAATCCTATTGTATAGCGGTCAAGTATTTTATATTAGTTTTTCATCCCCTATAAACTCGGTTGGGGGTAGTTCCTGTGAATAAAATTACTTGAAAATTTTTTTGCAGAGAATCTGAGTCTAAAAAAAAACTATCGCGAAAAAAAATTGTGCAGAATCCTATTGTATCGTGGTCAAGCATTTTAAATTAATTTTTCATCCCCTACAAACTCGGTTAGGGGTAGTTCCTGTGAATAAAATTACTTGAAAATTTTTTTGCAGAGAATCTGAGTCTCAAAATAAACTATCGCGAGAAAAAAAAGTGCAGAACCATATTGTATCGCGGTCAAGCATTTTATATTAGTTTTTGATCCCCTATAAACTTGGTTAGGGGTAGTTCCTGTTAATAAAATTACTTGAAAATTTTTTTGCAAAGAATCTTTGTCTAAAAAAAAATTATTGCAAAAAAAAATTGTGCAGAATCATATTGAATCGCGGTCAAGCCTTTTATATTAGTTTTTCATCCCCTACAAACTCGGTTAGGGGTAGTTCCTGTGAATAAAATTTCTTGAAAATTTTTTTGCAGAGAATCTTAGTCTAAAAAAAATGATTGCGAAAAAAAACTGTGCAGAATCATATTGAATCGCGGTCAAGCCTTTTATATTAGTTTTTCATCCCCTACAAACTCGGTTAGGGGTAGTTCCTGTTAATAAAATTACTTGAAAATTTTTTTGCAGAGAATCTTAGTCTAAAAAAAAACTATCATGAAAAAAAATTGCGCAGAATCCTATTGTATCGTGGTCAAGCATTTTAAATTAATTTTTCATCCCCTACAAACTTGGTTAGAGGTAGTTCCTGTGAATAAAATTACTTGAACATTTTTTTGCAGAGAATTGAGGCCTAAAAAAAAATAGTGCAGAATCATATTGTATCCCTGCAAAGATTTTATGGAATCATTTTTTTCATTTGTCCTTTGTACTTATTTGTTAATAACAATTATTTATAAATAATTTTTGATAGAAAGCGGCATTTCTTGTTAAAGTTTTTGCTCCAACGGAGATAATAATACCTGAATGGTTCTTTTACTCCTTAAATTCAAGGATATATTAATATTTGAATGTTGACCTTTCATTCCGCCCTGTGTGCATCGCATACTCCACGTAGGGTATGGGGTGTGTTTGAACCCATATAGATTACTGACTTACTACCTTCGAAGTTACCTCAGATATCTATAAAGAAAACTGCAAAAATATTATTATTCTCAATATTTTGATCCTCAGCTGTCTAACGTCCAGCGAGCTCGAAACGTTGGGCAGCTGAAGATCGATATAATGGGGATTAATAATTCTTTTGCAGGTGTCTTTACAGATTTCTGAAATTACTTCGAGGCTAATACTGCAGAGGATCATTCATTAGATGTTCCTTTGTTGCAAACCCATGAAGTTACAAATATTGTGGGTTTTGGAATATTGATTAATAATTCATATTTTAGATTCTTGGGGTGTGATTTTTTTTTCCGATCATCTAATTGATCCGAATGAAGATTTATATCATTTCCTTACCTGTGTTAGATTTGTCGGAATTTTTGATTTTTTCATTCATTTTATTGAGTTCTTCAACTGCGGCTTTGACTGGATCCCATTGCTCAACAATCCGCCCGGCGCACGGTCCAGTATTGAGCCATCGTTGTGGGATGAACCGAAGAATCTGATGAAGAGGACATTTTAAAACTTCCTGATGTTTTTTAAAAACCTTGGTTCTTTTTGACGGTTTAAGAAAGTTGTAAATTTTAGTCAGTAAACTTAATATTTCTTCAGGTAATTTTTCTGCTGCGTGCTTTGCACACAGATGCGCTCTGTGACATAGACATTCTATATTTAGAGTGCTTGGGAATTCGCGGTGAATTTGTCATTGTCGCTGCTCCATCTGAACAAAATCCCATCAGTTGCTGCTCAGGAATTGTTTGGAAATTGTTGAAAGCACCTGTTATAGTGTTATATAGTCCTTTTCCGGTTGCGTCGTTTTCATCAGGATAAATTTCTGGTAAATCAAATAGCCGAGTCACTACTTTTTCTTTTTCTAAGTCAACGTGCCTCACCTGCACGGCTCCGTGTTAATTACCACAAAAATCTGTTGGCTCGTCGAACAAAGTAGCGAATTTAAAATTGCTAAGTTTTTCTTCTAAATCTTTTTTAATATACGGAGCAAAAACGTCATTTAAAAGCTGAGTCAAATGAGTTCTGCCCATTTTCATTTTTTGCAAAGCTTCAGGGTAATTGAAACTAATAAACTTCATCAAAGGAAGAAGCTCGTCGATCAAAACTGGTGGTAGATTATGTTTAGCAAAAAGTGATATAAAAAGTGGTTTCAAATATGCTACATCAAATTTGAGCGTTTTTTCATCATATTCTTTTTCTTTTATTTCATTCACATGAAGACTACGCTTCTTTAAACGCTTCAAATGGTATATACAGTTTTGATGGTATTTAAGAGTACTGTTCTTGGCAGTATAAGTCCTATTACAGACAATACAACGAAATTTGTATTCGTTTGTTGGATGCGGTCTTAACCAACTACGGTTGACTTTTTCATACTGCCATTTCGGGCAAGAATTTCTGTTTAAACGGACTCTTACTGTCACTCTTCGGATTTACACTATTCTTTGATTTATTTTCATTTCTAGATAAAAGCTCATTTCCATCTTTACCTGGGTCATTTACGCCAACGCTATGAAAAAAGTTATAATAAAAAAAAGTGAGATGAAAAAATATCTATTCAACGCTTGTGGCTAAACTTTTTTTTTTATATATTTTTTGGGACTGTTAAAAGACCCCAAAGACAAACGAGTAAGCCGCGAGATAATTTTTTCTGTGAGTTTAGGGTTGAAGAACAATAATTTCTCATCTGTTGAGTAAAAAAGTAATTCTCTGAGACGCTCGCTGTGCGAGAGCCACGTTTTCGACTACTACTGAAAACATTCTAAATAAGAAATAAGTAAATCGCGCAAACACGTCTCTGCACTGAAAAAAATGAAGGGTTCAGCCCATGCAACGTCCACGGCACAGATCCATGAAGAGCGCTCGAATGATCCCGTGGCGGAGTGAGATTAGACCGATCGCTGTGCTGGGATCAACCCGTGCGCTCTTCACGGAACTGTTCCGTGGACGTTGCATGGGTTGAACCCTTCATTTTTTTCTCCGTGTGCCACAGGAGAGTATATTGAAATAGTTGTTGGTTTACTGGAAATAAAACGAAACTAGTTATCCAACGCTCGCTGTTTGAAAGTACTCTTTTTACCCCGATGACCGTTAAAAGGCCTTAACGATGAACGAGTAAGCTGCAGATAACACATTCTGCGGGTCAAGGAACAATAGTTTCTACTACTGAAAAAAGCTCTCAATAAGTAAGTCGCGTGAACAAGTCTCTGCCACAGGAGAGTCGTGAAATAGTTTTTGGTATTGTTTCAAACGGAGTGGACTGTATAAAGTTATAAATAGAATAATTTTAACCGCGATGAGTTTAGGTGTTTAAATAACAACTTATGCGGTTATTCTGAACTGTAAGGAGAGGTTCTGATGTACTTTTTTTTGTTTAAAAATACTCTATAAGATCTCAGAAGTATTTCCTTAAAATACCAGGGAAATCTGTATACGGCGCGCTCGTGCAGTTTGAAAACTTTAAATGCGTTTTTCTCAAAACTGCACTTTTCAAATTGGCCCACATTCTCATTAAGAAACTAATTAACCGAATTAGCTGAAATTTGCCAGAAACTTTCTTTAAAATATTTGCAATAGTCTGAACCTAATTTGAAAAAAAAAAAATTGCTTTCAACCCTTTTTTTAAAAATAATTTTGTTAAATAAAAATAGTCATTTTTTTTTCATTTTCTTATAATTTTGTCAAATTTTTTTTTTTTTCCAGAATAGGTTCAGACTAAAGAAAAAACATTTAATAGCAATTTCATTTTTTATTTTTTGTGTGGACCGTAAAAAAAGACGTCTTGCGTAAATTGATGCTGCGCCGTCATTTTGGATGGAAAAAAAATAAAAAAATTTTGTAGACAAAACGTGAATTAATCTTTGTACAAATAAAAAATCCTTGAAAAAACAGCTGTTTTACACCAGAACCTCCCTTAAGGGGTGGTTTATTGTGATATTTTACTCTATGTACCAAAGGTCTGTGCACTCCAGAGTCAAAATCAGCGATTTTTTAATTTTTTTGTGATGTTTCGGTGTTTTTTTTTTTTTTTTACTTTTTTAAAAATTACGAATGACATACTTTGAAAATTATCTTAGACTATAAGTTTTTTAATAAAAAAAGTGCTTTGCGAAGTTTTTAAATTATTGTAAGTTACTGTTTCAACTGATTTTTAAGTGACTCTGGAGAGCACAGCCCCCCGCTACATACAATGTGGAGGAGAGAGGACTCGCCATTTTGAACGAGAGCCTCTCTACCTCCGTTAAACATTGGTAATTTTAGGTAGATCTTCAACGGCGTTTTGAAGATCAGTAGAGTCCCGTGACGCGTGATCGCGGCCTCACAATTGCAGCACGACTGGTGTGTGGGCGGAAATTGGCTCTTTCGCAGCTCTGGCGTCGGTTGCTCGGATGACCAGTATGACGTGATAAAGAGAAAGTCAATTTTGAACTGGTATACTGGCGATAAAGGGAAACTAGTTATCCAAAGCTCGCGGTTCGAAAGCACTCTCTTTACACCTTTGACCGTTAAGGACGTTGCCTCGTCGCGGAAGTAGTGGGGGAAGCCGCCCATAGATTAGGCACGGGAACAGCTGATATTCGCCTCGAGTCTACCCGGTCAATTAACAAAATTATTTTATTTTCAACTCGTTGGTACTCGAGACTGAATTAATAAAACTTCCTGAAATTTTTACATAGTATTACTGAAGACTTTCTAGTTTTTAACAGTGTGAATCAAAAGTCTAGAAAACTTTTTTAAAAATAAGGAAAAATCAGCAAACTTTTTACTGATTTTTTAATAATAAAACAATGCCGAAATTGTTTAAAAATCCATAAGAAGTTTTCCAAAAACATAGCAATTTGTTCTTTAAGGCTCTAGGAATGACATATCCATATTTCAAGATGATTGCCAACCTGGTTCGAAAACTACAGCAAAATGAAAACGGCATGGTTTTCCCATAAGAGCCTATGTTAAATCACCCGATTTGGAGCGATTTTAGCCCAACTTTGAATTAAAATTTCTCAATAACTGTATTGTAAATCCTCTTGAAATTTTGACAAGTTATTCCTTAAGCCTAAACTTAAAGATTGCAATAATTTGCAAACGATTCTTATGGATTTTATTTCACGAGGCAACGTCCTTAAAAGGCCCCAACGATGAACGAGTAAGCCGCGAGATAACATATTTTTCGGGTAGAGAGTTGAGGATCAATAGTTTCTACTACTGAAAAAATCTTTAAATATATTAAAATATTAAATAATATATTAAAGAGTTATTTGAAAATAAAAAACCGGAAAAGTTATAACAAATGAAGGCTTCTTGTTCACGTGATTAGCTGTACTTACCAAAACTTCCAATGGTTCGAAGACTTTAAAAAAAAGTTCTATTTATTAAAAATTAATGATTTTAAATATTTTTAAAAATATTCAAGAATGTTTAAAATTTAACTAAACAAATAAACATACATAACAATAATAATTTCAATTGAAAAAAGCTATTTATTTATACATGTGGTTTTTTTTTTTTTTTTTTTTTTAAACTAGTAAAGATAAATTTTACAGTTGAAAAGTTGAAATCATTGTCATGGAAGCAGTCTCTGAAAGTTCCGGGACCCTGGACCGAGGTAGCCCAATTAAATAACTCTTAGATACTTTGCATCTGAATTAGTGATTTCGAATTTAGGAGTACCCGATTACCCAAATATTTCGAAAATTTTAGGTAAAAACTGATTAAAAAATTTTTTTTCTCAAATCTGATACGAGAATCGTGCCCTTTTTGGGGTTAGTATACTAACCGAGAAACAGGCCTATTCTCAGTTAGTACATATCGTGAATGAGCTACGTGCGCGTAGAAAAATTTTAATTTACAATTACAAAAATTAATTAATTAAGTTTATTAATTCCAAATAAATTGTTAAGGAATAATAAATTATAAATTAAATATTGGAAATTAATGAAAAGTACATGATTATCCATCAAATTTGAGAAAGCACATTTCTGCAGAAGCACGGGAACAGTGGGATCCCACTCGACTTGGATTGTTTCAGTACGAGACCGTCGTTTTTGCTGAGGGGGCGCGCGCATAGATGAAGATTATGAATTCTTATTTTTCTTCTCGGAACCCTTAGTGTAGAACCGGGTAGCATCTCGGAGGGCATCCTGGATCACCCTGGTGCAAGCCGTTAGATTATGTAAGTTTGGATAGGTAAGTTAAATTAAGTTAGGTAGGTAAGTTTAAGTTAGCTAAGGGAGGTTAGGTATTAAGAAATAACTTACTTTCCGGGGAGGAAGATTATAAATTCTTAATTTTCTTCTTCTCGGAACTCTTAATGTAGACCCGAGTAGCATCTCGAAGGGCATCCTGGATCACCCTGGTGCAAGCCATGAAGGGGACGAAGCCGGAACTCCAGGGGATGCCATGGTGATACATATCCAACCAACGGTTTGTGCTCTGCTCCTCCTCCAGGACTTTTCCAAAGGCACACGACGGTTGGAACAGGCAGATGGTTGCGAGCCTCAGGTTGTCCACGGGGATGACGGCCAAATTATTATTTTCAAAATTGCTTTATTTTTGCTAAAAAAAAAAGGTTTAAGATCACATATGTATAAATTGCATTTACTTGCTGAGCTATGAAAATTGAAAAATATAAAGCGGGTCGTTTCAGATCCCGCCAAGTCCATTATGAAAAATATAAGTATTCTATCATGATTTATATTTTTAACGTTGGTATAGTTTGGGCACCGAGTGTGAAGCGAAGCGTAGCACGAGTGACTTTAAAACGCCCTGGTGACACAAAATTTCTTTTATTCTTTGTTTATTAACTTACTTTGTGCTCTAAAATTCAAAGTTACTACTATAAGTAATAAAAAATGAAATAGTTTGTCATACCCTGGTTATATTATATTGCTTTAGGAATAATTTTAAGCGACTGCTCAAAGACTTCTGTAAAATTTATTCATAATCTTAAAAAAAAGAGTTGAGTATACTGTAATTATATCTGTAATTAATACTAAAAATTAATAAATCGTTTGTGAAAACATTGGGGAATTAGTAGATAATTAGTTTATTTACTTATTTATACAAAAAAGAAAGTCACACGCCCAGGGTTTCGTAGTTTTAGCGGTTAGAAAATTTGTTGTTTATTTGGAGCTTGGGGGTTTATTTATTTGTGCATTATTAATTAATTCAACCAGCACGCCTATGGTTTCATAGTATCAGAGCTTAGGGGATTTTTTATCAACTTATTTTTTAATCAATTTAACTTAGTCGCCCAAGGTTTTGTGGATTTAGAGCTTGGGGGTTTATTTGTTAGTTAATTCAACCCGAACGCCCAGAGTCTCGTGCTTTTGGAACTTGGGAGTTAATTTAGTTTATTTTTTTGTCAATTAATTCGATTTAAATTTCATGGTTTTGTTTTATTTTTTATTTTTTTACTCGGTTATTTTACGATCTAGCCCTGCGTTTTCAGTGTTAAACGTTCGTTGGCCAGGTTAATTTATTTTATTCAGAACGATCTTGCATTTGCAGCCAATGAAATAAAATATGTAATTTCAATCCAAAATCTTTCCCTCTCTATACTTCCAACATGGATGCGACGTTGCCATTCACACAAATTTGGACTTTTTCCTACATCCCGTAATGAAGTCATTACAGAGGTCGCCACGTGTAATAAAGATTTAATTAATAACAAATGAATAAAAAGTCAATTGTAATTTTCATCCAAATTTTAATAATTTTTCCCTAAATCTTTACATACTTATTTATTATACAAGACTTAAGACTAAAAATCTGGCTAATCCGCGGTTCAAAGACGCTCTCCGGGAAATTACGCTAACAAATTATCAAACTTAAACATAAAAATTCTACGGCTGAAAACAAAACGTCCAATAGTTACTAAACCCCTAAATTTATTGACTTACGATACTAATTTCCACGACACCGCATACGATGACGAAACTGAAGACTTGACGCTGACTTCCGCTACACCGCTTACGATGACGAAACTGAAGACTTGACGCTGACTTCCGCGACACAGTTTACGACGACGAAACTGAAGACTTGACACTGACTTCCGCGACACGGTTTACGATGAAAACTGAAGACTTGACGCTGACTTCCACGACACCGTTGACGACGACGACTGAAGACTGGGCGTAGACTTCTTTCTTCTTTTTACTTTCCTTAACTCTCTTTTCAACTTTTATTTTTAACGATCAAACTCTCTCTTTTCTTCACACATCAAAATTGACGAACTAACTCTCTCAAGCAACGAATAATAACAACTAACAGATCCACGTTAACTGACCACAACAACGGAAAAAAGACGACGATCGTCCCGGCGATCGGACTCCCGGCTACCTTTACTAGTTAGGCGACTGCGCGCGCCTCTCTCTCTCATTCTCATTCATGCGCACACGCATACTCATAGAAACTGCATTACTGCCGTTGCAGTACTACCGCAATCTTGTTCTTCTTCTTTCTCAAATCCGCAAGTGGAAAACGTCCTTTTCCATGCGTCTGAACAACCAGGGAACCGACCCTTTTCTCCTATAGTTTAGTAGTCTTCAAAACACGCGTGGAAAAAGGCCGTTTCCACGTCTGTAGAGAAACACGCGTGGAAAAAGGCCTTTTCCACGCGTGTTGTCGTATCTCTGCAGCTGTTTACGAAAGAGCAGCAGAAAGAAGAACTGAAGTAATATATATATGTATATTTTATGGGAAATGCATAGTGTAGTGTTCTCGTAAACTCAGTTTGGTATTTTCTTTGTTAATTATTACGACCGAAAAACCAATGAGAGGGCAAGAGTCAAATTACACCCTCACTCTGCCCGACTTATCGCCGTCCGGCATGAGGACACACGCGCTGACGCGCGCGCCCTCCAGTAAAAACGACGGTCTCGTGCTGAAACATCCAACTCTCGTGGAACCGACGCGGTTCCCTTACTTGCACAGGAATATACTATTCTTCTTTTCCTCTCTTGGCTCATACTTCTAATTCCTGGCTGATATTTGTTTCCTGGCTGATCCCTCGTGAAATTTTGAAAATAAAAATAAAAACAAGAATGATTACTCTCACATTATTTAATTAAATTCAATTGAAAATAAAGGAGAGACCTTCTATTTTATTTTTATTCTCAAAACCACATTACAATTTCTCCACCAGATTCCTCTTCTTGATTTTTTTTACTTGGCTTGTAAGTTAAAATAGCATTCCTCAAACTCGGCTGAACAAATACTTCTGAATGAGATTCAAACTGTTGCCCTTTCCCATCTTCTGAACAATCAATTAAATCTGCCATTTCCCTTAAACAAAGAAAAGAACAAAAAAAAAAAAATTAAAATTAATCATAATTTAATTTCAAATTTTTAAATCCGTTTTTTTTATATCATCCTTTTTATTCTTCAAAATTCCCTTCCCTTGAATCAAAAATAACGCAAGCTATTCAAAATTATTATTCAATCGATATTAATCTATTAAATTTACTTTACTTTACTTTACCTATTTTGACCTTACTAGATCTCATAATTGACTCGACGATTACTTTACTGCATTTACTTCATGACTTACAACGACGACGACAATCAAAATAATCCTCTCTTAAAAAAGAGAACCCAAAAAAGTGAAGCCTCATCGCATGTGCAGTAGGATCGCGATATCAGATGTTGGATTGTTTCAACTCTGGCTGTCGCATGCGCATTATGATTGCGATATCACGCGGTAACTTTTAAAATACGTAATGCAATGATTAAGTTTTTAGGTTATGTTGCTGAAATTGTGTCATGCATAATCATTTAATTACTGATTTTGTTTCATTTAAAAGTAATTAAAAATAATTTTTAAAGTAATCAATAATTTCGACCCTTCCAAAATATAACTTAATTTATGTGAATTTATAAAATGCATGCAAAATACAGTATAAAAATGTTATGATTAAATTAAAAAAATTTAATTAATTAAACTAAAATATGTCAAAGTAATCAATAATACAGATTAATTGAACATAATCTTAAAATATTGTATAAAAATAATTAATCTTAAATTTGAAAACTCTAATTATTGAAACTTAGAATGGTTTTTAAGTTATTTTGCTGAAATTGCATTACATATTCATTTAATTACTGATTTTGTTTTTATTAAAAGTAATTAAAAAAAATTTTTAAAGTAATTAATAATTTCGACCCTTCCAAAATATAATTTAATTTATGTAAATGTTCATGGATAATATTTCAAATTTAAAAGAGAGAGTTAGTAAGATTAATTTAAAATTCAAAATTTTGTAAGAAATATTTTTATTGGTACAATGTTATATAATTTATAATAAAATGCATGCAATATACAGTATAAAAATCTTATGATTTAATTAAAAAAATTTAATAAATTAAACTACAATATGTATATTCAAAATTATTAGTCTATAAACATTAAAATCAGTCAACCCTACTAAAAAAGTTCACATGTAAATCCACGTGGATATCTACGTGATTCATCCACTCTATAAATCCACTTGACCAAATTAAAAAAAAAAAAAAAACTAAGTTCCACATGTAAAGATTTTATAACTTATGTACTTTTTTATAAACAAAAAAGTTTTTTCAGTTGAATGAAATATCCCAAGTTGAATTGAGTATTTTGATTTTTTCTACACTTTCAGGAAATTGAAAATTTTGACACTTGTAAATTCTTCGGGACTTGATAAAATTATGAGCCTTGAACTTTTTTCAAAAATTTCCAGCATTTAGAATTTTTTAGGAATTTGGAATTTTCATAGGCTTATAATATTGTTGTTGACTTAAAAGTTTTAAGGTCTGTGGGACTTTAAAATGTATCTATTCTATAAGACTTAGAAATTTTTTGAACCGCAGACACTTTGAATTTTTTCAGTCTCTGGAACTTAGAAATTTATTTTTTTTTCGGACTTGAAAATTTTTCAAACCGTAGACACTTTTAAAGTGAGTTAGGTCTGTGAAACATAAAAAATTTTTTGAAAGGCAGACACTTAGAATTTTTTCAGTCTGTGGGACTAAGAAATTTATTTTGTATTTAGACTTTGAAATTTTTCAAACTGCATAAAAAAAATTAAGACCTTAAAAAGATCTGTTGAAGACATATCTTAACTATGGCTGTTTTTGAGACAATTTAAGACGAAAAAAATGTTTTATTTTTTACATGTATCATTTCAAAAATGTCTGAAAAAGTTCTTTTAAAGATAAAAATTAATGATTTTTTCGTTAATTTTCTTATGATACTAAGATGATTTTTAGATCTTTGATCATTTTGAGATAAATTTTAGATATTTTTAATTACGTAACCTTTTCTCTTAAAGATATTAATAATAGTTTTTAGAAATGATAATCAGGCAAGTGATAATAATTGCAAGATTAATTTTGTGTATTTAAGATTTTTTTAAAGATCATTTTGTGATGAACTTTCGATATTATTTATGCGCGTTTTTTCAAAGATATATATTAACCCATTACCGCCCATGGAAAAATCAAAAGTGATATAAAAAAACTAACTGTTGGAAAATCTGTCTCATGAAAAAATAGTAGATACGTGTTTTTTCTTTTTTCAATTTTCATTGTTTAAACATTATTTATTTAAACAAATTCGTAAAAAAATTTAAATTTTTATAAACTAATAACGGCATTCGATTCTTTGACCAAAAATAAGGCGAAAGTCATCCAAGTAATTTTTTGATCAGACGCTTAGATTTTTTGCTACGAGCGCTCAAACATGTAAAAATATGGTTTTATAGTGGTGAGCTCCGAGGCGCCGCACCGAAGATACACTTTTACGAGTCAGAGCTCACCACTATAAAACCATATTTTTACATGTTTGAGCGCTCGTAGCAAAAGATCTAAGCGTCTGATCAAAAAATTACTAAGATGACTTTCGCCTTATTTTTGGTCAAAGAATCGAATGCCGTTATTAGTTTATAAAAATTTAAATTTTTTTATGAATTTGTTTAAATAAATAATGTTTAAACAATGAAAATTGAAAAAAGAAAAAACACGTATCTACTATTTTTTCATGAGACAGGTTTTCCAACAGTTAGTTTTTTTATATCACTTTTGATTTTTCCATGGGCGGTAATGGGTTAATATATTTTTAAATATAGCAAGATTCTTTAAAATAAATTTTATACGATCTTAAAAAAATTTTCAACCAGCATTTTAAATATTTCAAGACCTTTTTTTGAAACTAATTAAATTTCATTATTTTTTCAAATTAAAGAGTTTACCGTGAATTACTTTCGTAGATCACTGAGGACTCGGGTACAATATGTGCATGTTCGTGGCTAACCTTTATTTTTCTTTAATCGAGTTTCTGAAAAAGAAAAAAAAAATTGTCACAAAGTATCATTCAAACATTAAACACCAAATTTAAATTACTGCTTAATATTTAAGACTTATCTGATCGGATGTTCTCCAGTAGAAGTTCAAACGGCTGACCAACTTTTATTCGCTCTCTTGACTTCTTTCGCTACTTTGTATCATTTGTCTGTCGATTCTCTATTTTTTCTAGTTGTCGAACACATTTTTATTTTTATTTTATATAATTTACATTAAAAAATATATATCTTGAATACTCAAAAAATATATTGGTGATATTTTACCGTCTTTGTATGGTTAGAAAAAATACGAAAATAAACAAAATGAATTTAGCTGCTAAGACGATCGATCGAATCAAACGTATTCATAACAACGACCTGTGCACACGTCGTTGTTGGTGATAATGTTGGTTAAACTTCAGCCTACCGAGATGACGAAGTTTAACCAATATTGCTAAGTTTTCAAGATATATTTTTTTAATGTAAATTATATAAAATAAAAATAAAAATGTGTTCAACAACTTGTAAAAATACAGAATCGACAGACAAATGATACAAAGTAGCGAAAGAAGTCAAGAGAGCGAATAAAAGTTGGTTATCCGTTTGAACTTCTACCGGAGAAAATACGATCAGATAAGTCTTCAATATGAAGCAGTAATTTAAATTTGGTGTTTAATGTTTGAATGATACTATGTGGCAATTTTTTTTCCTTTTTCAGGAACTCAATTGAAGAAAAATAAAGGTGAGCCGCGATCGTGCACAGACTGTACCCGAGTCCTCAGGGCTCTACGAAATGAATTCACGGTAAACTCTTTACTTTGAGAAAATAATGAAATTTAATTTGTTTTAAAAAAAGGTCTTGAAATATTTAAAATGCTGGTTGAAAATTTTTTCAAGATCGTATAAAATTTATTTTAAAGAATCTTGCTATCTTTAACAATATATTAATATATATCTTTGAAAAAACGCGCATAAATAATATCGAAAGTTCATCACAAAATGATCTTTAAAATAATCTTAAATACACAAAGTTAATCTTGCAATTATTATCACTTACCTTATTATCATTTCTAAAAACAATTATAAATATCTTTAAGAGAAAAGGTTACGTAAAAAAATTTATCTCAAATTTCTCTAAAATTTATCTCAAAATGATCAAAGATCTAAAAATCATCTTCGTATCATACATATAAAAATTAACGAAAAAATAAGTAATTTTTACCTTCATAAGAACTTTTTCAGACATTTTTGAAATGATACATATCAAAAATAAAACATAATTTTTTTGTCTTAAAACATCTCAAAAATAGCCCATAGTTAAGATATGTCTTCAAAAGATCTTTTTAAGATCTTAATTTTTTTTTACACGGTTTGAAAAATTTCAAAGTCTAAAAACAAAATAAATTTCTATGTTTCACAGGCTTAACTCACTTTAAAAGTGTCTGCGGTTTAAAAAATTTTCAAGTCCGAAAACAAAATAAATTTCTAAGTCTTACACTGGGAAAAATGTGCGCGCGTTATGTCTCAAAAATGGGGGCTCTGCGTCTCAACGTCGTGGACCGGAAATCTTTCATAGGTGTGTCAAATTTGTCGCACGAGAGCGTGCGAAGAACAGCGCACATATGCTGAGATATGCAAGCGGAATAACCAATTGCGTTTGTAGGATTCTTGTTTTTATAGGTTACGCAATAATATTAATCTTAATAAATAAATGAGCTTTGGTAAACTTTAGTTTACATTAATTAATAAAAAAAAGTTAACCGTTAAAATTTACAACAACCGTAAGCGCGGGAAAGCTACATGCGAATGCGTATTCGTATAAGCTGAGAGGCGGGGTAGTGCGCGATTCGGTACGACACTGCGGCCCAAACGTTCACCACCGTGCACCAAATTTGTTCCACAGTGGACAAAATACTGTCCAAATTGTAGATTCCATTACGGCTCTACGGGTGGCTTTAATACCGAGCACATTTTTCCCAGTGCAGTAACTGAAAAAATTCTAATTGTTCACGGTTCGAAAAATATCTAAGTTCCAGAGATTGAAAAAATTCTAAGTGTCTGCGGTTCAAAAAATTTCTCAGTCTGCACATTCAAAATTTGCTAAGTATCACAGACTGAACAACTTTTAAGTCCGGAAGAACCAAAAAAATTTCTCATAGACTAGATAAATTTTTAATTCCCACAGACCGAAAAATTTCTAAGTCAACAACAATATTATAAGCCTATGAAAATTCCAAGTTCCTAAAAAATCCTAAATGCTGGAAATTTCCAAAAAAACGTTCGAAACTCACAATTTTATCAAGTCGCGAAGAATTTATAAGTGTCATAATTTTTAATTTCCTAAATGTGTAGAAAAAATCAAAGTACTTAATTCAACTTGGAATATTTCATTTAACTGAAAAAACTTTTTTGTTAGTAAAAAATTAAATAAGTTATAAAATGTTTACATGCGGAACTTAGTTTTTTTTTTAATTTGGTCAAGTGGATTTATAGATTGGATGAATCACGTGGATACTCACGTGAATTTACATGTGAACTTTTTTAATAGGGAAGCGTATAGATAAATTTAATCGTAAATTTAAAAACTCTAAAATATAATATTTAATGCAACAAACCAGTAAAACTTACAGATAAATTGTACATAATCTTAAAATATTGTATATAAAATAATTAATCATAAATTTAAAAACTCTAATTATTGAAACTTAGATTATAAAAACCTTGTGATTTAATTAAAGAATTTAATAAATTGAACTACAGTATCTATATTCAAAATTTGGTTTTCCAAGAATTTTAAAAAGATTTTTTACAGTTTTTGGAAAAAATCTTACGATTTAATTAAAAAATTTAATAGTAGATTACATACCTAGGCCACGAAAGTAAGAAATGTCTCAGATCACATGTAATTGTCAGAACATACAACATGTGATCTGAGACTTTCTTATTTCATGGTCAAGGTGTGTACACTATTTTTCTGCACGACGCACACTGTTCTGAGAAAAGGTACCAACTCTCAAAAATGTGCGATAGCACATAGTTGATCGATGAGTTACCACTTTGGTCGATTTTTCTTCTTTAGGTCGAGAAGAATCGAGATCCGTTTCCCCCGAGTATCAGATTAACGATTGTAGGGTAGTTCCACGGGGTTTTAAGGGGCTTAATTTTTCAAAAATTTTCAATGATTGCAAGTGATTAGTTATAAAATTAACCCTCTTCCCACCCCCAAAATCACTTTTTAGGGGTGGTTTTTAGAAAATAATGTAAAATTACACTAGAACAATTGATTTAAAAAAAAAAAAAAAAGTAACAAATAATAATTTTTTCCATCCAATAATTCATGAAAATCATCTTAAAACCATGAATTTACGGGTTTTTACCATTTCAGCCCCCTAAAACCCCCTGGAACTACCCTACAATCGTTAATCTGATACACGGGAGAAACGGATCTCGATTCTTCTCGACCTAAGGAAGAAAAATCAACCAAAGTGGTAACTCATCGATCAACTATGTGCTATCGCACATTTTTGAGAGTTGGTACCTTTTCTCAGAACAGTGTGCGACGCAGCCGGGAAGCACCTTTTTCGTTTGAGGCAGCGGCCACGAAAGAGGAGCTTCCCGGCCGGAGTACAGAAATAAATTAAACTACAGTATCTATATTCAAAATTTGGTTTTCAGGCAAGCTTAATATAATTTAAACATACAAACTATAGTTAATTAATTGTAAACTTAAAAACTCTATTTATTGAAACTTAAAATAAATAAAAAAATCATTCAAAATTTTTAAAGAGATTTTTTACAGTTTGATGCAAAAACGTTGAGAAATGTATGATTCTTATACAATAAAATAATTCAGTCTAGCTTTTTTTAAAAACGTAAACTTATATAATTCAAATTATTCAAACTTAGACTAAGATAATCAAATTATCATATAAGCATATTTATCATATTTCAAAGAAAATAAAGTTAAAAATTTAAACTTAAAAAATTTATCTATACTGTTGGAAGAAATGATGTGAATTATCATGAAAACCAGTCATTAGATTTAATTAAAATCTTAAGAGTGCTGCCTACCTCGGAGAGACTTCCGAATTGACCGTGGCGCCGTCAACTAAACAAACGGCCGAAAAAAAAAATAATCGTTCTACTATACCGGCACGCAGGGCCGGCGCTCGCTGAAAGCATCGGCTGGGGTCTTGGGCCTTGGGGCTCCAAAAAATTTTTAATTCAAGTGAAAAATTATTTTCGAAGTAGTACATAAAAATAGTTAGGGCTTCAATAATTATTATTTAATTTTAATTTTTTTTTTACATTTCTTTGTCGTGTGGATGTGATTATAAATTAGTACGTACTGATAAAATAATACTCTATACAAAAAAACTGAAGGCTTATAGCTATTTTGATGTTTCAATTCAGTTACAATTTAGCAACAATCATGATAAATTATTCTAATTTGGTTAAAACACAATCGGCAATTTACCGGTTATATTCCGTGTTAGCTTTCGGCAATGGGCTGAACGACGCACAGCTATTTTTAGACTCGAGATCGGGCGGCTTCGGCTGTCTCCGTGTTCTTGTCACGAACTGGGCCTTGGTTCCGCGCCAGCTGCTCCGATCACGACAAACCAAACGTGCTCCGATTTCTTTTACTTATAGCAAGATTTTTTTTTTCTATTCTACATTTACTCGATACTTTTATTTTTTTAGCTCCAATCTGTTATACATTTGTGAAAGCTTTTCATACAATAATTTTTATATGTCAGAAGCAATAAAATTTATGAACTATATTTTGGTGACCGAAGATATTTTTAATAAAATGAACATGCTCGAATCATATATCCTTAAAAAGGTATTGAAAAAAGGAAGTTTTTTGCGTGAACCCCGCGTCGATAACTTTCAAATTTCCATCGCGTGGTTCAAAAAACCAACTAAAAAAACATTTTCCAATCCGTGAGAAATCGCATTTTTGCGAAACGGAGATGGTTTCAATTGATTAAACCTCGACAAATCATATATTTTCGGAAAAACATTGAAAAAAGAAAGTTTTCTCTGAACCTCGATTACTTCAAAATTTCCTTTACGCGATTAAAAAAAAAAAAAAAAAAAAAATCAGTTTCCAATTCGTGAAAACTAGCTTTTTTGCGGGACGGAGATGATTTTAATTGATTTAACCTACCGAAATCATATGTTTTCCGAAAGGTATCGAAAAAAGGAAGAATTCTGCGTGAACCACACCTCGATAACTACAAAAAAGCCTTCATGCGATTCAAAAACCAACTAAAAAGTCAGTTTCCATTTCGTGAAAAATCGCTTCTTCAAGGAAGGGAGATGTTTTTAATTGATTAAACCTTGACGAATCATATCTTTTCGGAAATATATTGAAAAAAAGAAGTTTTCTGCATGAACCGCACTTCGATAACTTCAAAACTGCCTTTACGCGATTCAAAACCAACTAAAAAATCAATTTCCAATCCGTGAAAACTAGCTTTTTTGCGGAACGGAGATAGTTTCAATCGAATAAACCTGGACAAATCATATGTTTTACGAAAGGTATCGAAGAAAGGAAGTTTTCTGTGTGAACCACACCTCGATAACTTCAAAATTACCTTTACGCGATTCAAAAAACCAACTAAAAAATCAATTTCCAATCCGTGAAAACTAGGTTTTTTCTGGAACGGAAATGTTTTCAATAGATTAAACGTAAACAAATCATATGTTTTCCGACAGGTATCGAAGAAAGGAAGTTTTCTGCACCAACCGCACCTCGATAACTTAAAAATTGTCTTTACGCGATTCAAAAAACCAACTGAAAAATCAGTTTCCAATCCGTGAAAAATAGCTTTTCGCGGAACGGAGATGGTTTTAATCGATTAAACCTAGACAAATCATATGTTTTCCGAAAGGTATCGGAAAAAGAAAATTTTCTGCGTGAACCACACCTTCATAACTTCAAAATTGCCTTTACGCGATTCAAAAAACCAACTAAAAAATCAGTTTCCAATCCAGGAGTATGTATGAGCTTTTTAGTGGAACGGAGATGGTTTTAATTGATTAAACCTAGACAAATCATATGTTTTCCGAAAGGTATTGAAAAAAAGAAGTTTTCTGCGTGAACCAAACCGCTGTATCCTTGAAATTGCCTTCGAGCGGTTCGAAAAACCAGCCGCTAATTTATCACTTTTCAGTAGTTGAGAAATCACGCGCTTAGCTCGGCTTGCTTATTTCAGTACCTCTTTTTAACTATATATGATCTTCTAGGTTTAGTAAATTCAAACATCTTTAGGTAGCATAGAAGGCGATTTCTTAAGGATGAAGAACTGGTTTTTGAACCAAGCAAGGGCAATTTCGGAAATACCGTGATGCGGTTCACGCAGAAAACTTCTTTTTTTCAATACCTTTCAGAAAACATATGATATGCCCAGGTTTAATCAATTAAAACCATCTCCGTTCCACAAAAAAACTAATTTTCACGGATTGGAAACTGATTTTTTAGTCGGTTTTTTGAATCGCGTTAAGACAATTTTGAAGTTATCGAGGTGTAGTTCACGTAGAATTCTTCCTTATTTTAATACCTCTCAGAAAACTTTTAATTTATCCAGGTTTAATCGATTAAAACCATCTCTGTACCACAAAAAAGCTATTTTTCATGGATTGGAAACTGATTTTTTAATTTGTTTTTTGAATCGCGCAAGGGCAAATTTTTAAGTTATCGAGGTGCGGTTCAAGCAAAAAACTTTTTTTTTCCAATATCTTTCAGAAAATATATGATCCGTCCAGGTTTAATCGATTAAAACCATCTCCGTTCCTCAAAAAAGCTAATTTTTACGGATTGGAAACTGATTTTTTAGTCGGTTTTTTGAATCGCGTTAAGACAATTTTGAAGTTATCGAGGTGTAGTTCACGTAGAATTCTTCCTTATTTTAATACCTCTCAGAAAACATTTCATTTATCCAGGTTTAATCGATTAAAACCATCTCCGTTCCGCAAAAGCTATTTTTCACGGATTGGAAACTGATTTTTTAGTTTGTTTTTTGAATCGCGCAAGGGCAAATTTTTAAGTTATTGAGGTGCGGTTCAAGCAAAAAACTTCTTTTTTCCAATATCTTTCAGAAAATATATGATTTGTCCAGGTTTAATCAATTAAAACCATCTTCGTTCCACAAAAAAGCTAATTTTCACGGATTGGAAACTGATTTTTTAGTCGGTTTTTTGAATCGCGTTAAGACAATTTTGAAGTTATCGAGGTGTAGTTTACGTAGAATCCTTTCTTATTTTGATACCTCTCAGAAAAAACATAATTTGTCCAGGTTTAATCGATTGAAACCATCTTCGTTCCGCTAAAAAGCTATTTTCACGGATTGGAAACTGATTTTTTAGTCGGTTTTTTGAATCGCGTTAATACAATTTTGAAGTTATCGAGGTGAAGTTCACGTAGATTCCTTTCTTATTTTGATACCTCTCAGAAAACACATAATTTGTTTAGGTTTAATCGATTGAAACCATCATCGTTCCGCAAAAAAGCTATTTTTCACGGATTGGAAACTGATTTTTTAGTCGGTTTTTTGAATCGCGTTAAGACAATTTTGAAGTTATCGAGGTGCGGTTCACATAGAATTCTTCCTTATTTTAAACAAATAAAAAAATTTTAAGCTAGCTAAAAAGAGCGATGTTCATTTCATTGGTATTTCTAACTGTGCTAGAGCTTTTTCGTAGATACAGGGTTTCGGTAGTTGCAAAAAAATTCCTCTTTTCAATACCTTTAGAAAGATTTATTATTTGTATCGATTTTATAAATCCAAAACATTCCAAGGTACTGAATGAGCGCAAAGAGCGGTTTCTTACGATTACAAAATATATAATCTTTTTTGGTTTTGAGTTCGTAATTTTCATGGCTTTTGACAAACTAAAATTGAATGAAATCAACAAAAGATTGGAGCTAAAAAAATTAATTAGTTTATCTACTGTTTTTTTTAATCGATAAACGATTTTTTTGCGGAGCATTAGTTGGTTAAAAAAAATCATGGTTTAGTGATTTTTGGGCATGTATAATGTACATACATAAAGGTTCATCGACGATCTCCGACTGAGAAAACAAGCCCGAGAGTGGGGAGTGCCTAACGGCCGAGTCAGTGAATCGCTGCGGAGCGAGCGTTTCCAAGACAATCTGCCATGCAGTTGGAACTCACACCGTAACAGCTGTCGCTAAGCCCCGGGGCCCCAGCAACTCACAAAAATATGTACGCCCTTGAATTTTTGCATCGACGCCATCTACGGTCGGGCGGCGAACTAGATATCCGCTCTGTTTTATCCCGAAAGACTAAAATCACAACAACCAGCCGGCTGAAATAGTTCCATACTAAATGTGGCCGCTAGAATCCACCAATTGATACGAAAAAAATACCAAAAAATTCGTTATTTCAGCCTACAGGTCCCTTACTATCTGGTTTTTTCATCAAGTGAAGGAATAATTCGCAGTAAGTAATTCTTTGTCATGGGCATTAACATGCGCAGCAGACGCCGATTTTACCGAGATTTTCAATCATTGTTTACAAGCATTTAGAAAAATTTTTCGGGAAAACCAGATAGTAAGGGACCTGTACAATTATTTTAACTATTTTTTGAGATTTTTTTGGGAATGATTAAATCATTATTGAAAGCGTATTTTGTCAGGAACTTTTTCCACGTGCCCGTAATGCATCGTTAGGTGGCGCTCTCCGCGCGGTAGGTAGCACTCTTAAAATGGGTTATTCTTGGTCATTTTTTGAAAGTAGTGCCAGATGATACCCAATTGAAAATTTTGCTGAAAAAAGAGTTGAAAAATTTCCAGATTCTTTTTACAGTGAGTAAATTTTTCAATTGGGTTTCATCTTGCACTTTTTCAAAAAGTGAACAAGTAACACAACTTTCTGGTATATAATATTTCTATTCCAAGCGAGCTCTTTTCGCTGGAGTTTTGCATCCTCTTAATACTTGAGCTTCAGTCATTGTTTCTAGATCTTCAGCCAATTCAATGCAATTCATGTCACTGCAGAAAATTGTTATCGGACCCTCTGTAGAGACAAATTAAAATTGATAAAAACATATTTCCAAAGACTATAATTTGAAATTGTTTTTCACTTTAAAAAAAAAAAAAAAATCTACTAACCATCTGTTTCATCGACCGTTCCGGTAACAACAATTTTTTCTCCTTTTTCGTAGTTGCTACATTCAAAAGTAGCGACCTGAATATTTATTTTGTAAATTCCATCAATAGTTGATCCTATTCCATAAGTCATAGTTCTGTTAAAGTTTTGAGCTACAGTGAAATTAGTCTTAATATATCCAACTATTCCTGAGGACAAAAAATAATTAAATTTTTATAACACTTTATAAAACAACAACAATACAAATACTTCACAATACAAAGACAACAACAATATAAAGACTTCACGAACATTAAGAAAAATGAATTATAAAATAGAAATAGTGTCACTTACTAATAAGACCATTTGATTCTCTAATATTCTCAAATGAGACAACTTTCGGTACAGGGGACGATAATGTTGAATCACTAATAGCAGCCCTGTGATATCCTTTATAATGAACTTTCGTGCTAGCTTGAATGATAATCTCAAATTTTTCTAAATTACTCGATTCTTTGTAGTAATTATTTGAGATAGCTTTACAGTGACCAGCAACTATGTGCAAAATCTGTGAATTCATTTAAAAGATTAATAAAAATTTATAAAAATTATTATAAAAATGAGAAATAATCAATGATAGAATGTTACTATTGTAGATATATATAAAATTTATAAATAAAAAATAACAAACTTATAAATAATTTTGTCTTCTTCTTTAATACGAAACGATAATAATATTAAAATGTAATATTTATGCAAAATATATCGTATGTAAAAAAAAAAGTTTAATTACTTTCAGGCGCGCAACAACGGGGGGGACCGAGGTGTCAGGACACCCCCTGGGCTAGTAGACGACACCCTCTACAGTTTCTTGGGGGTGTCCACGGAATTTGAAATCTCAAGCCTTAAACCTCCAAAACCCTGGGCGCCCAAGTTAAACAAAAAAACTAATCAGGTATCCCTCAAGCTCTGAATCCCCAAATACCCTGGGCGACCGAGTTCAACAAAATAATAATCAGCTATCCCCCAAGCTCTAAACCTCTAAATACCCTGGGCGCCCGAGTTCAACAAAAAAACTGATCGGCTATCCCCCAAGCTCTAAGCCCGCAAAACCCTGGGCACCCGAGTTCAACAAAAAAACTGATCGGCTATCCCCCAAGCTCTAAACCCCCAAATACCCTGGGCGACCGAGTTCAACAAAACAATAATCAGCTATCCCTCAAGCTCTAAACCTCTAAATACCCTGGGCACCCGAGTTCAACAAAAAAACTAATCGGCTATCCCCCAAGCTCTGAACCCGCAAAACCCTGGACATCGAGTTCAATAAAAAAAAACTGATCATTTATCCCCCAAGCTCTAAACCCTCAAAAGGGCACCCGAGTTCAACAAAAAAACTGATCAGCTATCCCCCAAGCTCTAAGCCCCCAAAACCCTGGGCGCCCGAGTTCAACGAAAAAACTAATCAGCTATCCCCCAAGCTCTAAACCCTCAAAAGGGCACCCGAGTTCAACAAAAAAACTGATCAGCTATCCCCCAAGCTCTAAGCCCCCAAAACCCTGAGCGCCCGAGGTCAAAGAAAAAACTGATCGGCTATCCCCCAAGCTCTAAACCCCCCAAAACCCTGGGCGCCCGAGGTCAACGGAAAAACTGATAGGCTATGCCCCAAGCTCTTAACCCCCAAAACCCTGGGCGCCCGAGGTCAACGAAAAAACTAATCAGGTATCCCTCAAGCTCTGAATCCCCAAATACCCTGGGCGACCGAGTTCAACAAAATAATAATCAGCTATCCCCCAAGCTCTAAACCTCTAAATACCCTGGGCGCCCGAGTTCAACAAAAAAACTGATCGGCTATCCCCCAAGCTCTAAGCCCGCAAAACCCTGGGCACCCGAGTTCAACAAAAAAACTGATCGGCTATCCCCCAAGCTCTAAACCCCCAAATACCCTGGGCGACCGAGTTCAACAAAACAATAATCAGCTATCCCTCAAGCTCTAAACCTCTAAATACCCTGGGCACCCGAGTTCAACAAAAAAACTAATCGGCTATCCCCCAAGCTCTGAACCCGCAAAACCCTGGACATCGAGTTCAATAAAAAAAAACTGATCATTTATCCCCCAAGCTCTAAACCCTCAAAAGGGCACCCGAGTTCAACAAAAAAACTGATCAGCTATCCCCCAAGCTCTAAGCCCCCAAAACCCTGGGCGCCCGAGTTCAACGAAAAAACTAATCAGCTATCCCCCAAGCTCTAAACCCTCAAAAGGGCACCCGAGTTCAACAAAAAAACTGATCAGCTATCCCCCAAGCTCTAAGCCCCCAAAACCCTGGGCGCCCGAGGTCAAAGAAAAAACTGATCGGCTATCCCCCAAGCTCTAAACCCCCCAAAACCCTGGGCGCCCGAGGTCAACGGAAAAACTGATAGGCTATGCCCCAAGCTCTAAACCCCCCAAAACCCTGGGCGCCCGAGGTCAACGGAAAAACTGATAGGCTATGCCCCAAGCTCTTAACCCCCAAAACCCTGGGCGCCCGAGGTCAACGAAAAAACTAATCAGGTATCCCTCAAGCTCTGAATCCCCAAATACCCTGGGCGACCGAGTTCAACAAAATAATAATCAGCTATCCCCCAAGCTCTAAACCTCTAAATACCCTGGGCGCCCGAGTTCAACAAAAAAACTGATCGGCTATCCCCCAAGCTCTAAGCCCGCAAAACCCTGGGCACCCGAGTTCAACAAAAAAACTGATCGGCTATCCCCCAAGCTCTAAGCCCCCAAAACCCTGGGCGCCCGAGTTCAACGAAAAAACTAATCAGCTATCCCCCAAGCTCTAAACCCTCAAAAGGGCACCCGAGTTCAACAAAAAAACTGATCAGCTATCCCCCAAGCTCTAAGCCCCCAAAACCCTGGGCGCCCGAGGTCAAAGAAAAAACTGATCGGCTATCCCCCAAGCTCTAAGCCCCCAAAACCCTGGGCGCCCGAGGTCAAAGAAAAAACTGATCGGCTATCCCCCAAGCTCTAAACCCCCCAAAACCCTGGGCGCCCGAGGTCAACGGAAAAACTGATAGGCTATGCCCCAAGCTCTTAACCCCCAAAACCCTGGGCGCCCGAGGTCAACGAAAAAACTAATCAGGTATCCCTCAAGCTCTGAATCCCCAAATACCCTGGGCGACCGAGTTCAACAAAATAATAATCAGCTATCCCCCAAGCTCTAAACCTCTAAATACCCTGGGCGCCCGAGTTCAACAAAAAAACTGATCGGCTATCCCCCAAGCTCTAAGCCCGCAAAACCCTGGGCACCCGAGTTCAACAAAAAAACTGATCGGCTATCCCCCAAGCTCTAAACCCCCAAATACCCTGGGCGACCGAGTTCAACAAAACAATAATCAGCTATCCCTCAAGCTCTAAACCTCTAAATACCCTGGGCACCCGAGTTCAACAAAAAAACTAATCGGCTATCCCCCAAGCTCTGAACCCGCAAAACCCTGGACATCGAGTTCAATAAAAAAAAACTGATCATTTATCCCCCAAGCTCTAAACCCTCAAAAGGGCACCCGAGTTCAACAAAAAAACTGATCAGCTATCCCCCAAGCTCTAAGCCCCCAAAACCCTGGGCGCCCGAGTTCAACGAAAAAACTAATCAGCTATCCCCCAAGCTCTAAACCCTCAAAAGGGCACCCGAGTTCAACAAAAAAACTGATCAGCTATCCCCCAAGCTCTAAGCCCCCAAAACCCTGGGCGCCCGAGGTCAAAGAAAAAACTGATCGGCTATCTCCCAAGCTCTAAACCCCCCAAAACCCTGGGCGCCCGAGGTCAACGGAAAAACTGATAGGCTATGCCCCAAGCTCTAAACCCCCCAAAACCCTGGGCGCCCGAGGTCAACGGAAAAACTGATAGGCTATGCCCCAAGCTCTTAACCCCCAAAACCCTGGGCGCCCGAGGTCAACGAAAAAACTAATCAGGTATCCCTCAAGCTCTGAATCCCCAAATACCCTGGGCGACCGAGTTCAACAAAATAATAATCAGCTATCCCCCAAGCTCTAAACCTCTAAATACCCTGGGCGCCCGAGTTCAACAAAAAAACTGATCGGCTATCCCCCAAGCTCTAAGCCCGCAAAACCCTGGGCACCCGAGTTCAACAAAAAAACTGATCGGCTATCCCCCAAGCTCTAAGCCCCCAAAACCCTGGGCGCCCGAGTTCAACGAAAAAACTAATCAGCTATCCCCCAAGCTCTAAACCCTCAAAAGGGCACCCGAGTTCAACAAAAAAACTGATCAGCTATCCCCCAAGCTCTAAGCCCCCAAAACCCTGGGCGCCCGAGGTCAAAGAAAAAACTGATCGGCTATCCCCCAAGCTCTAAGCCCCCAAAACCCTGGGCGCCCGAGGTCAAAGAAAAAACTGATCGGCTATCCCCCAAGCTCTAAACCCCCCAAAACCCTGGGCGCCCGAGGTCAACGGAAAAACTGATAGGCTATGCCCCAAGCTCTTAACCCCCAAAACCCTGGGCGCCCGAGGTCAACGAAAAAACTAATCAGGTATCCCTCAAGCTCTGAATCCCCAAATACCCTGGGCGACCGAGTTCAACAAAATAATAATCAGCTATCCCCCAAGCTCTAAACCTCTAAATACCCTGGGCGCCCGAGTTCAACAAAAAAACTGATCGGCTATCCCCCAAGCTCTAAGCCCGCAAAACCCTGGGCACCCGAGTTCAACAAAAAAACTGATCGGCTATCCCCCAAGCTCTAAACCCCCAAATACCCTGGGCGACCGAGTTCAACAAAACAATAATCAGCTATCCCTCAAGCTCTAAACCTCTAAATACCCTGGGCACCCGAGTTCAACAAAAAAACTAATCGGCTATCCCCCAAGCTCTGAACCCGCAAAACCCTGGACATCGAGTTCAATAAAAAAAAACTGATCATTTATCCCCCAAGCTCTAAACCCTCAAAAGGGCACCCGAGTTCAACAAAAAAACTGATCAGCTATCCCCCAAGCTCTAAGCCCCCAAAACCCTGGGCGCCCGAGTTCAACGAAAAAACTAATCAGCTATCCCCCAAGCTCTAAACCCTCAAAAGGGCACCCGAGTTCAACAAAAAAACTGATCAGCTATCCCCCAAGCTCTAAGCCCCCAAAACCCTGGGCGCCCGAGGTCAAAGAAAAAACTGATCGGCTATCTCCCAAGCTCTAAACCCCCCAAAACCCTGGGCGCCCGAGGTCAACGGAAAAACTGATAGGCTATGCCCCAAGCTCTTAACCCCCAAAACCCTGGGCGCCCGAGGTCAACGAAAAAACTGATCGGCTATCCCCCAAGCTCTAAACCTCCTTAAACTCTGGTTACCGAGTGGAATAATTTTAGAAGTCCAGCGTACTTTATATAATTGAATATCAAGTCCATAAGAAAGTGTTTTTTTTTTTTTTTTTTTTTTTTTTTTTTTTTCCACAATAAGGTTGTGGATTTTATTTTCTAGTTAGAAAAAAAAATTTGTTGATAATTTTTTTTGTTGCAACAAAAAAAATTTCGTTTAATTGAACTCGGGTGCCCAGGGATTCTGGGGGGTTTGGAGCTTGGGGTATAGCTGCTCAGTTTTTTTTATTGAACACGGGCGCCCCGGGTATTTGGGGACTCAGAGCTTGGGGGAAAGCCAATAAGTTTTTTTGCTGAACTCGGACGCTCAGGGTATTTGGGGGTTTAGAGCTTAGGGGATAGCTGATTAGTTTTTTTGTTGAACTCGGGCGCCCAGGGTATTTGGGGGTTTAGAGCTTAGGGGATAGCTGATTAGTTTTTTTGTTGAACTCGGGCGCCCAGTGTATTTGGGGGTTTAGAGCCTGGGGGATATAGCTGATTATTTTTTTGTTGAACTCGGGCGCCCTGGGTATTTGGGGGTTTGGAGCTTGGGGTATAGCTGCTCAGTTTTTTTTATTGAACACGGGCGCCCTGGGTATTTGGGGATTCAGAGCTTGGGGGAAAGCCAATAAGTTTTTTTGCTGAACTCGGACGCCCAGGGTTTTGGGAGTTTAGAGCTTGGGGGATAGCTGATCATTGTTTTGTTGAACTCGGTCGCCCAGGGTATTTGGGGATTCAGAGCTTGGGAGATAACTGATAAGTTTTTTTGTTAAACTCAGGTGCTCAGGGCGCTTAGGCATATTGAGGTTTAATGCTTGACTTAGGATTGTACAATTTCGTTGACACCCCCTGAAAATACTAGGGGGTGTCAGGAAAAAAATCGATCAGGACACCCCCTAGCTTACATGGGTTGTTGCGCCCCTGATTACTTTTAAAACTTTTAAAATAATAAATTATCTTACCCTATTTATAGTTACTTCATCTTTATATTTTGCCACCAATTCACGCTATACAAGGCAGGTTATTCGTCTGCCACTATTGTTATTTAATACAAATTTAAATAAGCTATACTTCGTAGTTTTGCCAACTTCAGTCGGCGCATTGAGCTCATCGACGTATCCAATAATCTCCCTGTGAAAATTGAAAAAATTAAACTTTATACAACTCATTTGAAAATATTAAATCAACATTAATAAACGTTCAATATACTCACATAGCTTTATCTTTGTCCACTAATTCGTCAAATTGTTCGTTACTTGAGTACATTATCTCGTCGGCACTATGCATTATGCTGAAAATATTAATTATTTGAAAAGTTTTAAAACAAAAAAAATTTACTAAAAGAGATCTATAATCGCTTCGGAGTTTCGGTTTCAAATTTTACGACCCAGATAAAATTCCAGGAAAGAACGCTTGGCTATACCGGCTAAGGGAACGAAAACCAAAACATCAAGTGTAGTATTTTCCGGTCGCCATCAATGGCCCCGACTCAAGTTCGAACTAAATTTTTACTATGATTCATTTTTTTTGGAATTGAAATCAGTTTTTTAACAAAGACTACATTTTTACAGCATTTGAATGATTCAAGCACAGTTTTTTCGCGCTCTCCTAGCACAGAAATTTCTCGTGCAAGGTCCACAATTAATTCCTGTATTTGTTCCGTACGTGTATTAGTTTTGTCTTTTTATAATTTTTGAAAAATGCGTCACTTTTTAAATATTTTTCTTTATAATTTAAAGTTGTGTAAAAATCGTGATAATTTAACAAGAATATTTACATAAAAATATTAATTATTATTTAAATGATGCTTTAGATAAGAATAATTTAACAAAAAAAATTACTGTTTAATTAATTTACAAAATCATAAACAAACGTTTGTATATTGAAATTAATTAAAATATTGGGATTACAAAATATGTATTAATAATTAGTATGTAACTTATTTTTTCAAATAAAATAAAGTTTGAAATAACTCTACTAATAATAATAAATTATTGTTTGACAAAGATTTGAAAAAAACTTACCTGGAATAAAAAAGTCGAACTTGATGTAAAAAATTAAACAGGTAATTATAACAAACACTCTTTCAACACAAATTCAATTGACAATCGAACTTTAAAAATTTTTAATTATTCGAAATACGAAAAAAATTTAACAAAGAAAAATATCGGACTAATAAGAAATTTGAAATCAGTCACTAATCACTTTGACGCATGTCCATTGACTGCTGGCTTTATGCTCTCATTTGGAGTTTGGAGCCTGTGGACGCTATATACTCCCACTATTTTCTATAGGATTTTCATCTTATTGGTCTACGGTAAGCGCCGTTTTAAGCTTTATACGAGTTATTCGAATACTATTTTTCAATAATTTAGCTTAGAGAATTTGATTCAATTTTAAAATAAATACATTTCTGAATAAAAAAAATCTTTATTTTAAAAATTTTTTAAGTGTTGAAAAAAAAATTTGAAACAAAAAAAAATTTGTTAATATAATAAAAAAATTTTTATAAAATTTATATGTAATATTTATTTATTATTATCAATTTTTATTTTTGTAAAATAATTATTTTCAATAAAATAAAAATGATTTTAAAAAAATTGTCAAAATTAAACATAACCGCGCAGCAATATGCATAGACCCAGTAATCATAGTGACGATTCTGACCATGGTGGATTCTGACAGTCAACGAAGTGGCGACACGAGTGCTCTGTGATAATCGCAAGTGATTAAACCATGCAACCTAACATTTTTTCATTGCTTGATTATACTGAATGATTTTGAGACGATGGAAATCTACCCAACGCCGAAAACTCCCAACACCGAAAACTCCCAAGGATTTCAAAAGTGGCAACGTCGCGGCCTGCGGAGGCAGCTTAACAAAAATATATATATGTTGCTTTCACTCGGTTCACTGTGTTCAGACCGTACACACGCGAGTACTAGAGGCCCTGTTTGCCCCATCAAAACATGCTGACGACCACAACGACCATGCAACGTCGGTTTATTTATTAAATTAAATTAATTAATTCATTCGCATTCGCGAGATTGATTATTTTTATTTATAAATTTAAAAAACAGCTAGTAATTGTCTCCGAGGAATTGTGTTTTAATTTATTGGGTTTCTCCAGGTAGGGGGAATATCACTCGGACCCGACACTCGACACCTCGGACCCCGAGTAAGTGCTACCTCGCATGCTACCACTGGACGTTGCCTCCGAGGAATTGGGTTGAAATTCTCGGGGCTGCGTCAGGATCAGGAGCGGACTGGGAATTTAAGCGGCCCGGGACTTTCGGACCAAGCGGCCCTACAAACCAGCGGCAGCGGCCCAAAAAAACAGCTGAAAAAAAAAGACTTCAACGTAAAAGAAAAAAAAAAAAATTATTGATCAAGATTTTAGATATATTTTATATTCTTTTACAAAATACAATAAATATTCCAGGGTTACTGGGGGGTTTAAAGCTTGAGCCGCTTAGGGAATTATTTATTAATTATTGAAAAAACTCGGGCCCCCAGGGCTACTGTGGGTTTAAAACTTGGGTCGCTTTGAGATTTATTTATTAATTATTAAAAGAACTCGGGCCCCCAGGGTTACTGGGGGGTTTGAAGCTTGGGCCGGTTAGGGATTTATTTATTAATTATTAAAAGAACTCGGGCTCCCAGGATTACGGCGATTTGATGTTTGTGAACAATCTGTAGCCCTGTGGCCTGTACATACCGGGGACCCAAAGCTCGCGGCCCGGGGGGAAATCTTCCAAATCTCCCAATGGACAGTCCGCCCCTGCTCAGGATAGGGAAAATATCACTTGGACCCAACACTTGAGGCTCCGGACGACGAGTACGTCGTGACACTTGGACGTCGTCTCCGAAGAATCGGTTTGAAATTATCGGGACTGTTTCACGTACGGGGAATATCACTCGAATCCAACATTCAAGGCTTCGGAATGTTGAAAGTTAAAAGAGTGTTAAAATGAGCTTTGCTACCATACCGATGATACCACATATTGTAGTAAACAAAAAATTTTCTACACTTGACTCCTTGTTATTTTTTTGAACTTAAAACTTCGAAAACTAAATTCTAGTGAGTTAAATTTATGAATCCCTAGTTAACTCTAAATTCAAGGTCCTGGTCGAAGAGTGCGTGGTACTGCCCTTCATTTAAACCTGGTGAGATCAAATGAGAGTCAGTTGGGAAGTGGGTGAGATTTGTGCCTATCACGCAATTGATTTTTAACTGATTTTCATTTGAATCTTATCAGGTCCTTCTCCTTTTTAAAATATTTTTTAAATGCATAAATAAATTTTTATTATCAAAAAATAAGTTAAACCCAAAAGAAATAATATGAAATCTGCTTGAGCGGTTCCATCTTTCAAAACTTTTTTATAATGCTCCTAAATTATTTCGTTATCTCCTACAAGAATTAAGTGAATTATTGAAACTAAAATATGAGATCAACGCAAATTAGAAAATTATGTGAACGAATAAAAGAGTTAAAGATTCCTTAAAAACCTACCTTTTTTTAATACATAATTTTTTAATATTTCTTAAATGTATCTCTGAATGAATATAATCGAGACATTTTATTAGGCTTTGAATTTTAAGCATTTAATCACAAGACCCTCAACGGCGAGCACAATGAAGGCATTTATTTTTTCTTAATCAATCTATGTTTAAGTAAGTTAGTCAAACTTTAATTAATTTGGAGTTAGCATTAGAGATACTGTGACTTCAAAATTAAATTTTTATTTTCTGGAGAGAAGGGGGAGGGCAGGAAGTAGGGATATCAACGTCCTCAACTGACACGTCCATGAGAATGAATACTAGATCATCGCCTCCTGGAAATTGTATTTAATTACCTGGGTAAAATTCTGGTTTCTACGTATTTTCGGAACGAAACTCGATTTTAAACGAGTACGCTCTAACAAAGGGTATAGCCGGGTAAGATAGTCGAATCGGCCCCCAGCGCGAACCCCTACAATATATATATCATTCGAAAGGGCATGAAAAAAGAAAATTTTTGGCGCGAACCAGAATTTTGTATACTCACTACTGCGCATGCGCGGTCCAAAATAGTGATTTTTCAACTTTGATTATTATCTCGAAATCTAAGAGGGTTAGAAAAACGCGGTTTGCGGCAAAATTTTGTTTACAAAAAATGTAGTTCAATCATATTTTTTTAAATCATTTTTGGCGCCAAATTCAAATTGTTAAGGCTGTTTTTCGAATTTTTTTCCCTAAAAAATGCGATTAAAAAAAAACGGTGATACATACCTCTCTGGAAAAAAAATATGTCATGTATTTTAGGAAAAAATAGCTTCACAAATTTTTTCAAAATTTTTGAAGTGGTGGAAGACACTTTTTAGGTCAAATTATTGAAATTTTTTATCTAAATCGCCACCTAGCGGCTGCATACTGCGTTAAAATATAACAACATTTATATCGCTGAACTACATTTTTTGTAAACAAAATTTTGCCGCAAACCGCGTTTTTCTAGCCCTCTTAGATTTCGAGATAAAAATTATAGTTGAAAAATCACTATTTCGACCCGCGCATGCGCAGTTTAGGGAATAAAAAATTTCGGTTTGCGCCAAAAGCTTCCTTTTTTCAAGACCTTTCAAATGATATGTATATTGTAGGGGTTTCTGCAAAAAAAATTTTTAATACCTCTAACCATCACTAAAAAATTGTATAAATTAGTTATTTTCAATCTAGCCAAATTTTTTTATGCATAAAAAAATTTGGCCTACCTGACCTAGAAAAACATTCGAAAAACAGCCTTAACAATTTGAATTTGGCGCCAAAAATGATTTAAAAAAATATGATTGAACTACATTTTTTGTAAACAAAATTTTGCCGCAAACCGCGTTTTTCTAACCCTCTTAGATTTCGAGATAAAAATCAAAGTTGAAAAATCAGGGTTGAATACGATATTCCGTCGTGGGGACGGTGAGCTGTGTTCAGGGCGTACAATCGTACCAAGAAACAAACGGTCTATATATATTGAGCGGTTTATAGGCTATGAGTTTCGAACGTTATCGACATTGCAGATTCGTAAAGTTATTAAAAAAAAAAAAATTATTTATTCATTTTTATAAACTAAATAACTCTTTAAGATTGGAAAAAAATTAAAAAATAACCTCCGAGAAATAATAATTGATGATTAAGGGAATTATCCACCAAACATTTAAAATAAAATACCCTGAGCATCGAACCAAAAAAAAAAAAAAAATTAGTAATCGTTTATCCCCAAGCCTTTAAACCCGAATACCCTGGGCGTCGAGTTGAATAAAAAAAACGAATTGTTTTTTTCAGAGGCTTTATACTAAAAAACCCAGGGCATAAGTAAAATTAAAAAAGTAATTGTTGTTTTTTTAAAGCTTTATACTAAAAAAACCTGTGCGTAAGTTGATTAAAAAAAGTAATTGTTTATCCCCCAAGCTTTAAAACTTAAATACCCTGGAGGTCGATTTGAAAAAAGAAAGTAATTGTTTAACCCCGAAGCCTTTGAACCTGAATACCCTGGGAGTAGACTTGAATCAAAAAGCAAATTGTTCATCTCAGAAGTTTATACTAAAAAACCTGGGCATGAGTTGAATAAGAGAATTTATTGTTTACACCCCAAGTATTTAAACCTAAATGCCCTGGGCGTAGAGTTGAATAAAAAAACGAAGTGTTCATCTCAGAGGCTTTATACTGAAATACCCAGGGCATGAGAAAAATTAAAAAAGTAATTGTTGTTTTTTTAAATCTTTATACTAAAAAAACCTGTGCGTAAGTTGATTAAAAAAATTAATTGTTTATCCCCCAAGCTTTTAAACTTAAATACCCTGAGCGTAGATTTGAAAAAAGTAAGTAATTGTTTATACCCCAAGCCTTTAAACCTATCCTGGGCGTAGAGTTGAATAAAAAAACAAATTGTTTATCTCAGAGGCTTTATACTAAAATACCCAGGGCATAAGAAAAATTAAAAAACTCATAGTTTATTTTAAAAACTTTAAACTATAAAATTCTGTGCATAAGTTTAATAAATGATTATCCCCTAGCCCATAAAGCTATAACCATGGGGGTTAAGATGAAAAAAAAAAAAATTATTTATCCCCAAAACATTCGACTAAAAAACCCTCGGCGACGGTTTGAATTAAAAATTAATTGTTGATCCTTCACGCCTTCAAAACAAAACACCTTGGGCGTCGTAAAAAAAAAAAAAAAGAAAGATTGTTTTTCCTCAAAAATTTCCATTAAAAACCATGGGCGTCGAGTTGATTAAAATAACCAACTGTTTATCTCCAATATTGATATTTGTGGGATAGCCGATAAGTTTTTTTGTTGAACTCAGGCGCCAAGTGTACTTAGGAGTTTACAGCTTGAGTGATAACTGATCAGTTTATTTATTGAACCTGGGCGCCCAGGGTATTTGGGGGTTTGGAGCTTGGGGGATAGCTGATCAGTTTTTTTGTTGAACTCGGGCGCCCAGGGTTTTGGGGGTTTAGAGCTTGGGGGATAGCTGATCAGATTTTTTGTTGAACTCGGGCGCCCAGGGTATTTGGGGGTTTGGAGCTTGGGGGATAGCTGATCAGTTTTTTTGTTGAACTCGGGCGCCCAGGGTTTTGGGGGTTTAGAGCTTGGGGGATAGCTGATCAGATTTTTTGTTGAACTCGGGCGCCCAGGGTATTTGGGGGTTTGGAGCTTGGGGGATAGCTGATCAGTTTTTTTGTTGAACTCGGGCGCCCAGGGTATTTGGGGGTTTGGAGCTTGGGGGATAGCTGATCAGTTTATTTATTGAACCTGGGCGCCCAGGGTATTTGGGGGTTTGGAGCTTGGGAGATAGCTGATCAGTTTTTTTGTTGAACTCAGGCATGATGAGATTTCAAAATTTCGATATTTTCCTTGATTTTTCAGCTGTACATACCAGCTTGAAAAAAAAATAATTTTTTTGACTTAATTAAATGCTATTATTTCATGAATACACACCGGAATTTTCAACCTCATACGATTATTTCATCCTTCGATTGAATTTCACCGTGGGTTTCCCTTAAATTTACGGAGATCTTGAAAAAAAAAAAAAAAAATACAATTATATATCGACAAATGGTGAAATTAGTTATGAAAATAAAAAATATGATATCTTTTCGACATAATTAAGCTTTTGTAATCAAGCCCCGAAGGGGTACAACTTAAATATAAGTTCCAATTTTTTAATTTAAAATAATTGCTTGGTGTGGTGGCTAAGGTCTCCAACTATTATTGTACCGTCATCGGTTCAAATCTTGACTCCAACTTTTTTTTTTTTTTTATCTTTCAATACATTTTTGTGGAACTCTGTCCATTTTAATTTCTTTTTGGACATTTTTTTACTTATTAATAGTATATTATGCACCATATATCATATACCATATTTTATAGCATTGGTGCGTAGGGTGAGTTTATAAATTTCAAGGCGTGCATGAGTATATTTAGTATTAAAAATTTATTTTAAGAAGTAAAAAAATGTCTATAAAGACATTAAAATGGTTCAGAGTTCAACAAAATTGTATTGAAAGAACGAAAAAAAAAAAAAAAGTTACTGTCAGGATTTGAACCAACGACGGCATGATAGAAATCGGAGACTTAGCCACCACACCAAGCATTTGTTTTAAATTAAAAAATTGGAACTTATATTTAAGTTGTACCTCTTCGGGGCTTGATTATAAAAGCTTAATTATGTCGAAAAGATATCATATTTTTTATTTTCATAACTAATATCACCATTTGTCGATATATAATTGTATTTTTTTTCAAGATCTCCGTAAGATTAGGGGAAACCCACGGTGAAATTCAATCGATTGATTAAATAACCGTATGAGGTTGAAAATTTCAGAGTATATTCATGAAATAATAGCATTTTATGAAGTCAAAAAATTATTTTTTTTTCAAGCTGGTATGTACAGCTGAAAAATCAAGAAAAATATTTAAATTTTGAAATCTCATAACTCCCACAAATATCAATATTGGAGATAAACAGTTGGTTATTTTAATCAACTCGACGCCCATGGTTTTTAATGGAAATTTTTGAGGAAAAACAATCTTTCTTTTTTTTTTTTTTTACGACGCACAAGGTGTTTTGTTTTGAAGGCGTGAAGGATAAACAATTAATTTTTAATTCAAACCGTCGCCGAGGATTTTTTAGTCGAATGTTTTGGAAATAAATGTTCTTTTTTTTTTTTCATCTTAACCCCCATGGTTATAGCTTTATGGGCTTGGGGGATAATCAATTAGTTCATTTATTCAACTTATGCACAGAATTTTCAAGTTTAAAGTTTTTAAAATAAACTATTAGTTTTTTAATTTTTCTCATGCCCTGAGTATTTTAGTAGAAAACCTTTGAGATAAAAAATTTGTTTTTTTATTCAACTCCACGCCCAGGATAGGTTTAAAGGCTTGGGGTATAAACAATTACTTACTTTTTTCAAATCTACGCTCAGGGTATTTAAGTTTAAAAGCTTGGGGGATAAACAATTACTTTTTTTAATCAACTTACGCACAGGTTTTTTTAGTATAAAGCTTTAAAAAACTACCAAAGCATGGTTGGAGGAAAGTGAAAATCGAAAAAAGTGCACTTAAACAAATATTTCTATGCATCTTTTATATTAATTTAAGAATAAATAATTATAATATTATAAATAATAATAATGATCATAATAATAATAGTTCAACAATAAATTGATACATAATAAGAAAAATAGCATGCACAAACAGATTCCCGACGTGATAAATGAAAAATATAAAAATGTTCATTAATTATCATTTCAACTTGCTCTAAACCCCCAAAATCCTGGGCGCCCGAGTTCAACAAAAAAACTGATCAGCTATTCCCCAAGCTGTTTGCACGCAAAACCCTGGGCGCCTGAGTTCAACAAAAAAAACTGATCAGCTATCCCCCAAGCTCCAAACCCCTAATACCCTGGGCGCCCTAGTTCAACAGAAAAACTGATCAGCTATCCCCCAAGCTCCAAACCCCCCAAAAACCCTCGGCGCCCAGGTTCAATAAATAAACTGATCAGCTATCCCCCAAGCTCTAGACCCCCAAAACTTTGAGTGCCTGAGTTCAACAAAAAAACTGATCAGCTATCTCCCAAGCTCCAAACCCCCAAATACCCTGGGCGCCCTAGTTCAACAGAAAAACTGATCAGCTATCCCCCAAGCTCCAAACCCCCCAAAAACCCTCGGCGCCCAGGTTCAATAAATAAACTGATCGGCTATCCCCCAAGCTCTAGACCCCCAAAACTTTGAGTGCCTGAGTTCAACAAAAAAACTGATCAGCTATCTCCCAAGCTCCAAACCCCCAAATACCCTGGGCGCCCGGGTTCAATAAATAAACTGACCAGCTATCACTCAAGCTGTATACTCCTAAGTACAGTGGGTTCCTGAGTTCAACAAAAAAACTGATCAGCTATCCTCCAAGCTCCAAACCCCCAAAACCCTGGGCGCCCGGGTTCAATAAATAAACTGACCAACTATCACTCAAGCTGTAAATTCCTAAGTACACTGGGCGCCTGAGTTCAACAAAAAAACTTATCGGCTATCTCCCAAGCTGTAAATCTCCAAATACCCTGGGCACCCGAGCTCAACAAAAAAACTGACCAGCTGTCCCCCAAGCTCTAAACCCCCAAAACCCTGGGCGCCCGGGTTCAATAAATAAACTGACCAACTATCACTCAAGCTGTAAATTCCTAAGTACACTGGGCGCCTGAGTTCAACAAAAAAACTTATCGGCTATCTCCCAAGCTGTAAATCTCCAAATACCCTGGGCGCCCGAGCTCAACAAAAAAACTGACCAGCTGTCCCCCAAGCTCTAAACCCCCAAAAACCTAGTGAGCCCGAGTTGAATCATTCCAAAAATATGAGTACATTTTAGTTAACCTAAGCATGGTACCTAATCATGCTGCACTGGTGCAATAGAGCTTGAGGGATAGCTGATCAGTTTACTTATTGAACTCGGGCTCCTAAGGTTTATGGGGGTTTGGAGCTTGGGGGATAGCCAATAAGTTTTTTTGTTGAACTCGGGTGCCAAGAGTTTTGGGGTCTAGAGCTTGAGGGATAGCTGATCAGTTTATTTATTTAACTCAACGCCCAGGGTATTTGGAGGTTTACAACATGGGGGATAGCTAATCAGTTTTTTTGTTGAACTCGGGCGCCCAGGGTTTTGGGGGTTAAGAGCTTGGGGGTTAGCTAATCAGTTTTTTTGTTGAACTCGGGCGCCCAGGGTATTTGGGGGTTTGGAGCTTGGGGGATAGCTGATCAGTTTATTTAATGAACCTGCGCGCCCAGGGTATTTGGGTATCGACGCACACATTACTAAAAAATTAGTAATCGTTTATCCCCAAGCCTTTAAACCCGAATACCCTCGGCGTCGAGTTGAATAAAAAAAACGAATTGTTTTTTTCAGAGGTTTTATACTAAAAAACCCAGGGCATAAGTAAAATTAAAAAAGTAATTCTTTATTTTTAAACAAAAAAGTTATGTGCGTAAGTTGATTAAAAAAAGGAATTGTTTATCCCCCAAGCTTTAAAACTCAAATACCCTGGGCGTCGATTTGAAAAAAGAAAGTAATTGTTTAACCCCGAAGCCTTTGAACCTGAATACCCTAGGAGTAGACTTGAATAAAAAAGCGAATTGTTCATCTCAGAAGGTTTATACTAAAAAACCTGGGCATGAGTTGAATAAAAGAATTTATTGCTTACACCCCAAGTATTTAAACCTAAATGCCCTGGGCGTAGAGTTGAATAAAAAAACGAAGTGTTCATCTCAGAGGCTTTATACCAAAATACCCAGGGCATGAGAAAAATTAAAAAAGTAATTGTTGTTTTTTTAAAGCTTTACACTAAAAAAACCTGTGCGTAAGTTGATTAAAAAAAGTAATTGTTTATCTCCCAAGCTTTTAAACTTAAATACCCTGGGCGTAGATTTGAAAAAAGTAAGTAATTGTTTATACCCCAAGGCTTTAAACCTATCCTGGGCGTAGAGTTGAATGAAAAAACAAATTGTTTATCTCAGAGGCTTTATACTAAAATACCCAGGGCATGAGAAAAATGAAAAAACTAATAGTTTATTTTAAAAACTTTAAACTAGAAAATTCTGTGAATAAGTTGAATAAATGAACTAATTGATTATCCCCCAAGCCCATAAAGCTATAACCATGGGGGTTAAGATGAAAAAAAAAGATTATTTATCCCCAAAACATTCGACTAAAAAACCCTTCGGCGACGGTTTGAATTAAAAATTAATTGTTTATCCTTCACGCCTTCAAAACAAAACACCTTAGGTGACGTAAAAAAAAAAAAAAGAAGGATTGTTTTTCCTCAAAGATTTCCATTAAAAACCATGGGCGTCGAGTTGATTAAAATAACCAACCGTTTATCTCCAATATTAATATTTGTGGGATAGCCGATAAGTTTTTTTGTTGAACTCAGGCGCCCAGTGTACTTAGGAGTTTACAGCTTGAGTGATAGCTGGTCAGTTTATTTATTAAACCCGGGCGCCCAGGGATTTGTGGGTTTGGAGCTTGGGAGATAGCTGATCAGTTTTTTTGTTGAACTCGGGCACTCAAGGTTTTGGGGGTTTAGAGCTTGGGGGATAGCTGATCAGTTTATTTATTGAACCTGGGCGCCCAGGCTATTTGGAGGATTTGGAGCTTGGGGGATAGCTGATCAGTTTTTTTGTTGAACTCGGGCGCCCAGGGTATTTGGGGGTTTGGAGCTTGGGGGATAGCTGATCAGTTTATTTATTGAACCTGGGCGCCCAGGGTATTTGGGGGTTTGGAGCTTGGGGGATAGCTGATCAGTTTTTTTGTTGAACTCGGGCGCCCAGGGTATTTGGGGGTTTGGAGCTTGGGGGATAGCTGATCAGTTTATTTATTGAACCTGGGCGCCCAGGGTATTTGGTGGTTTGGAGCTTGGGGGATAGCTGATCAGTTTTTTTGTTGAACTCGGGCACTCAAGGTTTTGGGGGCTTAGAGCTTGGGGGATAGCTGATCAGTTTATTTATTGAACCTGGGCGCCCAGGGTTTTTGGAGGATTTGGAGCTTGGGGGATAGCTGATCAGTTTTTTTGTTGAACTCGGGCGCCCAGGGTATTTGGGGGTTTGGAGCTTGAGGGATAGCTGATCAGTTTATTTATTGAACCTGGGCGCACAGGGTATTTGGGGGTTTGGAGCTTGGGGGATAGCTGATCAGTTTTTTTGTTGAACTCGGGCGCCCAGGGTATTGGGGGGTTTGGAGCTTGGGGGATAGCTGATCAGTTTATTTATTGAACCTGGGCGCCCAGGGTATTTGGTGGTTTGGAGCTTGGGGGATAGCTGATCAGTTTTTTTGTTGAACTCGGGCATGATGAGATTTCAAAATTTCGATATTTTTCTTGATTTTTCAGCTGTACAAAAGTAAGTAATTGTTTATACCCCAAGCCTTTAAACCTATCCTGGGCGTGGAGTTGAATAAAAAAACAAATTTTTTATCTCAAAGGTTTTCTACTAAAATACTCAGGGCATGAGAAAAATTAAAAAACTAATAGTTTATTTTAAAAACTTTAAACTTGAAAATTCTGTGCATAAGTTGAATAAATGAACTAATTGATTATCCCCCAAGCCCATAAAGCTATAACCATGGGGGTTAAGATGAAAAAAAAAAAAGAACATTTATTTCCAAAACATTCGACTGAAAAATCCTCGGCGACGGTTTGAATTAAAAATTAATTGTTTATCCTTCAAACCCACAGTACCCTGGGCCTCCAAGTTCAATCATTAAATAAATAAATGATCCCTTAAGCTTCACACCCATAATACCCTGGGCGCCCAACTTCAATTTTAAATAAACGAACAATCCTCCAAGCTTCAAACCTACAATACACTGGGCACCCGAGTTCCAATTATAAATAAATGAACAATCCTCGAAGCTTCAAACCCACAATACCCTGAACGTCCGAGTTCAATTATTAAATAAATAAATGATCCCCCAAGCTTCAAATCCACAGTACCCTGGGCGTCCGAGTTAAATTTTTAAATAAATAAATGATCCCCCAAGCTTCAAACCCACAATACCCTGGGCACCCGAGTTCATTTTTTAAATAAACGAACAATCCCCCAAGCTTCAAACCCACAATACCCTGTGCACCCAAGTTCAATTTTTAAATAAACGAACAATCCCCCGAGCTTCAAACCCACAATACCCTGGGCGTCCGAGTTTAATCTGTAAATGAATAAATGATCCCCCAAGCTTCAAACCCACAATACCCTGGCCGTCCAAGTTCAATCATTAAATAAATGAATGATCCCCCAAGCTTCAAACCCACAGTACCCTGGGCCTCCAAGTTCAATCATTAAATAAATAAATGATCCCCCAAGCTTCAAGCCCACAATACCCTGGGCGCCCAACTTCAATTTTAAATAAACGAACAATCCTCCAAGCTTCAAACCTACAATACACTGGGCACCCGAGTTCCAATTATAAATAAATGAACAATCCTCGAAGCTTCAAACCCACAATACCCTGAACGTCTAAGTTTAATTTTTAAACAAATAAATGATCCCCCAAGCTTCAAACCCACAATACCCTGGGCACCCGAGTACAATTTTTTAAATAAATAAATGATCCCCCAAGCTTCAAACCCACAGTACCCTGGGCGTCCGAGTTAAATTTTTAAAGAAATAAATGATCCCCCAAGATTCAAACCCACAGTACCCTAGGCGTCCGAGTTCAATTTTTAAAGAAATAAATGATCCCCCAAGCTTCAAACCCACAATACCCTAGGCACCCGAGTTCAATTTTTAAATAAATAAATGATCCCCCAAGCTTCAAACCCACAGTACTCTGGGCACCCGAGTTCAATTATTAAAGAAATAAATGATCCCCAAAGTTTCAAACCCGAAGTACCCTTGGCGTCCAAGCTCAATTTTTAAATATAAAAATGATCCCCCAAGCTTCAAGCCCACAATAGCCTGGGCGTCCGAGTTCATTTATTCAAGAAATAAATGATCCCCAAAGTTTCAAACCCGAAGTACCCTTGGCGTCCAAGCTCAATTTTTAAATAAATAAATGATCCCCCAAGCTTCAAGCCCACAATAGCCTGGGCGCCCAAGTTCATTTTTTAAATAAACGAACAATCCCCCAAGCTTCAAACCCACAGTACTCTGGGCGTCCGAGTTCAATTATTAAAGAAATAAATGATCCCTTAAGCTTCACACCCATAATACCCTGGGCGCCCAACTTCAATTTTCAATAAACGAACAATCCTCCAAGCTTCAAACCTAAAATACACTGGGAACCCGAGTTCCAATTATAAATAAATGAACAATCCTCGAAGCTTCAAACCCACAATACCCTGGGCGTCCGAGTTCAGTTATTAAATAAATAAATGATCCCCCAAGCTTCAAATCCACAGTACCCTGGGCACCCGAGTTCAATTTTTAAATAAATAAATGATCCCCCAAGCTTAAATAAATAAATAAATGATGATACTCTGGGCGTCCGAGTTCAATTATTAAAGAAATAAATGATCCCCAAAGTTTCAAACCCGAAGAACCCTTGGCGTCCAAGCTCAATTTTTAAATAATTAAATGATCCCCCAAGCTTCAAGCCCACAATAGCCTGGGCGCCCAAGTTCAATTTTTCAATAAACGAACAATCCCCCAAGCTTCAAACCCACAATACCCTGTGCACCCAAGTTCAATTTTTAAATAAACGAACAATCCCCCGAGCTTCAAACCCACAATACCCTGGGCGTCCGAGTTAAATCTGTAAATGAATAAATGATCCCCCAAGCTTCAAACCCACAATACCCTGGCCGTCCAAGTTCAATCATTAAATAAATGAATGATCCCCCAAGCTTCAAACCCACTGTACCCTGGGCCTCCAAGTTCAATCATTAAATAAATAAATGATCCCCCAAGCTTCAAGCCCACAATACCCTGGGCGCCCAACTTCAATTTTAAATAAACGAACAATCCTCCAAGCTTCAAACCTACAATACACTGGGCACCCGAGTTCCAATTATAAATAAATGAACAATCCTCGAAGCTTCAAACCCACAATACCCTGAACGTCCGAGATCAATTATTAAATAAATAAATGATCCCCCAAGCTTCAAATCCACAGTACCCTGGGCGTCCGAGTTAAATTTTTAAATAAATAAATGATCCCCCAAGCTTCAAACCCACAATACCCTGGGCACCCGAGTTCATTTTTTAAATAAACGAACAATCCCCCAAGCTTCAAACCCACAATACCCTGTGCACCCAAGTTCAATTTTTAAATAAACGAACAATCCCCCGAGCTTCAAACCCACAATACCCTGGGCGTCCGAGTTAAATCTGTAAATGAATAAATGATCCCCCAAGCTTCAAACCCACAATACCCTGGCCGTCCAAGTTCAATCATTAAATAAATGAATGATCCCCAAAGCTTCAAACCCACAGTACCCTGGGCCTCCAAGTTCAATCATTAAATAAATAAATGATCCCCCAAGCTTCAAGCCCACAATACCCTGGGCGCCCAACTTCAATTTTAAATAAACGAACAATCCTCCAAGCTTCAAACCTACAATACACTGGGCACCCGAGTTCCAATTATAAATAAATGAACAATCCTCGAAGCTTCAAACCCACAATACCCTGAACGTCTAAGTTAAATTTTTAAATAAATAAATGATCCCCCAAGCTTCAAACCCACAATACCCTGGGCACCCGAGTACAATTTTTTAAATAAATAAATGATCCCCCAAGCTTCAAACCCACAGTACCCTGGGCGTCCGAGTTCAATTTTTAAAGAAATAAATGATCCCCCAAGATTCAAACCCACAGTACCCTGGGCGTCCGAGTTCAATTTTTAAAGAAATAATTGATCCCCCAAGCTTCAAACCTACAGTACCCTGGGCCTCCAAGTTCAATCATTAAATAAATAAATGATCCCCCAAGCTTCAAGCCCACAATACCCTGGGCGCCCAACTTCAATTTTAAATAAACGAACAATCCTCCAAGCTTCAAACCTACAATACACTGGGCACCCGAGTTCCAATTATAAATAAATGAAGAATCCTCGAAGCTTCAAACCCACAATACCCTGAACGTCTAAATTAAATTTTTAAATAAATTAATGATCCCCCAAGCTTCAAACCCACAATACCCTGGGCACCCGAGTACAATTTTTTAAATAAATAAATGATCCCCCAAGCTTCAAACTCACAGTACCCTGGGCGTCCGAGTTCAATTTTTAAAGAAATAAATGATCCCCCAAGCTTCAAACCCACAATACCCTGGGCACCCAAGTTCAATTTTTAAATAAATAAATGATCCCCCAAGCTTCAAACCCACAGTACCCTGGGCGTCCAAGTTAAATTTTTAAATAAATAAATGATCCCCCAAGCTTCAAACCCACAATACCCTGGGCGTCCGAGTTCAATTATTAAAGAAATAAATGATCCCCAAAGTTTCAAACCCGAAGTTCCCTTGGCGTCCAAGCTCAATTTTTAAATAAATAAATGATCCCCCAAGCTTCAAACCCACAGTACCCTGGGCGTCCGAGTTCAATTTTTAAAGAAATAAATGATCCCCCAAGCTTCAAACTCACAGTACTCTGGGCGTCCGAGTTCAATTATTAAAGAAATAAATGATCCCCAAAGTTTCAAACCCGAAGTACCCTTGGCGTCCAAACTCAATTTTTAAATAAATAAATGATCCCCCAAGCTTCAAGCCCACAATAGCCTGGGCGCCCAAGTTCAATTTTTCAATAAACGAACAATCCCCCAAGCTTCAAACCCACAATACCCTGTGCACCCAAGTTCCAATTATAAATAAATGAACAATCCTCGAAGCTTCAAACCCACAATACCCTGAACGTCTAAGTTAAATTTTTAAATAAATAAATGATCCCCCAAGCTTCAAACCCACAATACCCTGGGCACTCAAGTACAATTTTTTAAATAAATAAATGATCCCCCAAGCTTCAAACTCACAGTACCCTGGGCGTCCGAGTTCAATTTTTAAAGAAATAAATGATCCCCCAAGCTTCAAACCCACAATACCCTGGGCACCCAAGTTCAATTTTTAAATAAATAAATGATCCCCCAAGCTTCAAACCCACAGTACCCTGGGCGTCCAAGTTAAATTTTGAAATAAATAAATGATCCCCCAAGCTTCAAACCCACAATACCCTGGGCGTCCGAGTTCAATTATTAAAGAAATAAATGATCCCCAAAGTTTCAAACCCGAAGTTCCCTTGGCGTCCAAGCTCAATTTTTAAATAAATAAATGATCCCCCAAGCTTCAAACCCACAGTACCCTGGGCGTCCGAGTTCAATTTTTAAAGAAATAAATGATCCCCCAAGCTTCAAACTCACAGTACTCTGGGCGTCCGAGTTCAATTATTAAAGAAATAAATGATCCCCAAAGTTTCAAACCCGAAGTACCCTTGGCGTCCAAACTCAATTTTTAAATAAATAAATGATCCCCCAAGCTTCAAGCCCACAATAGCCTGGGCGCCCAACTTCAATTTTAAATAAACGAACAATCCTCCAAGCTTCAAACCTACAATACACTGGGCACCCGAGTTCCAATTATAAATAAATGAACAATCCTCGAAGCTTCAAACCCACAATACCCTGAACGTCTAAGTTAAATTTTTAAATAAATAAATGATCCCCCAAGCTTCAAACCCACAATACCCTGGGCACTCAAGTACAATTTTTTAAATAAATAAATGATCCCCCAAGCTTCAAACCCACAGTACCCTGGGCGTCCGAGTTCAATTTTTAAAGAAATAAATGATCCCCCAAGATTCAAACCCACAGTACCCTGGGCGTCCGAGTTCAATTTTTAAAGAAATAAATGATCCCCCAAGCTTCAAACCCACAGTACCCTGGGCGTCCGAGTTAAATTTTTAAATAAATAAATGATCCCCCAAGCTTCAAACCCACAATACCCTAGGCACCCGAGTTCATTTTTTAAATAAACGAACAATCCCCCAAGCTTCAAACCCACAATACCCTGTGCACCCAAGTTCAATTTTTAAATAAACGAACAATCCCCCAAGCTTCAAACCCACAATACCCTGGGCGTCCGAGTTAAATCTGTAAATTAATAAATGATCCCCCAAGCTTCAAACCCACAATATCCTGGCCGTCCAAGTTCAATCATTAAATAAATGAATGATCCCCCAAGCTTCAAACCCACAGTACCCTGGGCCTCCAAGTTCAATCATTAAATAAATAAATGATCCCCCAAGCTTCAAGCCCACAATACCCTGGGCGCCCAACTTCAATTTTAAATAAACGAACAATCCTCCAAGCTTCAAACCTACAATACACTGGGCACCCGAGTTCCAATTATAAATAAATCAACAATCCTCGAAGCCTCAATCCCACAATACCCTGAACGTCCGAGTTCAATTATTAAATGAATAAATGATCCCCCAAGCTTCAAACCCACAGTACTCTGGGCGTCCGAGTTCAATTATTAAAGAAATAAATGATCCCTTAAGCTTCACACCCATAATACCCTGGGCGCCCAACTTCAATTTTCAATAAACGAACAATCCTCCAAGCTTCAAACCTAAAATACACTGGGAACCCGAGTTCCAATTATAAATAAATGAACAATCCTCGAAGCTTCGAACCCACAATACCCTGGGCGTCCGAGTTCAGTTATTAAATAAATAAATGATCCCCCAAGCTTCAAATCCACAGTACCCTGGGCACCCGAGTTCAATTTTTAAATAAATAAATGATCCCCCAAGCTTCAAGCCCACAATACCCTGGGCGCCCAACTTCAATTTTAAATAAACGAACAATCCTCCAAGCTTCAAACCTACAATACACTGGGCACCCGAGTTCCAATTATAAATAAATGAACAATCCTCGAAGCTTCAAACCCACAATACCCTGAACGTCTAAATTAAATTTTTAAATAAATTAATGATCCCCCAAGCTTCAAACCCACAATACCCTGGGCACCCGAGTACAATTTTTTAAATAAATAAATGATCCCCCAAGCTTCAAACTCACAGTACCCTGGGCGTCCGAGTTCAATTTTTAAAGAAATAAATGATCCCCCAAGCTTCAAACCCACAATACCCTGGGCACCCAAGTTTAATTTTTAAATAAATAAATGATCCCCCAAGCTTCAAACCCACAGTACCCTGGGCGTCCGAGTTCAATTATTAAAGAAATAAATGATCCCCAAAGTTTCAAACCCGAAGTACCCTTGGCGTCCAAGCTCAATTTTATAATTAATAAATGATCCCCCAAGCTTCAAACCCACAGTACCCTGGGCATCCGAGTTCAATTTTTAAAGAAATAAATGATCCCCCAAGCTTCAAACCCACAGTACTCTGGGCGTCCGAGTTCAATTATTAAAGAAATAAATGATCCCCAAAGTTTCAAACCCGAAGAACCCTTGGCGTCCAAGCTCAATTTTTAAATAATTAAATGATCCCCCAAGCTTCAAGCCCACAATAGCCTGGGCGCCCAAGTTCAATTTTTCAATAAACGAACAATCCCCCAAGCTTCAAACCCACAATACCCTGTGCACCCAAGTTCAATTTTTAAATAAACGAACAATCCCCCGAGCTTCAAACCCACAATACCCTGGGCGTCCGAGTTAAATCTGTAAATGAATAAATGATCCCCCAAGCTTCAAACCCACAATACCCTGGCCGTCCAAGTTCAATCATTAAATAAATGAATGATCCCCCAAGCTTCAAACCCACTGTACCCTGGGCCTCCAAGTTCAATCATTAAATAAATAAATGATCCCCCAAGCTTCAAGCCCACAATACCCTGGGCGCCCAACTTCAATTTTAAATAAACGAACAATCCTCCAAGCTTCAAACCTACAATACACTGGGCACCCGAGTTCCAATTATAAATAAATGAACAATCCTCGAAGCTTCAAACCCACAATACCCTGAACGTCCGAGTTCAATTATTAAATAAATAAATGATCCCCCAAGCTTCAAATCCACAGTACCCTGGGCGTCCGAGTTAAATTTTTAAATAAATAAATGATCCCTCAAGCTTCAAGCCCACAATAGCCTGGGCGCCCAAGTTCAATTTTTCAATAAACGAACAATCCCCCAAGCTTCAAACCCACAATACCCTGTGCACCCAAGTTCAATTTTTAAATAAACGAACAATCCCCCGAGCTTCAAACCCACAATACCCTGGGCGTCCGAGTTAAATCTGTAAATGAATAAATGATCCCCCAAGCTTCAAACCCACAATACCCTGGCCGTCCAAGTTCAATCATTAAATAAATGAATGATCCCCCAAGCTTCAAACCCACTGTACCCTGGGCCTCCAAGTTCAATCATTAAATAAATAAATGATCCCCCAAGCTTCAAGCCCACAATACCCTGGGCGCCCAACTTCAATTTTAAATAAACGAACAATCCTCCAAGCTTCAAACCTACAATACACTGGGCACCCGAGTTCCAATTATAAATAAATGAACAATCCTCGAAGCTTCAAACCCACAATACCCTGAACGTCCGAGTTCAATTATTAAATAAATAAATGATCCCCCAAGCTTCAAATCCACAGTACCCTGGGCGTCCGAGTTAAATTTTTAAATAAATAAATGATCCCTCAAGCTTCAAACCCACAATACCCTGGGCACCCGAGTTCATTTTTTAAATAAACGAACAATCCCCCAAGCTTCAAACCCACAATACCCTGTGCACCCAAGTTCAATTTTTAAATAAACGAACAATCCCCCGAGCTTCAAACCCACAATACCCTGGGCGTCCGAGTTAAATCTGTAAATGAATAAATGATCCCCCAAGCTTCAAACCCACAATACCCTGGCCGTCCAAGTTCAATCATTAAATAAATGAATGATCCCCCAAGCTTCAAACCCACAGTACCCTGGGCCTCCAAGTTCAATCATTAAATAAATAAATGATCCCCCAAGCTTCAAGCCCACAATACCCTGGGCGCCCAACTTCAATTTTAAATAAACGAACAATCCTCCAAGCTTCAAACCTACAATACACTGGGCACCCGAGTTCCAATTATAAATAAATGAACAATCCTCGAAGCTTCAAACCCACAATACCCTGAACGTCTAAGTTAAATTTTTAAATAAATAAATGATCCCCCAAGCTTCAAACCCACAATACCCTGGGCACCCGAGTACAATTTTTTAAATAAATAAATGATCCCCCAAGCTTCAAACCCACAGTACCCTGGGCGTCCGAGTTCAATTTTTAAAGAAATAAATGATCCCCCAAGATTCAAACCCACAGTACCCTGGGCGTCCGAGTTCAATTTTTAAAGAAATAATTGATCCCCCAAGCTTCAAACCTACAGTACCCTGGGCCTCCAAGTTCAATCATTAAATAAATAAATGATCCCCCAAGCTTCAAGCCCACAATACCCTGGGCGCCCAACTTCAATTTTAAATAAACGAACAATCCTCCAAGCTTCAAACCTACAATACACTGGGCACCCGAGTTCCAATTATAAATAAATGAAGAATCCTCGAAGCTTCAAACCCACAATACCCTGAACGTCTAAATTAAATTTTTAAATAAATTAATGATCCCCCAAGCTTCAAACCCACAATACCCTGGGCACCCGAGTACAATTTTTTAAATAAATAAATGATCCCCCAAGCTTCAAACTCACAGTACCCTGGGCGTCCGAGTTCAATTTTTAAAGAAATAAATGATCCCCCAAGCTTCAAACCCACAATACCCTGGGCACCCAAGTTCAATTTTTAAATAAATAAATGATCCCCCAAGCTTCAAACCCACAGTACCCTGGGCGTCCAAGTTAAATTTTTAAATAAATAAATGATCCCCCAAGCTTCAAACCCACAATACCCTGGGCGTCCGAGTTCAATTATTAAAGAAATAAATGATCCCCAAAGTTTCAAACCCGAAGTTCCCTTGGCGTCCAAGCTCAATTTTTAAATAAATAAATGATCCCCCAAGCTTCAAACCCACAGTACCCTGGGCGTCCGAGTTCAATTTTTAAAGAAATAAATGATCCCCCAAGCTTCAAACTCACAGTACTCTGGGCGTCCGAGTTCAATTATTAAAGAAATAAATGATCCCCAAAGTTTCAAACCCGAAGTACCCTTGGCGTCCAAACTCAATTTTTAAATAAATAAATGATCCCCCAAGCTTCAAGCCCACAATAGCCTGGGCGCCCAAGTTCAATTTTTCAATAAACGAACAATCCCCCAAGCTTCAAACCCACAATACCCTGTGCACCCAAGTTCAATTTTTAAATAAACGAACAATCCCCCGAGCTTCAAACCCACAATACCCTGGGCGTCCGAGTTAAATCTGTAAATGAATTAATGATCCCCCAAGCTTCAAACCCACAATACCCTGGCCGTCCAAGCTCAATCATTAAATTAATGAATGATCCCCCAAGCTTCAAACCCACAGTACCCTGGGCCTCCAAGTTCAATCATTAAATAAATAAATGATCCCTTAAGCTTCACACCCATAATACCCTGGGCGCCCAACTTCAATTTTAAATAAACGAACAATCCTCCAAGCTTCAAACCTACAATACACTGGGCACCCGAGTACAATTTTTTAAATAAATAAATGATCCCCCAAGCTTCAAACCCACAGTACCCTGGGCGTCCGAGTTCAATTTTTAAAGAAATAAATGATCCCCCAAGATTCAAACCCACAGTATCCTGGGCGTCCGAGTTAAATTTTTAAATAAATAAATGATCCCCCAAGCTTCAAACCCACAATACCCTGGGCACCCGAGTTCATTTTTTAAATAAACGAACAATCCCCCAAGCTTCAAACCCACAATACCCTGTGCACCCAAGTTCAATTTTTAAATAAACGAACAATCCCCCGAGCTTCAAACCCACAATACCCTGGGCGTCCGAGTTTAATCTGTAAATGAATAAATGATCCCCCAAGCTTCAAACCCACAATACCCTGGCCGTCCAAGTTCAATCATTAAATAAATGAATGATCCCCCAAGCTTCAAACCCACAGTACCCTGGGCCTCCAAGTTCAATCATTAAATAAATAAATGATCCCCCAAGCTTCAAGCCCACAATACCCTGGGCGCCCAACTTCAATTTTAAATAAACGAACAATCCTCCAAGCTTCAAACCTACAATACACTGGGCACCCGAGTTCCAATTATAAATAAATGAACAATCCTCGAAGCTTCAAACCCACAATACCCTGAACGTCTAAGTTAAATTTTTAAATAAATAAATGATCCCCCAAGCTTCAAACCTACAATACCATGGGCACCCAAGTACAATTTTTTAAATAAATAAATGATCCCCCAAGCTTCAAACCCACAGTACCCTGGGCGTCCGAGTTCAATTTTTAAAGAAATAAATGATCCCCCAAGATTCAAACCCACAGTACCCTGGGCGTCCGAGTTCAATTTTTAAAGAAATAATTGATCCCCCAAGCTTCAAACCCACAATACCCTGGGCACCCGAGTTCAATTTTTAAATAAATAAATGATCCCCCAAGCTTCAAACCCACAGTACCCTGGGCACCCGAGTTCAATTTTTAAATAAATAAATGATCCCCCAAGCTTCAAACCCACAGTACCCTGGCCGTCCAAGTTCAATCATTAAATAAATGAATGATCCCCCAAGCTTCAAACCCACAGTACCCTGGGCCTCCAAGTTCAATCATTAAATAAATAAATGATCTCCCAAGCTTCAAGCCCACAATACCCTGGGCGCCCAACTTCAATTTTAAATAAACGAACAATCCTCCAAGCTTCAAACCTACAATACACTGGGCACCCGAGTTCCAATTATAAATAAATGAACAATCCTCGAAGCTTCAAACCCACAATACCCTGAACGTCTAAGTTAAATTTTTAAATAAATAAATGATCCCCCAAGCTTCAAACCTACAATACCATGGGCACTCAAGTACAATTTTTTAAATAAATAAATGATCCCCCAAGCTTCAAACCCACAGTACCCTGGGCGTCCGAGTTCAATTTTTAAAGAAATAAATGATCCCCCAAGATTCAAACCCACAGTACCCTGGGCGTCCGAGTTCAATTTTTAAAGAAATAAATGATCCCCCAAGCTTCAAACCCACAGTACCCTGGGCGTCCGAGTTAAATTTTTAAATAAATAAATGATCCCCCAAGCTTCAAACCCACAATACCCTAGGCACCCGAGTTCATTTTTTAAATAAACGAACAATCCCCCAAGCTTCAAACCCACAATACCCTGTGCACCCAAGTTCAATTTTTAAATAAACGAACAATCCCCCAAGCTTCAAACCCACAATACCCTAGGCACCCGAGTTCATTTTTTAAATAAACGAACAATCCCCCAAGCTTCAAACCCACAATACCCTGTGCACCCAAGTTCAATTTTTCAATAAACGAACAATCCCCCAAGCTTCAAGCCCACAATACTCTGGGCGCCCAAATTCAATTTTTAAATAAACGAACAATCCCTCGAGCTTCAAACCCACAATACCCTGGGCGTTCGAGTTAAATCTGTAAATGAATAAATGATCCCCCAAGCTTCAAACCCACAATACCCTGGCCGTCCAAGTTCAATCATTAAATAAATGAATGATCCCCCGAGCTTCAAACCCACAGTACCCTGGGCCTCCAAGTTCAATCATTAAATAAATAAATGATCCCCCAAGCTTCAAGCCCACAATACCCTGGGCGCCCAACTTCAATTTTAAATAAACGAACAATCCTCCAAGCTTCAAACCTACAATACACTGGGCACCCGAGTTCCAATTATGAATAAATGAACAATCCTCGAAGCTTCAAACCCACAATACCCTGGGCGTCCGAGTTCAATTATTAAATTAATAAATGATCCCCCAAGCTTCAAACCCACAGTACCCTGGGCGTCCGAGTTAAATTTTTAAATAAATAAATGATCCCCCAAGCTTCAAACCCACAATACCCTAGGCACCCGAGTTCATTTTTTAAATAAACGAACAATCCCCCAAGCTTCAAACCCACAATACCCTGTGCACCCAAGTTCAATTTTTAAATAAACGAACAATCCCCCGAGCTTCAAACCCACAATACCCTGGGCGTCCGAGTTAAATCTGTAAATGAATAAATGATCCCCCAAGCTTCAAACCCACAATACCCTGGCCGTCCAAGTTCAATCATTAAATAAATGAATGATCCCCCAAGCTTCAAACCCACAGTACCCTGGGCCTCCAAGTTCAATCATTAAATAAATAAATGATCCCCCAAGCTTCAAGCCCACAATACCCTGGGCGCCCAACTTCAATTTTAAATAAACGAACAATTCTCCAAGCTTCAAACCTACAATACACTGGGCACCCGAGTTCCAATTATAAATAAATGAACAATCCTCGAAGCCTCAAACCCACAATACCCTGAACGTCTAAGTTAAATTTTTAAATAAATAAATGATCCCCCAAGCTTCAAACCCACAATACCCTGGGCACCCGAGTACAATTTTTTAAATAAATAAATGATCCCCCAAGCTTCAAACCCACAGTACCCTGGGCGTCCGAGTTCAATTTTTAAAGAAATAAATGAGCCCCCAAGATTCAAACCCACAGTACCCTGTGCACCCAAGTTCAATTTTTAAATAAACGAACAATCCCCCGAGCTTCAAACCCACAATACCCTGGGCACCCGAGTTAAATCTGTAAATGAATAAATGATCCCCCAAGCTTCAAACCCACGATACCCTGGCCGTCCAAGTTCAATCATTAAATAAATGAATGATCCCCCAAGCTTCAAACCCACAGTACCCTGGGCCTCCAAGTTCAATCATTAAATAAATAAATGATCCCCCAAGCTTCAAGCCCACAATACCCTGGGCGCCCAACTTCAATTTTAAATAAACGAACAATCCTCCAAGCTTCAAACCTATAATACACTGGGCACCCGAGTTCCAATTATAAATAAATGAACAATCCTCGAAGCTTCAAACCCACAATACCCTGAACGTCTAAGTTAAATTTTTAAATAAATAAATGATCCCCCAAGCTTTAAACCCACAATACCCTGGGCACCCGAGTACAATTTTTTAAATAAATAAATGATCCCCCAAGCTTCAAACCCACAGTACCCTGGGCGTCCAAGTTCAATTTTTAAAGAAATAAATGATCCCCCAAGCTTCAAACCCACAATACCCTGGGCACCCGAGTTCAATTTTTAAAGAAATAAATGTTCCCCCAAGCTTCAAACCCACAGTACTCTGGGCGTCCGAGTTAAATTTTTAAAGAAATAAATGATCCCCCAAGCTTCAAACCCACAATACCCTTGGCACCCGAGTTCAATTTTTAAATAAATAAATGATCCCCCAAGCTTCAAACCCACAATACCCTGGGCACCCGAGTTCAATTTTTAAATAAATAAATGATCCCCCAAGCTTCAATGCCACAGTACCCTGGGCGTCCAAGTTAAATTTTTAAATAAATAAATGATCCCCCAAGATTCAAACCCACAGTACCCTGGGCGTCCGAGTTCAATTTTTAAAGAAATAAATGATCCCCCAAGCTTCAAACCCACAATACCCTGGGCACCCGAGTTCAATTTTTAAATAAATAAATGATCCCCCAAGCTTCAAACCCACAGTACCCTGGGCACCCGAGTTCAATTTTTAAATAAATAAATGATCCCCCAAGCTTCAAACCCACAATACTCTGGGCGCCCAAATTCAATTTTTAAATAAACGAACAATCCCCCGAGCTTCAAACCCACAATACCCTGGGCGTCCGAGTTAAATCTGTAAATGAATAAATGATCCCCCAAGCTTCAAACCCACAATACCCTGGCCGTCCAAGTTCAATCATTAAATAAATGAATGATCCCCCAAGCTTCAAACCCACAGTACCCTGGGCTTCCAAGTTCAATCATTAAATAAATAAATGATCCCCCAAGCTTCAAGCCCACAATACCCTGGGCGCCCAACTTCAATTTTAAATAAACGAACAATCCTCCAAGCTTCAAACCTACGATACACTGGGCACCCGAGTTCCAATTATAAATAAATGAACAATCCTCGAAGCTTCAAACCCACAATACCCTGGGCGTCTGAGTTCAATTATTAAATTAATAAATGATCCCCCAAGCTTCAAATCCACAGTACCCTGGGCGTCCGAGTTAAATTTTTAAATAAATAAATGATCTCCCAAGCTTCAAATCCACAATACCCTGGGCACCCGAGTTCATTTTTTAAATAAACGAACAATCCCCCAAGCTTCAAACCCACAATACCCTGTGCACCCAAGTTCAATTTTTAAATAAACGAACAATCCCCCGAGCTTCAAACCCACAATACCCTGGGCGTCCGAGTTAAATCTGTAAATGAATAAATGATCCCCCAAGCTTCAAACCCACAATACCCTGGCCGTCCAAGTTCAATCATTAAATAAATGAATGATCCCCCAAGCTTCAAACCCACAGTACCCTGGGCCTCCAAGTTCAATCATTAAATAAATAAATGATCCCCCAAGCTTCAAGCCCACAATACCCTGGGCGCCCAACTTCAATTTTAAATAAACGAACAATTCTCCAAGCTTCAAACCTACAATACACTGGGCACCCGAGTTCCAATTATAAATAAATGAACAATCCTCGAAGCCTCAAACCCACAATACCCTGAACGTCTAAGTTAAATTTTTAAATAAATAAATGATCCCCCAACCTTCAAACCCACAGTACCCTGGGTGTCCGAGTTCAATTTTTAAAGAAATAAATGATCCCCCAAGATTCAAACCCACAATACCCTGGGCGACCGAGTTAAATCTGTAAATGAATAAATGATCCCCCAAGCTTCAAACCCACAATACCCTGGCCGTCCAAGTTCAATCATTAAATAAATGAATGATCCCCCAAGCTTCAAACCCACAGTACCCTGGGCCTCCAAGTTCAATCATTAAATAAATAAATGATCCCCCAAGCTTCAAGCCCACAATACCCTGGGCGCCCAACTTCAATTTTTAATAAACGAACAATCCTCCAAGCTTCAAACCTACAATACACTGGGCACCCGAGTTCCAATTATAAATAAATGAACAATCCTCGAAGCTTCAAACCCACAATACCCTGAACGTCTAAGTTCAATTTTTAAAGAAATAAATGATCCCCCAAGCTTCAAACCCACAATACCCTGGGCGTCCGAGTTAAATTTTTAAATAAATAAATGATCCCCCAAGATTCAAACCCACAGTATCCTGGGCGTCCGAGTTCAATTTTTAAAGAAATAAATGATCCCCCAAGCTTCAAACCCACAATACCCTGGGCACCCGAGTTCAATTTTTAAATAAATAAATGATCCCCCAAGCTTCAAACCCACAGTACCCTGGGCACCCGAGTTCAATTTTTAAATAAATAAATGATCCCCCAAGCTTCAAACCCACAATACTCTGGGCGCCCAAATTCAATTTTTAAATAAACGAACAATCCCCCGAGCTTCAAACCCACAATACCCTGGGCGTCCGAGTTAAATCTGTAAATGAATAAATGATCCCCCAAGCTTCAAACCCACAATACCCTGGCCGTCCAAGTTCAATCATTAAATAAATGAATGATCCCCCAAGCTTCAAACCCACAGTACCCTGGGCTTCCAAGTTCAATCATTAAATAAATAAATGATCCCCCAAGCTTCAAGCCCACAATACCCTGGGCGCCCAACTTCAATTTTAAATAAACGAACAATCCTCCAAGCTTCAAACCTACGATACACTGGGCACCCGAGTTCCAATTATAAATAAATGAACAATCCTCGAAGCTTCAAACCCACAATACCCTGGGCGTCTGAGTTCAATTATTAAATTAATAAATGATCCCCCAAGCTTCAAATCCACAGTACCCTGGGCGTCCGAGTTAAATTTTTAAATAAATAAATGATCTCCCAAGCTTCAAATCCACAATACCCTGGGCACCCGAGTTCATTTTTTAAATAAACGAACAATCCCCCAAGCTTCAAACCCACAATACCCTGTGCACCCAAGTTCAATTTTTAAATAAACGAACAATCCCCCGAGCTTCAAACCCACAATACCCTGGGCGTCCGAGTTAAATCTGTAAATGAATAAATGATCCCCCAAGCTTCAAACCCACAATACCCTGGCCGTCCAAGTTCAATCATTAAATAAATGAATGATCCCCCAAGCTTCAAACCCACAGTACCCTGGGCCTCCAAGTTCAATCATTAAATAAATAAATGATCCCCCAAGCTTCAAGCCCACAATACCCTGGGCGCCCAACTTCAATTTTAAATAAACGAACAATCCTCCAAGCTTCAAACCTACAATACACTGGGCACCCGAGTTCCAATTATAAATAAATGAACAATCCTCGAAGCTTCAAACCCACAATACCCTGGGCGTCCGAGTTAAATCTGTAAATGAATAAATGATCCCCCAAGCTTCAAACCCACAATACCCTGGCCGTCCAAGTTCAATCATTAAATAAATGAATGATCCCCCAAGCTTCAAACCCACAGTACCCTGGGCTTCCAAGTTCAATCATTAAATAAATAAATGATCCCCCAAGCTTCAAGCCCACAATACCCTGGGCGCCCAACTTCAATTTTAAATAAACGAACAATCCTCCAAGCTTCAAACCTACGATACACTGGGCACCCGAGTTCCAATTATAAATAAATGAACAATCCTCGAAGCTTCAAACCCACAATACCCTGGGCGACCGAGTTAAATCTGTAAATGAATAAATGATCCCCCAAGCTTCAAACCCACAATACCCTGGCCGTCCAAGTTCAATCATTAAATAAATGAATGATCCCCCAAGCTTCAAACCCACAGTACCCTGGGCCTCCAAGTTCAATCATTAAATAAATAAATGATCCCCCAAGCTTCAAGCCCACAATACCCTGGGCGCCCAACTTCAATTTTTAATAAACGAACAATCCTCCAAGCTTCAAACCTACAATACACTGGGCACCCGA